>JARBWK010000003.1:120988572-121588572 GCA_030556195.1 Anolis apletophallus
AATCCTCTTTTCCTTTCCTTCTTCTTTCTTAGTTTTATCCAGATAATTGTGTATTACGCCGTTGAAATCGCCCATGATGAGCAACTGATCATATTCCTGTTCCAGTATCTTGGAGTTCATTAATTCTACAAATTCATTTTTCGCTCCATTAGGGGCGTAAATGTTACAAATCAGAATTTTATTTCCCCCTCTGTTTACCATCACTCCTAGTAATCTGCCGTCCTGATCTTTAAAAACTTGTTTGGACGTTAGGCTTTCCCTGAAGTCAGGCATGTAGCCAGGGGGGGGCTAAGGGGGCTTCAGCCCCCCCCCCCGAAATTCTCAGGGTGGTCCGCGAAAAGGCCTTACTGGTACATTATTTAAACTGTTATGTTTATTCATATCATGATCTGATCACCATGCTCATTATATCCCACATTAATGGGGTTATTGGGATAACAATACAAAAGGTTTGCTAGGGTAGACCCTCTTCCACCCAGTCTCAGCCCCAACCAAACTCAGCCCCGAATCAAAATCCTGGCTACGGCCCTGCCTGATGTATGTTACCACTCCCCTCTTTTTCTCTCCACATAGAGAGTAGTAGGCATTTCCCAATTGTTTTTGGATTAAATATTTACTGCGTTTATGTCTAATGTGTATTTCTTGTAGTGAAATGATATCATAATTCCGTTTTTTGATTTGGTTCCAAACTTTATTTCTTTTATTCGGACTGTTAATTTTATTCGGATGTGTGTATATCCTAAGCTTCTGATCCATCCTTATCTTCTCCTCCCTTATCTCTGCTAAATCCTTCGGAGTCTATTGGTGCGTTAATCTCTATAGGGGATATCTCCCTGGGTCTTTTCTTCAACCGCTCTGAGTGCTGCTCTTGTAGTTGTTCATTCTGGGATTCTTCATTCTGGGGGTTATTGTTGTCAAATTTGCCATCCTTCCCTTCCTTTTGTTTCCAGTTCTCCTTGTACAAATATTTTTTGTAGAAGGCCCTTGCTTTCATCTCTGAAGTGAGCCAATGTTTCTCCCCTCTCCATGTTGTCATCAGCCCCTCTCTTTCCCATTTGAACTTGACTTCTCTTTCTCTCAATATATCAGTTAAAAAATAATATTTCCGTCTCCTGTCTAGTACTGATGTTGGGTATAGCAATCTTTTTTACCTTTAGGAATACTGGTGTCTTGGCATTTTCTTTTAAAATTTCATCACGTATTGATTTCGTCCCAAAACACACTATCGTATCTCTGGGAGTCTTGTGTCTCTTTGCATAGTTAGAGTGTATTCTAAAAACTCTGCCTATGTTCTCTCTGGTTTCGTCTACAGAGATATTTAGTAAGTCCGCCACTGCCTTAGTTATTGTTTCTTTGAGGTTTTCCCTCTCCTCCTCAACAATGTTTCTAAATCGGAGTTGATACTCCTTCTCTTTTATCTCTATGACTTCCTGTTGATCTTTGAGGGTTGAGATTGCCTTTTCAAGAGTTTGAACTGTTTTTTTCCAGTTCCTTCTGTTGTTGTTTAATTCCCTTGTTTTCTTTAATACACTCAGATCTTCCCTGTTTTAGTATGTCCATATCTTTTTGCATATTTACTAATTCTTCCTTGACTACGATCTTCATTTCTTCTTTCAGTTCTTTTTTTAGTTCCGCCATTTCCCCTCTAATAATATTATATTGTCTTTCCTGTTTCTCCTGTATCTGTTGCACATCTGACTGAATTTGTTGAACATCTGTTTGAATCTTCATGATTTCCCTCATATCTTTCATGGAGTAATCCTCCGTTAATGAATCTTTTCTTCTTTGAGGACCTGTGGTTCTCTTATCTTTGTCTTTATCCATCTTGACTTTGGGGGTCGTCATCCCTCTCTTAAAGTGTTTATCTCTGCCTTTCTAAGAGCTTAGTAGCACTAGTTATTCCCCTGCCGAGATGCTCCTTTGGGCCCTTACTTGAGTTTCCCGGTTTCCCAGTTATTCTATATACTTAATAAGGATCAGGATAAGCTTTCATGCCGCATATACCGTATTTTTCGCACCATAAGACGCACCGGATGATAAGACGCACCTAGATTTTAGAGGAGGAAAAATAGGAAAAAAATTATTTTCGCTCCCCCCTCTAAAATCTAGGTTAGTCTTATCACCAGGTGCGTCTTCTCAGAGGGCTCGCTGGTTCGCTCGCCCTCTGCCTCCTTTTCCTTCCTTGAGGGAAGAAAAGGTGGGGGGAAGGAAAAGGAGGCAGAGGGCGGAGCGAACCGTGTCGCGTCAGCTCTGGCGCGACGCGGTTCGCTCCGCCTCCGCCTGCTTTTGCTTCCCTCCGCCCCTTTCCTTGAGGGCGGGAGAAGCAAAAGGAGGCGGAGGGAGAGCGAACCGCATCGCATCAGCTGTGACGCGAGCGGTTCGCTCCGCCCTCCGCCTCCTTTTGCTTCCCTCCGCCCTTTCCTTGAGGGCGGGGGAAGCAAAAGGAGGCGAAGGGAGAGCGAACCGCGTCACGTCAGCTGTGACGCGACGCGGTTCGCTCCGCCCTCCGCCTCCTTTTGCTTCCCTCCGCCCTTTCCTTGAGGGCGGGGGAAGCAAAAGGAGGCGAAAGAGCGACCGCGTCGCGTCAGCTGCCAGCTGACGCGGTTAGCTCCGCCCTCCGCCTCCTTTTGCTTCCCTCCGCCCTTTCCTTGAGGGCGGGGGAAGCAAAAGGAGGCGAGGGAGAGCGAACCGCATCGCGTCAGCTGTGACGCGACAGCGGTTCGGTTCCCTCCGCCTCTTTTGCTTCCCTCCGCCCTTTCCTTGAGGGAAGCAAAGGTGGGGGGAAGCAAAAGGAGGCAGATGGCGAGCGAACCAGCGTCCCTCCGCCGCCGCAACGGACCAAAGAAGAGGAGAGGCGGCGACAGGGTGAGTATATCGCCGCCCTCCCTCTGCTCCAGCGCCTCCCCCGCCTGCGTATTCGCACCATAAGACGCGGCTGATTTTTCCTCCCCCGGTGGGAGGAAAAAGTGCGTCTTATGGTGCGAAAAATACGGTATATAAATTCATACAATAGAAATAGTCATACAGTAAAAATAGTTTGTTCAATTAACTCCGTACAAAACCTTCTCTTCCCTCCTAGAGTCAGTTGTGTCTTCTTTCGTGTATATTCTACTCAACACTCTAAGTCCTGAGGCTCCTTCCCTCTTAATTCCTCGTGCCTTATAATGGTGCCTTTGCTATGATAATGAGTCGCCTTAACAGTCCTTTCAGTGGGGAGCTAGGTGTTTCTCTGCGGTCATGTATCTTTAGGGGTTTAGGCCCTTAAGGAGCTTTAGTGTGGGCCCCCTGCTTGCCTTGTTCAGTAAGTTCAGTAAGTTCAATAAGTTCCCCGTTCTTACCGCACACTTGCAGAGGCTGGAGAGGTCCCTCAACACCCTCAACACCCCTCGGCTTCTTTATGATGTTGCCTTTATTAGTCACTTTCTTTGAGCTCCACCGGTTCGCTGCCAGGGCTTAGAATCTCTGTCATGGGCCTCTCTCTTTGCTCTCTTTGCTTTCTCTGTTGCCTGGTAACACTGTTGGTTCATTAGCTTTATTTCCTTCCTTTTCTCCCTTTCGGCATGCCCCTTACGTTTCTTCCTTGGACGCGTCACGTCGCACGTCGTACGCCATACGTCGCACATCATACGGCGCGGCGCGTTTCTCCTGTTTCTCCTGTACGTCGCAGCCTGCCCTTCGTCACCTCCGCGGCTCCTCCTTGTTGTGTCTTCTCCGCCTCTCCTGGTTGTTCCTCCTCCTCGGCTCCCCGGCTCCGCTCCGACCTCCGACCTCGAAGTAGTGTTCCTCTTAAAGTGGCAGTAGAAATATTCCCGCTCTCCGGCGTCTCTCTTTGGGGTTCCCCTCTTTACGTCTGCTCTGCTCTTTGACTGGGTTTGGGATGATATTGGGAGGATATACCCAGAATGGTAAATCTCCAAAATTAGCTCACACAATTTCTTTCTGGTGTCCTTCTCAGGGACGTGGTGTAATCTCTCCTTTGAGCCATCTTTCCTTCCTTCCTTTCCTTTCCTTCCCGGCTGTCCTCACTTTCAACCAGCTTGTTATTTATTTCTCTCGTAGAGAGTTCTCGCTACCACTCGCAACTTCTTTCTTATATTCACCTCCTTCCTTTATTCTTTCATATTAAAATTGGAGGCTGGCGTTCTGTCCTGCCCCGACTAGCAGTGCAGGCGTCCTCTACTGCACTGTGCAGCCCTGGGTTTCACCTATCTGCAGTCTCCAACCCTCTTCCGAGGGGTGAATTATACGTTGATAGTTGTAGCCCGCTGGGTTCGCACTTCTTGACCCTCAATCCGCTCAAGAAGGGAGAGCTTCGGCTCTAGCCTCAGTGCCTGGTAGGGAAAGGTTGTTGAGGAGCCTCAACAATCCGTGGCGTCCGCCATCTTGCCTCCACCGGAAGTCTTCCACAATGAAAAGGTTTATTGATGGAACTAACAGCTATAAAAGGCACAGAAGCGTAAGTGGTTGTCAAGAAAGGTACAATAGCTTGGTGGTTTCATAAAACATGTATCTTTAAACTTTGATACAGGACTAGACCGATGGAATGTCTTTCACAGCTTGTCAAAATACTCCCTCACTCTAATCTTGAAACTAGTAGTGAGTTTCTTCAACTAACTAATCTTTGTTAGTTCCCTGAGAGTCCACTCAGGCTTCTGAAACACACTAACTCCCTACAAGAGCTCCCTAGTTAGCTGTCCCCCAAGTGTGAGCCAATCTCTTATCCTAAGAAATCTAAGTCTGCTGTTTGACTCTCCCAGTCAGCTTTCCACAGACTTCTCCTGTCAGCTATCTAAGACACTCCCTGTCTTGCTGACTGCTCACAACGGACTCCGATGTTGCTCTGACAAGAGCCAAGTCCCCTCTTACTTAAAAAGCTACACTTTTCCCCTCCTAAGTCAGCTGGCCCCTCCCCTTCACTCTGAGCCACTCCCCTGCAGCTCTCTCTCTCTCTCTCTCTCTCTCTCTCTCTCTCTCTCTCTCTCTCTGGAGAGGCTCCAAGCCACTCCCCCTTTCCTAGCTATTCTATCTTACCAGGGATGCCAAACTGCTACTCAGGCCTCGGCCTAGCTAAAATGGGCGAGTCCTTACAGGGGGCTTCCCATGCAGGCTCCCCTTCCCAGCACATGTTCTGGCAGGTGTGTGCACTTTCTGGGCTTGCACACCACATGCACACTCTCTTTCCAAGGCAAGGAGCCACAACTTCTGTTTTTTACTCTAGCGGAGGCACTCAGCTGCAGGCATTGGCAGGAGTGTGCACTTTGTGGGCCTGTACACCACACATGGACTCTCTTTCCAAGGAGAGAGAGTGTGTCACATGCAGGCCCAGAAAGCACACACGCCTGTCAGTGCCTGCAGTCACGCACCACTTATTCTAGAATAAGAGGTGCTTGGCTGCAGACACTGGCAGGCATGCATGCTTTCTGGGACTGCACACCACATACATACAGACTTTCCAAGGAGAGTGCACGTGTGGCGTGCAGGCCCAGAAAGTGAGCGCACCTACCAGTGCCTGCAGTCAAACACCTCCTCTATAGTAAGAGGTGCTTGGCTGCAGGCACTGGCAGCTGCCCATGCTTTCTGGGCTTGCATGCCACACACACACACATTTTCCAGGGTAAGAGGGCAAGTTCTGGGAGGCGTTTGGCTGTAGGTGTACTCGCTTTCTCTCCTTGCTATGCCACACCAGCCAGCCGCGCACTCTCTAGGGCATTTTAAGGAGGTTTCTTCCACTTCCAGGTAAGGAAGAGCAATGACCTCCTGGAAAAGTAGTTTTCAGGGAATTAGGGTTTACTTTTTGTTTGCTGGGGGATTAATAAAAAAGATTAAACTGTGATGCCAAAACGCAGGCCAGGAGCCGGGACCTGCTCCCACTAGCTTTCGTGTCAAGCTGATTTTTGTACCGGGAGGGGCCTTCCCATTCCATGCTCCCAAAGTCATGAAAGAAATGAGAGAAACTAATTCTGTGCACGACTCTATTATTAACACAACATTATTTACATACACAGTGTTTTACCTTCCAGCAGTTGATTTGATGGGGTGTTCTAGTTATACAATCAATTGATTGTAAGCCCTAATTTGTTGTGACTTCTTTTTTTATTTAAAAAAATCCACATTTTAAGTTTTCTTGCTAGCAGAAGAAAAGTGTGGATCATTGTTATTCCAAATGTTATTTTGTTAACTTTTATAGAGCATGAAATAAGGTTGTTTGAAGAACATTTCAGTAAGTAATTCAGAGCTTTCATTAAATTGTCGCTAATGTTTTTCTCACAATGAATGATATTGCAAAACATCAGAAATGATAACATGACTTTCCATGTATATTGGATTAATAGTCCAAATTGTATTATAGGTCAACATGAAAAAGACAGTTGTGTTTGCTTCCTTCGTTGCTTAGGTCAGCTGAGTAATCATGGCAGCCAAGTATTATTTATGGATCCCATTCTACTGGAGACTAAATGCTGCAAGCAGTGTACAACACACACACAATATTATCGTTATGCTAGAAAATATGTTAATTAAGTGTAATAAAAGTTAGCTTCAGATTCAGTTTATTGTCAAGTTATTTCAAATGTTTTTGTACTGCAATTTCCACCAACCCTAGCCACTGCAGCCATGATGAAGACTATTGGGAATTGCAGTCCAACAGCATCCAGAGGCTACATGATTCCCACCCTGAGCTAAATTCTACTTAGTGCATTTGAGTCGACAAAATGGTTGCACTTATGTAATAATAACTGATATAATAAATCTATTTTAACTGAAATTAATTATACGCCTTTAGCTCCTTCCTCCGTTCCTTCCTGTTTACTTTAGACTGAACAAAATAAAGCCTGGTCTCGTTCCATGGATCAAACATCTTATTCTTTCTTG
This sequence comes from Anolis apletophallus, assembly GCA_030556195.1. NCBI lineage: Eukaryota > Metazoa > Chordata > Lepidosauria > Squamata > Anolidae > Anolis > Anolis apletophallus. The sequence goes on from JARBWK010000003.1 coordinate 120,995,443, forward strand.
AGTTACGTTAAATTATATAAGCAGGAGACTGCTAAACCCTGTTAAAGAATTCTGCAAAGCATTTCCTACATGTGTTCATATTATCCGTCCCATCAAGGAAAGGAAGAAGGTAGATCAGGATTTCCTAACTGGGTGATCTGAAGAAACTCAGTAAAGAGTTCTTATTCCTACAAAAAGACCCGGCCTTCAAATTATACTCCTTAAATAAAGGACTCTTGCCATAATCAGAAATTGGAATTTTGGCCAAAAAGACTATCCTATAATTTTAGTTCTGGTGCTTACAATTATTTTTCATTCTGGCTCTAAATGAGTTTGGGGTTTTTTCTAATGTAAAGGCCCATCCTCAAACTGAAATCTTCTTTCTCTGATCCACTTCTTTAGCACACAAATGAATTAAATGCTTTTACTGGAATATGCAAAATTATTTTCAAAATTGGGTTTAGCAGCATAATATGTGTACCATCTTTGGACGTTGTGAACACATTTAATATGCAGAAGTGTTAAAGCATCTCTAGCACGATATAAAATATACATAACATTCAGTCTGTTGAGACTTCAAAACTCAATAAATATCAGCCACCTTGTTCCATTTATTGTCAAACAAAATAGACTGGTATTCCCTATGTTTGTACACTAAAGCAGATTTTGTGGGATGATTTAAGTTTCCAGTGCAGTTCAGTAATTTATGTATGTAATCAAGAAAGGACTAATTTATTAAATTACATTCATTTGCATGAAGATGTTTCTTTTCAGTTGCCTGTCAGAGAAAAAGCATTTTTTTCTCTATTTTCCCTCCCTCCCATCCATCTATCCAGTATCAGGCCTCTACTAGCATGTGATAAGGGAGAACATTTGCCCCTGGACTAGGCAAAGTTACTTGCCTCTAGTGTGATTATAGGTAATTTTACAGATTGCAGAGCAAGATGGAGTGGTGTAAATATTTCTGTGCCTTGACTTTAGAATAGTTTGCTTATCTCTTTTCAAACCATTTAAGAAAGCAGAAGAGCATGTGAATGAGCGATTCATTTTTATCTTGGAAATATTTCATATAAAATATAAAGTGCAATTGTCACGTAGTAAGTTTATACTTCCTCCCCATTGTTAATAGCAGCATTTACTCTGGTGTCTTTAGAAAAAAATTATAGGCCACATTAAAAGAAACAATAAATATTTTGTATGGTTTCACAGAATTGCTTTCACATGTTGCTCCGTAAATGCAGCTGAGCACATGGACTAAAAGAAATACAGATGTTTTGAATCCTTTAAATCCTATTTTAAGATTCATCAATGATAACTTCTGATAGAATTTGTGCGTGCAAAAAATGCTTTCAGTTTTCATTTCTTTTTGGTTACTTTGGAGAACAAGAGTATTTCAGAACAGGGTTTCAGCTGGTGTGTCTTGTATAAACAAAATTCAGAGGAACCCAAATCCACTATGTCTGAATGTGTTCAAATAGACATGCGCCCCACGTGAGGCAATATCTTGAGCACAAGGCTTACTGGCTTACTGACAATTAAGAACCAGCTAACCTTAATTACACTGCAAAATATTTAATAGTGAACAGGAGAATCAACAATGTAAATGATAGTAGAAAGAGCTTTTCTCTGCAAACAACAAATTAGGAAGCTTTTCTCCCCAAGGAGAGTGAGGAATATAGATAGCTAGGCTCTATCAGAACAAGGTGATGTAAGCTTCTAGAGTAGAACTGTTTCTTGATCAATTGGGATAGTGAAATGGTTCACTGAATGGCATCACATAGTTAGTACATAGCACAGTGACGGATTAAATTGATTTGTCGTAGCTGCTGCCTTTCTTTTGCTGAAGCCCTTTAACCTACTTTAACCCTATCAGAGAGGTTTAATGATTTGTGTAGGGTAATAATGCAGTGCTTGTCGTGTATATCTGAACAAAAATTGACTTAAATTTGTTCTAAGTTACATAGAAGTATAACTTTTTTCAAAACAGATCCAGTTATTTGCTGGAAGTAATGTTTGTAATCAATATTCTCCACTATGTCCAAGTGTGGGGGAGTGGTAAGAATGCAAAATATATGTTTTTCTTTACATTGTTGTAACCCAGTTCCATTTTTCTTTGTTTCATTCTACATGGCCAATTTTTTTCCTTAGAATCCTTTTTTAAAAAGCTTCTTTTCTATGGTGAAAAACATAGTTTTCCCATGTTGTAGCTGAATAGACAAAGAGTTAAACTATTATTTTGTGTATAATACTACTAATAATAGTTTCTTGCCCAACTCTCCTTACATCTTGAGGTGGGTTACAGCATTATTAAAACATAAATAAACACATAATCATTTTAAAACTCTCCATAAACTACAGTGTTCTCTCACTTCTCTCGGGGTTCCATTCCAGGACCACCCACGATAAGTGAAAATTCGCAAAGTAGGGCCACTCTGTCCACTTGGTGGTGGCCTCCTCCTACTCACTGCCTTTGAGTCCTCAGGCTGAGCTGGGCTGAGGTCTGAGGCCTCAGCCCAGCCTGTGTAAGCTCCGGCAAGGGGGGGTCTAATGAACCACGCTCACTCCAAGTAGCATTGAAGGAATAGTAGTTTAATAGGTCCTTAATCCAGTGCAGGCAAAGATAGAACTGGCTTCTTCCCGCGCAACAGTCTCTTCAAAACCCCACCGGCCCGCCCCCCCTGCTGGGCCCCTCCTTCCCCTGGGCTTGACCATCCGGCTCTCAGCATATCAAAGTTCAGGAAAAGGTGCCTGGCACTTCAAAGGGTGGGCACAGTTCAAAGGCCGCCAGATGCTGCTGTTATCTGATGGCGCGCGGGGCTTGGTCCGTTAGAATAACAAACGGGCCAAGCGGTGCTGACAGCCTGGCAGTGCCATCAACAGCACCCAGGGGCCTCCGAGGAAGGAGTGGGGAGTAGCGGAAGTGGCGAGGAGGAAGAGGCCACTGCTGAAGAGCCTGGAAACAAGCCCCAGGGTAAGGCCAAGCACCTGCCCCCCCCCAGCTTCAGGGGGGGGAGGAAAAACCCACAAAACAGCAAGTCTGCAATAAGCAAATTGTGAAGTAGTGAGGGAACACTGCATACATATTAAAACATACCTCCATAAAATACATGTCAAAATGCACAAAATAAAAACAAGGCATACAGTGAAATTTAAAATTCACCATCAAAATTGTCTGGGTAGGCCTGCTGGAATAGATACTTGTATTTTAAATCCAAACAGCTGATTCAGCTGTTGGAATTCTACCAGCAGGTAGTTCCACAGTCATGGAGCAGCCAATGAAAGGGTCCTCTGGGTGGTGGTTGCCAGTCAGTTTGCTAGAGGACCCAAGTGTGCGGGGCAGATTGTACAGGAGAAGGTGACTTCACAACCTTTGTCAGTTCCTTTACTCTTAAGAATGGTTCCACCTTGTAAGTTCTCAATTACCAACCATCTCAGTTGTGGTAGACCTCCAGAACTACTTCTGGTTTTTGTCATGTTAATGACATTTTCCAAACACATACTAGACCTCATATCAAGCTCTTGACAAAACCTCCTGACAAAAAAGAAACAACATAACAGAATCAGTCAAGTAAACCAAAATGAACCTTACTGTGTAAAGGAAGATGTGCGAGGGGAGCTGTTAAGGCAGTGCAATAGTAGATGAACTGCCAGGGAAGAAAAATGCAGGTCAGCCATCAGATTGGGCTGGTTGCATTTCTCATCTGGCAAATAGGGGCTATAAATACTCGGTACTAAGCATGGGTAGTAGGCTCATTCAGAATCTTCGTTTTTCAGATTAAAATCGGAATAAATTCTTTTTCAAAGCAATTTCGAATTGATTTGGGAACCCGGAAGTATCCTTGCCGTTTTGAAGCCACTGTCGCCATCTTTTTTCCGATCCAGGAAGTGAATCGGAAATGAATCAGCATTTGGAGGCAAGCAGCTGCTTGCATGCTGGGATGCTTGCCTCCAGCCAATCAGGGGAAACCACCTCAGGAGGGGCGGGGTTTCAGCATGGCAGCCATTGCCTGTTAAACAGGGCCACCCGTGCCTCGTGGGCTCATTGCGAGCCAGGGACGCGAAGGCAGAGGGACTAAGGCAGGCTGCTTGGTGGGGAAGATGCCATGGCACCGCTTTGCAAGGAAACAACATACCCGGGGAACCTAGTAAAATGCCCCCCCCCCTCATGTTTTCCTGAACCGGCTGGGATTTGGAGGAGAAAAAAAGGGGAAAGGAAGAGAGATAAGGAAAGAGGAGAAGGGAAGGGAGAAAAACAGCAGGAAAAATGTCCGTTTCAACCAGAGTGGATGGATTTCTTTCCTTTGCTTCCTCCGCTCTGGAGTAAAACAATTACTTTCAAAGTAAAGACCACCCAATGAAACAGGAAACAACACTTTGAAACCATTAACGAAGGATTCGGAAGTCTCGGAAATTTTGCAAAGTTTTGAACGTTTTTCCTGTGGAAATCGGAATTGACTTTAGATCCGAACCACCAGCACCCCCTACATCCGAAATGAGTTTCGAACCCTTTTGGGGGGGGGGGGGGTCAAACAAGCCTGCTCATTACCATCTTTTGCTCATGGAAGAATATAGGTCAGCACATATGAGTCAAAATGATGTGTGGATCAGGAGTACTTCTGAAAGAATAGGCAAAACTTTGTGTGGCAGATATTTAGATATTTGCTGCCCTCTTGTGGGCTGTGTAGTCATGGATCTCCCAAGAGCTTCTGGGTGTCTTTAGATGTCGAAATGTTGCCTTCTATTTTCTAGTGAATATCTATTGGCTTGTAAAGGACAGTATATATTTATGACAATGTGAAGTAATAATAGTAATAATTTGAATTGATCGCTTTACATTTGACACATTTGAAATGAACTTTTGGATAGCTCTTTAAATTCTTAGACCTAAGCCATGCAAGCTGGGAAATTATAGAATTGTAGTCCAAGAAAGTACATTTATCAAGCTTTGTTCATACTGTTCACAGTGCATCATATACAGCAATCCTTACATATTGTGCTTTTTATGTAACTTGTTCTGTATTTCTGGTAAATGAAACTCTTGGCCTTCTTGAAACATAAAATTTATCAAGGGTTATTGGCCATAATCTTTTCATTTAAATTGCAGTTTTACAGCAGACTGACAATTAACCAGAACTCAAGCCCCAAAAACTCTCATTTAACCAGCAAAGGTTTACTGACTGCCATTTAACTAAAATTGCATACTGCAGTCACAAAGCTGTTTTTACAATAATGTAAAACTGTGTTACATTAAGTTTACCTTTTTGCATCTTTATTTGTTTTTAATTACTATATTTCAATATAAATGTCAAGTCAATGCAGGGTTTATGGTATAGGATAGTATTGGTCAGGTCTGTTTTTAACATTAATTCTCAAGCAACCAGGAACTACATTTTTCCAGCATCTATCTCCATGGTTGCTGGTTAACTTATATAGCGCATAATGTTTTGTACGAAATATACTAAGAACTGGCAAATGCTTCAATGAGTGATTCAATCCCGGTGGTTCTCAACCTGTGGGTCCCCAGATGTTTTGGCCTTCAATTCCCAGAAATCCTAACAACTGGTAAACTGGCTGGGATTTCTGTGAGTTGTAGGCCAAAACACCTAGGGAGTCGGGACCTTCAGGTTGAGAAACACTGATCTACCCTGATACATGGGGACATGTGTGCTAAGTTTCTACTCAGACGTGCTTGCTAACTTCCAGCATAATGCTGATGCATGATGTGACTTGATGAACACATTTTATGGACTGCAGAAGTTAGCCAAGACTCTTCAGTGTGATCATCTCCTTCCTTTTCAATAATACAAGGTTAGAGGGCCAAATTTTCCTGCAGGAAACTGTGGAAGGCTTCAAGTCGTGTCCCCCCAAGTTGAATACTGTACCCCCAAATACCACCAACAGATTATAGGTAACTTCCTGTTTAAAAAAAGCCCTTTCCCAGGCCTAAAATGGCCTGGTTGAGCAAATAATGGCACAGTCATTGCCAACCTTTTGTGGCACTTCAGGGTAAGTTTTTTGGAGGGGGAGGGGAAGGCCTCGAAGCCACAACAATGACTCTTGGAGGGCTACATGACAGCCATAGACTAAATGTTATCTACCCATGCTCGGAAGGGAGCAAGTCTCCTTTCATAGCCTTTACCATACTTTGAATGAATTGAAGTTGTTGCTTGTGATAATGTACTGAACTTCTGTTTGCTGTAACATGAAGTTCTCAATATCTATTTTTGTTTAGGATTGTAACATATAGAGCTATTAACTGGAATATACATGCTGATACATATAAATACTTTTTCTTCTGTGAGTCCAAAGGGTGCCTCTGTAAATCTCTCCATTAAGATATATATATATTCTTCTGTTTTCCAGATGCTACAACTGTGGTGGCCTCGATCATCATGCTAAGGAATGTACTCTACCTCCACAGCCAAAGAAGTGCCATTACTGTCAGAGTATCATGCACATGGTGGCAAACTGCCCACATAAAACTGTTCCGCAGCAGCCCACTAGTTATCAGGGAAGATACGAAGCAGAACCCCAGCCTTCCACATCAGCGTTCGTGAGAGAAGGCGGAGGGGCCTATGGCTACACATCTCCATCTTATTCTCAGGAGGGAAGGGCAGACGTCTTAGAACGTTCAGGCCGGTCACCGCAAGAAGCCACTTCAAGTAAGATATCTCTATCACCTGAAGAACAAAGTCGAAAAGGGCCCTCTGTCCAAAAAAGGAAAAAGACTTAAAGAGCTTTCGTCACAGCCCTCTGTCTCCTTACCCTCTTGGGATGTCTACCTCATTCAAGCACAAGGAGCATAATTCCACTCGTCTTGCAGCCAACCTCAGATTCCTAACTACCGTTGTAGAACTGCAGACTTTTCCAAAATGAAACAGACCAGTCACTCCAGGCAAATTTCATTTTTACTATAAGATAATATGTTTTATTGAAGTAATTTGGGTATACAAACAAACAAACAAGCCACAGTTTTCCATGGTGGTTGTGAGCCACCATGAAATTTTGGCCTGTTTGTTCCCCTGCCTTCTCTCTTCTAGCACTGCTTCTTAAACTGTGGATCCTGACTGCAAATGGGGTCCCCTTGGCTCAATGTTGGAGCCCCCCCCCCCTCAAAAAAATTGGCAACAGTAAACATTACCTACTGGTTGTTTTAGACATTCACGCTGTTGTGCAGTGTTTACAGTTTTTGCAGAAGATGCTTCAGTTGTACTTCATAAAAAGGAAAATAAGCCTGTTTGAAAAGCCTTGTAATGCTGATTTATCAGTAAATGTCTCTCTCTCTCTCACACACACACACGTGCACACACATACATATATATAGGAGCCCCCAGTGGTGCAGTGGGTTAAACCACTGAGCTGCTAAACTTGTTAACTGAATCCAGTTAACAAGTTTAGCAGCTTCCGCTCTCAGCCCCTGCTTTTACCAACCTAGCAGTTCGAAAACATACAAATTTGAGTAAATCAATAGGTACCGCTCTGGCGGGAAGGTAACAGCGCTCCATGCAGTCATGCTGGCCACATGACCTTGGAGGTGTTTACGACCAATGCCGGCTTTTTGGCTTAGAAATGGAGATGAGCACCAACCCCCAGAGTCAGACATGACTGGACTTAATGTCAGGGGAAAACCTTTACCATACACACACACACCTCTATACCCAGAGCCACATAAGAATTTATTGGGCCAAAAGGGGTCCCAAGTGGAAAAGTTTAAGAAGCCCTGTTCTACAGCAACCAAATATAATAATAATAATAAATCTTTATTTATATGCCACTTTTCTCCCACAATGGGGACCCAAAGTGGTGTCCAACATTTTAAAATATAATACAAATCAACCACAATACAATACAAATCATACGGAAGCATTGGGTTCCATTTTTCAATTAACTGCTTCAAATTATAAATTTGGCTTGATCCATTAAACCATAGTGAAGACCAATTGCAATTAGAGTGTGCAGGGTTTTGATTATTAGTAAAGAATGGTTAACCCAAAATGAAAGTGCAAACCTCTGGTCTTTTCAAGGCACGCTGCAGGAGAGGAAGGGGAAGGGAAGAAAGATGTGCTATTTTGAACTGGCTCTTTGTTTGAGTTTGTATTGTCTCGAATATATACATTCAACACCCAGTTTCCTTGGATACATCATCCCTTGGAAAGCAATAGTTTGAATTATATTTTGACTTAATATTCCTGTATTTTTTCATATAACATGTCATCTTTTTTCTCATGATACGTAAAATAACTGCAGAAATTATTTCACGAGATTCCAAAGAAATTTGGTTACTTAAAACTACCATGGTCATGGTACTAAAGATATTAAGATATCCCTGTAGGCTTCAGGGTAGATTTTCCCACTCCTTAACTTCCGAGGTCAAAAATGTTTTGTTGGGTTTTTTTTTAAAAAAAGAATGTTTTCAACTTGAAAAGGATAATGCCTTGCTTTAAAGATGCCTCATTATTGCCACAATGTTTAAAAAAGGAGCTCCCCTCTTTTGCCCCTCCCACAAAGACAATGAATGTGTAGTTTTCTGTGCTGATATCTCATATATTGTATTAAATTAATATGGTTTAAATGCAGGTTACGTGACTGTGAGGGAAGAATGTATACGTTGAAATGATTGTTTAGAGTGGTATTGAAATACCACCTCGAATCTGTGTATTTTGTGTAGACCTGGAGGTGTTATGAGGGCAGCAGTAGCAGCAGCAACCATTCCTTCTTCAGCTTCATCTATCTCTACTTAGATATTATATAAGTGAATTGGTTTCTATATGTTTTGGCATCTGTTCACTTGGGGGGCATTTTCTGGCAGCCCATTTGCCCAATCATTCCAAATCCTAAGAAGCACTTCAGCAAAGTCTACAATGTGATCCACATTTTGGAGAGCCAATTTTGCCCAGGATCTGGGAGATACTGGGATCTGCTGCAGTGCATTCTAGAGCTTGTTCCTGTGACTTTCTTTAATGAATTGTAGCCTCTTTCATTTGTGCTGCAGTGCACGTTGGCAGTGTGAGTTTTGTGGTTGCCACAATTTCTTGTCAACTTCGAGTCACATTAAATGGTTGGTGTAGATGAGTCCCCAGTGGCGCAGTGGGTTAAACTGCTGAGCTGCTGAACTTGCTGACCAAAAGGGTCACTGGTTCAACTCCGAGGAGTGGGATGAGCTCCCGCTGTTAACCCTAGCTTCTGCCAACCTAGCAATTTGAAAATATGCAAATGTGATCAATAGATACTGCTCTGGCGGGACGGTAACAGCTCCATGCAGTCATGCTGGCTACATGACCTTGAAGGTGTCTATGGACAACGCTGGCTCTTGGGCTTAGAAATGGAGATCAGCACCAACCCCCAGAGTCAGACACGACTAGACTTAATGTCAGGGGAAAACCTTTACCTTTTCTAGATGAGCCCATTGTGTAGAAAATCAGTCATTTCCATAACATTTGACCATGATCAAATGCTGCCATTTCTTCCACAAACCATGTAATATCTGATGCTGATAAAACATTTTATAGTACTGTGCGTTCTAGACAACCTGGATGTTTAAATGTTCCTCACCCAATCAGTTGCCCATATGTAGGCTTCTCAGAGAACCATCTCTACTTTCAAAAAACACATTTGAATTGGATCTTTTCACACACACACACACACACACACACACACACTATAATGTAAAGGATCTATGCCTAATGCTACAGACAGACTTGTTTGGCTTTGGCTGATATGAAAGCTTCTTTTGTGTGTGTGGATTGCTCAATTATAATTGTAAGCCCAGGACTTGAATTTGCGTATGGATAAAGATGCTGTAGAAACCATCAAAGGAAATTCTGGGTATGACTGAATAAACCAGTGCTGTCCAACTTCTACTGGACCTAGGGCCGGACTTCCAGTCACTGATGACCTGGGGGGCCGCCCCGCCCCCGGCCACGCCCCAGCCCCTCCTCCTAAAGTGTCACGCCAGCCTCAGAAGCGGCGATTTCGCTTCTGAGGCTGGCGTGACCCTTAGGGAGGGAGGGCAAAGCCAAGGGAGCCCTCCATGGCTTCTCCCTCCCTCCTAAAGTGTCACGCCAGCCTCCTCCCCTGTTCTGCCTCTCCCACCGGCGCACCAATCAGGGCTCCGGTGGGAGAGGCAGAACGGAGAAGGCAGGCCTAAAGAGGAGGAAGGCAAGTGCTTGCCTTCCTCCTCTTTAGGCACGCCTCCTCCCTCCCTGGCTCCTCCTCCCTGCACTGCCCCTTGTCCCTCTCTCACCGGCGCCGATGCAAACCGGTTTGCATCGGCGCCGGCGAGAGAGGGAAGAAGAGGGCGGTGCAGGGAGGAGGAGCTGGCTCCCTTCCTTCTCCCTGCCCCGCCTCCTCCTCCTCCCCTCCCTACCCCCCTGCGATCTCGCAGCGGCGGCACGGAGAGAGGGACGGAGGGGGCGGTGCAGGGAGGAGCTTGCTCACTTCCTCCTCCCTGCCCCGCCTCCCCCCCCAGCCGCCATTTTTCAAAAAATATTTTTTTAATTTTTTTTTAAAAAAAATTAAAAATGGCGGCCAGGGGCATAGCGGGGGCCGCGTCCAATAGACTGGGGGGCCGTGTGCGGCCCCGGGGCCGCCAGTTGGACAGCCCTGGTATAAACCAATTTCTGTGGCCTTCCATAGTGTTATTTCCATTAAAATGTGTTACAGATGAAAAATATAGTATGCACATAGGAAGGAAAGAAGGGAGATTCTGAGTTCAAAGATATTCAATGAAGGTTTGAACTATCATCTTCAAACTACATTTTCCTTTGTTGTGCCATCAGCAGCAAGACTTGTTTTGGTAGAACTCCAGCTCACTGCCTAGGCATTCAGCAGAGAATATGAGCACACTTGTCCCTATGCCGATTTGTTTAGATGCTGCTGCTACTGCTGCCAGGAAACGTATAGGGCTCAAAAGCCTCAATAACAGGCACAAATCCTATGGAACTTTGCTTGAATTCCATGACAGTGTTTGAGAGAAAGGAAAATCTCAACAGTTTACACCGACATTCTTGGTGTGCTACAATGCAAAGGGTTTTATTTGACGATACTGAATGTGATATATGTATAGAGGAGTATGTCCTTGCCTTATGTAAGGGTTGTAAGGGTTGTAAACTTATTTAAGTTATGTAGACAAATCAAAGTGGCATTGCATAACCTTTTAGCAGGTATGATAATAACTGGGTTAAACAGCAACAATGCAAAACCTAAGTCACTTTGAAAGTTGAACCAAAGTTCCTCAACCTATATATATATAGTATGGTGGAAATGATGGATTTGATACTTTCCCATGTTTACATACTTCAAGACCTGACATTATTGTGAAACAAATAATTCCAGCAACCTCTGACTGAATTGCTAAGAGAGGCAACCAACCCTATCCTATTATTAAAATTTATGTTTTATTTTTATATATCAGAGGACGATCACTATTCCAAAATAATAGCCTTCTCAGGACAAAAAACCTTACTCAGGGAAAATGCCATGTAATTCATTTTTTCTTCTTTTCTTTTGCAGATGTTCTTGTTTTTTTATTGCTTGTTCAGAAATAACCAAAAATACTTTTATACAGCTATTTACTACTATATACATGTTATAAGCTGATGAACTACCTCTGTTTACATAGAGATGAGTTTGTGAGAGCTCACATATCCGTTTTCCCCCCCATTATGCTTTCTCTTGCCAAAAGAAGTGCAGTAGTATTTCTGTTCCAAAGTGAACATATGTGACTTGACGTTGACAAATATGGCTGACTTTCAGAGTACTGGAGTGGGCGGCTTCTCCCCATTTCTGAAATTCTATGCCACATTGTTTACATGGGGAATAGTAAAGTTATTCTGTTTACAGCAAACAACTACCTCAAACCTACTATATAAGCAACATCTTTGTGCTGCTCTGGCCTTAATGTGGCTGTTGATCCTATGGTACATACCGATTGTTGTTTTAATGCGGCAATTAACAGTCTCAGCCTCTGTGACTTGTTTTCACTGCAAATGTTAGGACAACTGTGTGCTTTACAATTTTTTTAATGATGCATTCACTTGAAATGGTGTGTCTTTCTTAAAGCTTAGGTTTTTTCTACCTGAAAAAAATGGATGCTCACACAGAAACATGTACAAAGACAACCGATTTTCCTCAGTATGTCGGAATTAATTAGCTGTGTACTACAGTAAAATCACATTATTTTATTTTATTTTGATCTGTTACTATGGTCAAAAGACCTTGAAACGGGGAGAACGGGCCTTGTAGGCTTAAAGCTAATTCTCTTAGAAGTGTCATTTCTCCATTGGCATCTCTCCTGCCCTCAAAATATATTGGGACTGAGCTCTTGTTAGATACAGTAGAGTCTCACTTATCCAACATAAATGGGCCAGCAGAACATTGGATAAGCGAAAATGTTGGATAATAAGGAGGGATTAAGGGAAAGCCTATTAAACATCAAATTACGTTATGATTTTACAAAGTAAGCACCTAAAACACCATGTTTTACAACAAATTGACAGAAAAAGCAGTGCAGTACATGGCAACACTATGTAGTAATTACAAATTTAGCACCAAAACATTGCAATGTATTGAAACAGCTGTGGATTTGGGCGGGAGGCGTTGGATAATACAGAACATTGGATGAGCAAAGATTGGATAAGCGAGACTCTACTGTAGTTTAGAATTTTACCAGATTCCATACTGAAATCAGTAGGGATTGTGCCACAATTGATCCAAAATACTATGTGCACACTTACATAGCGTCTCTGGAAGCGGAAAAACCATTCTGGAAGCGAAAAAAAGAAACCAGGACAATTGCTTAGGATCTGTTTGAGTCCTAAAATTTGCTCTAAAATGTGATTCTTTTGCCAAATGAAGGCAACACAATTCTTTGTTTTAATTTTCAAAAACCACCTTAATTTGTGCTAGTGGTATCCCAAAGTTACTTTAGTATGTAGTTTTGTGGATGGAGACCCATGAAAGTGTTTATAGTCCTTGTGACCTTCTTTGTAAGAAAAAAATTAAAAATAATGTGAGAAGATCTCATTAAGTCTTAAAGCTAATTTAAATTAATTTATCTCTAAGAAATGTTTATCATAAAAATATATGTGTGTGTGTTTTCTTCCTCCTTGTGTTATGACAGATATGAAAATAATTGGGAAAAGTGTGTGTGCAGATGCACTGAATTTAATTTTACTAGATGTCTTGAATGAGATTTGATTACTTTGTATTTGCTCACTTTTAAAGACTTGTTAAATATGTCTTGTTCTGTTGTATATCGACAGCATTTTGAAGATATGCTGGTTGTACTGCTTCTGTCATTGTGACTAGCTAGTGATGGGATATTGGTATAGGAACAAAAGGCTCTATCAGGCAGGAACATGGGGTGTGGGAATGTTTGAGGAGAACAACTTTTGACCACTGGGCCACATTCATTTCTTTGATGGATGTCTGATCTCCACAACCCAGAAACCCCAGATACAGAAGAATGGTGAAGATGAGCAGATTTGATGGTAACAACAGGGCAAAGTATTTTAGGAGGTGTCCTAAAATGAAAGAAGTTGCTTCTTAGGCTTTTAGTACTAGGACTGTGAGCTTGCAGCTACTTTTCAAGCACACAGCTTTTCTTTCGAAAGTGCAAGTTGCCAGCCAGCACAACAAACTGAGAATAAAACTGAATGTTAGAAATTATTTGGGCATTTGCTACAACAGTTGCTAACCAAAAATGGCACACAAATTCTGAGAAGACATCATAATGGTTTTGACTACCTCTTGCATTGTATACTTTTTTTTTACTCACAAGTTAGTTAACGAGTATTTCCAGAATGGCTTGAATCTGTATGTTGTTCAAAGGAAACCCAATAGCCAGAGACCAAAGTGAACATTGATATCTATGCGTCTTGAATATTGTCTTTTTATCTAGTGTTTTTGAGCCTGTCCTCTCTAGTGTATAGATTACCTCATGGTCCATTTTGATTCATGTTTTGTTTACAAGGTATAATAAAGAAAATCACTTGAATTGTTCGGGTTTTTTGAAAGAAAAGGCAGTTGATTTTTTTTTAAAACTTTTAATTTTGGAACATCATTTTTTCTCCTTCATGTTTACTTAACTGTCTCTGTCTTGTTGAATTGAAGCACTGATTGCCTTTCTACATATCCTGTATTTTATATTTTCATTTAATGCCTATTGCCTAATGTTTGTATTTCTATCAATCATTGATACGTGACTGAGGTTTAAAAGGATTACATGATGAACAATAAAACATGTAACACTGGCATTTACCCAAAGCTGCAGAGATTATATTATACTGAACATTCAAGATGGGAATTGGGATGAGGCATTTTCATCAGAAGAACCACTTTTCCTAAACTAGTGAAAACATGAGGGTCATGAATATGTGACCTAGAATTCAGTATTCATAACTGCCTTAGGGCCCTTCCACACAGCCATATAATCCAGAATATCAAGGCAGAAAATCCCACAAAATCTGCTTTGAAGTGAGTTATCTGAGTCCACACTGAGTCCAGTTCAAAGCAGAAAATGTGGGATTCTATTCAACTGTGTGGAAGGGGCCTTAGTGGGTTCTGGCCAACATCATTTTACCTGTCCGAATGTATCTCTCTCTATGAGCCAGTCAGAAGGTGTTGTACTCCAGAGCAGGAACACTTATGTCCTTAAACCCCACACCAGCTTGGTATAATCAGCAAGCGGTTTATTGATTAATATTAGAAAATGTTGATAATTTCCGCTACCTTGGCAGCCACCTCTCCACAAAAGTCAACATTGGCACTGAAATTCAACACTGCCTGAGCTCTGCGAGTGCGGCATTTTTCCGAATGAAGCAGAGAGTGTTTGAGGACCAGGACATCTGTAGGGATACCAAGGTGCTTGTTTATAAAGCTATTATCCTCCCAACACTGCTATACGCTTGCGAGACGTGGGCTGTCACATGCAACTCCTGGAACGATTCCATCAATGCTGCCTCTGAAAAATCCTGCAAATTTTTTGGGAAGACAAATGTCAGCATGCTGGAAGAAGCAGAGACCACCAGCATTGAAGCGATGGTCCTCTGCTATCAACTCCGCTGGACCGGCCACATTGTCCGGATGCCCAACCACCGTTTCCCAAAGCACTTGCTCTATTCCGAACTCAAGAACAGAAAACGGAATGTTGGAGAACAGGAAAATACCTGTCATACTTTATTTATTTATTTATATATATATACCAGGAAGACTATGAAACAAATGCATATGAAAGAGATTTTCTTTGCAAATCATTAGAATTAAATTTTCAGCATAGGTTGACAGAGTATGTTGATGGTTTATTCATAACTTGTACAAAAACAGCAAGAATAATGCTGTTGCAAGGTGTGCTCAAAAGTTATTACTAAAATTATTTAATTATCCAAAATTGAAATTAAATTTATAGAAACAACAGTGGGATCTGAAGTTGTAATTTCAGTGTTTTGTGAGCAGAGAGAAGAGTTGTAAATTTTTCATATGCCACAAATTCCAAAATATCCATTCCAATGGGGAAAGATGCATGTTCTCATAGGCTGGGCGGTAATCCCATATGAAAATGACAGGTTCCTGCTTGCCTCATCAATTCCTGCTCGATTAAGCAAGAATTGTTCTATGCGCAAAAGTGATAAAGAGGTCTACAGCTTTTACTGCTTCCGCTGCCCCATTGCGGCACACGTGGGAGCCACATAAATCACTCTCTGGGCCGGAAGATTGCCAGTAAGAGCCACACATGTGCAAAGCTAGTCAAAATGACAGATGGTCCCTCTACTACACATCAGGGCTTAAAGTGGTTTAAAAATGAGATCGGCAGTAATTTCGACAGCTAACTTTGATTTTGGCATTGTCCTTACATTTTTGCTGAGAAGCGCACAATCTATTTTCTATGTTCTTAAAACTGTTTTGAACTTTTAATAACATGTTGCACCATATATTGTTTTCACTGTATTTTCTTTTACTGTCATAGTATAACTCAGCTTGGAAGAAAGATAGTTATATATTAAACAAATAAAAAACCTCTGGCTTCCTTAAAAAACAACTTTAAGGCACACTAAGATAAAATGAACAATTAATGAAAGGGACAGGAAAAGTAATGACACATTCATATTCATGTGCACCTACTGAAAACAAACACACATCTGAATCATAAACAGTTCCATATCCTCTGTCCAGGAGCTACAATGTTTGTCTGGAATGGCCTTTAATTGGCGGAACTCTTTGGGCCACGATCCTGTTGGCTGGTGTAACCACAGAGAATAGTTTGCACAGATAGCCACAGAGGTTAAACGTCTGCAGATTTCACTTAACTGCAATTTTCTTAATTTTTAGGCTACCTTGAGTTCCAGTTCTATGGAGAAAGCATGACTCCTCCCACTCCCTTTACCTGCAGGACTAGTACACAGCTTCACCTACCTGCATCCATCAAACTATATCTTCTTGGAATTGTCTAGCTCTTCTAGATGATACTACAGTATGTTTCCACCAGAAGTTACCATCAAGTTGCCATGGAAAACTTTTAAACAGCTATTTATTACTATGTACATGTTATGAGCTGGTGAACTACTCTGTTTACATAGAAATGGGTTTGTGGGAATTCATTCATTCATTTCTTTCTTTACTGTACTTATACCCTGTCTTTTTTACCCCGAAGGGGGGCTCAGGGCAGCTTACAAACTGTAGCAATAATTCAATGCCAGATTCAGATAATAACATTATCAATAGAACACAATATTATAAAACTGTTAAAAAAACACATCTCAATTAAAATGGTCTTTCAAGTGATTAAAACAATTACAACATATCATTTTGTCCTTTATGCTTTACCTTGCCAACAAGAGAGCAGTAGTATTGCTGTTCTAAGGTTACCATTTGTAATTTATGTTGACAAATATAGCTGACTTTCAGAGTGCTTAAAATCAGCCATCATTAACAGAGTTCCCTGTAAAACTATGAAAGTTGGAGAAATATAGCTGAATTTCACAGTTCTCTAGGGCAACTAGAGAAGTTCACTAGGGCAACTGATGGAAGTTGTCATAGAAGCATCTGGAAAACCTATACATGTCTTTGACGGCATTATTTGTTGGATGTAGGTAGGTGAATGTGTACTGGTCCTACACGATATATTGCTCCCTCAACACATTCCAAGAATTGGTCTAGCTATAGTGATACTGCCGCAAAAGAACACAAAGGGCAGTCAAATCTTGGTGCATCTATCAAGCTTACATACTTTCCCGCATTTGTACATCTTGCCCAGAATGGCAGAAGTTCATGTTTCAGACAAGAGGTTTTTAAGCAGAGGCTGGATGGCCATCTGCTTTGAATGCGATTTTCCTGCTGCTTGGCAGGGGGTTAGACTGGATGGCCCATAAGATCTCTTCCAACTCCAAGGTTCTATAATTCTAAGAGTCTTTTGTGGACTCACTTAGAGAATGGAAAATTGGTCTTCTGCATGCACCACTTGACCTCCACCATTGCGCTGTGGCACAGCTGGCTGGGAGTAAGCTGCATTAAGATCACTACTGACTGAAAGGCAATGAGTGCAAAGCCAGCCCGGGTCGGAGTGAGCTCCCAACCCAAATTGTGTAGCTTGTTGTCGACCTTTGCAGCCCAAAAGACAGTTGCATCTGTCAAGTAGGACATTTAGGTACCACTTTGTGGGGAGGCTAATTTAACTGATTTATGAGGCCATAAAAATCTCCAGGAAGTACACAAAGAATGAGGAAGTGACAGCTCCCCTGGTGGCCAGAAGCTGGAATGTTAAGTAGCCTCTGGGTGTCTGTCTATATATGTTGTGTGTCTATGGCATCGAATGTTTGCCATGTATATGTACATTGTAATCCGCCCTGAGTGCCCTGCGGGGTGAGAAGGGCAGAATATAAATACTGTAAATAAAATAAATAAATTTTCTAAGCAGTATGTGTGACGTGGCTCAAGAGCAGTACATGTGAAAAAGATCTTAGGGTCCTTGTGGACAACAAGTTAAACATGAACCAACAATGTGATGTGGCGGCAAAGAAAAGCCAATGGAATTTTGGCCTGCATCAATAGGAGTTTAGTGTCTAGGTCCAGGGAAATCATGCTTCTATTCTGCCTTAGTTAGACCACACCTGGTCCAATTTGTCCAATTCTGGGCACCACAATTGAAGAGAGAGATTGACAAGCTGGAATGTGTCCAGGGGAGGGCGAGTAAAATGATCAAGTATCTGGAGAACAAGCCCTATGAGGAGCAGCTTAAAGAGCTGGGCATGTTTATCCTGAAGAAGAGAAGGCAGAGAGGAGACATGATAGCCATGTATAAATATGTGAGGGGAGGTCTTAGGGAGGAGGAAGCAAGCTTGCTTTCTGCTGCCCTGGAGACTAGGATGCAGAACAATGGCTTCAAACTACAAGAAAGGAGATTCCACATGAACATTAGGAAGAACTTAATGTCTGTGAGAGCCGTTCAGCAGTGGAACTCTCTGCCCCGGAGTGTATGGCGGTTCCTTCTTTGGAGGTTTATAAGCAGAGGCTGGATGGACATCTGTCAGGTGTGCCTTGAATGCAATTTTCCTGCTTCTTGGCAGGAGGTTGGACTGGATGGCCCATGAGGTCTCTTCCAACTCTATGATTCTATGATTCTAACTATAAAACGTTTGGACCATTCAGGGATTGTAGCCCCCATAAACTCTACCTGTCACAGCCAATGTGGAAGGAAGCATGGTAGCTGAAATTCATCAAGGCTAAAAGTAAATCCTGTTCTAAAGAAGAAGAAAATTACAGGCAGTCCCAGAGTTACAAATATCCGACTTACAAACAAGTCACAGTTACAAACATGGGTGAGACAAGGGGAAGTGAGATAAATCTACCTCTTGTAGGGGAAATCCACTCCTGAAAGAGTTATCTTGGGGGAAATTAATTAATTAATTACTATATTTATATTCTGCTCTATCTCATACTAAGGTGTGGCTTACAATATGGCAAAACTCAATACTACAATATATATACAAAAGCAATACATAACATGATTTAAAATATCAAGATATCTCAACTAAAGCTTTCCACAGCAAGCCATTTCTCCCCAAAATCCAATTATCACAGAGAGAGAAAGTGAAGTGAAATCTTCAGGAAGGGGGGGGGGGGAGGTCAGACAGGAAAAAACCACCATGGGAGTGGTTACCCTTCCCTTTGCTATCAAAGCTAGCTGTCTGCTTATCTATCTATCTATTTATGTGCTGTTACACTTAAAAATGTACCTGTTCCGGCTTTTAAAAAATTCAACTTAAGAACAAACCTTCCTAAATTGGGACTGCCTATACACTGATTTAAAATAACCTGAGTAATTTTGTGAAATAAGAGCTGAAAAAGAGCATAACCATCCAGTTAGCCAGCTATTTGATATATTGGTTGTCATGACAGCAATCTCACATTTCTCACACAGATTCTAGCCCTTCTTCAAATACTAATAGTTATCCTGTATGGAGTGCCAGTGCTGAAGCTGTGTTTCCTACAGGATACTTCAGCAGGAGAACCACTCTAAACCTGGCCGTGATGGATAACACCCAAACCAAATGTGAGCAAACCAGCTCCTGCTCACTGTTCCTCTCCCCACTTTGTGGATTTATGTGTGTGGGAAAGAAAGATCAGTCTTCTAGAAACCTGAACTGACAGTGTGCATTTTGAAAACGGAAATTGTGGCTTTTGAAATTACATCGAGAGGTACATTACCAAGATCTATGTCCCCTACCCCCACCAGTGGGCTCAGTAAAAAGTAATTCAAACCTCATTTCACAATTATTAATACATTATGTCTACATTTATTTAATGCTTCTGAATAATATTTTGAACATTCATTTGTAGATGTTTGTTATAACGTAACTAAATATTATTGGACAGCCCACAAATATACAAATATTTAACAATGTATCCCCTCCCAATATAACAGCCAACAGTTGCTCAGTGTAGCTATTGCTTGTTAAGATCCCGTAAGTTTAGGTGGTATTTGTAATAGAAGGTGTAAGTTGATTTTATGCATTGTAACTCCATAGAATGTCAGTCATAGTTTACTCTGTGTTGCCAGAAACAATTCCTTAATTTAAGTGGGGTTTTGGATGCATAGCTGAACAGCTCTGGAGAAAGAATACACAGAGTATTTCTTGTATTTCTTTTTCATTTTTGAAAGGAAAAGTATGTGCACATAGCAACACTGCCACATGCTATTTGTGTCATAGAAGGCTGGAGTAATTGTGGCTCCAGTCAATACATCAGCGAAATTTCACTTCAACATCACCTTTTACAACAAAAGGTTGGTGGGGAATTCAGGTCCCAAGAGTACTTTGTTCAGGAAACCAGGATGTGGTTTTAATAGATTATTAATCTCTAAGGAGGAAATTATGGAGGTACATTACAAACTGAAGTGCAGTCAATTACTAGAACCGGAAGGGATTTAGCTGGAAATTCTGATCGCAACTTCCAGCTGAATCCCAAAATGATTCTGTAACTATTTCTTATATGGCTGAGATCATTGCCCAAAGTGCAGTTTTATTTCCCAACTGCTTAGAAGCGAAGCATTCCTTGTCTTTCTTTCCACATGTCCCTTTTAACTCCCAAATATAGCCAGTGTGGTTAGGGTCAAATTAGCTCAGAAATGCTCATGAAGAGACTAGCTTTCCAGGCCTGTAAGAGAATTATTGTTTTTGCAATCCAACATCTGTTCTCATTACACAAGCATACTTCCCTTTTCTTACACAGAATTTGTACAAGCAAAACGTTAGGTTGATTCTTGGACTTCTGTGAAGCAGAAAGTTTTTCTAGTGCACCATTGAAGGAATAACGGCATTGAAACAATGGTAAGAATTAAGCAGTTGGACACAGACATTTGTTGTCTCCAAGTATTCAGAGATAACAGGCTGCACATGCTTTGAATACTCTTCCAAGTAGCATTAATAAATCTTTCAGGGCTTTGTAATGATATTAAAAAGGAGTGTGGGCTAAACTAGCCAAAAGAAAATTTCTGTAATTCATTCTAACAACCATACTACTTTTTAAGGATGAATGCAAAGTTCCACTTTGGAATCGGAAAAGGCAAGGCAAGGCTTTGATGGCTGGAAACACTGGGTTGTGGTGAATTTTCCAGGCTGTATGGCCATGTTCCAGAAGCATTCTCTCCTGGCATTTTGCCTGCATCTATGGCAGGCATCCTCAGAGGTTGTGAGGTCTGTTGGAAACTAGGAAAATGGGGCTTATATCTGTGGAATATGCAGGGTGGGAGAAAGAACTCTTGTCTGTTTGAGGTAGGTGTGAATGTTGCAATTGGCCACCTTAATTAGCATTGAATGGCCTAGCAGTGTCAAGTTCTTTCTCCCACCCTGGACATTCCACAAATATATAAACCCCATTTTCCTAGTTTTCAACAGACCTCACAACCTCTGCGGATGCCTGCCATAGATGCAGGCAAAACATCAGATTATGCTTCTGGAACATGGCCATACAGCTCGGAAAACTCACAACAACTCAGCAAAGCATGATGCCTGTATGTTTATCATGATTTTCAAGTTCAGGTTAAATGATGCTCCCATTTCAAGTAAAGTTTCTTACATTACATTGATTGGAACCTTGTAGCTATGTTGCCCCCACAAAACCAGTCTATGCAAGCCATTTCTAGGTTATGAGAGAGTGGGACAAAATCAAGGAGGTGTTCTGTTATTTTCCTGTAGCTGGATGCACTGCAAAGAAACCATCTGTAGGGGCCTCCCAAGGACCCTCCAAGATTCCTGCAGATATCTGTTCCAAGATTAAAATACAAGATAGTAGCTGAACACATTCCTGTGATATTAATGACACCACTTCAACTCCCATGATTTCATAGCACTGAGCCATGGTAATTAATGCACCAGCATTATTTCACAGAGAAGGCTAAAGACAGTGTGAACTATCACTCTCAGGATTCCATAGCATCGAGCCATGGCAATTACTGTGCCGTTAAACTGCATTAATACTACAGTGTAGGTGTACCATTGGTGTTGAATGGAACACTTGTGGATATCTACATTATAGTTGAGTTGTGAGGATGATTTGAAGATGACAATTAGAAAAATTGACCAGGAAAAAAAAGATATGTTTTAATTGATATAAACAACAGGTTGATAATATGCCGGTCTGAGTCCCTCGATAGAGGTGAGAAGGCCGGGGTACAAAAGTTTCAAATAAATAAATAAATAAGAACAGCTTGCCCTAGACCAGTGGTTCCCACCCTTTGGTCCTCCATGTGTTTTGGACTTCAACTCCCAGAAATCCCAGCCATCTTACCAGCTGTTAGGAATTGTGGGAGATGAAGTCCAAAACACCTGGAGAACCAAAGGTTGGGATCCACTGCACTAGACAAGGGGGCAATAATTTTGATTGATTGTCCAAAGTTCCACAAAAAACTACTGAGCACCAGGCTTTCCCGCAGACCATAGAGTTCATCTATGAGGTCTACATAAAATCATGGAGAATTCCAGGGAATTCCAAGCCCCAGCATACAAAAGGGAGCACATGAGACAGACCACTGCAATCTCACAAAACAGAATTATATGTATTATTCATATGATACAATTTCTCCCTCTTCTGTGGAAAATCTGTCAAACAGAATGTTGTGGTTCTATGCATGTTTGCCATAGTCATGATTGTTGTTGCTGATTATTATTATATTTCTGTGATTTCAGAATGCCTTTCATTGCTACTAGATGTCTTTTTAAAATAACGGAACCATTAATTCATAACTAAACTCAATAGAAAGGGACTATAGGATAGACTGCACAAAGTTCTGAGATGTCTCCAAGACTGCCCCTCAACATCTCATAATGGAATGATAAGCTTGAAAACTTACACTATTTGTGATCAACAGTCTGAAGGTATCTCAAGAATCACCTGCTTATTCTCAGTAATAATGTGACATATAAGCCCTATTGGAATGGCTGGTAAAGGAAATGCATACAACTGAAGATTTATTAAGCAAGGCAGGAGTTCAATACATTTTACTAATGTTATTGTACAGAAAAGTTAAATGTATCTTTCTCATATGTACACTCATTTTCACAAAAATAGTCCAGTTATTAACAGATTGACTCTATAGATGTGACACAATATGGAGGTTAATTGTTCTTATAAACCACTCTGATCAATCCAGTTGAGCCACATGCATTCTTACATTATTTGTCTGACTATAGAGGAAAACAGTCTTTCCACAGAGAATAACATCAGGAAATGATGCAATTCTGACTGCTTTACATGAAGAAAAATACTTATAAGATTGTTCCAGAAATTAGAATTTGAATATTAAAGTTCACAATTATCAGTTTGAAGGATCTATACATGTAGAATTGAAAAAATATACTTATTCACATCAATTTGTGGTATCTCTTTTTGCTGGCATCCTAATGACAGCCATTTCTTCTCAAGGATACAGCCTTTACATTAAAGTGTTAGCCAGTACAAGCCCCATACAAGATGATGTTGGTGCTCTGTTTTCAGCATCTACTATTACTATAACAACTGTTAAAATGTAGAAAAAAATAAGCACTTTAACTCTCACATGTTTCAGTAGGAGAGCTATCCTTAAGTGCACACAAAAAATCCAGTTTAAACCAATGGGACTGAAAGTGCTGCGCATCGTAATTATGCCCCAGATATGTATTATGAATGGAACTAGAATAAAAAGGCACTATACCAAGTCTTCTTATCACCATTTAGTCAAAGAACGTGTTTCACTATTATCAATAAACCTATGTATTTATTTTGAAGCACCAGGCTTACAGCTGTGGGAAATGTGGCATAGCATTTTGCAAAGCAAAAACAAAAATAAGAATCAGGGTCGTCTATGAATAAAAGCTGGTTTTGATGGGTTAAAAAGCCAGAATAAAATATTATAACTTGCATTGCATTGCATTTCAATATAATTTAAAACTTAAAGCCTTTGTCTCTTCTGTTTAAAACTTCAATTCTAAATACAATTGCTCCAATACAACCATTTACTGTGGTTGTGGATACCCTAATACATTTGTGGAGGAGACCCTATATTGTGCAGGGAGAACAAGGCACAACCGGCACAACACTGCATTCCTTCTACCTCTAGAATCAGTGGTTCCCAACCTTTTTTCTGACCAGGGACCAATTTGACCTGGGACCATTCTCCAACATTTGTACCAAAAGGGTTAGAAATCAGTTTTTGATCAACTTTAGATTTGGTTTGATTATCTGGGGTGCTGATTCAGGAAGTTGCATTGGATAGACCACATCAGCTCTAGTTTCCGATACAGAATATATGCCATCCAGTAGTCGCCATCTGCTCACCCACAGAAAACCATATTTAATAATATAGAGCTGATGTGATCTAACCAATGCAATTTTCTGAATCAGCACTCCAAATAACCCCAGGAACAGGCCTAAAAACGAAGACACCAAGGCGCCCCTGCTTCCAGGTGCTACATGGAAAGGCTCTGCTCAGGGAGAGGGAGGAGGACGAGAAGCCGCAGTCAAGAGGCTTGTTGTCAAGACTTTCATGGGTAGTCAGTCTCTCCCCTCCCAACATCCCCATTTCCTCAGCACAGAAGAGGGTTTGACGAGAGCATTCACTCTACTTGCAACAGTGTAGTAATGGTGAGGCCACTGACCATATTTTAGTTCTTAGGGCCCACTGGTGGTTCACGGACCACTGGTTGGGAACCACTGCTCTAGAAGGTAGCTTCCAAGTGTATAGAGAACACTACTATAGGTATTTCTATTTACTAGTGGAACTACTATGGGAGCGAACAAACAGAAGACATTCAACAAGGGTCGCTATAATCCATAATTTTGCTAGCCATCTTAAGTCTGGGAATGTATTGCACTGTATACAGTTTTAATGAGTCCAAGTCAGGGGTGCTCACACTTTTTCAGCATGCGAGCTACTCTTAAAGCAACCAAGTCCAAAAGATCTACCTGCCCGCGCTGCCGTGCGCTCCTGCCGCCACGTACTCTTGCCACCGTGTGTGCTCCTGCTGTTGCTTTCCGCCCGCGCAGTGCTTCTTCCACCTGCGGGGCATTGCAGGAAGGAGAAAGCACGAGGCGGGGCATCCAGGGGGAGCGCTCCGCCCTGCCTGTCTCGCCGGAAACGGAGGCTGCACAGCTGCTTCTGGATGAGAGAGAGGCAGGGCGCTCCCTCCAGGGGCCCTGCCTCATGCTTCCTTCTTCCTGCAATGCCCCGCAGATGAAAGAAGCACCGCAAGAGCGGAAGCCAGCAGCAGGAGTGCGCATGTGTGCAGGGTGTGCACACGCATGGCAGGAGTGCCCCATCCGGCTGGTGAGGCCCGAAGATCACCTGGAAGAGGGCCGAAGATCTATTAGTAGCTCCCGAGCTACCTAATGAGCACCCCTTGTCTAAGTCAATGTAATGTAATGCTTTCAGTGGTGGACTAGGATTCTGGGAGATCAGGGTTTGAATATCTGTTCAGCCATGAAAACCCATTAGGTGACTGTCCAAACCACACTCTCTCTGCCATAGCAAACCCCCTTCAAACAAACCCGGCCAAGAAAACCCTGAAACTGGTTTGCTTTAAGATCACTATGAGTCAAAAACAACCTGAAGGCACACAAGAGCAACAGCAACCTGGGATTTCCAAGATTTCAGCTGAAGATTCAGAATTGATGAGCAGTGTTTGATTCCAGGGGAAAAAATGAGCTAGGTCTAGGATGCCTCCTCTGTTGGTGTGTATGTTTGTGTGGGTGAATGCATGTGTGTTTGTGTGTGTGCAGAGGGAGTTTCCCTCTCTATCAACAAAGATGAGGCATGCCAAACACACAATGGCTTTGAGTCCTGCTGCAACACCAACATCAACAAAAAAAACATTATTTTCAGACAATATGATTAAGATCAATATATAATCATTCTCAAGGTAGGCATTTGGTGGCAAAATAAAGTGAAATAAAACACACAATCATAATAATAACTTTTACAATCTCATCTACATGTCTTCCATCGCTACCACGCTTGTGATCAGCTTGTGCAATTCAGTAGAATTCAGTCAGTGCCGTCACTGGTGAGACTTAGATGGTACAGCAGATGGAAACTCGAAGACATCATCCTCCACGCTTTCTTCAATTGGTTTCATTTTAGGTGATGTTCTTAAATGAGGAGATGGCTGACCTGTCAATGTTTTAAAAATAAAGTAACTTCTTAAATCTTTCCTTAAGTGACAACAATCATGGGTTATTCTAATTTCTAAAAAGGACATACACATTTTAAATCTGGGGTCTGGCTCATCAACGTGCACTGATTTGAGCATTGGACTATGACTAGAAAAGTCATAGTCTTTCAGTCTCAGGCAACCCACCTCTGAACAAATCTTGCCCCCAAAACCCTGTGATGAGGTTGCTTTAAGGTCACCTTAAGTCAGAAATGTTTCGGGTGAAACTTAGGCAAACTAAAAGAAGGTATCCAGCTGCAAGAGAGTACAATAAAGATAAAATAGACTCATTGCTACTGCTTGATTATTTTCAGAAAATGGTCAGGTTTCTCAATCAGGACATTGATGTTGAGCAAGGAGCCTTTCCAGAGTGCTTGAAAGAGGCGGTGGTGGCTCCATTACTGAAGAAACCATCATTGGACCCTGCGGTTCCCTCCAACTACCGCCCAGTGTCGAATCTTCCGTACCTGGGCAAGGTAGTTGAGAGGGCAGTAATGGAGCAGCTGCAATCCTTCTTAGATGATACAACATGGTTAGACCCCTTCCAGTCCGGCTTCCGTTCGGGGCACGGGACGGAGACGGTCCTGGTCTCCATCACAGACCAACTCCGCCGCCAGCTCGACCAAGGCGGGTCTGCGCTGCTCGTGTTATTGGACCTCACGGCAGCGTTTGACACGGTCGACCACAATCTTTTGATCCACCGCCTGGCCATGGCTGGAGTGAGGGGGACAGCCCTTAAATGGCTGACCTCCTTCCTCCACCAGCGGTCTCAGCGTGTGAGGAGGGGGGGTGGTCTCCGAGAGCTCCCCATTAGCGTGTGGGGTTCCTCAGGGGGCTATTCTCTCCCCTCTGTTATTTAACATCTACATGCAGCCGCTTGCACAGCTGGTGCGGAGTTATGGGCTGATCTGTCATCAGTATGCCGATGACACTCAGCTCATTCTGAGGATGGAGGGCAGGCCGGAATCCGTCCCCGATAATTTCCAACTTTGCCTCGAAGCCGTCACTGGATGGCTGCGAGCCAGTAGGTTGAGGGTGAATCCGGCGAAGACGGAGATCTTGTGGCTGGGCGGCCCGGGCGGGGTGGGTGCCAGGCTCCCGACCCTGGACGGTTCGGCGCTGCACCCAGCGCCGTCCGTGAAGAGCCTGGGTGTCCAACTGGACTCCCAGCTGACCATGGAGGCCCAGGTCTCCATGGCCAGCAAGGCTGCCTTTTTCCACCTCCGCCAGGCAAGGAGGCTGGCTCCCTACCTCTCCCGGAGCGACCTAGCCACGGTGATCCAAGCCACGGTCATCTCAAGGCTAGATTACTGTAACGCGCTCTATGTTGGCCTGCCTATGTCGTCGATCCGGAAGCTCAAGCTAGTGCAGAACACTGCCGCCCGGCTCCTGTCTGGGGCTCCAACAGGATGCCGTATTACACCAATCTTGCAG
This sequence comes from Anolis apletophallus, assembly GCA_030556195.1. Lineage (NCBI taxonomy): Eukaryota > Metazoa > Chordata > Lepidosauria > Squamata > Anolidae > Anolis > Anolis apletophallus. The sequence goes on from JARBWK010000003.1 coordinate 121,023,033, forward strand.
GATCTGCACTGGCTCCCAATTGAGCACCGGGTCGCCTTCAAAGTGCTGGTTCTTACCTTCAAGGCCATATACGGCCTGGGGCCAGCATATCTGAGGGACCGTCTCACCCCATATTGCCCAACGAGATCTCTCCGGTCCGAAGAGGCCAACCTCCTGGTGGTACCTTCTGTCAAATCGGCACATTTAACATCAACCCGCCGGAGGGCGTTTTCTGTGATGGCTCCTACGCTGTGGAACGCCCTCCCGGCCGAAGCTAGAGCTCTGAGAGACCTCCTCCCTTTCAGACGGGCCTGTAAAACTTATTTGTTTAGGCAGGCCTTCGGGGAGTAGACTGTGCCCGTTACTATAATGCTGCCATTCTTGGATTTTATGTATTTTGTTTTATTTTATTGTTTTATTGTTGCAAATGTGTTTTTTAACTGTTGTTTTAACCCTGTGGCGCTGTGCCACTGGCTCTGTGAGCCGCCGCGAGCCCCTGGGAGTCGGCGGCGAAGAAGCCCCAATAAATAAATAAATAAATAAATACATACATATGAAATCAGGTCCATTATTTTGAAACATTCTGTATTATTGATTATTTATTTAAACAATTTCCCTTCATCACTATGAATACCTAATATAATTAAAACATCAAAAATATTTAACACAGAGAAAAATCTGTGTTAAATAGAAAGAAAGAAAATAAAAGCAAAAAAGAAGAAAGGGGGAAGAAAGGCAACACACACAATAAAGGACACACAGAATCGGGAAAAAAACAAATGATATAAACTAATTAAAAATATCTAGTTATAGCTCTGTGTCCTTCTCTTTATGTTTATCTAAAATACAGTATATTCAGCAGAAAGATTTTTTTTAAAGATTTGTATCCATACAGCATTTTAAATCAAATGGCTGGCTTATAAATGTCAAACATTACATCAGTTAAATTCAAACATTTAACTATTTTCCTTACATTTACTTTTTTTGCTGCTTTTACGGCATAACTACATTATACCCTTGGACCTTAAAGAACACATAGCTTTCAGAATTGTAGCAGGAATTGAGAGTTTTGGAATACGAAGGTACCAAGGTCTTGTCCCTGGACCGTATAAATAGGTTTACTGTGTTTTGGACATTGAATTGTTGCCGTTGTTAGGCCGCTCTGAGTCCCCCCTTAGGGGTTGAGAAGATACAGGATAGAAATGGTGGAAATAAATAAATTTCATGGATTGCAAAAAAATGTCAAGACAAAAACAAAACTGGACCTAGCCAAAACAAGTATTTGCTAGAAGTAAGGTGAATGGCTCCTCCTAGAGGACTGCCAGGAAAAGTGTAGTGTAGGGAATTTGGACTACAAAACCAGCCTTAGAGCAGTGGTTCTCGACCTTCCTAATGCCACAACCCTACAGTTCCCTCATGTTTGGTGACCCCCAACCATAACATTATTTTTGTTGCCACTTCATAACTGTAATTTTGCTACTGTTATGAATCCTCATGTAAATATCTGATATGCAGGTATTTTCATTCACTGGACCAAATGTAGCACAAATACCCAATATGCCCACATTTGAATACTGGTGGGGTTGGTTGATTTTGTCATTTGGGAGTTGTAGTTGCACTCTGGATCCAACCGTTAGAATTGGGCCAAACTTCCCACACAGAACCCCCATGAACAACAGAAAATACTAATGGTCTTTGGCAACCCCTCTGACATCCCCTTGCAACCCCCCAAGGGTTCCCGACCCCAAAGTTGAGAAACACTGCCTTAGAGGGACGTGTGAGGCCCCAGTTAATGTAAATACAGTACTTGACTAGTTCGCAGTCACATAAGAGAATAAATAACAACATGTAACAAAATTTGGTAAAAATCTGTTCCTGGTTTGTAAAGTGTTATTTCCTGTTTAAGTGTATACTACTTACTTGGAAAGTAGTTGTTATACTCCAGGAACTTCATTTTTGTGGCTGCCACAAACTATGTTGAATTGGGTGAGACTATAGGCCTCATCATGCTTGAACATGAGGCAGTCACAGTCTCACAGGATAAGATTCTAAGTCTCAAAGACACTACAGGATTACTTAATATCTTTTTATTAAACAGATCAATGCTACTAAATCTCCGAATGTTACTATAAAGCACAGGTTTCTAAAAAATCACTACTTCTATGAAGTGAAAATTGTTATTTTTATTTTAAAAACATTACTACCTTTTAAAAAATAATTTTGGTTAATGTGTGATGGTGTCAACAGAAAACCTCATGCTGTAAAGGATTCACTCCACAAACATTATACATTTCTTGTTGGTTATTCCTTAACACAAAATAAGAGTTAGGGTTTGTGTGAGTAACTATTTAACACACATGCTTTCATAATCAGTAATTTTAGTTTCAGACTGCAAAACTATATGCCGGTACAATATTTAAGAATTAAGCACCTCTGCAAATAGTGATGCTAAAGTCTGAGCAAATCTACACAGCATTCCACTGCCTTGAAGACACATAAACACACACACACACACACAAACAATGAGGTCTTAGATGATTTTTCATTTCCATGTAAACTGACATTCTAAGATGTACAAAGAGGAACCAGAATGGCAAAGACCTGTGAATCAGCATGCCATACTTCCAATAAATAAATACGCAATTTCTACTGAGAGTTCGTGTAATGTGATAGGAAATTAACTCCTAGAGCCAGGGGTTCTCAACCTGTGGGAACCCCAGATGTTTTGGCCTTCAATCCCCAGAAATCCTAACACTGGCTTGGATTTCTGGGAGTTGTAGGCCAAAACACCTAGCGGCCCACAGGTTGAGAACCACTGCCCTAGACTGTACAACTTGCTAATGATAGTCCAAGAAACATTTAATTTCCACAGCTTTTCTAGAGACAAAAATTAATATCCTTTGATGAAAAAAAATACTCTCTTCATTTTGAAATAAAAAGACTTCTCTTTTCCCAACCACTGTGTGCACTGTCTGAGGTCCAGGTCAGGAACTAAGACAACATGAGCAAAGATGCATGCAGATGGATAGTATCTGATAACTCACAACTAAATCTGAAAATTGCCTCACATGGGCAATGATGAGCAAAGAGTGAGTCTCTCTCTCTCTCTCTCTCTCTCTCTCTCTCTCTCTCTCTCTCTCTCTCTGTATTTATCTCCTTGTTCATATTTCTAGATATACATATTTCAGTGTATAGAAGTGGTGTATGGAATTTGATTTGCAATGGTCCACACCTACTGCTTTCAATGTGATCATTGTGAAGCCTGAGAATGCTGTCCCTTACCCCCTTCCACAACACCCCCCCTCCCACTCTTTTTATATATTTCTTCTGAAAATGATATAATGGACAAATGGAATGGAATAATTAGAAAGCAACCTATGAACACATCAGTGGAACTCCTCTCTCTTGCTGTTGTCACAGATCTAGCCACAGTTTCCCCACGCTTTCTCTGATTGCAACTGTTTGCAAGGACTTTAAGGAATTCCTAGAAATAATGAGCAACTGGTCCATGACTCACGGAGAGAGGAGGCAGAGGAAGTCCCTCGGAGAAAATGCTGCAAGCCCTCTTCCCCATCACTTGAACTAGCCATGCTGTTCCTCATTTGCATCACAGAGAGCTGAGAACACAGGCTGGGCTGCCGATCTATTTTTTGGGATGTCTGTAGAGAGAAACATAATATTCTTAAAATCCTCTATAGCAAAAGCATCATTAAATAAGACATTTAAATCCCATTATACATTTCTAGGGTTTTTTTAAACGAAAAGTTATATAAAATGTTTACACAGCCTTTGTTGCTTGCAATATGAGCGCAAAGGAAACTAGACAAAATGGAGCCAGAATCCAAATATAAGCATGTAAACTTAACAACATTGGAGTGCCTATCAAAGTGGTAAGCTTGTAATTACATTAACCATGGATTACTATACTTGAATTATAATACCTGAATGCCAAGCCTGGTTCATTTCCAGCATTAGACACTGTGATAATAGAATTGCCTCAAACTTGACAATTCATATACCCAAAAAGTCTTCAAAGCAGTTGATCAGCAGGGCGTGACCACCATGCCTGTTTCTGGCAAATCTACAGCAGCGTTTTTCAACCTGGGAGTTGGGAACCCTGGGGGGGGGGTCATGACTGGGTGTCAGAGACCATCAGAAAACACAGTATTTTCTGTTGGTCATGGGGGTTCTGTGTGGGAAGTTTGGCCCAATTCTATCCTTGGTGGGGTTCAGAATGCGCTTTGATTGTAGGTGAACTATAAATCCCAGCAACTACCACTCCCAAATGTCAGGGTCTATTTTCCCCAAACTCCGCCAGTGTTCACATTTGGACATGTTCAGTATTTGTACCAATTTTGGTCCAGATCCATCATTGTTTGAGTCCACAGTCCTCTCTGGGAGGGTAAGTGAACTACAACTCCAAAACTCAAGGTCAATGCCCACCAAACCCTTCCAGTATTTTCTGTTGGTCATGGAAGTTCTGTATGCCAAGTTTGATTAACTTCCATCATTGGTGGAGTTCAGAATGTTCTTTGATTGTAGGTGAACTATAAATCCCAGCAGCTACAACTCCCAAATGAAAAAAACAATTCCACTCAACCCCACCAGTATTCAAATTTGGGTGTATTGGGTATTTGTGCCAAACTTGGTCCAGTGAATGAAAATACATCCTGCATATGAGATGTTTACATTACAATTCATAGCAGTAGAAATATTACAGTTATGAAGTAGCAACAAAAAAAATTTTGTTGGTGTCACCACAACATGAGGAATTGTATTAAAGGGTGCGACATTAGGAAGGTTGAGAACCACTGATCTACAGCATCTAGCAGTCCATCGTATTTTGATTTAAGACTGAGCAGTACCACATTTAAAATAAAGATATGTTGGGGCATCTTGGAAGACATGCACAGAGTATGTCTTGTGGAGAAGAGCATGCAAGCAAGCTTATGAATTACAGCACCTGTATAGCACATTATTACAGAAAGGAACCTGCTTACCTTATCATTTAGAGTTGGGTCATTTAATGAATATAACTTGTTTGTAATATCTTTTCCAATTAGATGCTTAAATATTTCAAAAAGAAATGACTCAGATTCCAGAAAATATGCAAGCCTCTCTCTAGACCAGCATAAGAACTTGCAGTTATCATCAGCAGTAATGGAGACCTATGAAAAAACAGCGCTCATAAAATTAGCACCACACTAACGATGTCTATGATTACAATGCATTTAGTTGGGATCTTCAGCAAAGAGAGACTTAACATAAGCATATGAACAGTGTTTTCTCTTACCAAATGCCATTTCAACAATACAAAACTCTGTTCTGAACTGTGGCAAAATGTAGTATGGCAAAAAAGTTGGACTTAAAAGTACACTGAAGAATAATCCACAGAAGCCTCTGGCAAATGAGCCAACATGGTGTAATGGTCTGAGCACTGGACTATGAGCCCAGAGAGCATGGTTCAAATCTCCACTCAGCCACAGAAATTTATTGACCGGCTTTGGGCAAGTCACACTCTCAGGCCCCTTCCACACAGCTGAATTTATCTGCTTTGAACTGGAATATATAAAAATGTGGATTCAGATACCCAGTTCAAGGCAGATCTTGTGGGATTTCCTGCCTTGAAATTCTGGGATATAGGGCTGTGTGGAAGGGCCCTCAGTCTCAGCGGAAAGGAATGGCAAACTCATTTTGAACAAACCTTGCCAGAAAAATAAAATAGGGTCATGGTAGTCAGAAATGACTTGAAGGCACGCAGGAATAACAACCGTAGCAATCAGGAGAAAATAATGTTTTCTCCCAGGGCATCTTCTTTGCAAGAAAAACAATGAAAATATTCTAAAGCTGTCTCAGGACCCTTCCACATAGCTCTATATCCCAGAATATCAAAGCAGAAAATCCCACAATATCTACTTTGAACTGGATTATCTGAATCTATACTCAGACAATGTGGGATTTTCTGCCTTGATATTCTGGGATATAGGACTGTGTGGAAGGGCCCTCGGATTGCTTGAAAATGTGTGTAACTAGCAAAAGTAGCAAGTCTTCAGGGAGGCTATGTGGCCAGAATTCTACACAATAAATTGCTCATGGGGGAATGGGTAAAACTCTTGTGCCGGCAGGACTGCTGACCAAAAGGTTGGTGGTTCAAATCTGGGGAGTGGGGTGAGCTCCTGTCTGTTAGCTCCAGCTTCCCATGTGGGGACATGAGAGAAGCCTCCCATAGGATGATAAAACATCTGGGAGTCCCCTGGACCACGTCCTTGCAAACGGCCAATTCTCACACCAGACGCGACTTGCATTTTTTCAAGTCACTCCTGATACGAAAAAAGCCTGGCTCATTGAAGGAACTATGGTATGTTGTGAGCTGCCTGACATTTTGCCACTTCTGCAATAAAGCCACCTCGGACTTCAAGGTCCAAGCAGAAATCATGACTTCCAAAAGGGAATGTCCACATGTGTAGCTTCAAGTTGTAGCCAGTGAGGCTTTCCACTTTGTCAGTGTTCAACAGAAACACAGTATATGTAGATAGCTGAATGCATATTGCTACAGTCCCTGGAATAATGTACCAAGGGTGAAGATCAGACCTCAGAAAGGGGGATCCAACATTACATGTCTCACAATCTTGGATGCAGTCCACCCACCCTCACCCTTCTGATGCCAGAGCTCCAATGTCACAAAGGGAAAAGGTGGGCAGCATTAGTGTATTTGAAAAAGCAGGAAACACTCTGGATCTAAAAGATTGGAAGACTTTGCTGGTGAGCAAGGCTGCAATGTGAGATCCAGCACAGCATAGTGATTTGATCACTAGTTTATAACTCTGGAGACCATGGATCAATTCCCCACTTGGCCATGGAAACCAACTGGATGACCTTGGGTGAGTCACTCATTCTCAGCCCCAGAAAACCCCATGTTAGGGTTTGCCTTAGGGCCATTCTAAGCCAGAAATTGTGTGAAGGCAAACAACAACAAAGGCTGCAATAAAGAGTTGCAAAAGGTCCCCGTAGGAATTCCTGCTTTTACTCCTTACAGCCTGACTTGCTGACGGCAGCAGACTAAACTGCAGTTATTATAGAAATCTGACTGGCTTTTTAGATGGGTTTTATATTTATTTGTGGCTAGGTCCCCTGATGGCGCCGCAGGTTAAACTGCTGAGCTACTGAACTTGCTGATGAAAAGGTTGGCGGTTCAAATCCGGAGAGTGGGATGAGCTCCCACTGTTAGGCCCAGCTTTTGCCAACCTAGCAGTTCGAAAACATGCAAATGCAAGTAGATTAATAAGTACTGCTTTGATAGGATAGTAACAGCTCTTCATGCAGTCATGCTGGCCACATGACCTTGGAGGTGTCTATGGACACTGCTGGCACTTTGGCTTAGACATACAGATGAGCACCACCCCTCAGAGTCAGACACGACTAGACTTAATGTCAAGGGAAACCTTTACCTTTATGTTATGGTAATAGTGTTGTCATCACAGATGAGAATACAGAATAGTTACCATATCCTAGACCTAAGTTCCGATAAATACGATCAGGATTTTTAGCCACATGGCTCCAATTCAGTAGATTTGGAGTTCTATTGCCTATACTGAGGAACACACAGCAGAGTTTGTAGCCTCATTTCTAAAGGCTGCTTCACACATGCAAGCAAACCACAGGACTGTGTTTTGTTTCAGACAGTTTACATAAACTTGCATCCAGCAGATGGCACCAACATACCAAGCATAAAGAACAAAGCTTCTCAAGAAGAAGAAAAACACAGATTCATATATGGAACAAGTAATCAGGGATCCCCAAAGGAAATGATAAATGTGGTATTTCTACAACTAAGCCAAACAAGAAACTAGACAGCCCTCCAAAAGGCAACGCTTGATTTTGCCACTTTCTGGAAAGGACATCATTTCACTATGCCATGAGCATCCATGGATTTTGGTATCCATGTGGGTCCTGGAACCAAACTCTAGTGGATACCAAGGGACCACTATATAGCCAATATATAAACATGCAAGGGAATATTATGCACTACTTTTAATTTTGTGTACACTTCCGTATTTATATAAGACAAATATATAGATATATAGAAACCCAACATTGGAGAAATATTTAGCAGACAATGAAAAATAAACTCTTCTGCACTCAGTTTAATAACAGGATAAAAATAAAAACTGATAAAAATAAAAACTGAATGACAGGGCAACCTGATACTGGCAAAGAGAGATTTAAGTTGTTAGGTGGCAGCAAATCCTAACAAACATTTGAATTTGGGGTAGTGGGGGGAAGGTTATAGCCCTCTTCTTGTCCACTACTTGTTTGGTTGCAACTTAAGCTGGCCTGCACAACAGGAATATTAAGATTTAATCCCGTACAATTAGATCCCACACAAAACAAATTAGTGTCCAAAGCAGAGGATGTATTAGTTAGTGGTAGTTCAGTTATCCAATAACTGTCCTCCACTGCAGAGAGGAATATGATATTGGCACTAAGCCCAGTCTTTGACTGGAACATATTACATCAGTCGCCATTTTTACACTCTGTTCCAGCCCTCTGTCTCTGTTTTACTATCAGCAGCTACTGCGTATTCACAAAATGGCAAAACAAATAATTATTTATAAAGCTGCAACCCACAATCCAGGTGGTCCTTGTAAACAAATATTCCACATTCAGTTCATTGATTTTTTTTACGCATTTGATTGTATTTCATTATGTGTTTTATTGTTTTGGCATTGAATTGTTGCCTGTTGGTAGCCGCCCTGAGACCCTCCTTGGAGGTCAAGAAAGGACGGGGTATAAATGTTCCAAATAAATAAATAAATACTCCTCACAACAACATGTGAAGGTGCTGGGATCTGGGAAAGTCTATGATGCATATTCAAAGTTTAATTTGTGGCAGAGGCTTGCCTTACATTAGAAGCCTGATGGTGTGACTTTTTGCAGGGTTTCCTGTCTCTGACTCAAGTTACTGACAGAGGTGGTCTGCCCATTTCATTCCCAGGAGGAAACTTCCTGACACCATGGTTGAGAGACAGTCTTATAGCTCTCTTTTGGACTACTGCCCACTAAGGTCAACTGATATCAACTGCAAAGCTATGTGCCAATTAGGTAAGACTGCCCACTACTGACTGAAGATGGTATTGTATGCTCTAAAGACAGGTGCACATTTAAAGTGACTCAAATGTTTTAAAGACAAAACACTTGGTGCCACAGCTTTAACGGACAAACACACATCCTCTTAAACAGAAGACACTGGCTGGCTTTCTGCTAAGTATTTATGCCATTGCAAGCTGATAATATAGCATCGTTAATGCAAGAATTAATAGTTAAAGTAATTGCACTATTGAAAAGACCGAAAGTGTCATCAAAAACCTGTTTCTGAAGTTAGGAAGTCCTCCCAAAAGAAGTATTTCCAAGATATTGAATGGAGATGCATCCTACTGTCTTCATCCCAGCAGTGAGGCAAAATCCTGTTGTGGGGGTTGCCTTATTTCAAAAGTAGAGGGTAGCTTTGGGAGATGTAGCTAGTAGCTACAACAATAGAGCTCCATTGCTTTATTTACATCTCCTCGGGCAAAATCCCAGATTTTTTTTAAAAAAATAGATTAATATGGAAAAAACAAACCCTAAAATTTGCTCTTGAAAGCAATGCAATAATGACATTTTGCACCTGAAATGATAAATATTTTATGTATCTACATAAACGTTTTAAAAGGTTATATGCCTATGTTAGCCTAGACAATGAATACACTGTTGCTCATTAAAATTTATGACACTGCATCTTTACTTCATCAATGAATCTGACATCTTACTATTTTTGCATAATATAACATGGTTTCATACCTGGAATTTCTCACCCCGATTCATCTGAGTTGAACGATATTCAGGAGAATCTATAAAGGCACAGGGGTAAATATTATGCAGGAAATGCCCTCGATAGGAGACCTTCATTCTGATGATAAAGATGTTAAACACATTTGAAAAGATCTGAAGTACAGCAATTAATACACAGTAGAATAACATGCCATCCCAGAGCATAGTTGCACTTTCTTAATTATAGTTAAGATACTAGGAACAGAACTTTTGCTGCCACCCATCATATTATCACAATGAATCAGCATGGGATAATCTAGCCCTTGATGACTGCATATCTGTCCTATTGTTTCATACAGCTTGATAATCATCCCCAGTAGAGAGAGCAAGCAGTCTAAAACTGTGTCTTTTTCTTGGTGGCTTTGGTAAAATAACAATTCAGTCTGCCTTTGTAAAAAGATTAATATGGATCTACGGATCATTATGAGGACAAGTTAATGGGGATGAGAAAGCAATCATTCATTTGGAAAATCTATTCAACTTGTTAATATTAATAAACCTTCCTGCACAATGAGTTCTGAGAACTGAATGGAAAGGAATCATAAATCTTTCTGCAGGTGCTCTCTAGAAGTGCTGTGCTTAATACCAACTTTACAAAAGCCTAAATCCTATTAATAGCCAGAAACCTGCAGGTGATTTATATATATATATATATATATATATATATATATATATATATATAAATTATAGCTATGGTGTTATGTAGTGAATCCCATCCTGACCCTCTCCCAATCCTCACTTACTGGGAATCAGCCACTGCAATAGACAGAGGATCTGTTTCCTTCTCACTTAGGAAAGAGCTGAATGACCAATCATCTTCCAGAAGTGATCTTGGGTGCAATAGGTAAAAGCAGGATCCCATCACAATTCCTAGTCTCACTGGGATTGTGAGGGGATGGGACCATTAACTAGCTGCTTCCTGATCAACAGAGGAACTGATTTCCATTGCTTGCGGCACCTGCTTCCCAGAAAGGAAGGAGCTATGTGGCTCATAGAAAAGTACTACAAAGGAATCATGAATCCAAAAGAGTCATGAGTGCATTCCTTCAGTTTATGTATTCCTAACCGCCCAAGAAGATTCTAACCAACCTCCTTCTTTTCCTCCCCCCACTGGGATCCGTATATTAAAAATACATTTTTATCGGCCGGCCAGAATGCTAAAATAACATACAGAATGGCCCTTTTCCTATTTAAAACAACACAGCTAAGATCTGAATATATAGAGTCGACTGGGGTAAACTGTAGGGTGATGCAGATATTTGATCTGGATTGGAACCTTTTTAACAGCTTGTTTATTTTAACTTATGTTGTACTGTATTTGTATGTGTATATGTTTGTCAAATGCTTTTGATACGGCCAATAGGCTATCAATAAAACATACCTAAGATGACAGAATTTTAGCAGTATAAAATTTACTCTCAGTAACAGTGAAGGGTAGAAAAAAATTGAAATGAGTCAATTTTGGATTACCAATAGAGCTTAAATTACTCAATGGGAATTGAGTAAACCGATACCACAGTGTTATAACAGCTTTGTCTATTTCTAATTCAGAGTTTAATTACATTATATTACACATGTTATGTATGAAATGAAGTATCCAGCACAAAACAATTTCCTCTCCACAAATCTGGAATTAATATTTCCAAAGCTAAAGTCATTATTAAAAGGCCATCTAATTGTAGCACGTTATGTCGATGCACACAGCCCACATGCTCCGTTTTGGGAGTAATGAATTTAAATTAATCAAAAACTACCACACTTTAATTCCATTCATATTCAGTACTAATTCCAATGGCTAAGTGTAATGAGCATCTCTATTGAAACCAAACAAAAAGTTCTGAGAGCATATGAAAAAAAAACAACGTGTCTGACAACTTCCATCATGTCTGTCAGTTGGCCATGCCAGCTGGGGCTGATGACAGCTGGAGCTAAACTACATCTGGAGAGCCTGTTTTCTCACCCCTGAGTATATTTTCAAACTTGACAGTTACCTCTTTGAAGCACCCTCTTTAAAAGTCAGACTTTCCCCCCAAATTGAATGCTATCCCATAAAGCCTTTACTAGAAACTCCTGGGTCTAAATTCAAGTTACCATGTTAACCCATCAATCTATGAATTTAAAATAGCAAAGAAGTCACAGATTCAGGGCCACATGCAAAGGTGGCACAACACAATGAAAGAGAATAAATTTGGGAGAAGCTCTGCAAAACCCAACTTTACCAAAATGCAATACTATTGCTGTCTTAAAGAACTCTTTCTTTATCACAGATTCTCTGAATCCAGACATATTCCTTAGGTTATCACTGCACAAATATGAAGTTGTGTGTGTGTCATATAAATATGCCTGAAGCAATTCAAAGAGAAAACCTCAACAAGGAAATTTCCGAGGATCCAAACTGTGAAATGAGAAGGTAGTAAATTGTAACTATATGGCAATTGAAAGATACGAATAAAATAATAATATACAAAATAACTCTCCGATAAGTGGGAGAGATACATTCCAAGATTATACCTCATTGATACCTGAGGTGAACCCTGTGTCTTGACTATGCTTGGACAGGAAGTATATCACTGGAGGATCTAGAGATGCCCACAAACACTTATGGGTTTTTTTTTCAAGTGTGACAAAATTAAACCATGGGCATTGAATCTGTGGATAAGGGAGTTGTACTGTAGCAGTAACAGAAAATGCAAGTTATTGGTTTAGATACAGTGTCTTGATTGCTAGCATGAGCATCCAACCAACTGAATTCAGAATGCTCCCCTCAATGGAAAGGGAGAATAAGATCACTGTCGATTCTTTCACATTTTGCCATTACAGCCACCACCCCCTACGGTTCCAGAGGGTTCATCAATTCCCTGGAATGAATGGGGAGGGGAATGCAGAAGAGGGGAGACAATCAACATCATCATCACGAGTGGAGCCCCTGGTGGTGCAATGGGTTAAACCAGGGGTGGTCACACTTTTTCAGCATGCAAGCTACTTATAAAACAACCAAGTCAAAATGATCTACCTACCCACTACAAAAATGTGAAACATATAACACAATATCTGCTTTGAACCGGGTTTTCTGAGTCCACACTGCCATATAATCTGATTCAAAGCAGATAACATGGGATTTTATTCAACTGTGTGGAAAGGACCTCAGATAACCCAGGGCGGCAGGAGCCTGCGGGGTGGGACTGAGCCTTCCTCCCGCCCTGCCTGCGATCTACCAGGATGCCCTACGCGATCTACCAGTAGATCACAATCTACCTAATGAGCACCCCTGGTTTAAACCCTTGTGCCAGCAGGACGGCCGACCAATAAGTCAGAAGTTCAAATTCGGGGAGAACAGGTTGAGTTCCCTCTGTCAGCTCCAGCTCCCTGTGCAGGACATAAGAGAAGCCTCCCACAAGGATGATAAAACATCAAAACATCTGGGCATCCCCTAGGCAAAGTCCTTGCAGACGGCTAATTCTCTCACACCAGAAGCGACTTGCAGTTTCTCAAATCACTCCTGACATACACCAAAAAAATCACAAGTAGGATTCTTCATCCAGGTGAGAAACCTCATGCAGAAGAAAGAAATCCTTCCGTTCTAAGGCAGATTCTAGATTGGGAGCAAGATATGGTACATTGTTTTTCAATTTTTTGCTTCCATCTCCCTCCCATAATTGTTTATTTATTTGTCATTAAAAAGGAGAATTCCTTTACGAAATCTTACAGGCACATACTTTCCTTTTAGCAGAATACTTAATCGATCATCCACTGATGTTTTGTCCTCTGACGCATATGCTTGACTTGTTTTCAGGGTCTGAATATTGCAGAATTGACCTGTCAGTCTTTGAAATAGCTCTGGAGGCACATGGAGCGGTTCAAACATTCTCTTATACAGACTGCTGAGCTCTTTATCTATCTTTATCTGGAAACAACAAAGAAGTATGAAAGGAGACTGGTTTCAGATGTCAGTGCATCTTAGTTAGTTTAGTTAAAAGGACAGTTGATGCCAGTGTATTTTAGTAATTTTAAAAACCAGATATACAGTGATATACAATCCCCCTTACGGCAAAATGATATTAAAAAAATAGACAAGTAGTCTGAAAGCTTCACAACAGTAGACATGTAACATTCTGTCTTTTACCTAGGTAAGAATGGAAAGTTTCTCCCTTCCCTTCCTATGTGAAGACATAATTTCCCTTGGGCCTCAGGAGAGATGAGTTATTAGTCTTTCCATATGGAGTAAAATAAAGCAATTATCAAAATGTTCTCTCATTTTTCTAGTGAAATATAATGACTGGCATCCTATCCAATAGTTTCAAGATCATAAACTGGACTTTCAATCTTGTGACTTTTATAACTCGCATTTACAGGATTCAAAATTATCTTTTTCATTTAGGCAGCACTACTTGGACCTGCATTCAGTTCCTACAGTGACCAGCAGGACCCTTACGGGATGACCAGAGGCAGGAAATTATTACTATTGCATACTCCTGCTCATGCACCACAGAAACTGGCATTTGAGACTGGCATTAACATATAGCCTTCAGGATAGGTAGTCATTGCTATCTATATCCAACATGAAGGTGTCCAAATCATTTTAAACCCATCTAATCTGAGTACATATTATAGTAGCAATGCCATATTTTTTACTCTGATCTGTATGAAGTATTTATCTGTTCTGAATGTTCCATCATACAACTACAATGAATGACCCCAAAACGATTATTAGGAAACATGGAAAAGTTTTCCTATACACATTCCCTACACCGTGCAGAATGTTATACATCTATGTCACATATCCCTTGTTCTTTTTTCCTAAGCTAAAATGTTGTAAATGTTACAACTTTTGCCTCAGGGAATTTGCTCCAGCCCTTGACCACTGATCCTTTTTCAAGTGCAGTGACTATAACTGTACACACATTGGCCATATCATAATTACTCTTCCTTCCTTTTTTTCTTTGTCTTCTTTTTAATTATTTTATTCATTTATACCCTGTCTCTTCCCAATTATGAGATTCAAGGCAGTTTATGAATTCTGAAAATCAGTGAAGATTAAAAACTTACAGAAACATCAGAGAGAGAGAGAGAGAGAATTTTACAACAAATTGAGCAATCTTTGGAGTTAAAAACATTTAAAATTCATTACAAGACAATATAGAAATCAATGAAACAGAGCAGCACTCCATCAAAAGTCTATCATAGTCTATTCCTAATACCCTGTTGGAATGGGTAAGTTTTTACTTGCTGGCAGAAGGAGAAGAAAATGGAAGGCACCCTACTCTACATAGAGAGGAGTTTCAAAATCTGGGAGGATCTGCCAAGAAGGCCCTTTCCCTTGTTTGCACCAAATGATCCTGAGATGAGCCTGAGGTCTTAGAGCTTGACAGGCTCGTAGAGGAAAATACCGTTCTAATAGCCTGGACTCATGTAGTACAGAACTTTGTTGGTTGTAACTGGGTCACATAAATATTTAGTTCATATAAAGCCATTAGGACATCAGAAGTGTTATTTCATCTCCTTTCCTGACATTTAATTTGTCTTTTTCACAAGGATGCACAGTGGATTCATGTTTTTGTTCAGATGCCAAATATTTATCCCCAGGCCAGTTATCACCAGCCGCAATTCCATCCAAAGACATGTGAAATTTATTTTAAAAAAATTGCTCCAAGCTTGTCTACAATAAGCCACATGTGATATTCTAATAGGAGTCTTTCATGTCTGAAGTGATCTTCATTGATCCAATACTCAAACACAATATGTCACTTGAGCAACAATTATAACACACGAAGCTATACCATGGGATATAGTGGGGCAGAGCTAAGGGAGAAGTCAAACACCAGTCATCGCGTCATACAAAATCACTTTTTTAGTGTATAAATATATGTGCTCAATGGCTTAACAATATCACAATGGTGCAATGTCATGCAATTCACACCAAGTACAGCGAATTCATATCGCAGTAATTACAACAAGCCCTTACAGTCTATCGGGCAAAAACGACGCTCGCACTCAGTCTGTGTAACCCAACAAGTAGTCAGAGTCTAATAACTCACAACCGCTGCTCTGAGTCAGTGGGGGAGCCTTGAAGCATGGAAGAGCTGGCAAACTGCCCGGTTGGCAGGCGCCTACGGCGGGAGGTAACCTGATGCCAAGATGGCCGTTTCACGTGAACCGCTTCCTCAGGGCGCTTGAAACTTCTAGCCGCTCCTCCCCCGGATGGTAATGCAATAATTTTAGACTCAGGGTGAAGACAGGAGATTTCGTGTTTCCGCGATGTAATACAAATCGGTCCTAAGAGTGATCTCCCGGGCTGCAATCAGCTGACTACTTGTTGGGTTACACAGACTGAGTGCGAGCGTCGTTTTTGCCCGATAGACTGTAAGGGCTTGTTGTAATTACTGCGATATGAATTCGCTGTACTTTGTGTGAATTGCATGACATTGCACCATTGTGATATTGTTAAGCCATTGAGCACATATGATATTTATACACTAAAAAAGTGATTTTGTATGACGCGATGACTGGTGTTTGACTTCTCCCTCAGCTCTGCCCCACTATATCCCATGGTATAGCTTCATGTGTTATAATTGTGATCTTCATTGATGCCATGCTCTATAATTGGGTGCCATCAGCAATCTCACTCTCTGATCACCCTCAACACAAGAGGATTCCTGAACATGGTTTGAAAAAAAAACCAAGCAGTGTCCTCAACAGAGATCTTTGAGGACTACCACTGTTCACTTCCACCCAATGTAAGAAGTACCAATTTGTTTCTATTTTCGGCTTCTCCATTCAATACTCTACTTCCACACCATGTTCATATAATTGGTCTCCCATTTCATAGGTTCCTCCACCACCCCATCCAAGAACCTTGTGCAAAAGTTGGCGTTATACCAGCCACTTTCTAGTATACTTGAACATTTGGATCCAATTTTGTTGCTATCTGTTTTTTTGGTAATGCCCTACTTCACCTCTTTTCAGCGGTGTATCTGCCAGCAAGCAACAATCTCACACATCTGAGGCTGATTAGCATTCTACTGTCAATGCTAAACAAAAAAGAGGACAAACACGCTGGCTAAAATCTAGATGTCCCTCTGGATCAATACAGTTACTAACCAGGACATACTAACCAGGACACTCTGTCCTACCTGAATACAAAAGAAAAGAGGCAGATAGAACCGAGACCAATTAAACTCACAATGAGAGAGAAAACTCAAAAGGACTGAGCACGAGATAAATAAATATGGGAGGCATTCACTGAGGAATCATTTAAAGGATACTAATGTAAGGTGAGAAAAATAAAACACCCCTTTCAACCAGTATTCTCCATAACTGATCTAAATTATGAACAACCTCCTGTTAAACAATGTCCATAAGCATCGTAAAAAAAAGAGGTGGACATTCTTTTTTATTTTTTTTTATTTTTGGAGGAACCAAACTTTGAGAACCACAAGGTTTCTTGTTTTCTTCACAAAGTTGTCAAGTTTTTCCACTATACCATTTGAGGCTATCCAGATGTTTTGTACTGAAACGTCCATACATTCTAGTTCACCAATCATAGCCAAAAGTGAAGGGTTACAGGGGATGCAGTCTGACATTATTAGGAAGGTCGTGATCTGTCTACTCTTTTGTTAAATGCAATAGTTCCCCCTCAAAACAAGTAAATGTCAACAAATCCTGTTGCAGCAAACAGTTAATCCTGTTAACTGTTTACTGCAGGTTTATGATATTAAATGAAATAGAGATGTCTGGGATTCTGTATAAACAGAGATGTCATTGAACCATGTGTGTTAACGTAACTTGGAATGATTTAATTTTATATAAGAAAGGATTCTTTTATGTTTATTTCTTACTTGGCTCATTTTAATCATATATTCTAAATGTTTTGTCAAAGTCTTTCATGGCTGGAATCACTGGGTTGCTGTAAGTTTTTCGGGCAGTATGGCCATGTTCCAGAAGCATTCTCTCCTGATGTTTTGCTTGTATCTGTGGAGGTATCTTCAGAGGTTGTGAGGTTTGTTGGAAACTAGGAAAATGGGATTTATATATCTGTGGAATGTCCAGGGTGGGAGAAAGAACTCTTGTCTGTTGGAGGTAGGGGTGAATGTTTCAATTGGCCACCTTGATTAGCATTTAATGGCCTAGCAGTTTTCAAGATGTGGCTTCTTACTGCCCGGGGGATTTTTTTGTTGAGAGATGATTAGTTGTCCCTGATTGTTTCCTGTCTGGAGTTCCCCTGTTTTTGAATGTTCTTTATTTATTGTTATGATTTTAGAGTTTTTAAAATACTGGTAGTCAGATTTTGTTCATTTTCCTGGTTTCTTCCTTTCTGTTGAAGTTGTCCACATGCTTGTGAATTTCAATGGCTTCTCGGTGTAATCTGATATGGTAGTTATTAGAGTAATCCAGCATTTCTGTGTTCTCAAATAATATGCTGTGTCCAGATTGGTTCATCAGGTGCTCTGCTATATTAAAAGGAATTCTAAATATTCCTTTTAATATATCATTGTAACCTTTTTAGTTCTGGCATAATAACAAGAGATTAAAATGAGTATCATAGCATGAGACTGATTTGATTTCACAGAGTACTGGTTTATTGGATAAGCACAAGTAAATCTTTCAACCTTTATCACTCCAAAGGAGCTAAGCCTCCAAAATTGTGTACTCTCCATTGTGAAAAGGAAATATTTTCAAGGCAATAAGAACAAAGCTTTGCATATATTATGCAAATATGAACTAAGGTGGAAGTGAAAAATCAAATGTCAAGAACTGCAATACTCAAACTTTCAAAGAAGTTCTTTCAACACTCTTATTAGCTCTTTAATGGTGATATACATACCGGTCTCCTCTTATATAGCAAGTATAAAAAATGCAGAAGGTTGACAACAAGGAATGCTATATTCCAGATCATTATATCCAAGGCGCAGCGGAAAAGTGTGGCCCAGATGATAAAAAGTGCACATCCTGCCAAAAATTGAATAAGTGTCAATAAAGACTACAGTAAAAACATGTCTATTTGTTCAGTCCACTGCGATACACAGACCTATGTATGTATGAGCAATCAGAATTTCTCCTCACACAGAAAAAGAATGGAAATGATTTGCCATTTACCTATATATAAGAGCATATTATACACTGCACTGAAGGCATATTATACACTGCACTGTCATTTATTTATTTATTTAAATATGTATTTTAATTTAAAGCATCTATAAACCACTTGTCGATCAAAAACATTCATCATGGGAGCAAACAAAAACTACCACAAAATTACAAAAACAGGAATGAAACTAAGAAGAAATATTTACTTTTATGATAGATGAAAACTTTTAAAATAGATACATTTTTTCATTTAGGGCCTAGCTTTAGCCCAGCTGGTTAATCATCAGTGGCAATAGGTCACTGCCAACTAGAAAGTGGCAAGTTCAAACCCGAGTTGCATTGAGCACCCAACTATTAAGCCTAACTTACACCTAAGCAATTTGAAAACAGCTGAGCTCTGAGTAGAGAAATTAAGTACCACTTAAAGCGGGGAGGTATTATACGACACCATAAAAATGCCAACGATCAAAGAACAAAAAGTAAATACAATTAAAATGACTAAGCGTCATAGTGGATGAAGCGACAGCACCCCCTGTGGCCGGAATCAATCATAACCTCCAGATGCCAAAGTTGGAAATGCCAAAATACCTCTATCTGTTTGTCTTGTATGTCTAAAAACAGCAGCGAATTAATGCCATTTATATGTGCACTGTGATCCGCCCTGAGTCCCCTTCAGGGTGAGAAGGGTAGAATATAAATACTGTAAATAAATAAATAAATAAATTTGTGGTTTTAGCTTTTGCAGATTTAATTATTTGTGGATTTGATTAGTATGTTCTCTCTAGTGTGGCTCTTGCCAGAAGCGAAGACTTAGGACCTTATCCCATGCTCCTCCCCCTTTTTAAACAGTTATAATCCATTTAGGCAATTGAAAGTGATGAAGCCCATCTCATGAAATAGAGGGACTTCCTGTTTGCACCCACCACAATTTGTTATGTAAATACTAGAAACAGTCCTAAAATGTAGGGGGGAGAAGGTGGTATGTGATCATCTCAGGAGCTTTGGATCCATGATATTCCACTTCTAAAGTACCAAAAATACATGTGATGGGAACTGTTGGAATCACCTTTAGTGAATTGAATGGGATGTCGTGGGCAAATGGGCTGCCCTGTTGGTTGTCTCCTAACCAGCAGAGTCCCCAGTACTCTGCCATAATGCAGTTGCCTGATCCTTTTCAGTATTTTTTTTAAGTTCAAAAGTAGGAAGCATTACAACTTTGCTAGATTGTTATTTTTCTTTGCCTTTAATATTAGAGTTTGATCCTTCACATTGTTGAAATTATACACAGTTTTTTTAAAAGGGGAGGGGGCAGGGAATCCACTTGCTCATGGGATAAGGATGAAAATGTATAGTAACAGGTAAACCAGAAAAATCAGATTTTTAATTTTTATTATTTTTCTTGTGTCTGCAATTACTTGAGAAACAGCAAGTCACTTCTAGTAGGGGAGAATTGACCGACTGCAAGGACGTTGCCCAGGGGACACCCGGATGTTTTACCATCATGAGAAGCTGGAGCTAACAGATGGGAGCTCACCCCATCTCACAGATTGGAACCACCGACGTTCAGGTCAGAAGTTCAGCCACAGAAAGGGTCTAACCCATTGAGCCTCCACGGCTAGCAAATTAAGATGACATGGGACAAGATATGAATACAGAACAGATATTTGCAATGCTACAGGACTAAACGCCATGTTTAGATAATGCTACTATCCCCATCCCCCAATGGGATAAGGTCCTTACTGTATAGGCAATTTTTTAAAAAAATTATAACAACCTAATTGTAGAGAGCAGGTAATTGGGGCCTTCCATAATGCCTAAACCAGTGGCTTTGTTGGGTAATACATACAAGAGTAAAAGTCTCAAAACTTCAGAGGACCACAGTTGTCCACTACTCTTATAAAAGTTTTGATCATTTCACTAACTATCAGCAAAGAGCATTTCAATGCCACCACTGAGAAGTCTCTTTTCTCTTGTCATCTTGCCTACAATAAGTATAAATAAATAGTTTACCAGATATAAAGATGTTGCATCTGAGGTAGGCTTAGCTGTGCATTTAACCAGGTTTTAATTCACCCATGTCAAAGAGCAGAAAGAAACTTGTGCTACATGGCTACCTGTTTTTGAAATACTTGGGAGTTTTAAAAGGAGTCCACAAAACAGCATGGAAGAAGGGGGATGGTAACATTCAACAAAACTGGATCTGCTTGCCATACATAAGCTCTTGGGTATTTTTTAAGACACTTAAATTTCCACAATCCTAATATACTTGCAACAATTGGATTTATAATTCATACGTTGCTTGGCTTACCTATTGTTAGCAAGGCTCGTAGGACAATCATATGGAGATGATAAGTGGTTGGAATAACCAATCCAACTGCAAAGCAGATATTGGCCATATGAAAAACTAGATGGTGTATTTCTCTCCAGTGTTCACAGGCAGTTTCATTCAAAGGCATTGCGGTGGCATTTCTGAGATTGGGCAAGGAACTCAAAGGCATCCCTGTGACTGAAATAGCATCCATTGTGCTGTTCTTGAAGTTGCCTGTTTAAAATACATTAAAAAATTAAAAGTAGTAAGTGAAAAAAATACAACACAACAGTTCACACTTCTAATTTGATTCTACTTCTTATGGAAGAGATCTGGATTTATAAGGGCACATCCTTGGATTTTATACATTCAGACTATGAACACATTTATTTATTTATTTATTTATTTCGGCTTATATACCGCCACTCCCACAAAGGTTCGGGGTGGTTTACAACCAACAATGAAATAAAACAGTTAAAACAACGTCAAAATGACACTAGCACAGCTCAAATGCTTGCTGAAATAGATAGGTTTTAGAGATTGAGAGATTTCGGCCATGTTCATCTTGCCACTCCTTTTACCATCAAGATGTTTTGAATAGAAGTTTTGCTGCAAAAAAACCCATGAAATGAAACACTCTTTCTTACATTTCAGCAAAGCACTTTGTGCATAGAAACTGGTCTCTGTGCTTTAAGACATAGTAGCACAGAGGACTTTAAATTAGACTTCACCTTATCTATACCCCACCTATCTAACTGCCATGGAGCAATGACACTGAGCAGTGCTACTAAATATAGCACTTACTACAAAGCTGAAATGCAGATAGTAAGCCTGTGCAGTTTTTCTGACAGCCAATTTTTGAGTGTGACATGAATAGGTTTACTCTATCTTCAAGCTTGACACATGAACAGATAACACTTCCAGCTCCTCAGCAGAACTGCCCATGCATGGACATCAGACAGGGAAACCTCTTAACTGTGCTTGCAACCAATCCCTGATCCTACTCTAAAAATTATAAATCATTGCTATACAGAAGCTCTTCGATACTGGTACAGGGAGAGATCTACTCCCATGTTGTGGCAGCTCTGCTAGCTGCCGGTCTGCTTCTGGGCTAAATACAAAGTGTTGGCCATTACGTTTAAAGCCCTAAATGGCTCAGATCCAGGCTATTTGACCGATTGCATCTCCTCTTACAAACAAGTCCAGGCATTGTAGTCATCGGAGGAGGCCCTGCTCAGTCCCACCACCATCTCAAGTATGGCTGGTGGGAATGAGAGAGAAGGCCTTATCTGTGGTTGCCCCCCCCCACACACACACCTTTGAAACTCCCTCTCTAAACAAATAAAGCTAGGCCCCTCCCTCTTCTCCTTCAAAAAACAACTGAAGATGTACTCTTGCTCACTAGCATACGGAGAGGAGGAGGATTAGATGGTTGAGAGATCACTGCTGGGCCTCTGGTGGAGAACTATTTGTATTTGCGCTTTCCTGGTCCACGCCAGCTCAATGACCTCATTTGACTACATAACCAATCCACGTCATTTCGTGAACCCTTGCTGGCTGGTGTAAATTAACGTGGATGTTTTGTTTAGAGTTTACGTTATTATATAATTTTGTCTGACTACGTGTAGTTTAATTTATTGATGTTAGGTTTAATTTGCTGGTGTTGGGCTTTAATTGGATGTTAGGTTTAAATGTTATTTTCATATATGGGGTTTTTCTGGGGTTTTGTGTCAGTGTTTGTTTGTTTTATGTAGGCATTGAATGTTTGCCATTGTATGTTGGAATCCGCCCTGAGTCCCCTTGGAGAGATAAGGTGGAATACAAATAAAGTATTGTCATCATCGTCATTCTAGTCAAGAAGAACAGTGTTGCCCCTTGTTTGGTGCCGTTTTTGGATTACAGCAGAACAAATTCTGAAAAGCCAGTTGAATTCCCTTCTGCATTTTTTCCTGTATTAGAACTTAAACACTGGGCATATGCTGCAGTTGCAGAAATTCAAAGGCATTTTAAGGACTCTACTACTTTGTGAAGGGGGTTGTTAAAGTCCCACTGAGGATCACAGGACTAGGCTAGCCTAGGCTTGGGCTACAGGACCTGAAGGCATTTTCACATTTCAGAACAAATCACTAAGAGCCAAACCAGATGCAACACTGGAGACATGTACAGTGTCACTAAGAGTTTTTGCCCCTCCTTTACTGCAACAGCTCTGGGAAGCTGTGGATCTGATTGAAAGAATGGTAGAGTGAGGTGGGAGACATGGGTTGCACCTACACCAGGGGAAATAATCTGGAGTAGTCTGCTTAGAGTTGCGCTGGCAGAGTCCACACAACTGTCCAGATAGCACATCTGAATTGGTGCCCTGTCCACTGTTGTCGTTTTGCTGGCCTAAAGCTGTTCTCCAGCATAGCCTTGCTGGTGATGTCACTTCTGATAAGGTTACAACAAGGCACTCAATCATGTGGCCGACAAAAGTGATGTCACTAGCAAGGTTCTGCCAGTGAGCTGCTTTTGGCCAGCAAAACAGCAATGGTGGTGGCAATCTCCAGCTGCACGGGGCACCGACAGGGATGCCTCAATGCTGTGGGATTCTTAGTTTTCTCTACAAATGAATGCTGGTGCCTCAGAAAACGCCAAATCTCAAGATTTCATGGGATTCAGTCAGGGCACTTAAAGTGGTGTCAAACAGCATTAATTCTACAATGTATTATTATTTATTTATGACATTTCTACCCCACCTTTCGCGCCCCGGAGGACGCTCAAGGCCGATTTACACGCAGACAATGATTTCATGCCTTAAAACACAATGTACGGTAAAGGTAAGGGTTTTCCCCTGACATTAAGTCCAGTCATGTCTGACTCTGGAGTGGGGCTCATCTCCGTTTCAAAGCCAAAGAGCCAGCATTGTCTATAGACACCTCCAAGGTCATGTGGCTGGCATGACTACATGGAGCGCCATTACCTTCCCGCCGGAGCAGTACTTATTGATCTACTCACATTTGAATGTTTTCAAACTGCTAGGTTGACAGAAGCTGGGGCTGACAACGGAAGCTCAGTCAACAAGCTCAGAAGCCCTGCGGTTTAACCCACTGCGCCACCGGGGGCTCATAAAACACAATGTACACTTACCGGTAAATAAATATTAAAATAGAATTTAAAATACATTAAAACAATTAAAACATTTTAAAACAATACATTCAGAGTTAAACACATACTCCACAAGCATAATCTGGGCTGTTTCAATGGTCATTTGCATATTTTTCCAAGTCGACCTATTGCAGAAGTTCTCTAAAGGCTTGGTCACAAAGTCATGTTTCCACTCTCTCGTGGAAGGTCAGAAAGGAGGGGGTTGATCTAATATCCCTGGGGAGGAAGTTCCACAGCTGCAGGGCCACCACTGAGAAGGCCCTGTCTCTTGTCTCCACTAATTGCGCCTGCAAGAGAGGCAGGGCAGAGAGCAGGGCCTCCCCAGATGATCTTAAACTCCACGGCGGTTCATGGAGCGAGATATGTTCACACAGATAAGCTGGGCCAGAACCATTTAGGGCTTTATAGGCTAAAACTGATACAATCAAAGGGGTAGTGCTGACAGCAATCTTACTCTTAAAGCAGAGCTTAAACAATGAATTATATAGTGTGGGTAGTCCCAAGGTATACAATACCAAGAGCTAGTATGAATATATCCCGTGGATTTCTCTAATCATAAGTTGGCGAAATAAAGTCAAAGTCACTCACAACCCCTAGAGCCCACTTGGAGAAATCCATGGGATATATTCATACTAGCTCTTGGTATTGTATGCATTGGGACTACCCACACTATATAATTCTTTATAGGCTAAAGCCAGCACTTTGAATTGTACATGCACCCATAAATATCTAGTGAAAGAACACAACAGCATTTTCTACCTCGGATTATATAGCTCAATACATTACAGGCAGAGAGATAAGACTAGATCGTAGCTGTTTGATTGTTTTAGATATACTGACTTCATGAAAGTAAGTTAGCTGTTTGCTCTCTAGAGTGACTTTGGGAGCGAAACTAGAAGCAGAGGTAAACACTGAACTTTCAGTGTCATGAAATATTGAACCTCCTACATAGCATCACAGAAATAAAAGCCGTTAGAAAATTCCCACTGGGTACCATTGTGAGGGTTTTTCTTTGCTTCACTTGACTTTTCACTGCTTCTCCATGACTGTCTATATATTTAT
Source organism: Anolis apletophallus (assembly GCA_030556195.1). Classification (NCBI taxonomy): domain Eukaryota; kingdom Metazoa; phylum Chordata; class Lepidosauria; order Squamata; family Anolidae; genus Anolis; species Anolis apletophallus. Next base: position 121,048,477 of record JARBWK010000003.1, read on the forward strand.
TTATTTATGTTTCAAACTTCTATACCGCCACTCCCCAGAGGCTCGGAGCAGTTTACAGTTTGATTCATAACACAATAACAATACAAAGTCAGACATTGCAGAAGAACAGTACAGGGTTAGCACATAAATAAGGAAAGGAACATAAGGATGTATACATACAACAATGGAATGGGGTAGGGGTTAGAATAGGGATTGTCCTATGGTGGCAGTTAGCGACCATCAAAGGGGGTCAGCCGCGGGGCTCCCAAGGAGCCCTGTAGGATCACAAGGTTGGGAGGGAGAAGAAGATCATCTCCGACCCTTAAACCCTGTGTTCTCAAAGGGTGTCTCTTTACCTCTCAAAGGGTGTCTCTTTACATATTTCAAGCTGTGCTGTGAACAGGTAGGCAAAATAACACGTTTCCAAATGTTTAAAATTTTTAATCTGACTCCTACAATTTTTTCCTTTGAAGTTATGGTTCTTAGAGCATGGGAAAGGTATTTTTGGGACTATAATTCCCAGAATAATTCCCAGAATCCTAAACAGTGGCCACATGTATTTATACCCCGCTGAAGCAGCTGAGGGGGGAAAGGAAGGGTCCTGAGGCTCTTTGGAATTGTGGGAGTTGAAGTCCAAAACACTTGGAGGGCCAAAGGTTGTGCCATGCCTGGTATATAGGCAACTAAACATATGTTCTGCAAGATTAATAAGTAGCATAAAGCAGCATTCACAGAACATGTGTGCTTTAATTTTGATCCCGAGGGATTTGACAACACACTGGATAACCAAGAAATGCATACTAGTTAGTGATATCACTTTCCTTGGTATAGTCAAAACAGCATTCTAGGGATGCTGAGAAGGCATGCACTATTTCTCTATTGTACCTGCTCCCTTCAAACATGATTCCACATTAAGCATGTCAGAAAGCAGCCACACCAAACACCCCTCTGAACATGTGCAGCCTGCCACTCACCCTCCATTAGACAAAGACTCGATCTTGCTGTTGTGTGGCTTCAAGTCAGTTCCAACTTCTAGCAAACCTAATGTGACTCTATGTGTGGGTTTTGTTGGCAAGATATTCAAGTTCAAAGCCTTGAAGTGGATAAATAGTGCTGTTTTTTCTTCTAAGAGCTAAAGGAGTAACCTACCAGGAAATTGATTCCTATGCAAGGCCTCGAAGGGTGCTTGGGGAAGCCTGGGAAATGACTGATAGTGTTGGACTCTTGGGCATTCACTGCAGATAAGAATTCTCAGGCACTCGATTGCTTTCTGCATTCCTTTCCTCACCCGTATGGTGTATTACTCCTGCTGAATAAAAACTAATAATAATAATAATAATACAGTAGCCTCTCAGTTAACCGGCACCCATGGGGATTGGTAGATGCTGGATAAATGTAGTTTCTGATTGCTTGAGCTTTACTATTGAAAGTACTGTAGGCCTATCTAATGTTACAGCATACTATATCATGCCATAGACCCCCTAAACTGCTGAGCTGCTGAACTTGCTGACTGAAAAGTTGGTGGTTCAAATCTGGGGAGTGGTGTGAGCTCCCACTGTTAGCCTCAGCTTCTCCCAACCTAGCAGTTCGAAAACATGCAAATATGAGTAGATGAATAGGTACCGATTTGGCAGTAGGAAGGTAATGGTGCTCCATGCAGGCATGCCGGCCACATGACCTTGGGGGTGTCTACGGACAACGCCAGCTCTTCAGCTTAGAAATTGAGATGAGCAAACCCCCACCCCACCCCCCACCCCAGAGTTGGACACGACTAGACTTAATGTCAGGGGAAACCTTTACCTTTATTATACCATGCCATAAACTCTGTATTGAGTTGATATTAATATTAAAACACAGTTGTTAAAAGCATATTAGGATAATTTAAGAATCTGTAACTTACCGTAGCACTTTTCTAATGTACAATTAGAAAAGATAGCTTTGCGAATACAGTATGCAATTTTAGTTATACAGGCATCAATAACCTTTTCCCCATTACTTAACAGCTCTGGTTTGTATGAATTTTGGGAAACTGAGACTCTTCTATGATGATAATGATGATGATGATGATGATGATACAGACAGTCCCTGTATTATTATTATTATAAAACATGCAAATGTGAGTAGATCAATAGGTACCGCTCTAGTGGGATGGTAATGGCGCTCCATGCAGTCATGCCAGCCACATGATCTTGGAGGCGTCTATGGACAATGCCAGCTCTTCAGCTTAGAAATGCAGATGAGCACCAAGTTACAAGCATCCATCTTACAAATAACTCATAGTAAAGAATGGGAGTGAGACAACAGGAAGTGAGAAAAACCTCCCCCTCGGAAGGGAAATTCACTCCTGAAAGAGTTATTATCATGGGGAAGAGGGGTCTCCGCTGAAGCTATATTATCAATCCTTGTTTCCACAACAAGCCACATTTTTTCAAAATCCAATCATCACAGGAACAGAAAGTGAGATGAAATCTCTTGAAAAAGAGCAAAATAAATACTACAGGGGTGTTAGCTCCCCAAAGCTTGCATATGGCTGGAATTAGACTTAAACATGTACCTGTTCCGACTTACAAATAAATTCAGCTTAAGAATAAACCTACAACACCTATCTTGTTTGTAACTTTGGGACTGCATGCAATACAACAGTGTGCCAGGGGTGGCTCCCTCCCCAAAGCTTGCATATGGCTGAGCTAGCTCTCTTCCTCCCTCCCTGCCCCGCCTCCCCTCCCCCCCCGGCTGCCATTTCTTTTTTTAAAAAATCGATTTTTTAAAAGTTTTAAAAATGGTGGCTGAGGGCATAGGTGGGGCCGTGTCCAACAGGCTACGGGGCCGGCTCCGGCCCTGGGCCGCAGTTGACAGCCCTACAACATGACCCACATATGTGCAGAGCTGAGCTACACAGTTTCACTTATTGTCTTGGGCTTCCAAGAAACTACACTTGTAGGATTTTTTGGGGAGGGAGATCAGAAATATGAAGAAAAAATCAAAGGGAGAATATTATTCTAATTTTTTGTACTTCTTGTTTTGAGCCTGACTTTATTTATTTACGTCATTTATATTCCGCCCTTCTCACCCCACAGGGGACTCAGGGCGGATCACAATGCACATATCCAGGCAAACATTCAATGCCACTGACATACAACATATATAGACAGACATAGAGGCATTTTAACATTCCAGAAATCAGTTAAATTTAGCCTCCCACAAAGTGGTACCTAATTTTCCTACTTGACAGATGCAACTGTCTTTCGGGTTGCAAAGGTCGACAACAAGCTATTTATTTATTTATTTATTATTTAAAACTTTTATACTCCGGCCTTCTCACCTCCGAAGAGGGACTCAGACCGGCAAACAGCAAGTATTCAATGCTAACATTTAAAATCTAAAAACATCATAAATTTACAATAAAATTATCAAATACAATACAATAAATACATTTAAAAAGCTTTTCGCCAAAGTAAAAATTAAGTCCAACTTAATCCATATATTTGGTCCGTATCAAGTGGTTGGCGACTTTAGTCGCTTCGCGATCTCCTTCATTCTGTGAAGGTCTCATTGCACAGCCACGTTTTCACCCGCTTCCTAAAAGTCAGGAGGGGGGGGGGATCTAATTTCATTTGGGAGGGAATTCTACAGCTGGGGAGCCACCACAGAAAAGGCCCTGTCCCTACACAAATTGGTCGAGAGCTCACCTCGACCCAGGCAGGCCTTGAACTCATGACCTTCTGGTCAGTAGAGATCTTATGCAGCTGACACCCAGCCAGCTGTGCCACGTTCCCGGTGCTTTCAGAACTAAAGGCACTGGGGACAGGAGGGCATCTTGCTGAAAGTAACCAGAAATCAAGTCGGTTGGCTTTTTTGGCAAGACTGTTCAGAAAAGTTTGTCACTGCCAAGGCTGAGAGAATGCAACTCACCCAAGGTCACCCCCAAAGTATGTGTGTGTATGTGTGTGTGTGTGTGTGTGTATGTGTGTGTGTGTGTGTGTGTATATATATATATATATATATATAGAGAGAGAGAGAGAGAGAGAGAGAGAGAGAGAGCTGAGCAAGGAATCCCTGATCATGGTCTGCAGAGTCCTAGAGTGCATCTACGAGGGTTGAATGAAAAGTAATGCCTCCACTCTTGTTACTTGGGTTTGGATGGGAATATTTTAATAAATCAAATGCAGAAATAATCCTTAGAATGTGCTCTTTAACTACGTACATATTCAATGTGTTGTCGAACGCTTTCATGGCTGGAAACACTGAGTTGCTGTGCATTTTTCGGGCTGTATCACCATGTTCCGGAAGCATTCTCTCCTGACGTTTCGCCCACATCTATGGCAGGCATCCTCAAAGGTTGTGAAGTCTGATAGAAACTAATACTGGCTTAATACTGGTAGCCAGTAACAAAACCTTGCTACCGGTATTTTAAAAAACCTCTAAAATCAGGACAGTACATAAAGAGGAACACTCAAAAAGCTGGGGAAATCCAGACAAGAATCAATCAGGGCCAGCTCACACATCCCAAGAAAGGATTCCCCAGGCAGGAAGCAGCCAGGCCTTGAAACTGCAAGGCCATTAAATGCTAATCAAGGTGGCAAATTGCAACATTTACACCTACCGCAAGCAGACAAGAGTTCTTTCTCCGCAGATAGATGAACCTCATCTACTTTGTTTCCAACTGACCACACAACCTCTGAGGATGCTTGCCACAGCTGTAGGCGAAATGTCAGGAGAGAATGCTTCTGGAACATAGCCATACAGCCTGAAAAATGCACAGCAACCCAGTTCATCTACATACACCGGAGGGCCCCAGTTTGCCCATGCCTGCTGGGTCTTTGGCCCAGGGGCAGAGGGAAGGGAGGAAAGGCGGGGCAGCGATCTAAGGGAGCGCCTCTGAGCATGCCCAAAGTGCAAACTCTGCCGTGGCCGCCTCTTTTCCTGGGCGAGCATGATCAGGGGCTGGCAAGGGCTTCCCAAGCCCCCTAAACGGGGATCCGACGGAAGGGGGGCAAAAGGGGTCACCGGAACGATCCGGGGAGGCCTGCCAAGGGGAGCAGCGGCGAGGCGAGATGAGGGCACCTTCAGCTCCTCCTTCCTTTCCCCTTCGCCCAACTCCCGGACTCCCTTACCTGCCCGAGCGCCTTCTCTCTTTCGCCTTCTCCTCCGCCGGAGTTTCTGCCTGGGGCGCCCTCGCTCTCCAGCGCCCGCTACAGGCGACCGCGGGAAGCGCAGCCAGCGGTCCCGAGAGGAGCTTTTTGACTAAAATAGGCAGCGGGCAGCGGCTGGAGGGCGAGGGAGGGGAGGCGCCCCACTGCGCAGGCGCGGCTCGCCTGGCTTTTCTCCAGCACCTCGCAAGTTCAAAACGTCCTACTTCTTGGTGCATCTACACTGCAGAATTCGATGCATACAGCCTGACCCCACTTGAGATGCCTGGCTCAATGCTATGGCATTTACATCATTTTTAAAGATGTCTTTATTTTATTTTTATTTTATTTCTGATGTTTATGTTTACGCTATTTTGATTATTAAGTTATATTTATGTTGTTTTCTGTTGTCTAATGTGTTTTGTCCTGATTTACATACTCTTTGTATGGTTTTTCTTTGGGCATTGAATGTTTGCCATATTTGTTGGAAACTGCCCTGAGTCCCTTTGGTATTATTATTATTATTATTATTATTATTAGATATATAGTACACAGCAAACAGGAGCCCCCGGTGGCACAGTGGGTTAAAGCACTGAGCTGCTGAACTTGCAGACCGAAAGGTTGCAGGTTCGAATCCCTTCCGCTATTACCCCCAGCTTCTGCCAACCTAGCAGTTTGAAAACATGCAAATGTGAGTAGATCAATAGGTACCGCTCTGGCGGGAAGGTAACGGTACTCCAGTCATGCCAGCCACATGATCTTGGAGGTGTCTACAGACAACACCAGCTCTTCAGCTTAGAAATGCAGATTAGCACCAAAACTCCGAAATGGGACATGACTGGACTTAATGTCCAGGGACAACCTTTACCTTTTTATTGTTGTTTTTGTTGTTGTTGTTAGATACATAACAAGATTGGTACACAGCAAACAAGATCACTATGCTGGATTTTGTAGTTTATCACATGTCGGACACTTCCCAAGTGTCTAGGACTATGTGATGTATCGGCGGATAATGTGTGCAGATGCGAATAGGGTGGCCTTTTGCAGATGCTGATTGTTTTTAAGTGCAGGCCAAGGTCTTTAGGAACTGCACCCAGTGTGCCAATCACCACTGGGACCACCTTGACTGGCTTGTGCCAGAGTCTTTGCAGTTCTGTCTTTATATCCTCACATCATGTTAGTTTCTCCAATTGCTTTTCCAGACCTCAGAGATTGTGAGGTTTATTTATCTGTGGAACTATATCTCTCACGCTGGACATTCCACAGATATACAAACCCCACTTGCCTAGTTTCCAACAGGCCTCACAACCTCTGAGGATGCCTGCCATGCACGTGGGAGAAATGTCAGGAGAGAATGCTTCTGGAGCATGGCCAAACAGCCCGGAAAACTCACAACAACCCTGTGATTCCAGTCAGGAAAGCTTTCGACAACATGTTGGAATAGTGCATATTGTAAGAGCTGAAAAGAGATGTTATTGGATGGTTCAAGACAAGTGAAAGAAATATTTTTAATGTTTTGCATCAGGCCTCTCTATTAGAAGAAGATGATGCAAAAATTTGAAAAAGGACACTAAAAAACAACAGTAGGAGCTGTTGCTTTGAGTGCTAGAATATACAATCTAATTAAAACCTGATTTTCCACACATATGTGCGCGCGCACACACAGAGTTCCATTTTATCCATATATAATGTGTCAATACTCATAAAGTCAACCATGGGGGTTAAAACTATTAAAACGTTAATGTGCCAGGGAAACGGAGTATCATGCTGTGCATAAAAATGTTCTCTAGAAAACGGATCCATGTATATAACTAATTCAGAGCCAATAAATAACCATTTGAAAGTATTGTTTCTTCATGACTATTAAAATATTTATAATAGCTAGTTTTTCTTCTGTCATTTCAGATTGTTTTGCTATTTATCTCTTCCACTGTTTCCTACAAAAAAAGTTCAAAATAAGTCATTCTGCTGCCTAAAAACAAAGAAGTAAAGCTCGTCTTACTTCTCAATTAGTTCATCTCCATTATTTTCAGATTGTTTTTAGATTTAAGACAGACCTAATGAAGTTTTGGTTCCTTAGTTTTGGACTAAGGGTGGATCCAGACAGACCTTTATCCCAAGAGAATTCACGTTTTAAAAAAGCAGATGTTCCTGGGGGCACGCTTTCTGGGATGTGTGTCCAAACATTGTCCCGGGACTAGCCCAAAAGAACATCTGGAGGCCCTACCCCCTTCCCCGAAGCCCCCAGACCCCTTAGAAAAGTAATGAAAAGTTACCCAGCTTTCATTACAGGCTTTGGCCAGCTCTCCTGGTGTGTAGAAGTGATGTGCCAGGAGAGTGGGGTGGAGGGAGGAAAATCCCCCCCCCGCCCCGCTTTCCTGCAGCATCATTTCTATGCACCTGGCAAAGAGAGAGCTGGCCAAAGCCTGTAGTGGAGGTCGGGTAACTTTTCATTACTTTTCTAAGGGGTCTGGGGGCTTCGGGGGAGGGGTATTCCTCCAGTTTACCAGGCTTATGTAGCTTGGTAAACTGTGGGAATACTGTCTGGACTCCAGTATTCTGCAGTCCAGAACCAGAAATAGTGGGTTTATCCTGCAACTTCCAAGAAGGCACGGAATAAACCCACTATCTAATTAATTTGCTACAAACCAAGGTTTTCTGGACAGCCCCTCCTTTATTGCGGTAGATACCGCAATAAAGGTACTGTCTGGATGGGCCCTGAAACTCCTAATGTGACCTTGTTGCCTAGAGCTTATGCAGATTGGAATGGGGGAATTGCCATGTCCTAAGACTTTTTGATCCAGGATCTATATCAGGCTGGAACATCACCTATGTATCTACAAATGGGTATTGCTGTCTGTCTGTCTGTCTGTCTGTCTCTCTCATATACAGTGTGTATATATATGTGTGTGTGTGTGTGTATATATATATATATATATATATATATATATATCACACACACACACACACATATTATATTCTTTATTTGTATGTGTATGTCAGGTCAGATCTATTCTTCCATAATCATGAACTTAATTTTCTAGATTTTGATTTATGTGTTTAAGCATGGAAAAAAGTGTAGCTGCAGAACAGACTTACCAGATATAAAAACACGATAGAGATTTCCCTACTGAACGTGCCTTCTGGTCCCAACATTGCTTTAAAAACATTCCTAAAACTACAATCAAGGTAGTGAGATTCAAAGAAATGGCTACCTTAGTTTGGAATATTTATTTGCAAAGGGATGTTGTAACTCTAAAGATAATAATTAAGGAAACATGTTGGTAGCATGAGCATAATGGTGGTATCTAGAACCCCATTGAGGGTGGTAAGTGTAGATTTACATAATGCAGTTTAATGAAATTAAACTGCATTAAATAAGTCTACATTGACCATATGCTGTAATGCTGCTCAGCCTGCATTTTATGGATGTGTAGATGAGGCTAGCATTTTTTTTTAAAAAATCTGAACTGTTCCCCCGAGAGCTGCCCTGATGCAGCATGGAAGCGACGTAAGCGACATATGGTTCTCAGACTGCCACACAGGCTAAGAGAACACTGGGGTTGCTACTACTGCTATTTCAGTGGCCAAAAGCAACTCCCTAGCAGAGCCTTGATGCTTCTTATGAGGTCACAACAAGGTGACCACCAGCAAGACTTTGTCAGAGAGTGGTTTCAGGCTGGGGATAGCAGTGGCTCTGTTAGACATGTTGACATTGGATCAGGCCAGATCCAGCTCAAGGCAGCTGTCCATACCTCAGAAACACCAGGAAGCCCTCATGAAATTCCATTTTCCTTTGTGCCGGATGAAGGATTGCAGGCAATACTTCTGCAGAAACAACTGTACATTTTATGGACACCCCACAGCAATTGCAAGGCGAGTCTGCTTTATTTGACCCATGTAGACACAATCCAAGTCCATATCATATTATACATCATATAAAATGATTCCAAAGTACTAGGAAATTAAATGTTAGATTACAACATTTGTATGTTTACATCCTTAGTTGATAAATTCAGCATAGAAAATTAGAACTCTGGGATATTTCTTTTCAATGTGATATATTCTTTTAAAGCTTCACCTGAGAATAATGAACAGTTAAAAAGTTATTGCAACAGAACTTTAATTTTGTTTCAAGCAATTATTTCTTCATATCACTGATACAGTGATGTAAACGAAGCACTCACATTCTGAATTGATCCATTAATGGCTCAAATTGTACAGAATAACTATAGAATGTGAGTCCCTGGCAAGAAAATAAAACAATCCAAAACTGGCTTTTCAAGCATATATTTTGAACGAATGGTAAAATCATCTCAAGCTAAGCCAGGCTGGAGAAGGTATGGCTCTCCAGATGTGCAGACTGCAAGTCCCATCAACTCTATCCAGCCAAAGCAATTTCAGTGTCATCTGGAGGGCACACACTCCTCACACCTGGAATGAATAAAAAACTTAGGCCAAGTAACTATAACAATCTAGGACCATTCTACACATGCCCTATGTGTCATTTGACACATGTGTCAAATGATGCCTCAGATGAACGAGGATTAATCCAAAGTAAACTTGGATTTTCCAGTTTATTCCAGATTTAATTCGACACTTCAACAGATCCAGACCTTACTGAAAGATTTGGATCTGTTGAGGTGCTGGACCTGTGGGGATTGTCTCCCGGGACCATATTCTGCAATCCTGGGGTCAATCCCCACAGCAATCTTGGTTCTTTGGGCTCCTGGAGACCGAAGGAGTGGGATGGCGCCCCCCCTCCCCATTCCCCCCCCCCAAAAAAACTTACCCAAGAGGCCAATGTTTAAGACTTGAAAGATCCTACTTCTAGTCATAGATAGAAACTGGGTGATCTTGAGTCCATCACTATCTACTTCATGAGGTTGTTGTAAAGATAAAGTAGGTAGGAGGACAGCCATATTTGCCACCTTCAGCTCAATTGAGAAAAGCCAGAATGTCCATTTAATCATAAACAAAATGGAAAGAAATCTCATCCAGATTGCAGAGAACAAATCAAACACTTCAATGTGTACAAGGAATTTCAAGATTTGAGTTTCTCATCGGTTGGTTGCTCAATCCCCCAAGTTAGCAAACTGGGTTTGAATCTGAGGGGTTCCAAAGCCGCTTGCAATTGTGGGGAGGGCCTGCTATTTACTCAGTTCACTAGATTGTTAGGATGCTCTTCAAATTCCCATTTGCGTGCTTCTAATCCCTTTCGAGTAGTGTGTAATGATGGAACAAATCTAGTAGGGACCAAATGAATATCTACATCAACAATTCATGTGGTATCATTTGTTATATTGGGATAAATGTCCCAATATAGGTCTCTGGCTTCATGATGTTATTATAATAGCATAAACCTAGATAACAGTGATCAATTTAAAGGGTTTTAGGCATACTAATCAAAGTACATGGATATTTTAATCTGATGTTGTACTACAGCTAACCTTAAATTCTGCAACATCCAACATTCACTTGCTATGTTGTCATGTATCTTATAATCAGCCGGGGTGACATTGGATTTAATCCTTGAGGGGAATCAATATTTTAGTTCCTAGCTCAAATGGGGATAATGAATCTCTCCCCACCCCACAAAAAAAAATAGTGAAACCAAATCCTCCTATGCAACAGATTAACAAGGATGAGTTGCCATCTTCCAATGGTTTGTTCTCATTCTTGTTTAATAGCACCAGTTTCCAAGCCTACAAATGGGGAGACTTTTTTGTCCCAAGCTGTGCATATGTAGGGTGAAGCTTCAGTGGCAGGACCTCCACAAGAATTCTGTCGCTCATGGAATCTTCTTTCAGTCCCCACATGTTTAACCTTGCAGAGAGTGAGATGCTGGAAATCATTCACACCTAAGTAACTCTTGTTTGTTGTGTTTGCATTTCCTTGGTAATTTTGACTGTCTCTTTTCTTTGGATGCCTAACTGTAGTTCCAAATCTTCATCTTGACATTTGGGGATTGAAGGAAAATGTATTGGAAGGGGGCAGAATTCTTATTGGGTAGAGAGGACAGTGCCTTCATTTTCCACACTGCTGGTAATCACACTGCTGTATGTGTGTATGTAAAATGGCAAAAGCACCATTGCCTATAATTAGGGTTGCCATATGTCCCTTATTCTAAGGGACGTGCCTTATTTTGGCCCTCAAATTTGTGTCCCGTTTTTTCAGGCCCTGTCCCTTATTATTGACTAACAGGGCAGGACTGGGTAGGGTTGACCAGAGGAAGGCGCACGCTGCGGTTTCCACGGCAATGCCTTCCCGGGGATTCCAACTTGCAGGGCAGGCTGACAGTCGCATGCTTGGAAGGAAGAGGCGATACAGGACTTTTCCAAAGTACAGTAGTCTCAATTAACCGTTACCCAAGGGGAATGTTAGATCATGTTGGATAAAGATAGTTTCTGGTTGCTTGAGAGTTACTCTTAAAATAGGCCTAGCTGTGTATCCCAATACTATAAAATGCTGTGTATCCCATACTATACTATACCATTAACTATGTACTGTTAAAGGAGTGTAAGACAGTTTCTTTTGTGAGTTTCAATCATTATCTTATTCTGTTAATAAAACTATTTATACCTAACGTTTGAGTTTCAAGTTTCTAATGAAGTGTCCCTTATTTTTGTGAAAAATCCCATAAATGTCCCTTATTTCTTATAGGTAAAAGTGGCAACCCTAAATATAATATTAGCAATTCCAGATTTTTTTTGTGTGGTGAAAGCTTCCAAGCCTATTTGACTATAGAAATGAGTATATACAACATAAGAAAGATGTATTGATAATTCAACAACTCTCTTTGGTCTCTTTTCATGAAACGTACTAGGACAATATACAATAATGTTAACTCTACTGATGAAATTGCTTCACTCAGCAGCATCACACGGTGATGATCATCCCTTCACAATGTACAGTACAGCACATTACTGTGGGGGATATTTTCCCTAACTTTGTCTGGATATTATTGTAAAACCAAAAAATATATATTCCAACAGATTATGATTTCAGCAATAGGGGTGACATTAGTACTAAATTGGTTATAGGCTGCTATTGCCCTACTTTCTGTCGGACCAGTCATAGAAGGCCCCAGTGGCGCAATGGGTTAAACCCTTATGCTGGCAGGGTTGATGACCAAAAGGTCAGCAGTTCAAATTCAGAGAGTGGGGTGAGCTCCCATCTGTCAGCTCCAGCTTCTCATGTGGAGACATGAAAGAAGCCTCCCACAGGATGGTAAAACATTCGGGCGTCCCGAGCAACGTCCTTGCAGACAGTCAATTCTCTCACATCAGAAACGACTTGCACTTTCTCAAGTTGCTCCTGACACATACACAAAAAAGAGCAGTCATTCTCAAATCCTAATCCTCCAGGTATTTTGAAAGTCAACTCCCAGAAGTCCCAGATGCCTTGCCCAATGATGAGAGATTCTGGGGACTGAAGTTGAAAATGACAAAGGCCAGTTTGAGAAACACTGGACTAAAGTGAGGGAACTGTTTTGCTCTGCTAGATAGGTTACAGCAATTAAAGTGATTGACACGCCCTTTACAGTTGATATAATTACACTGTTCTCTTTTGTTTTCATGTATAGCTCATCTGCTATTTTCCAAGAGAACTCTAGTCATCATCTCTGGAGTTATGCAAGAATGACATTATTGTTAGACTTCCCCCAAGCTTTACAAAAATGCCCAGCCTCCTGTTCTAGGTGTCCACTTCTGTAAGACACTGCGTGTTGAGAAGAGTAAATTTATGCATGGTAATTATAAAGTAACAAGTGAATCAAGATTACTTTTGGAAGACAGTTTGCTTGCTGCTCTTTTCCAAGATAAAGCTGCTCAAATAATTCATGATGACAAGGAGGCCTCAATAAACATGAAGAAGAGCTCTGTGCAAATGTCATTTTTGAAAGCACAATACACAAGGCACCACAACTACAACAAAGCTTTATCTAATAATGATTCATATCTGTCCTTAACCCACCTCCAAAGTAATAAGATGAGCAGAAGTCAATAAAACAATCAGGTGAGATGTGCAAACTGCTGGTTCTTAACGCTTGGGGGAGCCAATCTAGCCAATCTTGGGTGTTTCTGCTAGAAAACAAGCAGGGGCTTCTGCTTTAAAAGTTGGTTTTATTAGAATTTTAATGATGCCAACATTATGCCTTTTATTTATTAATGTTGAAAGTGTAGAAGTCAATAATCAGTCATTTTTGTAGTCATGTGTTAAAAGTTTATGATTTTTGTTAATGTTGCCTTGAATTGTTCTGTAACTGGCCTCCAGGTTGTCTTTTAGCTGTATCTGGTGTTGATATATGATAGAAATTTGGTAAACGGATGTCATAGCGAAATCCTTTGCTCAGGATCACTCTGTCATTCAAAGCGTAAAGCTTTTCAGCAATATCGTTCCCAATGAGAATTGAAAAGAGACGTGCAATGAATCGGTGTTTAGCAAAGAGTAAATACAACTTTTTTCTCCTCCAGGTTATGTATCGACAGTCTGTTTCTGCTGTGAGAGTTACCTGAAAGACACATTCCACAAAAAAGGAAGAGTGTGTGAGAGAGATAAGAATCTGCTTGTTCTGAAATTTATAAACAATATTTTCCTTTGTCCTGACTTTCCTTCTTTATGTTTTCCAAAGGCACACATAGAGTTCCACATTTATGACTAATTCATATTCATGATCCCTAAATATTTGCTGCTTTAGGGATCCCTATCTCCCACTTACTGAGCAGCGATCCCTGGGTGGCCATTGCCAGCCTAGTCTTGGCTAACTGGAGTAAATTGCCCAAGAGGACCTGAGTTTATGGGGGCAGATTATATGGGAGAAGACAATCATGTAGGTAACCTGGAAACAACTCAATTAGGGCTTTAAAGGTAACAACCAATACTTTGTACCTTGCCCAGAAAACTAGCTGGCAGCCAGTTAGGTGATTTTAGTAAAGCAAGGGGGCTGTGACCATCTGGAAATGGGCTATCTGATTTAGCTGTCTATTACTCCTTTCTGCCCCTTAGCCAGCCCACTTTCTTCTGTTAAACACTGCTGCTGGTCTGCCTGACTACCATTCCACTGTCTTTCACCAGAGAAGTCCCATCCCATCCCTTCCCAACTCAAATTGTTTGACTGGTCTTCCAAAGGACAACTGTTCAACAGGAGAACTGAAGGGAACGCTAATGAAAGAGTGGGGACAGTGTCCCCCCACCTGTCATATTGTTGCTGCTGCTACTGCCACCTCTTCTATAGAATAACCCAGGAATATGGTTTTCTTGGCTAGATTTATTCAGAAGATGTTTTCCATGGCCTTGAAAGAGTGTGACTTGTCTAAGATCACAGTAGTTTTCCATGGGCAAACAGGGATTTGAACCCTCTTTTCCTGGAAGGGAGTCAGGGTTTGTCTACACAATCCTGCCTCCCAGGGCAGATCCAGACAGCATTTTATCCCAGAAGCAGCTGCGTTAAAAATGTGGATGTTTCCGGCAGGCTATCTAAACACCACCACCCCCAGAAAGTGCGCGTTTTCTGGGGTGGGTGTCCAGACATTCTCTCGGGTCTAGCCTGAAAGAATGTCTGGAGGCCCTACTCCCCTCCCCACAAGTCCCCAGACCCCTTAGAATAGTAATGAATACTTACCCAGCTTCCATTACCGGATTTGGTCAGCTCTCCTGGTGCGTAGAAATGACGTGCCAGGAGGGGGGGGTAATCTTTCTCCTTCCCCCCCCCCCTCCCCTGGCACATCATTTCTACATGCCAGGAGAGCTGGCCCAAGCTGTAATGGAGGGTGGGTATGTATTCATTTCTTTTCTAAGGTGTCTGGGTGCTTGGGGGTAGGAGGGTGGGTATTCCCACAATTTACCAGGCTAAATAAGAAATACTGTCCAGAACTGAAAATAGTGGATTTATCCCACACCTTCCAATATGGCGCGGAATATATCCAATATCAAATTAATTCGCTACAAACCAGGGTTTTCCTGGTTTGTAGGAAAACAAGGGTTTTCCTGGTTTGTAGCAAATTAATTCAGGTCTGTCCAGAATGTTGTCTGGACAGCCCCTTCTTTATTGCAGGAGTTACTGTAATAAAGCTACTGTCTGGACGGACCCCCAGAGGCTGCATCAGCATATTCTGGTGCAGTAGAAGTAATGTCACACCGCTTCTGTTTTGGCTCTATTAAATTTAAATAAAAAGAGTGCTTTTCAGGGAGGTGGTTTCTGAGGATAGGGGAAAGGCAAACTGCCACATTTGTAAACAATCTTGGGTGGGAGGGTGGTTCAGGTAGAAAACTAAACTAGTACTCCAAGGGATCAGGGTTCAAATTCTTAGCGTTTCAGCCATAATCATTCCTTTCCAACAAATCTCTCACTTCCCTATTTCATGGTTGAAAGGTTAAGGAAGACAGGTACTTCCCCCCACCCCTACCTGAAAAATGCCTTCTTCTGTTGGTCTCAATGAATCCCATTCAGGTGAATCCAGAAAATGAAGTGGGAAAATGTAATGCAGAAATTCTCCATCCACTGTCACTCTGATCCTAATAAAAGAGGAGCAATCTCAGTTAAAGCAATGCTGGAACAGAAGGAAAGACAAACTAATCCTTGAGGGTCAGTTTCTATAAAAAGAAAGGCCCCACAATGGCCAGGCAAGGAGGAGGTTTATTTTCCACACAGTGATGTTCTTTCAAACAGGGGAGCTTCTTGCTGATGCTGGGCACATACCAGGCATTCTGCAAGGAGTCACTAAGAGCAGAAACAAAATGCATCCCACATAATTTAGAGCAGTGCTTCTCAAAGTAGTGGTCCATAGGCTACAGACAACTGGAGTATGTTATCTTTGGGAAGCCCGTGAACCATTGTAACTGGAGCACTAAGTATTTGACTATCTAGCATGATACAACATTTTAAGTCCCGGGAGTGGCCATGAATTACCAAGTATTTAAGATTATTTGGCAGCCACTGAAGATGGTCTTTCAACTTTCATATCGAATCTTTGTATCAACTGCAAGCTCAATGGGGAGTGCGCATGCGTCGGTAAACTTTTTAGACGCTCCACGGGTGACTCCCATATGAGAGGGAAGAAAAAAGACTGGTGAGCCGGCTAAACCAACCCCCCACCCTCAGAAACTGGGCCAGTGGATGAAGAAAGTACAGGAGGTAGGACGGAGTTAAAAGTGAGGCCCAGGAGAGAAGGGGGAAGTGGATGCGGCTGGATTAAACTTTATAGCCTTGTGGGAGGAAAGAGAAACCCAAAATGGCCACGGAAATCAGCTTGGGATCGGCCGAGGGGCTGGATGCCAAAATGGACAGAATGCTCAATCTCTTGGAGGAGAAATTCGGAGCGGTGGAGCGGAAACTGGGAGAAGTGGAGAAGGTGATGGGAGATGTGGTCAGGGACGTTTCCGATTTGAAGGTGACTGCTAAAGAGTTGGGAGTAAAAGTGGAAAAAAATGAGAAGGAGACCCAAGATCAAATTAAAGGATTGGAGGAGACGATAAGAAGGCAGAATCAGAGACTCACTAACCTGGAGGATCGGCAGAGGAGGCGAAACATCCGCTTGAGAAATTTTAAACAGGACTTTGCAAAAGGAGGGAGGCTGGTGGAGGCAATACAACAGTGGCTCGTGAGGAACAATGCTGAAATCCAAGTTGAGGATATTGAAAGAGCACACTGGGCCCTCGGCCGGAGGAATCAACGACAGAGGCAGAGAGACATTGTGATTGCTTTTAAAAGTGAAGGCCTGGCGGAAAGGATTTATCGCCACTTGAGAAGCATCTCTGATCTTAATCAGGAGGGTAATCAAGTCATCTGTCTCCGTGATCTTTCTCAGCAAACTCTGAGTGAGAGGGCAGGACTTTGCCCAATTACAACATGTCTCTACCAGCATGGGGTTAAATTCACATGGGCTTTCCCAACAGCTATCCTTGTATTCAAGGGGACGGAGACATGGCGGGCAAGAACGTATGAGGAGGGGTGGTGCTGCTAAGCCACCTGAAAATCTCAATGTCTCAGCAGCAAAGAGGGAGAGAAGGAGGAGCAGAAGAAGAAGGTGCAGCTGGCGGCAGAGAGCAGCAAACGAGGCCCTCTAGTGGTTTGAGTGGACAGAGCGGAGAGGGATCCAGTGGAAGAGCAACGCCGGATGACGAGCAGATGGCAGTTTTAATTGAAAGGGATGACCGAATGAGACAGCTCACTGAAGAATTGGAGACATTAAGAAGGGAACGGAAGAGGATGTTGCTGCGTCAGGCTAAACAGAAATAAAGGAAAGGAGAGGAAGAAAGAAGAAAGAAGAAAGAAGTTGGGAGAAGTTGGGAGATGAGATTGAACATTGGGTTTGGGGATGGTTTATGTTTATGTTTATGGCTATTATGGGCTAGAGGTAGTTTAAGTAGTGATTCAGCCGAAAGGGGAGTAAGAGGGGGAGGGAGGGGGGTTTAGGGGGAAACCTGAATAAGAGTAAGGGGAGCTAGGAGGTGGGAACGTACTCACAGAATGAGGGCCTCTACTCAAGGGCAAGCGAGGAGCTGGTCACCCCACTTGACTCAGGTGGGGCCACGAGAGAGGCATGGGTGTTTGAGGGTGGAAGGGGCTGAGAGAAAGGAGGAAAGCAAGCATGATAGGACAGTTCAGGAGAATGGAAGGATAAAGGGAAATGAGTGATCTAACAATATTAGCTTTAAATCCGAATGGCTTGAACTCGAATTTTAAGAGGTACCGGGTATGCAAATTGGCAAAGGATAATAAGGTTGATATATTGGTTTTGTCAGAAACTCATAAATGACAAGAAGTGGAAATGGGTGTATGAATCCAGGGGGACGCGCAGGGCGAGGGGGACTGCAATTTTGATTCATGAAAGGGTTCCGTGGGAGAATGTGGAGTGGCAGAAGGACAGACAAGGCAGATGGGTTTTTATTAAAGGTACAATAAATCGACAGAAGGTGACAGTGGCAGCTATTTATGCGCCAAATGTGGGGCAGAAACAATTCATTATGAACATGAAAAGGAAATTGGATAATTTTAAAGAGGGGACGACATTCTTGGCGGGAGATTTCAATATGCAAATGTCATCAGTAGGAGGTAACAATAGAAGGTCTCTGCATTTAAGTAAACTCGACATGGTAGATCTGCATAGTGGGGTTGGGAATAGAAGTACTTATTACTCAGCAAGGCACGATGTATTCAGCTGTATTGACTATGTATTAATGGATAGGACAGGAAAGGCCCATGTGAAGAAAGCAGAGGTGAAGGCTATGTGGTTATCTGATCATGCCCCCTTAGTAGTGACAATAAGAATGACGCAATGGAGGAACCCAAGGGTCTGGAAATATAATATGGCGATTGGGACCATGGAACAGGATAAAAGCAGGATACAAAATGAAATAAAAGAGTATTTTAGACTGAATAACTCAAGGGAAATGTCTAAAGCAGTGGTTTGGGACTGCTGTAAAGCAGTCATAAGAGGTCAGCTTATAAGTCTTGAGGTAGAGATGAATAGGAGATGGAGAAGAGGAAGGGAAAATAAGATTAAGGAGATTGAAATGATACAGGATCAATTGAAGCAAACCAAAGGATGGGAGTGGCATAGGCTGCTAAAACAGAAAAGAAAAGAATTGGTACAATTTGATGAAATGCATTGGAATAAGATGAGAATGGCAATGAGGCAAAAAATCAGCTCTTGGGGGGACAAAGTCAGTTAAACAATTGGCAAGATATCTGAAAAAGGAAAAGGAGAAGTCGTACATACGAGCATTAAAGGGCACCAATGGAGTGATACAGGAGGGCAAGGAGGAGATAGAGAAGATTATGAAAGACTTTTATGAAAAACTGTACAAACAAGGAGAGGTTAGTAGGATACCAATAGAAGTGGGACAGAAAGCAAGTGAAGAGGACAAAATTTACTTAAATGCAGAAATTAGTCAAGAGGAGGTGGAAAAGGTTATTAAGGGGTTAAAAAGTCAAGGGCGCCGGGCCCCGATGGGTATTCGGGTGAATTTTATAAAACATATATGCATGAATTGTTACCATATTTGACGGAACTTTTTAATGAAGTGTTGTTAAACCAGGTTATCCCACAGTCTTGGAAGATATCGGAGATTGTGACAATTCCAAAGGCTGGTCGAGACAAGACCTGCCCGGAGTCCTATCGCCCCATAAGTCTAGCGAATCAAGACTATAAAATATTTGCAAAGGTATTGGCAAACAGGTTGGAGAAAATACTACCTAAAATTATTGGGGGGGGATCAATATGGGTTTGTAAAAAAAAAAGACGGATAAGTGAACCAATTAGGAATGTAATGAATGTGCTACACCATGCTATCGCAGCCAAGAGGAAGCTAGGAATATTAAAATTGGATGTGTATAAGGCATTTGACAAGGTGAATCATGTCTATTTGTATGAGGTGTGTAAAGAACTAAATCTGGGGAATAGCTTTTGTGAGGTGATTAGGAGTTTATATATAGGGAGTGAGGCGTATATAAGAGTTAATGGAAATAGGACGGAAAAGATTAGGATATTGAATGGAACTAAACAAGGTTGTCCACTATCTCCAATGTTATTTGTATTGGCAATAGAAACATTAGCGAATAAGATAAGACAAGATACAACGTGGAAAGGATATAAGATAGGGGGGGGATAGAGACGAAACTAAATTTATTTGCGGACGATGCAATTATATTAACCCAGTCCCCCTTGGAGATGGTAAAAGCAATGAAGGGAACGTTGAGAGAGTTCGAGAGACAGTCAGGGCTTAGGGTGAATATGGAAAAGTCGGAGATAATGTTCATAAACACAGGCCCAAGGGAACAGATTGAGGTAAGGAAAGAGACAGGGTTAAAATTAGGAATAAAGAGAATGAAATATCTAGGAGTGTGGATTTATAAGAATGAGGAGAAAATAGTAGATGTAAACTATGGACAGATCTGGAAAAAGTCCTGAAACAAATTAAAAGCCGGAAACACAAAAGTCTGAGGAGAATGGCAAAAATAAGAGCGGTTAAAATGATGATATTGCCTAAATTCCTGTATTTAGCCCAGGCTTTGCCAGGAGTTCTTTCAGGAGTTAAGATAAAAGAATGGGACAGAAAAGTGAACCAGTGGGTGGAAGGAGACAAGAAACCACGGATAAGGAAAAAAATGGTTGATAGCGAGTGAGAAGGAAGGAGGTTGGGGAATTCCAAGCTTAGAGCTATATAGAGATGCGTTTCAGATAGAAAGGCTGATAGAGCTACAGATGGAAGATAAAAAATGGGTGAAACTGGAGAGAGAAGTGAATGCAATTGGATCGGAGGAACTGATATTCAGGAGATGGGGAAAAGGTGAGGTGGATAAACTGACAGGGCCTATGAGAGCCACTTTGGAGGTGTGGAGAAGGTGGCAAGGGAGGATGGCACCGGGAGTCTCGAAGGTAGCCTCGCTACAGGTAATGAACCCTAAAAAGGAGGAAAATCTAAGCAGAGTAATAAGGGAATTGAGAGGAAAGGGGGTCACAAGATTGGAGCAATTAGTGGATGAAGGGGGTAGAATTAGGAGAGATAAGTTAGAGAACTGGTTGGGACAAAGGCGGTGGCTGCAAATCTGGGCAATATGTGAATTTCTTATGCAGAGGGAGGTTAGAGAGGCAATGCAAAGAGAGGACACTGCTTTTGAGAGGCTGGTAAGGGAATGGAAGGAAGGGAAAAGGACTCAGGTGGGAAAGATATATAAGCTGTTAGTAGTGTCAGGAGAAAGCCCGGTACAAGAATTAACCAAATTGTGGGAGAGGGAAGTACAAGTATCAGAATTAGAGATGGAAAGGATAATGGGAAATATCGCAAAAATTAAAAACACAAGAGTGAGGGAAATGAGAAGGAAACTCCTGCATAAGTGGTATCGGACTCCGGCCCAATTGACATACTTCTCTCAAAACGTGAGCAGTCAATGTTGGCACGGGTGCCAAGTGAAAGGGGTATACATGCACCTGATTTGGGAATGTGCAGTAGTGCAGAGATTTTGGAAAGAGGTACAAGGGGAAATTAATAAGGCACTGAACATAAATTGGGTAATTACAAAGAAGATTGCGATATTGGTGAGAAAAAGTGACTTGGGCGAATATGGAGGAATCAAGGAGGCCATGATTGAAAGCGCACAGTCTGTTATAGTTCTGGGTTGGAAGGACCCCTCCAAATGGACAATTAAGAATTGGCTGCGATACCTGGTAGAACACATTCAATTTGAAATTATGGAGATTAGGGTTAATGAGATGGAGGAGAATAAATTGCAGGAACTGTTGGGGCGATGGGACCGGGTAAGACAATATATTGTTTGGAAAACCCGAGATCAAGATACGAGGAATAAGTTGGATCTACTGTTTAATTTGTAACGTAAACTGTCCAAAGGCTTGAAGGCTTGAAGGGAAAGAAGAATGGCGATGAAACCCTCAGAAGGGGTGGAGGGGTGTGGATGATTGTGAGGGTGGAAGGGGCACTTTCACAGTGCACTGTTTTGTTATGTTTTGTTGTTTGGATGTGGTTTTTATTCTGTATGTAAAAAAATCAATAAAAATATTCATTTAAAAAAAAAAAAACATGCAAATGTAATAATAATAGTAATAATAACTTTATTCTTATATCTCACCACCATCTCCCCAAAGGGACTCAGGGAGGCTTACTGACAGCACAATCAAATAAAATACATATACATATAAAAACATTAACTCAAATTCTATAAAACTGAGGTCATGAATCAATGGTGGTCGCTGCTGTAAATTTGGCCAGTTTAAACAATAGGAATGGAATAAGTGCCAGCTGCAACAAAGGAGAATTGCATGGGATAAAGTGCAAGTACGACTACTGTGCCGAACAACTAAGGACTAAGCATTCTCAAAAGCTTGTTTAAAATAAAACACACACACACATATACACAAGCTTCTTAAATGCAGTTACACATTAAAAGCTTGACTGAACAAAAACTTCTTTGCCTACTGGTAAAAGGAAAGTGGAGAGGGGAACAGCCTAACTTCCTATGGAGAGGAATTCCAGGAATCAGTCATGGAGAGCTCTCCCTCGCTCTCTCTCACTCATGCCCTCACCAAGCAAGCCTATGGTGGTGGTGGGATGAAAAGAAAGCCTGCCCTTGTGGATTTAAGACTCTGAAAGATCCATCTTAATATATATTTCAGTTCTTACTAAGGGTAAACTACTACATGGTATAGGGCTTGACAACTCATGGTCTTCCAGTCATAAATGAACTTCAGCTCTCAAAATCCATCACTAACTGTGCTGTCTAGAACTGATGTTACTTGCAACCCAGCAATACTTGGGAGGGCTGCAAGATTCCTAGTTTTGATACACACACACACACACACACACACACATATACATATACAAACAGCCATTTACATGGGTAAAAGACATCTACCATAGCACTTACTGACACCTAGTATAGTAGCTACTGATCCACAGTTACATATTTAGAACCTATAGATTCACGACTGCTCTGTATTCATGAATATTACATATTAGCAATCATGGCACTATATTCACAATAGTAAACAATCCCAATCCGAACTGCTAGCAGCCACATCAAGTGATACGACAAATGTTGTGCTGCTGATCAGTAGTAACACGACATTTTAGCCCCCTCTTACCATTAAGCAAGGCTACAACAATGCCTTGAAAAGGGATCCCACTTCTAATAGGTGATGTTATTTTATGTGATGTGTTTAATAATGTTTAATGTTTTATCAAAGGAGGATCAATTTTGATGTTTTATACTGTTTGTATTGATGGCATTGTATTGTTGCCAACACTGTGAACCGTCCCTGAGTTCCCTTCAGAAAGATGGTATACAAATATCACAAATAAATAAATAATTTTCACAGCTTCATTTGATGGCAGGAGGGCTCTGGAAACATCATCCTGTTACGGACTCTCTAGGCCAGAGTAGCTGCTTGTTAAGGTAAGTTTGAAAGATGGGCCAGGATTCACAACTACATGAGCAATGTAAGCTCCCAGTCAGAAACATTAATTTAAATTCATGTCTCTCATAATAATTATTGAATCTTCTCAGTAGTTTTTGAATGTTCATTTCTGAGCACAGAAAAGATACAGAATAGAGTCCTTTTTATTAAACATGCCCAGGGATATTTTTCTAAGCGTGATTCATGCAGGCAACAACACCCTATACATCAGCAAGAGAGCTTAACTAAAACAAGGGTTGTCTTTATAGACAGTTCAGTCTTCTGGTCAAGGCCTTAGTCAAGTCTCAAGGTTTTCTCTTAAAAATTTGAATATATGTTATTCATTAACATATTCCTGGGCAATTTGTACCATTTGATACAAAAAAGTAGTCTGCACACCAGAGTCGTTTTTAAAAGGGTTAAATATATATATATATATATATATATATATATATTCAGTTATATGGCAGTATGCTGAATACTACTATATGTGTTGAGAAGTGGTAGACCTATCTTGAGTATCACTTTTGTAATAGAAACTTAGGAGAAGTGATGCCTTCATGAGCCTCCAGAAGCATCTAATTGAAAGCAACTGCTGAAGTTAGGCCTTGGTGAGATTCAGAGGGGTATAATGTATTCAGACCAGACACCTGCTTTCTCACACATATATGGTACAATGTGTTTGTACCATGCTCATTATCTGCTAACACAGATGAGGCTGACTTTGAACCAAGGCTCAGGAAAAAAAATGGACTATGTCTTCTTCAATACCCCAATCAGCAAAGAGTAAATACAACTAACTAACTAACTAAGGGTCTATCTAGTATACACATGAATATATATTTCTCAAATCCCAGGTGTTAAAGGACACCAGCCTGCTTATACAAAGTAGAACGGTGGTTCTCAACCTGTGGGTCCCTAGATTTTTTGGCCTTCAACTCCCAGAAATCCTAACAACTGGTAAATTGGCTGGGATTTCTGGGAATTGTAGGCCAAAACACCTGGGAACCCACAGGTTGAGAACCACTGGAGTATGTATAACATCTTTGCACTACAGCCATCCTTAAACCGGAATTCTTAAGTCACTGTTAACTCCTATCTTCCTCAGGCAGTGGGTTTTATGTTGACTGAAGGATATGGACATTAGAATCCAACACATCCAGAAGGTGCCAGGTTGGGAATCTATCCTATTAATTATGTGGCACTGAAGCAAATGAAACATGTTTCAATGGTCAGAATCCTTGCAGTTGCTACACTAGCAAAATTGCACAATAGCAGTAAAACAAGGTAAACATAACTCTGGCTCCAATTGCCTACTTCTTCAGTACCTTCTTTCATGGCCATTATTTAATAATTTATTTTAGTTATTTATACTCCATTTTATCTATCTCAAGAGAGATTCAAGCAGCTTAACATAAAATCATTAGCATACAATTTAAAATATAAAAATATGCAAAAATTAAAGCACGCTGTGGCCTTTTCTGGCCCTGCCTCTATCAACTATTCTGTTATGTTTACCCTGGCATAATAGTTTTAATTTCAGCTTCTGGTTTAAGCCCAAGATAAGGTGACATCCCAAAAGGAAGAAACAACTGAAAATAGGATAATGGGGGCATTTATAAGTGATGTTGTAAGCCTCTTAGTTAAAATTAGGAAGATATACATACAATCCTTTTAAGAAACAATTTGATTTTATTCCAAGGATAAATGGAGGACTAGAAATATTGAATCTCCTGGGCAGAAATGAAAGCCCCAATTCTGTGATCTGAATTATACATGTTTAAGTAGATATCCTCAAATGTTATATTACACATGAATAAAAATAAAGAAATGACAAATATATTGTAATTCTAAAATCCAAAATCCCTACCCTGCCGCCTCCATCTTTCATTCTTCTGAGCTTTCAATCTTCTGCACATTTTCCATTATTATAGATGCCTCATTTACTACAGATGCATGCTTATTACGAGAAAAGAAATGGGGAAAATTGTTACTTTTGGGAATATAAACTTTTCAACAAGTTTTAAGGGTTCATTTTTTGCATGGATTTGGAGAATTCAAATTAGAACCGCTACTTTGGTACTAGAAATAGTAGACATTCGAAGTGTGAGAATGTTGAGCCTACAATAGTGGAAACAGGAGAAAACAATGCAGGAAGAAAGCAAAACGTGTGATGTTCTTGCATATTTTTCTGTTTTTATGTTAGAAGCAGGAACCAGAGTGATACAAACCTTCCTGACAGAAGCAAAGAAAGTTTATCAATTGGTGTTTTGCCTTGCATGGCGTAACAGTGCTCTTTCTCCAACGTAATGACCTCTTCATTGCAGCACAAGACAATCTTCCTGAAAACAGTCAGTGATATTCCCAGAGGCCGGAACAGATCACTGTAGAGCTCCTGGAATTCTTGGTCAAAGGCCACACTCCGGACTTGGTAGGTTACATAAATAAACTGTACGAAGCATACCACAAACAGGATGAAATTCCAGGAGAAAATATCGGCTGCACAGACATCTAGCCAAGACCAGACAGATGAGCAGAGAAAACCCAGTCCAAGTAAAAAGTAGATATAGAGCAAGCCAAAAAACCCACTTCCGCCCATGTAGCCAATAACAAACAAAATACTTGCTAAGTGATAGATAGATCCTTCTGCTTCTGACTTCCAGTTTACACAGACAGGATGTGCAAATATCAAGCTGTCCCAAATGCTTGTGTTGTCTCCTGTAGCTGCAATGTTAGATTGATCATCCATCTCTGTGATCTCCAAAACCTTTCTTGTATAAATAAAGTTCAAACAGAAAAGGGCTCCATCATTTTCCCAGTGTTGTCTTCATTGTTATGCTTACTATCATAATGTCACTCATTGCCTTAGTAATAAATTGTTCATTGATTTTTAAACAATGGGCTTCTTGGAAGTCTGTACTTTTCCAGGTCTGTCGTTATGGCACATTTTGCTTGGATCCATAACAGTACTGATCTGTCCAAGAGAAATAAAAAAGAGGGAATGTATGAGAAGAAAAAAGAACACTTACACAACTATTTATAAAATTGTGAAGGGTGGGCAACTATAAGAAATAATGGGCCAACACAAGGTCCCATAGGACCTTGGGGATGCTATCTTTCTTCAAGGTTTCCAATTCCTATTTGGCCATGTTTGAGGCATTTTAGAATCAGAAGGGCCTGGAATGTCAGTTTTGGGGTCCTTTTGCAGACCTTTTTAGAAAAAAAAGCCTCCCCTGTATCTGAGGCCCCAAACAGCTGAATAAAATTTCTGCTTTGAACTGGAATATATGGCAGTGTGGACCACATCTCCCTCAATGAACTTGCATAAACCCTGAGATCAACAGGAGAGGCCCTTCTTTCAGTCCCATCACTGTTGCAAATATGATTGGTGGGAACGGGACAGATGGCCTTCTCAGTTGTTGCTCCGCGACTCTGGAACTCCCTTCCAAAAGACATCAGAATGACCTCTTCCTACTAACTCTCAGGTGTCAGATAAAACTTTTCACTGGACTCAGGTCTTTAATGAAGATTAATTCAAGAGCAATAGGAGCCATAGTAACATCTAGGACTGAATTTTTCTGTGCAATATCTTATGGACAAGTGGCAATGGGAAGGATAATGGCTTCAGTTTATGTTTATTTAGTTTTTAACTATATTTATTTTATTTTTATTTATTTATTGTTCAAATTTGTGAGTCGCCACTCCCGGGTGGCTCGGGATACCTAAAGTGCTGATTGTATTTTAATCTGCAATGTGCTTTATGATAGTTTAATTGTCTTATTATGTTTTGATTGTTATTATTGACTATGTCTTTCCCCCTTTGTCCTAATGTACCTGTATGTTCTATACCTTCTTAGCTGCTTTGATGCCCTGATGGGGAAGAAAAGCGGGATATAAATGAATTAATACTACTTATAATAGTAATAATAATAATAATAATCCAGCTTTCCAGACAGTTGGAAATCCCAAGAGGCTCTAGGGCTTCCTGAAAACTCCAAAATATATTCTTACTTTGCCTAAAATCAACCCAGAAAATACAGGATACTGACAGTGATAGATCTGCAGTGAACACAGTTTTCTAATTAGTGTGGACCAGACCTAAGAGTTCTTTTATGAATAAGATTATAATGTGTCAAAGTCAACTTGAAGGCACATACACCCACACACAGTGACAGAGAACTACATCTATGCAAATGGCATGGCATATTATAAAAGTAAAAATTACCATTTGTCAGTTGAGATGTTGCCATTTAAAATATCCCAGAAACACCAGTTTTACACATCAGTGCTTTTATGTGTCAAAAAAGGGCAACTCACTTCCAGTTATTGTGTTCCAGAGGGATTCAACTGAGCTTATTTTCCAGAAGCCATTCAAGCCAACACTTGCTATTTGTATGCTAAAAAATGCAGCACTTCAAAAGTGCCATCATAGCAGTGAATAAGCACAGCAACTCAAAGGGGCATGAAAAACATCAGTATTTCACTTTTCAGGTGATACGATTGAATTCTTTTATTGGTTTCTCAAAGAGACTGTTCATAACATAACTGAAGAAGCTACTGCTGGAAGTATGTTTGCACTGTGTCTCTGTGCAAGGAAGAGCTTAACTTCAGTTCTCCTTCATTTCAGAACATTGCATGGGATGCAATGGAATGGAATAAAACAACAATAAATAAAAACATCTAAGCTATGATATGTCAAGCACAAGAGTATGGTAATATTAAAAATATAATAGACACAGCTGTTAATAGTAGCAATCTTTACATCTCTATATTCATCACCTGTTTGTTGGTACGTTTGCGGATTTCTTGTTTGCTTGCCCGTTCTTCCTGTGTCATTCTCACCTGCTTTGATTTTTGTCTTTCCTCTAACACAGACCTGGGCAATTGCTGGCCCTTCAGGTGTTTTGGACTTCAACTCCCAGAAATCCTAGCCAGTTTACCAGCTGTTAGGATTTCTGGGATTTGAAGTCCAAAACACCTGGAGGGCCAGCAATTGCCCAGGTCTGCTCTAACATGTGTTTGACTATAGGGGAAAAAACCTTTGGAAACAAAGCTACTTTTGGGTGTTTTCCAAAACTAGTAAGCTTATTTCATTTTTCTGCTTGATGCTGGGTTTAGGGGGAAAAGATGAGGGACACATGATTGGCTTTTGGTGAGATTCTACTTTACCAATTCATTACTCTGCTTCAGTACTATTTCTCACATTTCCCAAGAAGAATATCAATATTTGTGCAAAACCCACAATTTAACAAAAAAGATATTTCATAAAATAAAGCAGAGCAATAGGCCAGCCAATATATACAAGTGATGTGAAGGTGCATAAGCATACAAAAACAAATCTGATTATTCCTTAAAATTAAGATATATAAATGGATTTACCACTTGACCACCATTATCTGGATAGGCACATCCCCTCCTATCTTGTCTCATGGAGAGAAACAGTCAACAATGAGCAATTTGCTTCAACAAAGGGTAGAAATGGAGGAAGGGTTTACAGCCCTCTGTTTCCACTCTGCCCCTCCCAAATTCACTTCTCTTGGTCAAAGAACCAAGTGCTTAACCCACATATGGGCAATCGTTCTCCACACCTTCTCTGTGACTATGTTGGTGAAACCAGAAGGAAAAAAGCATGAGTCCAGTGCCACGAAGGAAGCAAAGAACTGGAGAAACAAGCTGCTCAGAACAAGTTGTCTGCCTTCTCTCCTCATAGCCTAGTGAGCTTTGGGGGGACGACGGACTACTACTGTAGAGTACCAACAAGATTCTGTAATTCTTTTCTATACATATTATTATATTGATTATATTGTGTAGTTAATGAGTACAAAGTACAGTGGACCTTTGGTATCCACTGGGGCTTGGTTCCAGGCAGGCCCATAGCCAGGATTTTGATTCCGGGGGTGGGGATGTGAATTTGATTCGGGGNCGGGGTGAGTGTGAGTGAGAGAGGGTCTATCCTAGCAAACCTTCTGTATCATTATCCCAATACCCCCATGCATATGGGAAATATTGAGCATGGTGATCAGATTATGATATGAATAAACGTAACAGTTTAAATAATGTACCAGTAAGGCCTTCTCGCGGACCAACCTGAGAATTTCGGGGGTGAAGCCTGGTTCCAGGGCCCTCTGTGGATACCAAAATCCCATTGTATACAATCTATATATATATAAATTTTGAATGGTCGTGCAACGAGGCAAATAGACAGCAAAACTATAAGCCGCAGAAGCACTAAAATGGGCAACACATACCACCATACCACAAGGTACCTATACGGCCCAAAAACCCGGCCCTACATACCTCGCAACACCCCCCAAACACAAGCCCCGAAAATCGCCCAACAGAACTGGCATCCCGACCTCTTCGCTGCCCGCGTGCATATAGAACGTTCGTGCATGGCAGCCAACACTCACCCTCGCCTTCTCCTCCTCAGGCCCTCCTCCTCTGCCTCCTCTTTCTGCCTCCCCCTCGCCGCTCCGATCTGGAACACCGCTGGTGGCGCCGGGGATGGGGGGAGGGAGGCGGGCAGGGAGGAGGAGCCAGCTCCCTTCCTCCTCCTTAGGCCCTCCTCCTCCGCTTCCTCCTTCTGACCCCCCCTCGCCGCTCCGATCCGGAACAGTGGTGGGGGTGGTGGGGAGGGAGGGGGCCGGGCAGGGAGGAGGAGCTGGCTCCCTTCCTCCTCCTTAGGCCCTCCTCCGCTGCTTCCTCCTTCCGCTGCCCCCTCGCTCCGATCCGGAACAGCGGCGGGGGCGGAGGGAGGGAGGGGGCCAGGCAGGGAGGAGGAGCCGGCTCCCTTCCTCCTCCTTAGGCCCTCCTCCGCTGCTTCCTCCTTCCGCTGCCCCCTCACTTAGATCCAGAACAGCGGCGGGGGCGGCGGGGGCCGAGGGAGGGGGCCAGGCAGGGAGGAGGAGCCGGCTCCCTTCCTCCTCCTTAGGCCCTCCTCCTCCACTTCCTCCATCTGCCGCCCCCTTGCCGCTCTGGTCCGGAACAGCGGCGGGGGCGGCGGGAACGGAGGGAGGGAGGGGGCCGGGCAGGGAGGAGGAACCAGCTCCCTTGCTCCTTCTTAGGCCCCCCTCCTCTGCTTCCTCCATCCACTGCCTCCTCGCAGCACCGATCCGGAACAGCGGCGGGGTTGGCAGGAAAGGAGGGAGGGAGCCGGGCAGGGAGGAGGAGCCGGCTCCCTTGCTCCTCCTTAGGCCCTCCTCCTCCGCTTCCTCCTTCCGCCACCCCCTCGCCGCTCTGATCCGGAACAGCGGCGGGGAGGGAGGGAGAGAGAGAAAAAGACAGAGAGACTGAGAGAGAAAGAGAGACAGACAGACAGAGAGAGAGAGAGAGAGAGAGAGAGAGAGAGAGAGAGAGAGACAGAGAGAGAGAGAGAGATAGAGAGAGAGAGATAGAGAAAGAGAGACAGAGAGAGAGAGAGTCAGAGAGAAAGACAGAGAGAGAAAGACAGAGAAAGGGAGACAGAGAGAGAGAAAGAAGAGAGAGAGAGAGAGAGAGAGAGAATAGCATAAGGCACAGCAACGCGGGTACGGGTCAGCTAGTAGTTTAGAAAAATGATGTGCCTTATATAAAATGGCAAATTCAAGGTGGTTCTTTTGGGATTTCAAACATATTTACTTGAGTCTAATGCTCAACTATTTTTTGGCTAAATTACATTGCCAAACATGAGGCATGCATTAGATTTGATGGTGCGTTAGAATAGAATAAACTCATCTGTGAGGAAAGACCTAGAGCAGAGGTCGGTAACATTTTTGACTCAGAGAGCCATGAAAGTAAAATATTTGGAAATTTATTTCAGTGAGAGCCATATAATATATATAATATATTTTAAGACTGAATTCAACTAAATGTGAGTATATACGTACATACTATGACAGTGATGGGCAACCTTTTGAGTGTGGTGTGTCAAAATTTGCCAAAAAAACGAGCATAACTCGGGTGGTGTGTCACTTCAAGAAAAAAGCCATAATTGTGCAATATTTAGTTTAAATCACACACACACACACACACACACACACAAAGTGATTTACAGGAGGTATAGCTCACCTACATCCAGAGAGCACTGTGAATCCAAATGATTATGGATCTAGACCAAACTTGGCACAAATACTCAATATGGCCAAATTTGAACACTGGTGGAGTTTGGGGAAAACAGACCCTGACACATGGGAGTTGCAGTTGTGTGGATTTATAGTTCACCAGCCAGCAAAGAGCATTCTGAGTGCCACAAAATATTGGGAGGAGGTAGAACATATGATGGGATTTGCAGTACCTTCAATCGCTTCAGCTCTACATCAAAATCACTCCAAAGCTGATTGGAGAGGCTTCCTTGCTGGCCCTCAGAGGGGTGCAGGTACAGCCTCCAAGAGAGGCCCATATCGCACAGTGGGCTATGGGCAGGAAGGACTCCGGTGGAGGCCTCTTTCCCCGTGCCTTTGCAAAGGCTGCAAAAGGGGCACTCTCCCTCTCGCAGCACGGGGGAAGACGGCTTTTGCAGAGTGCGCATGCCCAGGTCCCGGTGGAGGGAGCGCACTCCCCGCATCGGCCCACTTCCCCTGCACGCTTTCCAATGCCGAAGAGCTGACATACATTCAGACACACAGAGAGAGACACTCTTCTCCAGGCTAGGCTCCTCCCTTGCCTCCTTGGCCTCCCCCTCCCCTCCAATCTGGAGCACACGAGAGGGAGCAAGTGGAAGGCAGAGAGGAAAGGAGTTCACATGAGGCCAAAGCAATCAATTGCCAAATGGGGGTTGGAGGAATGCTAGCCGATTGATTTCTTTGGTCCTCCGCAGCAGCCTCATGTGAACTCCGTTCCTCTCTGCCTTCCTGTGGAGCCAGATGCAATAATCAAAAGAGCCACACCTGGCTCCCAAGCCATAGGTTCCTGACCCCTGACCTAGAGGAACCTGGAATTACAGAACCAGACAGAGAGGTGGTGTGTGTGAGAGAGAGGGGGGGAGGGGGAGGCTGTTCCCAGTAATAGCATAAGTCCCAGGGCTTCATGGTGCCTGGAGGAGGAGGTGGACCCAGCCGGTGACCCAGTCATTCCTGCCACTTAGCCACAGATCCTGCCTCTCAGGTGGCCCTTAGCATCTCCTGCCCTGGCTCAGTTTCATGTAGTTTCCAATTGGCCTCATTCATGAGGCCTTCAAAACCTACATTTCAGTTTTGAAGGTCTTGTGAATGAGGTTAA
This sequence comes from Anolis apletophallus, assembly GCA_030556195.1. Taxonomy (NCBI): domain Eukaryota; kingdom Metazoa; phylum Chordata; class Lepidosauria; order Squamata; family Anolidae; genus Anolis; species Anolis apletophallus. The sequence continues at coordinate 121,080,692 of JARBWK010000003.1, forward strand.
TTGGGAATAGTGCAAAGCTTGCATGTTGCAAACCTCAGCCTGACAGAGGGGCATGGCTTACCCAATGGCTTCCATTCAAGCCTCCCTGATGCTATTATACATTCACGGGCAAATCTATTTTTTGCCCAAGGTGTAAATTACCATTTATTGAGTAAATAATGGTTGAATCCATGGATACAGAATTAGTGGAGGGAAATCCAGAAGCAATCAGAAGTCTCCCTCATTTTTTTCCCCAGGATAGCTGAAAAATAAATCATGGCAATGTCCTTTTAAAAATGATGAATTAAGGTAAGATGTTATTATATACTATGTGTTATTTCTAAAACAAAAGCAAAGGTAAGTAGAAGGTAGACTTCTAGATAACATTATGTACATATATCACATCATTTGAATTCCTAGTTTTGGTTTCTCAGGGTGCACCTACACTGTAGAATTAATGGAGTTTGACCCCACTTCAGCTGTCATGGCTCAATGCTATGGAATCCTGTGATTTGTAGTTTGGTGAGGCACCACCAGCACTCTTTGGTAGAGAATGCTAAAAATCTTGTAAAACCCCAACTCCCAGGATTCCACAGCATTGCGCCATAGCAGTTAAAGCAGTGGCAAACTGCATTTATTCCACAGTGTAGATGCTCCTTTGGTTATTTTCATGAGAATGCTTTGGACCTGCTTATCACTATAGAGAATTGGAGAACAAATAATTTACCCTGCTTTATTAATATTTATGGACTTTTTTCTATTTTTCTTCAGCCTGTTCCTCATGAAGTTGCAAGACCAAAGAGGTTCCTTATGGTTCACTTACTTTTCATAGTTGAGAACTTTGTATGTCCATATTAACAACAATAAAATTGAAAATTAAAAACAAAATTCAATTTGTACTGATTTTATGAATAAACAACCCTTTAATATATCAAACATGACAATTTTATGCCAAACCAAATTTTATACAAAATAGTTATCTAGTTCAACATTTATGAGATCATAACTGGATTTACAATCTCATAACTTTTGGGACCTGTGTTTATGGTCATTACTAATTAAAAATGACCATCAACACCTGCCTCATAAGTCAGGCAGTGGCTCAACCAAAGGGTTGCTGAGGCATTACAGATTTAGGTGCTGGGAAAATAACAACTGCAGTGCTCTCCCACTAGTGGAGCACAGTGAAACCAGCATCTGTGGCAAAACCCTAAGGGCTTTCTCCAGCTCCTGTCTTGATTGGGAGAATACTGTGAGTGTCCCCATTCCTCAGTCTGCAGCACCCAGAGACCCTTCAGGTGGAACACTGCTAGAGGTAGGTGTTGCACAGGTGAAATCAGCAGAAGCAATTACAATGATGTACAGTTGTAACTCTGTCTGAAGATGCAGAATCTTGGCCAACATATTTTATGTTCTTAAAGTAATAAAGACATTTTCACACTCTAAAGCAGTGGTTCTCAACCTGTGGGTCCCCAGATGTTTTGGCCTTCAACTCCCAGAAATTCTAACAGCTGATAAACTGGTTGGGATTTCTGGGAGTTGTAGGACAAAACACCTAGGGACCCACAGGTTGAGAACCACTGCTTTAGAGTGTGAAATGACTTTGTAAAGAGTGCTCACTATTACTTTTTCCATGCTAGATATCCTACAGTGGAGTGCCATTAATTCAGATACTTCCTCTACAGCTGGAGTAGTAATGATATGGTCCTCCAGATGTTATTAGACTTCAACTTCTGCCATTCATATGCTGGCATAGCTGCTGAAGCTTGCAGCTCAACAAAATCTGAAGGCCACATACTGTAATTCTCATCCTTGTTATTGCCATTTCCACTATTACAATATGAACCTCATCCTTGCTCTTTGAGTCCTTTAGTATCTTCAGAAATGATATGCTATTCCCATTCAGCTTGTCGTGCTCTCTTACAATTATGGGGTTTGGGGGGGGGGAGTGTTGAGGGGTGAGCTGATCTATTTAAATTTTTAATTCCAAGAAACCAAATCTAATTTATTAAAATGAATTGAGCCAACTGATTTAGTAAGACTCTATAGTAATTTATATGGTAATCAACAGTGAAAGTGTAAGTAGAGATGCTCCCCAGTGCCTTTCAAATAGACTGCCCAAACATTTATATTGTTGCCTCTCAGTTTGGAGAAACTATCGAGTCACCATAGTACCTTTTCCACTATTTTACAGATTTGAAAACAATGGGTCTAAACTTCCCCATATTTAACAAGAGATTGGCAAAGAGCTTTTTGCAACAAGAGTTCTTCAAGAAAGTGGGACAATTCTTGAAAAACCAATTTAGGAAAATAAAGATGGCGTATGACTCCAGGACCTTGTCCCTATAGTGTATTTACCTTTTACTTTACAATCCCTTATAGGCTTCTTTTTGCAACCTTTAGGATTGAATACATTACGTAAGGTGGGAAAGGTCTGTGCACAAAGCAACTGAGCACTAGTTTAAAAGAAATTACCCTGGTGACCTAAAACATGAACTGAATTTAATGAGGAAATACACTCTACAATACTGCCTTGCTGAAATCTAGCACAATGTAGAATTGATCTGTTTCCGTTTATGTGCTTATGTGTATATGTGCCTTCAAGTTACCTATTAACTTGCAACAATCTCATGGATTTCATAGTTTTCTTAGGTAAGGAATATTCAGAGGGTGACTTGCTCTTAAACAGAATAAAATACTTGTTAGCACTTTGAGGGCCAAACCAGATAATGCAAGGAGGAAATAGGATTTCCATCCCTATATTTCCTTCATAATGTCAAACTGAATTTGTAGAGAATAATAAGTGGCTGGCACGGGGCTGTTTGGCCCTATTAGCAGATGGGACAGGCACAGCTTCTGGATCCAGTGAGAAGCCCAACTAGAGGAAGAATAGCTCTTAGGGGGACATTTGAAAAGGGGAATCAGCAGAATACATTACTGAGTTTTCATTCAACCTCAGCTTGTAAAGAAGGGATTCAGGCTTCTAATGTTTTACATCTTCCAGGAACTGCCAAAAATGCCAAAGACAAATAAAAGTAGGGTGCATGGCCAGGAACTCATTTCTGAACTAATTCCAGATCTGCCAGCAAATTATATTGCTTGCACCCTTCAAGTTTCAATTTGCCATTTAATGACTTTTGCTGGACCCCCCCCCCCCCCCCACACACACCCACACACAAGCTGCCTTTTGGGATCCCTGACAAGACAAAATTTTGAGCAAAAATTTAAAAAACATAGGTAAATATTTAATAATTCTAACTTATACAGAATACTTCAAAACATAAGATGCTGTATATACTTGAGAATAAGCCTAGTTTTTCAGCCGCCACGAGTCCCTTCAGGGAGATGGAGGCAAGGTACAAAAATTAAGTTGTTATTATTATTATTATCATTATTACTTGAGTCAATAAGTTTTCCCTGTTTCTTATGGTAACATTAGGTGCCACGGCTTGTATTTGGGTCGGCTTATACTCAAGTATATATGGTACTTAAGAATCTGATCTCACAACATTTTAGTAGCAAAGAGCCAAATCATCATTTTAAAATTCCCAAAGTGCTTGAAATCAACCTTTGAACATTATTTGACTAAGATGGAACCTAAACTCATGGCAGGGTTTTAATTATTTTATTATTTAGATACATATTTCCTTAAGATGAACTATTTAAAACATTGTAGCAAATCTAGAAAAGCATCATTTGCATAGTCTGTCTTTTAAAGTTCCTTTTTAAAACACCAAACTACTTCTAAAAAAATGAGCTAGAATTTGAGTGGGATATGTTGTCCAAAAACATTTTCAAATACTCAAAAGTTTTTTTAAAAAAACAGGCAAGCATTACTAATTACATGTAAATGATAATAGTATTACCACTCATTATGTAATTTGCAAAAGGAAAAACATTGTGCTCTTGTTACTCCCAAAATAATGCAGTTTTGTGTGCCTTTGAGTCATTTCCAACTTACGGCAACCCTAAAGTGAACCTATCACAGGCTTTTCTATGGCTCATCCAGTAGGTTTCCATGGCTGAGCAGTGATTAAACCATGATCGTTAGAGTTGTAGTTTAATACTCAAACCACGATACCATGTTCACTCTCACATCATGTTGCTTCTACAAGTGTTTTTTAACTTGTGCAGTGATATTTCTATTTTCTGCTCCCACAATTAGGTCAGGACTACTGATCAGGCTCTCCGTTTGCCATGTGATAGATTCACCCTGGATAAATAAAGAGTATGAAGGAGACCTTCTGCTGAAAAGCCTAACACAGTCTACTGCCCATACAGATTGCGATCCTTTGGGGTAGCCTGACCTCAACTGCAGAAGGCTTACATAATCACGATCAGTACTTTGGCTTGAGTACAGGAAAACAAATCAGAATCTAATGCAGTTATTGAAGTACTGCATAAAACATCTGCAACACTCAGTAAGCCATCTTGCAATCTGTATTCAGAGGAAATCCAAGGTATTTGACACATGGATTCATACATTTCTTTAAAGCTAGATTCATAAGTTTTCTTCTTAATATGTTATGCCCTTGGTATCCACTGGTGTTTGGTTCCAGGACCTCCCGGGATACCAACATCCATGGACTCTCAACTCTCATTTTATATAATGACATACAAAAATAATGCAAAATCAAAATTTGCTTCCCAGCTGTTCTTGAACTGACCAACCACCAGCTGTTGTTCTTTCTACCACAGGAATCTTCTCTTGCAGGCTGTGATGGCAGATCAAAACCTGCCTCTTTTTTTAGCCAATCAGGGGAAGGAGTAGAAAGTCTGAATAGCTGTTAGAACTGTATAAAATGTCATGTATTTATCTGTGAGATTATGTGTGTACCTTTTAAAGTGCATTGCTTGTGCTTGCATCCTTTTTGGCTGAATCGTAATAAACCTCTGTGGCTTTGCCTTCAACCTGGGGAACTTGTTTCTTTGTCTTGGATGATCTGGTTTAAATTAAGCTCATGGCGCAGGGACCTCCTAACCACAATCCTAGCTGAATTCACTACGAGTCTACTTCATGAGACACATGTGGGGTGAAATGTCATGAATCTGATTAAACAGATTCAGTCAAGCTTATGCTACAAACTCCATTCTCTCTATCTTAAAGGTGCCATACTATCCCTTTACATATCTATGAGGTAGGTTAAACTGAGAAATAGTAGCCATCCCAAAGTTACTCAAGGAGCATTATGATTGGAATTCCATTGTAGTTTCCCTACAGAAGCATTTGGACATTTTTGTATGACATAGAAGATCCATATTCAGTTCAAATTTGCAGAAACAGAATCTTGCTTTTGGTTGTATAATGTTACCAGTCATGACAATAGTTATGTAACCACACTTATGCTACACAACCACCAAATAGAATATATCAACCTTTGTTGGAATCTGAACCTCAGCTCACACCGCCCTTTTCTGCTGTGCTGCCCATTATAACATGCTTATCTGGAATTCTGAAATCCAATACTCAAAAATTCAAAATTGTCCACGTGAGTGGTGAACCATCTTTGCTTTCTGATAATTCACTGTGCACAAACTTTGTTTCATGCATACAATGTAACATATTGTATTAAATCACCTACAGGTTACATGATGTACCAGTATATGAAACATAAATTAACATGATATCTCATTATGTATGTACAGTAAAGCCTCGCTTATCCAACATAAACGGGCCGGCAGAACATTGGATATGCGAAAATGTTGGATAAGGAGGGATTAAGGAAAAGCCTATTAAACGTCAAATTACATTATGATTTTACAAATTAAGCACTAAAAATAATGTTTTACAACAAATCGATAAAATGAGCAGTTCAATACACTGTAATGTTATGAAGTAATTACTGTATTTACAAATTTAACACCAAAACATCGCAATGTACTGAAACAGCTGTGGATCCAGGTGGGATGGAGACTGAGTTGGATAATACAGAACATTGGATGAATGAAGGTTGGATAAGCGAGACTCTACTTTATATGCAAATACAGGTATTCAAAAATCCAAAGTAAGTCTGAAGTCCCAAACATTTCTGGTCGCATTTCAGATAAAGGAGACTCAACCTGTACTCCATATTCTAATGCAGGGCTGTCCAACTGGCGGCCCCGGGGCCGGATCCGGCCCCGTAGCCTGTTGGACACGGCCCCACCTATGCCCTCAGCCGCCATTTTTAAATTTTAAAAATCGATTTTTTTTAAAAAAATGGCGGCCGGGGGGGAGGGGGAGGCGGGGCAGGGAGGAGGAAGAGAGCTAGCTCCTCCTTTTTCGGCGCCCCCCTCCCTTCCTAGGCCGGGGGAGCCGCCGAAAAAGGGCAGAAGGCGGCGCCAAGAGCAGCGCGTCACAGGCCTGCCGTGACGCGCTGCTCTTGGCACCGCCTACTCCTCCTTTTCGGCGGCTCCCCGGCCTAGGAAGGAGGGCGCCGAAAAGGAGAGTAAGGCGGTGCCCAGGGGCAGCGCGTCACGCCAGGCCTGTGACGCGCTGCCCCTTGGTTCCGCCTCCTCCTCCTTTTCGGCGGCTCCCCGGCCTAGGAAGGGAGGGTGCGCGGAAAGGAGGGAGTAGGCGGTGCCAGGGGGCAGCGCGTCACGCCAGGCCTGTGACGCTGCTGCCCCTTGGCACCGCCCGACACCTCCTTTCGGCGGCTCCCGGCCTAGGAAGGGAGGGCGCCGAAGAGGTAGAGGCGGTGCCAAGGGGCAGCGCGTCACGCCAGGCCTGTGACGCGCTGCCTTGGCACCGCCTACTCCTCCTTTTTCGGCGACTTTAGGAGGGGGCGGGGCCTGGGCTGGGGGCGGGGCCGAGTGGCCCCGCAGGTCATCAGTGACCTCTTATCTGGCCCTGGACCCGCCAGAAGTTGGACAGCACTGGTGTAGAACTTGTGCTTTCCAGATCAGGGCTATGATAAGTGCCCATTATATAGTTGGCATAGGTCTGAAAATAAGTGATAGGTGTAGATGATTTTTTCAACACAGTCAAACAGTTACATCCATATTCTAATGAGCTCTGAATAATTTTGCATATAATGTCAATTGTTAAGTCCCCTCTTTGTTACTGCGGAACAATACTATGGTCTGCAAAGTTGTCTTTTCATATGTTCTTGAGAATCTTGAGTGTTTTGAGTATTTTGCAAAAACATTATAATGAGCTCGTCAGATTCTTCTTAAACCAAAATATGCAGTAAATGGCAATGGCTCATAGATCTCTTTTTTAACAAAGCATTAGAACAGTGCTGTCCAACTTCTGGCGGGTCCAGGGCCGGATAAGAGGTCACTGATGACCTGCGGGGCCACTCGGCCCCGCCCCAGGCCCCGCCCCAGCCCAGGCCCCGCCCCCTCCTAAAGCCACCGAAAAAGGAGTAGGCGGTGCCAAGGGGCAGCGCGTCACAGGCCTGGCGTGACGCGCTGCCCCTTGGCACCGCTTACCTCCTCCTTTTCGGCACCCCCTCCCTTCCTAGGGCCGGGAGCCGCCGAAAAGGAGGAGTCGGCGCTGCCAAGGGGCAGCGCATCACAGGCCTGGCGTGACACGCTGCCCCTTGGCACCGCCTACTCCTCCTTTTCCGCCTCCCTTCCTAGGCCGGGGAGCGCTGAAAGGAGGAGTAGGCGGTGCCAAGGGGCAGCACGTCACAGGTCTGGCGTGACGCGCTGCCCCTTGGCACCGCCTACTCCTCCTTTGCGGCGCCCCCTTCCTTCCTAGGGGAGCCGCCGAAGGAGGAGGAGAGGCGGTGCCAAGAGCAGCGCGTCACGCCAGGCCTGTGACACGCTGCTCTTGGCGCCACCTTCTGCCCTTTTCGGCGGCTCCCGCCCCAGGTAGGGAGGGGGGCGCCAAAAGTAGGAGCTAGCTCTCTTCCTCCTCCCTGCCCGCCTCCCCCTCTCCCCGCCATTTTAAAAAAAAAAAAAAATGATTTTTTTAAAATTTAAAAATGGCGGCTGAGGGCATAGGTGGGGCCGTGTCCAACAGGCTACGGGGCCGGATTCGGCCCCGGGGCCACCAGTTGGACAGCCCAGTTCTACACTATATTGTAGAAATACACAGAGCATGTTATCTGGAACTGACATCAGCTACAATTATTTTAGCAAAAATAAAGTTTCATTGACTGCTTTGGCTTGAAGCTAGAATATTCTCAAGAGAGCTTTCACTACATGATTTGATTGCAGAGAAATGTTCCATTCAACACTCTTCACACTACCATATATGCAAGCAAAATGTAAGCAATTTATTCTGAACTAGTCTAAACCACATTAATATCCAGTAACTAAAACAATGAAACGCACTGTAGTTCACTTTGATACCACTTTAGTTGCCATAACACTTTAGCTGTAGTGTAAGGCCACTTCCACACAGCTGAATAAAATCTCCCATTATCTGCTTTGAACTGGAATATATGGCAGTGTGGACTCAGATAACCCAGTTCAAAGCTAATATTGTGAGATTTTCTGCCGTTATATCCTGAATTATATGGCTGAGTGGAAGAGCCCTGAGAGAGTTTTGGGGAGACTGTGTCAGCATTTCCTGAAATTCAGCCACAAAGGTATTTTAACCTGGGGTACGCAACTCTGGATTTCCAGATGTTACTGGGGAGTACATTTCTTTATAAACAGTGATGAAAGATCATGGGAGTTGCTGCCCAATAATACTTGGGCTGCAACAAAACACCATGTCTAGCCCTGATTTGAACAATGAATTTCCTGCAGCATGATAATAGTAGTTTCTCATATTATTGAGTGTCTTCTGTATTAGAGCTTATTCTAAACATCTACTACTTAGTTTAAGGCTACAATCCACCCCAGAATGCCTTAAAGGCTAACTCTACAATGACAGCAGATACATTGCCATGTTGTTCATGAATAATTGGTTTATGTACCATCTTGTGGTGGCTGATAATGAAAAAATGCATTTATAGATTACTTTTTTATTGATTATTGTTAAACATAACTGTACACAGAGTGCTGCATTTATTGTGCAATGGCTTTACACAGAATAGCAAACAGCCTCTCTCATAATTCTTCAGATTAAAAAAAACATTTTATACTTGTATATTTTATAATATTAAACTATATGTTCTTTTTAAATAAATTGCTATTATGACATAATATTTCCTGAATCCTTAACCCCCTTATGGAATTGTAACCCTTTTGTAATACTTAGATGTGTGTATAAATGGCTACTATGCCAGGAGTGGGAACAAACGTTTTGCTATGCTCTTGGAGGAATACATAAAACCAAAACCATTAGGAAATATATTAAACTTCACACTTTAATGCCACATTTAGGGTAAAAAACAAGTTTAGAATTAAGAGCCTATGACTAAAGATCCAAAGCAAGTTTTCAGCCAATGAATGAACTATGCTTGAACCCTAAAAACTCAATATAATTCAAGCTTGTAACCATGTTGCATAACCACATGCTATTCCCCTGACAATTAGCACTGACAAGTTCATGAAGGTTTTCAAACTGTTTCCAAAGAAGGTATGGGTTTATTTGCTAATCGTTTTTGTGTTCTTAAAAACAAAGGGACAAAACGAAAAAAATAATGTTCTCTGCACTCCCAAATGATGTCGTTTCTTAGAATACATGCCATTGATCAGAATTAATGAAGTTAATATTAGCATCAAGTGAAGCAAAATGGTAGAGATTAACAGCACAATCCAATTTAGGTTTATTCACAGATAAGCCCTAGTAAGTGAGTTAAGTGAAATTTAATGGTTCAAACAGTGTCACAAATGGTGAAGTGAGGTGCCCCTATCAGAATGCAGGTTGCAAGGTTCCCCTATAACTATATAACCATACTATGGAATCAGAAATTTTGCTAGAAGAGACAAAAAAAACCAATACACTTTGTAAATCTATTCTGGGAGACATTGAAATGATTAGGTAGAATGCAAAAAAACCCTCAACTGCACTGCATTTTGTAGATACAGGCATACAGAGATCTTGTATTATATTTGTACCTACATAATAAATGTTATATAAATGTAAATGACACAAGGAATTGACTCCCAATACCCGTCTTAACCCTACGAAGCTGCTCTGAAAATTGTGGCAACAGTGCTATGTTTGTGAATATGTAGCATATCTTAATACAGCATCTGTAATGACTCATGATAATTGTTAATTAAGAGATGTTGAACTGGAACTCTGGACTATAATTTAGATTTGCGGACTCAGACTTGGTTGTGTTAATATTTTAAGGGCCAAAATTTTTTAAAGTATTTTATTGCCTTTTAAATGTATTTTTATAGTTATTGATTTGTTCATGTTAATAGCTGTGCTCTGACGGCCAAATGTAAGCCATCCTGAGTCCCCCCTTCAGAGGTTGAGAAGGACAGGATACAAATGCTCTTAATAATAATATTAATAATAATAATAAGAAGAAGCAGTAACACACTTACACACTATGAATCCGTACCTGCAATGCAGGATCCCAGTCACCATCTTTTGTAAGATGTTTACTCAGAGTTTACTTAATGGCACTTCGTACATTTTTTCAGATCAGGAATAGGAATGAAAAAAAGCAAACACGTTTTCCTGCAAAACGGAAAAGACTGAACTTTGCCATTGACTGAACAGAGGAGTGTATTGTTGCTTTTTGAGGCTGATCTTTCACCATTTGAATGTGTTCTTCCCTTCTCTCTCAACCATGTTTGCTAATAAGCAAACAGTACAAGAAACCTGTGTAGTGCCCAACAGAGCATTTTCTCCAAGTTTCTCCAAGAGCTGCTGTGAAACACTCTGTTTGGTAAGTGTAAACAGTACAAAGACAGTAATGTTATGGTAAGTGTAAAACAATACAAAACAAAAACAGTAATGTTATGGAGGACACACAGTTAATATTAGTAGGAACTGTTATTTTCACATTTGACTGATGAATCAAATCAAAACAGACAGGCAGTACATTTCATGATATTCAATGTTAATTTGCTTTAAAAAACACATAAATAAAAGATTTCACCCCAAAGTTGGCAGTGAGCAGTTGGTCAGTTCTAAGCAACTGAACAGTGTTATATAACTGTCCTGTCCTTGAAATACAAAGGGATGCCGTAGACTTCCTAGACATTGGGAAAATGTTTTCTGTTTCAGAAAAACACAAGTTCATATAATATAATGGACCACTTCATATAATTATATGTAATATATCTCAGTACTTCTATATGTTCAATTAACACTGTCCTGCCAACTTTACAACAGTTGTGATTCACTGCAGCCCAAGCCTTGTAAATGAGTTCGTAGAAACTACTAGTTCACATACTGACATATACCCATGTCTCTTACTTTGGGTCAAAAGGAAATGAGAATAATGTAGTTAAGGTTCCATGCGTTGCTACTCAATCATGGTGAAGGACCTAGAAAATGCCTAGAGGGGACATTTTTTGGAGATGGATAAATGAAACTATGGATACCAGTCCCACAGATATGGGGACTGTACAGAATTTTTCACAACCACTGTGAATCAAGTGTGTTTTTATGCAGCAGAAGATTTTGTCACAACAGAATGTGGGGAACTACTATGTACACTAGAAATAAAAGGTCCCCAAGACTTCATTGCTTGCATTCCCCCTCCCTCTCCCTTCTTATCCTTTAGGCCGGTGTTTCTCAACCTGGAGGTCGGGACCCCTGAGGGGGTCACGAAGGGGTGTCAGAGGAGTCGCCAAAGACCATCAGAAAACGCAATATTTTCTGTTGGTAGTGGGGGTTATGTCTGGGGAGTGTGGCCTCATTCTGTCATTGGTGGGGTTCAGAATGCTCTTTGACTGTAGGTGAACAATAAATCCCAGCAACTACAACTCCCAAATGTCAAGGTTTATTTTCCCCAAACTCCACCAGTGTTCACATTTGGGCATATTGAATATTTGTGCCAGGATTGGTCCATATTCACCATTGTTTGACCCACAATGCTCCTTGGGTGTAGGTGAACTACAACTCCAAAACTCAAGGTCAATGCCCATCAAGCCCTTCCAGTATTTTCTGTTGGTCATGGGAGTTCTGTGTGCCAAGTTTGCTCCAATTCCATCGTTGGTGGGGTTCAGAATGTGCTTTGATTGTAGGTCAACTATAAATCCCAGCAACTACAACTCCCAAATGACAAAATCACACACATCCCAATCCCACCAGTAATAAAATTTGGGCATATCGAGTATTTGTGCCAAATTTGGTCCAGTGAATGAAAATACACCCTGCATATCAGATATTTACATTACGATTCATAACAGTAGCCAAACGACAGTTATGAAGTAGCAATGAAAATAATTTTATGGCCGGGAGTCACCACAACATGGTCATGGCATTAGGAAGGTTGAGAAACACTGCTTTAGGCATAAAGGGATCCAGCTATTTTGCTGCTGATGAATCCGTCAGTGGAGATGGGGGATCCATGCTGGGTTTTTCTACAGGTCAACACTGTCCGAGGTGCTGAAGCTCTTTTAGATATAGGTTCATAATCCGGTTCAGCAATACTGTATTAAAGTTCAAATTGAAAACTTGAGGGGTCTCAAGAGCCACACATACAGCGAACTCATCAGCTGCCAGTTATGAAATGGCAAATGAAATGCAAGAGCAAAGGATTGAGGAGAGGGCATTGAGCTTGTGCTATGATCAACACAGCCTCAACTCCATATAACATCACACCAGAATGGAATGTATTTCCTGAAAAGAGCCCCGCTGGGAATCTGTGCTTTTATACGCCATCAAGTTTTCACTTGGTTATTTGAACATAAACTCCCTAAGGGGCAGACGAGCTTCATATGAAGCACTGTATGTTATATGAAGCAGTCAAACACACACACAATGGCCTATTCCTCCTTCCCCTGTGCTAATCTAATTCACATGTCCAATCAGTATCCTGGTAAGACTTCTGAGGTGCCGGATTTTCTTACTGTCATCTTAATTATCAGGTGGTTCTGAATGAGCTCTCTAGGTGAAGTGGTATCAGAAGGCACACTTTCAATGAGCATAAAACTAAAACAAACAGCTGACACTGCAAAGTACTTTATTTCAGCTCAGTTGAATATTTTTTCTTCTTGTTTATCTCCTACCAAAATATTTGTATGTGTATATGTGATGGAGAGGGAGAGAAACTAAAGCAACCAGGATAGACTGACAAGATATTACTTTTAAAGATATCTTTGATCACATTTCAAATAAAAGGACACATTTTCAGAATGAATTCAATTCAATATCAATGGAAGCAACATTCAGAAAGTTGAATATATTGCTTTCAGTTTGTAGGCACAATCAACAGCCTCAGATTTAGGAAACTGGTGTCAGTTTCCTATAGATGTCTGAATCTTTCTGTTAGACTCTTTGAAGTTTTATAACCAGTGTGACAATTGCCATTTTCTGTATACCATTTCACTTTGATCTCAGCCTCAGTATTATTATATTACTCTGCATATACCTGAGGTTTAAATATTGTATCCTGAGTAGATGATAATCCACAAACTGTATAACAAAATTAACCAGTTAGTCTTAAAGATTCCACAAGGTTCTTTCCCCCCTTCCTTACTTTTTACATCAAAACAACATAGCCTATTTACTTGAAAATTCTCAGAATCTGTATAGTCTTTGTGATGAGTACCATCCTCTTTGCAGAAGAAGCACGGTATACTGGTTTAAGTGCTGAACTAGTGTTCTGGGAGACCAGGGATCAAATCCCTATTCATGTATTCTCACCCACAGAAGTCATCAACTGCTACTTTGCTCCCTAAGTAACCTTGGATAAGTCATATTCTCTCAACCCAAATAGAAGATAATGTCAAACCCCCTGTAAACAAACATTTCCAAGAGAAACCTAGCATACAATGGCCACAATTCTGAGTTTATCTGAAGGTATGTAACAACTATTTATTTACTTACTTCACTTGGATACCACTTTTTCCTCCCAATGGGGGACTTAAAGTGGCTTCCAACATAATTATGTCAAAATTTAATGCCTCACATACAGAAACCTAACATAACGATAATAACACACAATCATCAATTAAATCATAAAACTTTCATCTACCTTTCTGATATTGAAATTAGGCAAAATATATGTAGAATGGGAGGACCATTTTACTAAGAATTTGTAATTAAGGACACATGGGATGTGGAGCCCCAATAATGTATTACCTGGGAAGTAATATCATGTATACCCTTTGTTTTCTGACCTGGACTCAGGCCCGGATTAACCCCTTTTGGCGCCCTAGACCACAATTTGGAATTACGCCCCCAAACCAACCTCTACCGCACCACCTCCTCCTCCTCCTTGAGTCAAGGAAGGAATGCACGAGCGAGGAGGAAGAAAGGGAAGCCCCGCCCCCAGTGCCGGCATCGGCCCCGGGGGCGGAGCTTCCCTTTGCCTCTTCCTCTTTGCGGCACGCGTGTCCTCCTTTCTTAATCTTTAGTCATGGAAGGAGGGCACGTGCAAGGAGGAGGAAGGAGGCTTCCCTCCGCCTCCTCCTCTTCTCGGTGCACCCTCCTCCTCTTCACGGCGCACACTCCTTTCTTGACCTTGATTCAAGGAAGGAAGGCGCGCACGAGGAGAAGGGAGGGAGGGAAGCCCTGCCCCCGGTGCCGGCATCGGCCCCGGGGGCGGGGCTTCCCTCTGCCTCCTCCTCTTCTTGGTGCACCCTCTTTTCTTGATCTTGAGTCAAGGAAGGCGCGCACGAGGAGAAGGGAGGGAGGGAAGCCCTGCCCCCGGTGCCGGCATCGGCCCCGGGGGCGGGGCTTCCCTCTGCCTCCTCCTCTTCTTGGTGCACCCTCTTTTCTTGATCTTGAGTCAAGGAAGGAGGGCGCGAGCGAGGAGGAGGAAGGGAAGCCCCGGCCCCGGTGCCGGCATCAGCCCTGGGGGCGGGGCTTCCCTTTGCCTCCTCCTCTTCATGGCGCGCCTTGCGTCCTTTCTTGACAAGGGGGTGGGGGCAATGGTGAGGGGGGCGCCAGTCCCATCGCAGCACTCTCCCCCCACCCTCCCCCAAGAGAGAGGGAGATTTGAATTGCGGTTTTGGTTTTATTTTTGGGTCCATGTGAATTGTGCCCCCCTTGGCTTGCGTCCCTAGGCCATGGCCTATGGTGGCCTTATGGGTAATCTCCTTTTTCTAAAGTTTGTAACATGGGGAGTGGGACAAATTAGAGACAAATTCATGGGATGCACCTTCCTCTGTGTAAGACTTTTTTTAAGAGAGAGGGGAAAAAACAACAAACACAATAAAGTCCAAAACCAGGGTGGTGTTAGTCCCAAAAAACAACAACCAGTAACATAATGAAGTCCAAAAGGCGGTGGCCCTCTTAAGCCTAGAATGATTTCCTTTATCGAGTTGTTAGTTTATGTTGAGGAATCTGAGCTGTTAGCAGAGTACCAGGAGTAAACTCCATAATTAGCAAAAAAAATATTAACGTGTGGTGAGAAGAGATAGCCTTCTAATCTTTAGGATGGCTCAGGATTGCAGTTGGAACTTTAGATTCAAAATGATTTATTGAAGTAAAAGAAATGCATTCTTGATATAAAAAGGTTTTGGAGCCAAATATCTTGCTAAATCTCATCTTCTAAAGAAGGTTAAAAGGTTTAAAAAGTCAATGCAGCTACATTTTGCCCACAGAGAGGCAAAATGCATCCTCACTGGGTGAAAAAAAGCAGAAGAAAACAATGGTGGAGATCGCATGGCCTTCCCAGGGCAGTTTAAACTTAAACGTTCCCTCACAGAATCCCATTACTACATCATCAAAAGGGGAGGAGACAGTGCCTAGCAGTAAAGAAAAAGACAAAGACCTTTAGGAAACATGCATAGAAATGTGGGGAAAGTAATCCCTGAGCTGAGCCCTGTCTCTAGCCTAGCTACTCACTGAGGAATGGAAACTTGACACAAAGACTTGTGCAGTCCAGGGATGAAACCTAACAGTTTCCACTAAAGAAGAAACACTGAATCAGTCGAAACCTGGCGACATGTAAATTATTATTAATAATAAATAAAACTTTATACCCCGCCACCATCTCCCCAAAGGGACTCGGGGTGTCTAACATGAGGCCAAGCCCAAGTAATTATAATAAGGCAAAAATGCATACAAAACAGACAACATCAAATAAAAATGCTTAACAATAACATAGCAATGCAATAAAATAGTAATGCAATAAAATAGTGACAATAACATAATAAAACAAAGTATAAAATGATAGAAGAATTAAACAAGAGCAAGCTGGACCAAATGCGAACGGTAAAAATTGTAAAACCCATGGGTGAAATAGATAAATAAATAGCATGCTGTGTCTAGTGAGAGATTTGGGTGGGATAAACATTGAGGTTAATCTCCACTGAGGGATGAGATAAAGTGCATCTGAAATACAGATTGGTAAATTATACTGATTCAAAGTTTAAACCAGAGATATTGTATTTCATTTAAGTCTAAGTGCATGTGATATCCATAACTGTATAAATATAAGGACATCCAGATACAGTTTTCATCTAATCATAACTAGTAATCTGAGCAATCTGCAAATTTGGTTGGTGAAAAGTTCTTGCTTGACAGATTATTTCGTGCTCTAAGAGGCCAAATCAGTCACATGTGACAGTTGTCATGTATGATAAAGTCAGAGGTGTCATCAAAGAGTAAACTAGATTTTGGAAGAAAAAAAAGAATATCAAATGAAAACAGATACTAGTAAAGGACACAGAGTTTATGTCTAAATTACTTATTTTCCTGTCCAAGATATCAGAAAGCCTTGCAATACTTGCAATCAGACAACATGTTACGACAGAATATAATTTGAGATGAAACTCTGTTTCCCCTCTGATTAGCAAGGCTCCCTTTTCCTCTTCTAGCCAGTTCTTCTCAGTAGACTGTGGTCCTAGCAAGTGGGCAATGTCTTACACCATTTTGAGATAAGACTCATTGTCATACTCAGGTCATAGGCCTTCTCCACAACTATTTGTCATTTCAGTTGAAACATCAGACTGTAAGCAAAGTTAATAGAAGGCTTTGCCTGCATATTCCCAAGTTTGCATCCAAACCCTTTCTTGACCTAACCAGGGTTTTCCTTCCTTCCTCCTCCTTTGTGTTTCTCTTCTTCCTCCTCCTCCAATCAATTGCATGGCACATGCAACATTTCAGATTTAGATTTTCACCAATTTCCACTGAGCTTTATTTGTAGTCAAAGGGCTTTAGCAACATTCACTAGTTAAATAACAGGATCATTTTCTTTTGGTGCAACTATTCTTCTTTTCTTGCTTGATCTCTGTTGAATCTACATCTTGGAAAGAATAGCTGTGTTTATGTAACCATCTTAGCTAGTTCCTGGATAATATAAGCAGACAACCAAGTAGAGATACGAGTATATTTCATTTCAGGAAATACTAGGTTTAATCTCATTTGGGAAGCAGGAATGAAAAAACCTTGGTAATGCCAGGTGTTCCCAGAAAATTTGGGAGGCATGAGAAAAAGCAGTATGAATCTCAAAAATGAAACACAAAGCCTGATACTTTCTCATCTGGAGAGGCTTGAAGCACAACAATTTCAAGCCACAGGTATTCATCTTTTAACATGATAAAATAACATCTCATGTTTTAGTAAAGATAAAGGTTTTCCTTTGGCATTAAGTCCAGTCATGTCCAACTCTGGGGGTTGGTGCTCATCTCCATTTCTAAATCAAAGAGCTGGCATTGTCCATAGACACCTTCAAGGTCATGTGACCAGCATGACTGCATGGAGAGCCGTTACCTTCCCGCCAGAGTGGTACCTATTGATCTACTCACGTTTGCATTTGAACTGCTAGGTTGGCAGAAGCTGGAGTTAAGAGTGGGAGCTCACCCTGCTGCCCAGATTTGAACCAGTGACCTTTTGGTGAGAAAGTTCAGCAGCTCAGCAGTTCAACCCGCTGCACCACTGGGGGCTCATGTTTTAAAATCCCCAATTTTTAAAAAATGAACAAATAGTGAATAGAAATCTTTTAGTCATCTTCATCCAATGGGGTGAGTGGGTTAAAAAACAGGAGACTCAAAGCTTTTAAGCTTTTTTCTGCTGCTTAATCAAATTCTTTCTGCTAGACTTTCTGCAAACGTAATGGCTTATGAAAGAGCCATTCTCTTTAGAACAAATACATATTGCTAACATCATCATGATCTCAGTTTCAAAAAAAATGAGAACAAGGTGTTGTCCCAAGGAACATGTAGACAAAAATTCAACTTAAGGGAAACAACTGTTCAAAAAAGGAAGGAGAAAGGAAATAAACAAGAGAAGAATGTATGTGTTTCTGTCTATGAAGCCTTGGATACAACTCCTTATTCCCCATAGTACTACTGGAATAAGAAATAAGTTACCATTCTTACAAGTTCTACTTTCTGTGCTATTCCCTTTTTTGCATTTGTAATAAAATGGTGCTTTAACAAGACTCAAGACCACCTCCTTGATAAAGGCCACTTTTTAAAATACCACACTTTAAAGATTCCTTTCTGGAGATAAAATATTATTTTGTGTATCAATCAATCAATCAATTTTTATTACTTGCTTAGTCGCCTTCCACCAACGGTGCTCTGGGATAGAACAGGATAAATCAATAAAACTCTTAAATTATCATTAAAACCACTAATCAAACGCTCTGCCAAAGTGCCAAGTCTTCAGTGCGACAGTAAAACATCTCAATTCACACATGGCTCGGATGTCGGGTGGCAGAGAGTTCCACAGTTTTGGGGTGGTGGCTGAGAAAGCTCTCCGCCTAGTGGCCTCCAGGCAGATTTCTCTAGGGCCCGGTATATATAGGAGATTGTCTTGAGAAGATCGAGGTGACCACTGGGAGTGATAGGGGGAGAGACGATCCCTAGGGTACGTCGGCCCCTGGCCGTACAAGGCCTTAAAGGTTAGTACCAACACCTTGTAGGAGATCCAGAATTCGATCAGTAGCCAATGCAGCTGACACAGGATAGGTGTTATATGACATCTCACAGGAGTTCTTGTAATAAGCCAGTAAGCTGCATTTTGAACTATACGAAGTTTCCGGGTCACTGACAAAGGAAGACCAACATAAAGAGCGTTACAGTAGTCCAGTCTCGAAGTGACTATGGCATGGACCACTGTGGCCAAGGCCTCCCCGGAAAGATAAGGCGCCAGATGCCTGGCCTGGCAAAGATGGAAAAACGCCTGTTTGCTGACCGCGGAGATCTGGGCTTCCATCGCAAGTGGTCCAAAATGACACCTAGGCTTTTCACGGTGGCTGATGGAGCAAGAGGCTCACCATCGAGGGTAGGCAGCGGGAGCTCCACTTCCCCGGGGTGGCCAGACCACAGGATCTCCGTCTTCGCCAGGTTCACCCTCAGCCTGCTAGCACGCTTCAAGGCATAAGGTGAAATTATCGGGTACCGAAACTGCCTCAGTCTCCAGACACAGAAGGAGCTGGGTGTCATCAGTGTACTGATAACACTCCAGTCCAAAACTCTGTACAAGCTGAGCAAGCGGTCGAACATAGATGTTAAATAAAAGAGGGGAAAGGATAGCCCCTTGTGGTACCCCACAGTAAAGGGGGCGCCTCTCGGAGACTTGTCCCAGCCACTCTACTCGCTGTCTCTGATTCCAGAGAAATGGGCTGAACCAATTAAAGGCCAGCCCACAAACTCCAGACATGGCGAGGCAGTGTATCAGCAGGTCATAATCGACAAAAAGAAATTACACATGGCACATCTTCATTCATATTTTGCATGGTAAGGATCAATCTTAATCCTTACCATGTTCCACTGATTTCAATGAAACCCTACCATATATATTCATGTATAAGTCAACCTCATTATAAGTTGAGGGCAGATTTTGGGGCCAAAATTATTGATTTTGATATGACTCGTTGATAAATCAAGATTATTTCTCAGGGAAGGAAAAGCATCAATGGCACATCAGCATGCCAGCTGACGTGCCACTGCCGTTCTTCCTGAAGCATTTAAAATGCCAGATGTGGTGCCATGCTGGAGAGAAGAGAGGATCTTTTAGGTTCTCCCAGGATAGTAGTCTAAGCTCTTGCCATTCTCAATTTTACTCAAAGAAGGGAGTGGTTACTTTCTTTATATAAGAGTTAAAGTACAGTACTCACATTGGCACCTGGATAACTTGACCCAGTTTTGGAAAGGGGTTGATTTTTTGACTAAAATTTCTAGATTTACTCATACACTTATGGAGTACTTTTGAGTAAGTCAAGAAATTTTAGTCAAAAGAATCAACTCCCTCCCAAAACTGGATTGAGTTATCCATGCTTGCCCATACTAGGCTTGCTCATACTAGGCTTACTCATACGTTTATAGGGTACTTATGAGCTGCGGTGGCACAATGGGTTAAACCCTTGTGCCAGCTGAACCACTGACGTGAAGGTTGGTGGTTTGAATCCATGAGATGGGATGAGCTCCCATCTGTCAGCTCCAGCTTTTCATGCAGGGACATGAAATAAGCCTTTCACAGGATGGTAACACATTCGGGCGTCCTCTAAGTTTAAGACTTGATTATTTCCCAGTCTACCTCACTCTGAATCTACACTACCTTATATGCCAGGATCTGATCCCAGATTATCTGCTTATCCCAGATTTTATGGCAGTATAGACTCAAATAATGCAGTTCAAAGCAGATTATCTGGGGCCCCACCCATCTTATCCTATGGCGAGAGAAAGGTTAAAGTGGATGGCAGCTTTTAAATCTAAAGTAAACTTTGAGCAAATCCACTGTTCACACATTTTAGAGCCACCGGCTTCCAGTGATGCATGTGGAACGGCCTCTGTGGAACGGCCTCCCCGAAGAGATTCGGGCCATCCGGGTTCTTCTGCCATTCCGCAGAGCAGTAAAAACATGGCTATTCAGGCAGGCATTCGGCCCATAGCCAACTGCCACTCATCTGTACCTGCGGGTTCGCTGCTAGCATGCCATTGCTAAATATTGCTATTGGCCGGCAATATGTTTTAATTCGGGTGTTTTAACTGTTTTATTGTATTTTATGTATTTTAATGGTTTTTTACTTGCACTGATCTTGTAAACCGCTCTGGGCGCCAGAGAGAGCGGTATATTAAGTTGAACTTAATAAATAATAAAATAATAATAATAAATAATGTTCACTGCGGTTTAGTGATTTGAGTCTTAGTCTATAACTGGAAGAGTCCAGGGTTCAAATGCCTGCTGAGCCTTGGAGAACCTCTAGGTCAGGGGTGCTCATTAGGTAGATCATGATCTACTGGTAGATAGCGTAGGGCATCCTGGTAGATCACAGGTAGGGCGGGAGGAAGGCTCAGTCCTGCCCCGCAGGCTCTCGACGCTGCCCAAGTGCTGAGGCCCTGGGTTATCTGAGGTCCTTTCCACACAGTTGAATAAAATCCCATGTTATCTGCTTTGAATCAGATTATATGGCAGTGTGGACTCAGAAAACCCAGTTCAAAGCAGATATTGTGTTATATGTTTCACATTTTTGTAGTGGGTAGGTAGATCGTTTTGACTTGGTTGTTGTATAAGTAGCTCGCATGCTGAAATAGTGTGAGCACCCCTGCTCTAGGTGATCTTGGGCAAGGCCCACTCGGCTTGAGAGGAAAGCAATGGCAACTTCCCCTCTCAACTATTCTTGCCTGGGAAATCCTGTGACAGGGCCACCCTAAGTCAGAGGCACATGAGAACAACATGAAACCTGATAATGTGAGTTTCTGTCTTTCCTATTTATAGCAATAACCCTTCCTTGGGTTTTTTCTTGGGGCAAGAGAGTGTGACTCACCAAAGTTGCCCACTGAGTTTCCAAGGCTGAGCAGGAAATCCAACTCTGCTCTCTGCCATCCTAGTCCAAGGATCAGACTCCAAAGGCAGTTTTGAGCGCAGTAGCCCATACGCTGATAGGTACTTGCACTGTTGAAGGTGACAGAATTCGGACCTTTGAGCATAAACAAAGTGCCTTCTGTTCCCTTACTGGCAAAACCTTTCAAATCTAGGAAAGTTGGAACTCCAGGATAATGATAATAATGATAATAATTTTAATTTATTACCTGCCTCGCTTAATTGCTCGAGGTGCAGTACAACAAATTCAAAAACAAATGAACGTAAAAATACAAGAAATTACTAAATTTCATAGATAAAAACACATAAATAAATAAATAAATAACTTATTACAAACACAGCTATTGGATTGACATCTAGTCAGAAAAGTTAAGGTTTTCCCCTGACATTTAGTCAAGTCGTGTCCGACTCTGGGGAGTGGTGCTCATCTCCATTTCTAAGCTGAAAAGCCGGTGTTGTCTGTAGACACCTCCAAGGTCATGTGGTCAGCATGACTGCATGGAGTGCCATTACCTTCCCACCAAAGCAGTACCTATTTATCTACTCACATTTTCATGTTTTTGAACTGTTAGGTTGGCAGAAGCTGGGGCTAACAGCGGGAGCTCACCCCACTCACCGGATTTGAACTGCCAATCTTTCAGTCTGCAAGTTCAGCAGATCAGCAGTGTATCCTGCTGCGCCTCTAGGAGCAGTTCTAACAGAAGGCAAATCAAAATTCATATTGAAAGTTGACTGGGTAGGCTTGCTGGAAGAGATGGGTTTTCAACTGCATTTTAAATTCTAACAGCTTGTTTAGCTGTCGAATCTCTTCTGGCAGGTCATTCCACAGTCGTGGGGTGGCCAATGAAAAGGTCCTCTGGGTGACAGTCGCCAGTCAGGTTCTGGCCGGTTGGAATAAGTGTACCCCAGAGGGCCTCAATGTCCTAAAGAGCGATTGTGCAGGAGAAGGCGATCCTGGACCTGGACCCAAACCATGTCTCCTTTGAAAGAGTTTTTCCTCCCAAAATTGACACTTTCAAAACACCAGGCAAAAGGCAAACATTGGCAAGGACTCCTCTGAAGGTTAGTGTTGGTTACATGACAGCTCTCTTCCTTGGGGACCAAAGGGGGCATCTAGAACTAATTCAGTTTGAGACCACATTAAACATCACGGCTCAAGGCTATGGAATCCTGGAAGTTGCACCTCATCACACAGAGCAGTGATTCCCAACCTGTGGCCCAAAGATCACTAGTGGTCCACAAGAACAAAAATATGATCCTCAGCCTCATCATTACTACACAGTTGCCTCAAAACCACATGGCAAATAGAGTGACTGGTCTCATGAAACTCTTTTATAGTGCTGAGGCAACGAGGATGTTGGAACTACCCACGAAAGATTACTACTACATCAGCTCTAAATTATTAAACATGGTTTTCTGTGGGCAAGCAGATGGCGACTACTGGATGGCATATGTTCTGAAACTAGAGCTGATGTGGTCTATCCAATGCAATTTTCTGAATCAGCACCCCAAAAAACCAAACCAAAAAAAGTTGATCAAAAACTGATTCGTAACTTTTTTGGTACTAATGTTGGAGAGTGGTCAATTGGCTAGTGGTCCCTGGTCAAAGTAGTCCCTGGCCAAAGTGATCCTTGATCAAGTGGTTCCTAGTCAAAATGGTCCCTGGTCAAAATGGTCCCTGGTCAAGTGGTTCCTGGTCAAAGTGGTCCCAGGTCAAAGTGCTCACTGGTCAAAATGGTCCCTGGTCAAGTGGTTCCTAGTCAAAGTGGTCCCAGATCAAAGTGGTCATTGGTCAAAATTGTCCCAGGTCAAGTGGTCATTGGTCAAAATGGTCCCTGGTCAAGTGGTTCCTGGTAAATGTGGTCCCTGGCCAAAGTGGTCCTTGATCAAGTGGTTCCTGGTCAAAGTGGTCCCAGGTCAAAGTGCTCACTGGTCAAAATGGTCCCTGGTCAAAATGGTCCCAGGTCAAGTGGTCTCTGGTTGAGTGGTCCCTGGTTGAGTGGTCCCTAGTCAAGTGATCCCTGGTCAAGTGGTCCCTGGCCAAAATGGTCCCTGGTCAAGTGGTACCTAGTCAAGGTGGCCCCTGGTGAAAGTGGTCCCAGGTCAAGTGGTCCCAGGTCAAGTGATCACTGGTCAAGTGGTCCCTGGTCAAAATGGTCCCTGGTCAAGGTGGCCCCTGGTCAAAATGGTCCCTGGTCAAGTGGTCGCTGGTCAAAATGGTCCCTGGTCAAGGTGGCCCCTGGTCAAAATGGTCCCTGGCAAAAGTGGTCCCTGGTCAAAATGGTCCCTGGTCAAGGTGGTGGTCAAAATGGTCCCTGGTCAAGTGGTCGCTGTCAAAATTCCTGGTCAAAGTGGCCCCTGGTCAAAATGGGTCAAGTGATCACTTCAAGTGGGGTCAAAACTGGTCAGGTGGCCCCTGGACTAACTGGTGCCAGGTCAAGTGGTCGCTGGTCAAAATGGTCCCTGGTCAAGGTGGCCCCTGGTCAAAATGGTCCCTGGCAAAAGTGGTCCCTGGTCAAAATGGTCCCTGGTCAAGTGGTCGCTGGTCAAGTGATTCCTGGTCAAAGTGGTCCCCGGTGGGGAACCACTGCACTTTAGGCATGGGACTCCTGCAAATTCCTTGTAGTTTAGGGAGGGGACTTCAAACCGCTCAGCCAGACAATCCTGGGCCTCAGTAAACTACAAACTCCAGAATTCTGCAGGAGGCAGAAACTGGAGTTAATGTGGATCCATGCTCAATTGAGTGTGATGAGGTTGGAGGTCTTTAGCCTTCTCTGCCAGGGTGTGGTGGGACCTTGCCAAACTACAACTCCTAGGATCCCATAGCCTTGAGCCATGGCAGTTCGAGTCGTGCCGAACTGCGTTAACTGGACAGTGTAGAAGGCAGGCGTGGGCAAACTTGGGCCCTCGGGATGTTTTGAACTTCAACTCCCACAATTCCGAACAGCCTACCGGAGGGCCGAAGTTTGCCTATGCCTGGTCTAGAGGCACCCAAAGTCTCCAGCTTGGGCGACGCTTCACTCTCCCTCCCCCCCCCCCCCCCCGCCACGAAACGTAAGGAAGGGGCGCAGCAACTCCCGGGCCTCTTATCTCTGGCGGACAGACGGAAGGGCAGAGCGGCGGGATCCCCGAAAGGGACGCTCAGGGGAAAGGCAGGAGGGCAAGCCAAGGAAGGAGGGAAGGAGGGGGCTTGAGTGTGAAGCCCCGGCCCGCTTGCTGCTTATTGCGCCTCACAGAACCCTAGAGTTGGGAGAGCCCCCGTGGGCCATCCAGTCCAACCCCATTCTACCAAGAAACAGGGGAATCGCACGCCAAGCCCCTCCGGCCAGCGCCCCTCCTCTCCTTGGCCTCAGAGCTGGGCATTGGGGGCGCCAAGGCGGGCGGAAGGAGGGCGGGGGGCTGCCCCGGGAGCCCTTGAAGGGGGGCAAAGGGGTCAGGAGGGGAAAGAAGCCCTTCCGCAGCTGTGGGTGCGGAGAGACTCGAGGGAGAGTTTCCAGTGGGGAGAGCGGGGGCGCCTCCCTGGCGAAGTGCCTCCCAGCCAACCTCCGCCCCAGAAAAGGCCACCCTCCCCGGAGGGAGGGAAGCCCCTCCGCGCCGCTTTCCCTCACCTCGGCGGCTCTCCTTGCTCCCAACTCCGCTCTGGCAGCGCCGCAGCGTCTACCTCCGGCCAGCCCGGGCTGGGACTAAAATAGGCGGCAGCAGCAGCAGCAGCGAAGGAGCCGCCACGAGGCGAGCGAGGGGCGGCGCCTGCTCCGGGGTCAGGCTGGAGAGGGAGGGGAGGGGGGGAGCCGAGGAGACCCCCGCCGCGCAAGCGCACTCCGCCCGGGACACCTCGGCAGCCGCCGTCGGGGGAGAGGGGCTCCCTGCCTGCCCTTGCCTCCTGGGCAGACTCCAGTTTGTATGGGAAGCCTGGGCTCTCCTTGAGGGATGGCTTTCTCTGCCAAAGCTCCATACACAACAAACAACAACCAGTATTAGTAAGGAGCCCCCCCACCCCCGATGGCGCAGTGGGTTAAACCCCTGTGCCGGCAGGACTGAAGATGGACAGGTCGAATCCGGAGAATATTGTGTTAAATATTGTGTCCAAGAGAGATATTGACAAGCTAAATGATCAAGGGTCTGGAGGACAAGCCCTATGAGGAGCGACTTAAAGAGCTGGGCATGTTCAGCCTGAAGAAGAGAAGGCTGAAAGGAGACATGATGATGGCCATGTATAAATATGTGAGAGGAAGTCATATGGAGCTTATTTTCTGCTACCCTTGGGAGACTAGGACACAGAACAATGGCTTCAAACTACAAGAAAGGAGATTCCATCTGAACATTAGGAAGAACTTCCTGACTGTGAGAGCTGTTCAGCAGTGGAACTCTCTGCCCCGGAGTGTGGTGGAGACTCCTTCTCTGGAGGCTTTTAAACAGAGGCTGGATGGCCATCTGTCGGGGGTGCTTTGAATGCAATTTTCCTGCTTCTTGGCAGGGGATTGGACTGGATGGCCCACGAGGTCTCTTCCAACTCTATGATTCGATGAGAGCGTGGATGAGCTCCCTCTATCAGCTCCAGCTCCTCATGCGGGGACATGAAAGAAGCCTCCAACAAGGATGGTAAAACATCAAAACATCCAGGCATCCCCTGGGCAATGTCCTTGCAGACGGACAATTCTCTCACACCGGAAGTGACTTGCAGTTTCTCAAGTCGCTCCTGACATGGAAAAAAAGTGAAGGGAAAAGTTGGCAAAAACTCCAGTGGTCAGAAAAAAAGAGGTGAATCAAGGAACATGAAAGGCACCACAGACTACTTCAACCAGAGAAGTCAGCCATAGCAGAGCACCTGATGAACCAACCTGGACACAGCATATTGTTTGAGAACACAGACATGCTGGACCACTCCTGCAACCACCATGCCAGGCTACACAGAGAAGCCATTGAAATCCACAAGCATCTGGACAATTTCAACAGAAAGGAGGAAACCATGAAAATGAACAAAATCTGGCTACCAATATTTTTTTTAAACTCTAAAATTATTATTTATTTATTTACTTATTTACTGTATTTGTATACCGCCTTTCTCAGCCCGCAGGCAACTCAACGTGGTTTACAGGGCAACAATTCAATGCTCACAATATCATAAATACAATTAAAAACATTAATATATATTCTCAAACCACAACAAAATCAATAAAACAAAGATAATTAGTGTCTCCTTGTTAAAACATTGTCCAGTCCCATCGTCTAGTCATTCCATTTTCCTATGTCAGTTACTTTGCATTTGCAAACGCTTGCTCAAAAAGCCATGTCTTGACTTTTTCCCGAAATGTTAAAAGAAAGGGGGCTGATCTAATATCCCTAGGGAGGACATTCCATAGTCGAGGGGCCACCACTGAGAAGGTCCTGTCTCTTGTCCCCGCCAGACGTACTCGTGATGAAAACAGGCCTCCCTAGACAATCTTAAGGTTCTAGTTGGTTCATAAGGTGAGATGTGTTCGGACAGGTAATTTTGGGCCAGAACCGTTTAGGGTTTTTCTGACTAATTACAGTCTGTTATCTTGACATTGTTCCATTGTTAAATATTCCTGACTGGGAGCAGTTTGTTCAGTGTTTACATCCATAGCTCACCTCTTGTGTTTGGCGTATCAGTTTATAAGCTAAAACCAGCACTTTCAATTGTGCCCGGTAGCAGACTGGCAGCCATTGGAGCTGGCACAACAGAGGAGTTGTATGCTCCCTGAATGCCAGTCCTCTTAGCAATCTGGCTGCTGTCCGTTGGACCATTTGAAGCTTCCAGACAGTCTTCAAAGGCAACCCCATGTAGAGTGCATTGCAGTAATCTATACAGGATGTATCCAGAGTGTGGACTACTGTGGCCACTGGCCAGTATAACAATAAATAAAGAATAAATCTCAAACACAGGGGAATTCCTGACAAGAAACAACCAGGAACAGATAATCACCTCTCAACAAAGGATTCCCCCAGGCAGGAACAAGCCACACCTCAAAACTGTCAAGCCATCAAATGCTAATCAAGGTGGCCAATTGAAACATTCACACCTAGCTCCAACAGACAAGAGTTCTTTCTCCCACCCTGGACTTTCCACAGATATATAAACCCAATTTTCTTAGTTTTCAACAGACCTCACAACCTCTGAGGATGCCTGCCATAGATGTGGGTGGAATGTCAGGAGAGAATGCTTCTAGAACATGGCCATATAGCCTGAAAAACAGCCGCAAGAGAGGCTGGCTCCTATATCTCAAAAAAAATCAAGGCAACTGGTATTGTATATCTCATTCTAGGGAGAGTATGGGGTAACAGCCCTTTGTGCACCAGACAAATCAGTTTGTTGCTTTTGAAAAGCACCAAATCAACGTTTACACTGGTTAAGGACCTATTCCCAAGGTGAGTTAGGAACCAGTATTGCAGAGATTGAGTTTGCTGTATCAACTTGGAGGTGGGAAATAAGTTCTGCTTTGTGTTCAA
Organism: Anolis apletophallus; assembly: GCA_030556195.1. Lineage (NCBI taxonomy): Eukaryota > Metazoa > Chordata > Lepidosauria > Squamata > Anolidae > Anolis > Anolis apletophallus. The sequence goes on from JARBWK010000003.1 coordinate 121,108,872, forward strand.
AAAATGTATCTTCACGGAGATTGAGGGATAAAGTCGGGGGGGGGGGGGCTTCTGGAGGCAGAGACTTAACACTGGAGGGGGTCATCTCACTTGTTCACACTTGAATATATGAAAGATTGAAGATAATTTCTATTAAATTAAACATGTTTGGCCCATAAAGAAAGAGAAGAAAAAGAAAAAGAGGCTTGCTGAGGGTGCATCTATACTGCAGAATGAATGAAATTTGACTGCGCTTCTACTGCCATGGCTCAAGGCTGTCGAATCCTGAGGATGAGGCAGCAGCTCTCATTTGCCAGAGAAGACGCAAACCTACACATGGTGAAACTACACATAACAATAATAATAATAATAATAAGGCTGAGAGGAATGGTGGGAGTTGAAGACCAAAATATCTAGAGGGCCCAAGTTGGCCCAGGTCTAAAGTTTTGCCTCAAAGTATAAGGAGAACAGCTTTGCATTTCAAATCTTTTGGATGTGTAATTTCAGTCTCTCACAATGACCTTCCATTACATCTTTCACAGCCTTTCAATAATAATAACACTAATACTAATAATAATATCTTTATTTTTATATCCTACCTCCATCTCCCTGAAGAGACTCAGAGCAGCTTACATGGGAATGAGCCCGAATTGCATCATTAAAATATAACACATTAAATATATAATGACAACATAAAACAAAATAAAACAACAGCATTATAACAAGAGTATAAAAGCAAACATCAATCAACAATCATTTCACATGATTCCATAGCATTTATGATTAAAATAACTCATAAATCTTGCCATTCCTAGTAAGGAGCAGCGTTTGCCTTTTCTTCAAGTCTTTGCAAACTTGGCCAACAGATGAATTTGTTGTTGTTGTTGTTACTATTATTACGATTATCATGTGACATGCAGAATGCAGTGGGTTAAACCACTGAGCTGCTGAACTTGCTGACCAAAAGATTGGCAGTTCATATCTTTGCCTCAGAAGGAAGACTGATGAAACATGTGCAAGCTGTGGCATAATGTAAAATAAACCATGTGTAGTTCATGTTGGATCAGCCCACACACTGCCTTGCCAGGGAAAGAAAATATGGCACACAGGTGAACAGTAAAGAACAAGTACGAGGACAGGTAAATAAGTCCGTGACTTTTTGAATTTCCCGCCTCTTAACTGAAAGGGCAACACTGCTCCTGTCAACAGGCATCTGTCAGTTGACTCCTGTCAAAATTTGAACAAGCTGTGTCATTTAGTTTGTGTTTGACAGCCATTGATAGCAGACTACTGTGTGATTTGAGGAGAAAATGGAAAAAAGTTAATTTCATGTGCTCATTAAGCATTATTTTTTGCGGGAAAAAACCATCACTCAAACCAAGGCTAAGCTTGATAAATATTATGGGGGCTCTGCACCATCAATTTCAATGGTAAAAAGTGGTTTACTGAATTTTGTTGTGGCCGTACAAGCAAGGAAGAAGCCGAACGTTCTGGACGCCCATTTGAAGTCTCTCCACCCAAAACAATTGAAAAAATTCACGATATGGTGTTGTCTGATCAGAGATTGAAAGTGCGAGAGATTGTGGAAGCCATAGGCATCTCACATGGCTCAGTGGTTTCAATTTTAAGTGATCACTTGGGTATGAGAAAGCTTTCCGCATGATGGGTGCCACATTTGCTCACAATCGACCACAAACGCAATCGTGTGACAATTTCCCAGGAGTGTTTGGCGTTGTTCAACCACAATATGGACGGGTTTTTGTGCCGTTTCGTAACTGTGGACGAAACGTGGATCCACCACAACACACCAGAGACCAAACAGCAGTCAAAACAGTGGGTTTCTCGGGGTGAATCGGTGCCAAAGAAGGCCAAGGTGGGTTTGTCAGCCAATAAAGTCATGTTGACCGTTTTTTGGGATGCATGCGGTATAATCCACATTGACTACCTTCAAAAGGGTACAACAATCAATGGCAAATATTATGCCAACTTATTGGGCTGACTTAATGAGGATTTGGCCAAGAAAAAAGTTCTTTTGCACCAGGACAATGCAAGGGTGCACATATGTGCAGTTGCCATGGCAACAATCCATGAATTGGGATATTTATTGCTCCCTCATCCACCCTATTCTCCGGATTCAGCCCCGAGTGACAATTTCTTGTTTCCAAACCTGAAGAAATGGCTCAGCGGAAAGAGATTTGACTCCAACAATGAAATCATCTCACAAACAAATACTTATTTTGATGACCTCAACAAATCTTATTTTTTGAAAGGGATAAAAAAATTGGAGAAACATTGGGCAAAGTGTATAGAGCTCAAAGGAGACTACGTTGAAAAATAAAATGATTTTTTATCCAAAAACCTATGTTTCATTCAAAAAGCCACGGACTTATTTACCCACCCTCGTAGTTTACTCTTCATAGTTCAGAACAACATATGTACAATGTGGTCAGTTGCATCAACTCACATAATGTCCTTTTAGAGAGATTTAAAATGGTATTTCTTTGTCTCTATGAGAGACCTTCTTTCAGCAGCCAAGAAGCAAACCAGTCTGTCTCTCTCTGCTTCTCCCTTCATCTCCTTTTGAACCTGCATAGCTCAAAGCCTGAACAAAAATGCAACAGTATCCAAAAATTCAAGGCTCAGCCATCACCCTGGGCATTGCCTGATCAATCAGCTTCATGCCTCTTTCTTTTCAGTTAACACATACACACATGGATACCTTGCATGCTCCAACAAAAGTTTATGGATTGTTTTCCTTTATCATAACATGTTTTATTTGGTAGTGATGGGGAACATGTCATTAGTTCAGAAGTCTGGAAATATGCAAGTCAGTCCTATACTTCCTTTCTATTATGAAGTAATAATAAGTAAGCAATTCACAAGTAAGTATGAAGCATCAAAGTGTGCCTTAAGTTTCAGAGTATGTGACTTAAGAAACTGTAAGTAATCATGATAAAAAGGCAAAACTCTATTACTAAGAAAATACATTCAGTTTTTACATGACTCCAGCCTTCACTACTCCTGATCCGACATTTTGTAATTTCCCATGCATTGGGAATATAAAATATATGATTATACAAAAGTGATTCTTATTCTTTCTCACTGTCATTTTTCCTTATCAACGTGGACATTTTTCATGTATAATCTTCACATCATGGAATTGGAATCCATTCATCTGTATCTAAATGCACAAAGGGCAATAGGTGCTTAATTCAGAGATTCACTGTCTGGAAGTCTTAGAGCCACATTTATTGCTATGTTTGGTTCTCAATCATTCCTCATGTGCAGTTACCTCTGGACTGAAGCATATGAATACTGTGTCTAAATAAGTGCAATGGTGTCAGTTCCATTTGCTAATATTGTTTTAGCATCTGCTAATTTCAGCTGATACCAAATATTAGTTTTGAAACAAACCCTAGGTAGCTCTGGCATCATTACATTTAATTTAATGATATGAAAAAAGGAACACCGAGTTTACTGTGTTGCCAATGAATGATACAATTGCTTAACATCAAAACAATGGATTACTTTGAAACTGTTTTTAATTAATCATTCTTAGACAATGGGCACATTATGTAGCTGATTAATTTTCTGCTGTGCTTCTTTTCTGAAACAGTAGATAAACATACTCTTGTCAAAGGAACCCTGTAAACAATCAGAAACAGACCCATTTGATAGTCTTTCATTGAACTCTAATTTGATGAATTAGCTTGTGGCCCAGTTTTGGCAACTAGCTGAAACCTTGAACTTTGTATCTGATGAAAAGGGTGTGGTACACAAATATTCTTACCATAATAACTGCTTAAGTTTTCAAGGTGCCACAGGATGCAGTCTAACGTGTCCCCTCCCAAAGTTTGGGTGACCATATTGCTGCATCAGCACAGTGTCACCATAGTACATTGCAGCATATCAGCACAAATCAAAACTGAGCAAGAACTAGGCTCTCTAGGTGTCCAGCTGTGGAAGTCTATTTATGTCTGATGTCAAGGCCAGGAATTAACTCTAGTATGTATGCCAACTAGGCCAATAGGTGCCAGAGTTGATACAACTATATTTCTTTCACCAAATGCCACTCATGGAGAAATTATCATGTATATAAAAAGGGAAGCACAAGGACCATAAGCCAGTGCTAAAACATATACCATATATACTTGTTTATAAGCTGACCCAACACCTAATTTTACCACAAAAAAACTGGGAAAGGTTATTGACTTGAGTATAAGCCAGGGGTAGGAAATGCAGCAGCTATGGGTAAACTCAAAATAAAAATAGATACCAGCAAAATTACATTAATTGAGACATCAGTAGGTTACGTGTTTTTGAATATTTACATAAAACTGTAATTTAAGATAAAACTGTCCAACTCTGATTAAACCATTATTCTAACCTTCTTCTTAAATGTGCTTACGTGTCCTTCTAATAATAATAAAAAGAGAAAAGTAATAAATGTAATAAAAATAGAGTAAAATAATGGAAATGTAATAATAACAGTAATAATAGAGTAAAATAACAAATGTAATAATAACAGTAAAATCAAGTAAAATAATAAATAACAATAACAATAGTAAATTAAGTAAAATAATACATCTAACAACAACAATTATAAAGTTAAATTATAAATGTAATAATAAATAGAGTAAAATAATAAATGTAACAACAACAACAACAGAGTGAAATTATAAATAACCTTGACTCAAGTATAAGCTGAGGGGGGCTTTTTCAGTCTTAAAAGGGCTGAAAGACTGGGCTTATACTCGAGTATATACAGTATTTTGAATGCAGAACATCCCAGTTTGGTCTTTGCAATGTTGAGCTTAAATGATAAGTTAGCATCTTGCGAGAAAGCCTGTCTGAGCGTCTGTAGAACAGCATTCCGTGATGGTCTTCACTTACTAAATTGCACTACAATCCCATAATATGAGCCATTGCTCCAAATGATCATGTTAGTTCCAGAATGGCTGAAGCTATAGTATAGGTGAAAGTAGATGCTGTAGAGCAGTGGTTTTCAACCTGTGGGTCCCCAGGTGTTTTGACCTACAACTCCCAGAAATCCCAGCCAGTTTACCAACTATTAGGATTGCTGGGAGTTGAAGCCCAAAACATCTGGGGACTCACAGACTGAGAACCACTGCTGTAGACCCACTGTGTTATTTATAACATGGAATAAATAGAACTCTTGTGTTTAAAGCTTATGTGACAAAAGCAAGGCTGTGAAATGAGGGGATGACAGATATCCCAGTTCGCATACTGTGTTGAAATTATAGCCTTTTTCTTCTTACCTGTGGTCAAAAATAATACCTGTTGTACACACACATAATCAACACAGAAAAGTAGAACTTTCAAGTGTTTCTGTATTAGTAACATTTCTCTTTCTCCAAATAATTACCCTAATTTCATTGCATTAGAGTTAACCGTGTTTCCACATATTGGAAACATCTCTGAAGAACAAATGTCCCAAACAGCCTGTACAGTACACTTTGCTTCTTAGTACAAACCAAATAGCCAATTAACAGTAATGGGAAGAAATGGATAAACTTAAAAAAGAGGCATCCATCCTTATATTCACAAACATACAATCAGTAGATTCAGATTCACAGACCCTATTTCACTTGATGGTTGTTTTAAGAATACCATTATCCTGATTAACTCTGGCAAATGTCTTGACCTCTTTTATATATATTTTTTCTTTTATCAAATTACTAAGAATGAAACGATAGTTAAAAACTCATCCTAAGCAAGAGCACACAGAGAAAAAAATTGATAGGCCAGAAAGTGTGTGTGTGGGAGGGTCTTTCTGTTGGATTTTTTTCTCACACAATTATTAAAATATGTCGAAGTCCAAAATACAATTTGCAGTGATATCGTTTTAAAGGTGCAATACACATGATGCTAGCTTTCAAAGATAATTGCCAGTGACAGGGTCAAAGTCACTTATTTGAGATGTATATTAAATTGCTGGTTGAGGTAGTCTTGGAGTACTTTTGAAAGTAAATCCCATCCAAACATCTTCACCTTTGGGGACTAAGGGTAAAGGTAGTGAAATCTTAGCCTTCATTAACAGGAAGAAAGCCATTTAAGAATCAGGTTTTGTTTGTGGACAAACTGATTTTATTTTGAAGGTCCCAAAGTATTTTCTGGGAACTCCCAGCATTTCCAAGAACTTTTCATCCCTACTTCCCTGGTCAGTTTGAATTTACCCAGTGTTTTCCAAAATGTAATGTCTCTCACACATTGTTTATGTAATACCCGGCTACTTCTGTTCCATTCCTCCCCAACAAGAAGTCTTATACCCAGCCAATGATCAGAAGCAACACATCTTTCTACTTCCTCAGTACTTAGAAAGGTAAGGTTTCTTGGCCTAATTGTAAATAATAATAATAATAATAATCTTTATTTATGTACTACCCTATCTCCCTGAAGGGACTCAGGGTGTTTTTCAGCATATAAGGCAAACATTCAATTGTTGGAAAGAAAACCATACAGACAAATTACATCAAAATAAACACATTCAACAATATAACACAACCTAATTTAACTTAACAATCAAAATAACAACAACAAAAAGAATAATAAAATACCAAAATCCTGTTAAACACACTAAACATTAATTAAAAAACCATTTCATTGTAGCTCCATCATCAGAGGTTCAACAAACCAATGGCCAGGATTACAAAATGAACATGGCCAACTATAAAAGGGCTGGGCAAGGGATAGTGCAAACAGCATATCATAGGGCTGGTGAAGTGGATGACGTGCAGGACAGAGTGCTATCTCGCTACCTAGGGATTGGGCCTAGAGGCTAACCATTCTCGAAAATTTTCTGGATCATCCAGGTTTTCAGATCCCTATGAAAGGAGGACAGTATGGGGGCTTGCCTAATCTCCCTGGGGAGGGTGTTCCAAAGTTGGGGGGCCACAACGAAGAAGGCCCTTTCCCTCATCGCCACCACCAACCATGCTTGGAACAGTGGTGGAAGCGAGAGGAGAGCCAGTGGAGCTGCTGCTGCTACTACTACTACTACTACTATTATGGCCGAACCAGGAAGCCCCAAATCCAGGAGATCTAACAGCAGAGAGTCCCCAGTATTCCTCTTGGCCCATGGCCTAAGTTGCACCAGTACCAGACCCTTTTTTCCTTCTGCCCCACTCAGTTCCATAGTTCACCACACCAACTTCGTCCCTCCCAGTAGACCCAGCCACCATTGCTTCCCCTCACCCCATCTGCACAACATTTACACAGCCAATAGTACATAAAAGACATTTTAGCAAACATCAAACAGCATAGCAATAAAACCAGGACATTTCCCCCAGCACCACCAGAACCCCACACCTGGCAACAACACATTGGACCCCATAAACAGCCCACAGCAAGACAAAAAAGCCAAATACATTTTCCCTCCCATACAGTCCCCAGAGCACCAATGCATACATTAGAAATACTTCACATAACATTGCAAAACAATAGAATAGAACATTTCTCCCAGCGCCCACACAATCCCACACATTGTCAGAACCCTCACAACCCCATAAACTAACCCCTGCTCAAAAATAACAAACTCTCAATCCCCAGGGGGGATTGATGCCGTGACGGACGGGATTCAGCTGCAGGGAGTTCCACAGTTCCCTTTTCCTCCATCTTGGGCCGGGTGGCACAAGAACAAAAAGCCCACAAAATGGCCCCTTCTTCCTCTCTCTTTACCTCTGCCTGAGCTCCATTTTCTCCTGACACAACAATAGCCACTGCAGCAACAGTAAGCACCCATTTCCTGTAAGCAACATCAGTTTTCCCCTGAGGGCATCACCTGCCCTCTGCCACATTGTTCAAAACAATGACTCACACAGCTGCTCCAAAGGTGGGGGGCACGAGTGACCTTTTACCCAGTCACCATGAGGAGGATTTTCACCACAGTTACCAGTTTGAGAGATCTAGTTTCCCCAAGTACCCTGGCACATTTTGCCCTTTTCTTCCTGCTGCATTTCCCCGGACCATCCCTGGACTGTTCTCCCCAGCTGATTCCAGCAAGAGCCTTGCTACATCTCATAGATTATGGACCCACAGAGACCCCCTTTCTGGGTAAGCCGTGTCCGATGTTTTCCGGAGGGGTTATGCCCAGATCGCAGGGGATTCACAGGAACCCAGGTCTTTTGGGCTTTGGGAGAAGCAGTTCGCCAAGGACACTTCCCAGTTGAATATTCCCAGCCTTTTCTCTTCTTGCCACATGGACTTTGTGACTCCCTGCCACTCTACTGCACTCCAGAAGCCATTCTGCCCCTCAGGACTTTGTAGTTTCCCCAAGGACGCTTCTTCAGTTGGACATTTCCTGTTCTTTCCCCCTTCACATCATGGACCCTCAGTGACTTTGCCTCTGCTTGGCACCCCAGCCCCAAAGGCTCTGCAGCTCCCAAGGACAAAGGAGGACTACAACTCCCAGGAAGAAAGCAGCATTGTGTTGCCTGTTTTTAAGATCATTTCTCTGGGAGCAAGAACTGTATGGGGATGATTGCTGGGGATCTCTGTATTGTCTATTCGCGTGTTCCCCTTTTTGTGTCAATGTAACTTCTAAGCTAAAGCCCTCAGCAGAGCGTTCCAAGGATGAACAGCACAATAATCCAATTTTCTACCCATTTTTACCTTGCACAAATAATAACCCTGGGGAAGGGACGTTGGGTTTCTTCGTGGGGTGAGGCCCACTCTTTATGCCCAAGACTCCCCCGCATATGTCCCTGTCATTCTCGGAGCTTGGCCAATGTCTAGGGAATATGTAATGGTCATATAAACAGACCCAAAACATGGCTGATCCATGTGAGCTTAGGACCCTCGCAGCCAGCCCCAATAGCTACCTTTCCGGACCATTTTGACTGAGCAACCATGCTCCCAAGCCCAGCCAGGGCTCCATCCACGGAGAGTTCCCCTGGTGAACAAAAAATACCTTTTTCTGGCCATATGATGCTTTTTCACCAATATGGGAGGGAGGTCAGGTGTTCTGTGGAACATAGATTCCGCCATTATGAGCCTGGATCCCCCCCGCTCGTGTCCCCCCTTGGCCTCGGAGCTGGACCCCCAAGGGATCATGGGCTCTGGCAAACCCCAAGTCACACAGCCACCCCATAGCTGGATCAGAGTGGGCTTCGGAACCCCGCTTGCCGGCTGCAATAACATATGATTTGACCATTTTGAACTGAGAAACCATGCTTCCCGCTAGACTGAAACTCTCAACACAAAGGAGTTTCGGCCAGGACAAAAGACTGCCATTGAGGAATTCAAGACAAACAATAAACAGGAAGGTGGGCTCCCACATCGAGAGCCCTCCGGCCGTGAGGTATTCAGCTACAAGTTACTTCCTCCACCCAGCTGTTTTCCCCTTTGTGTCCTTTTCCTGCCTTGCGCAGCCGGCCAGGATAGGCCCGTTCGAATTCTGGCGCCTTTTCCCTATTGGTTAAAGCGCACCGGTCTCCTCCTGGCCCAGCTGACTTTGACAGCGCGGCCAATCAGCTGTGGCTACACGTGGGAGGGGAGGGCACCCGATTCAAATGTAAATGACTGCTTTTCTATATATTGGACTGCTTTCCCATTAAAGACTATGTTTTTGCCTTTGGATTCCTGGCGTGGCATTGCATCCTATTCAGCTGAATTAGATTCTTCTCTCGGTAGTGGCGTTCTTCCGTCTGGGTGAGCATTGATCTGGGTTTCTTTGGGATTTGTAGTTCTGGGAAGATCATCCAGATTTGGGCCTCGATCCTCGCTTTTAGGGGTGGCCTGGGCTCTGTCCCCTTAAGGGAAACGGCCCCTAGTCAGATTTCGGCAACACTACTACTACCACTACTACTATTTGTGACAACAAGGCAGGTTATAGAATAATTAAAACACATAAACATTGTAAAAATACCACAAATACACATATTAAAATGTATTTCTATAAAAGCTGCATGTTAAAATGTATTTATATAAAATACGTATTAAAATACACAAAATGTAGGTTAAACAAAGGACACTAGAATTATTAACCATCTAAAATTACATGTGGCTTTAAAGAATATTTACATTCCAGTATTTTCCATGAGTTTTCATAATTGTTAGGAGCACTGATAATACATTTGCTAGCATGGTTTCTTTTTCTTATGAATTACAGTATGTGAACAATGCTATTTGGGAGATGATTTCTATAGAAATAAACAGGGAGCATCTGGAACTAAGTTCTGCTGAAATTCATTGGGTATAGAGTATATCTCTATGTGAAGTGCCTTGATTGTAGACCTAGGGCCTTCTCAATGCAGAGCATGTGTTCTTCCACTGACTTACAGCTCCTGCTTTTGCATCTCTGCCATCCCATATAGTACAAACATCAATCTAACTGTTCCTCTTTGTTTCTGTCTCTTTCCCCCACTGTCCTCCATTATTCTAGAAGTGCACTTTATTGACTACTCCAGAAAATACAGAGGACTACACAGTGACATTCTTTTGCTAAATCCTTGACTGTAATCAGATAACACTTTAAGTAAATCCATAGTAGCTGGCCCATTCATATTAATCAGGCAGAGGACTCACAAGATTATTCTTATAAGACATTTTCTATAGTGAAGGAGAATATAGAGAACCTTAAATTTTATAAAACAATAAACCCACCCATCAGCAGTTCTTAATAGAGGCTTGTCAGGTATTTGTTTATGCAGGAAAATATATGGAGGTGCAATCACATTTTGCCATAAACTACCAAGCTGCCTAATCATTATGCATGTGTGGGCATCTGGAAGCATAAGGAAGAAGGTAAAGAGCAGCAAGCATGAAAATGTTTTAATTTATATTCATGATGATAATATTGGCACTACAAAATAGAACAGAAAACAACTATTGTGACACGTTGATATTTGTAGTATAGATGGCCTTACATATAACACTGTGGGAAAAAATCCACAGTGGTATATGTAAGGAAATATCCCACTGTGCCATCATACGAGAGACAGTGGCGATAAAGCATTTGCTTGAAGGTTTCAAATCATCTTTAATGCTTTTGAAGCCTCAATGAAAAGAAAAAGGGAACCCTTTCAAGAGGACAGTTTTCATACTCATGAATTTGGCAATAGATAATTTTCCCCTTGATGTGTATTTTTGAAAAACACACAAGCACACTCAAAGGGCAGAAATGATTCCTGAAGTTTTAGAGTAGCTTTAAACAAAATGCCTTCTAAGCTATGTGTAGCTGCCCCTGTGGATATTCTGTCAGCCTCAGCTGCCTTTAACCATAAATTGTATTGTTTGTGAAAACAACAATAAAATTGTATTCCAGTAAATAGCTACATTAGTCAATGTGAAATAAAAACAATGGGTAGGAATAAGATTTCAGATGCATGTAGATTTAACAAGAACTAGTAGACTGGACATATGCAGATGACACATATGTATCTGTGCCATTCATGAGGAATTATTTTGCTCAACAAGCATGTAGCCGGGGGTACTTAGGATGGTCTGCAAGAAGGCCTTACTGGTACATTATTTAAACTGTTATATGTATTCATATCATGATCTGATCACCATGATCAATATATCCCATATACATGGGGGTATAGGGATAAGAATACAAAAGGTTTGCTAGGGTAGTCCCTCTCTCACACAGCCTCAGCCCCCCTGAATCAAAATCCTGGCTACGGCCCTGCATGCAGCCCATGTATTTCTTCCTGATTTCTTAGCCAGGGAGACAGTGAAGTAATATGTGAAGTAAATAATTTTGAATCCAACTTATAAATAGCAATTTTTCACCCTGATCCCCATGCAGGCTACACCCCTGGAACATTCCAAATACATCTTGTTGCCCCCCTTTTCTTCTCCAAAATGCCAACTACAAATGATGCTCCATCATTTCCAGTTTGGAAAGGAAACAGAATTATTTGAGGGATTGTGGATTCTGGGATGGAACTGAAGAGATGTTATTGTGCATTTGCTAGTATCTTGTGGTGGGAGTGGGTGGGGGGCGAGTTGGATGCAAATGCAATGTTTGAACCAAAAGCAAGAAAATATATACGAATTGTGCCATTTTTATTTTTAACATTTTAACAGGATTGAGTGGGTATTGAAGGACTGGCAGGTAGCTCCATGGCTGCAAAAGCAGAGTCCAGGGGTCACAAATTGTTTGCAACAGGGTTTCTTAAACTTTTCCCACTTGTAACCCTTTTCCACTTGAGAAGTTTTTATGTGACCCCAGGTATATACAGTACAGACAGGAAAATATATGGAACCGGGGGGCTTGGGTTTTTGAGGGGCTTCAGCCCCCCCCCCCAATTCTCAGGGTGGTCCGCAAGAAGGCCTTACTGGTAAATTATTTAAACTGTTATGTTTATTCATATCATGATCTGATCACCATGCTCAATACTTTCCATATGCGTGGGGGTATTGGGATAATGATACAAAAGGTTTGCTAGGGTAGATCCTCTCTCACTCAGACTCAACTCCCCCCGGAATCAAACTCAGCCTGAATCAAAATCCTGGCTACGGGCCTGGCACAATAGATATATATAAAATAGGTATAAAATCAAACATTTACTGCTAATAAATCAGCATTTGCATGGCTTGCTAAACAGGCTGATTTTCCTTTTTGTGGAGTGCAGCTGAAGCATTTTCTGCAGAGTTCTCTGGAAACACTGCACATTGATGCTAACAGGGTTGTGTAAATGGGTGGCATTCAGAAACTTTTTACTGTTGCCAACATTAAGCGAAGGAGTCCCTATTTGGGGTCCTGACTCACATTTTAAGAAGCAGTGGTCCACACTACAGGCTGTACTTTCATCACACAGAACTGTCCAATATGTTGATCACTATCCCCATATAGGTACAGCACCCTGGATAGCTCCTTTAAAATTTAGATTCAGGAACTTGAAGTGACATGAAAGCCTCTAGGCATTATTGCCAAACATATATGAGAATCTGTTTTATAGGGAGTGTAATTGCTATATAGTTCCTTGAATTATATGTCAATATTCTACGTCAGCTACGTATTTCCAAATATGCAACTAAGTAAAATCTCCTGTCTTGACTTCACCACTTCACCTTAACTGTTATCATCTGAATCAGGAAATTGAAATCTGTCCTACTACTGATCAGGATGCAAGGAGGAAGATGTTTTCAGTTCCTCATGCCAATGAGTAAGGTTGTGACAAGGATTTGTGATAGGTGTCCTGCTTTGGATTGTAACAACTTTGGACACTGGCAGGAAGAGGCTGGAAATTTCATCTTCCTTGCAGCATGATCACCAGCTGAATAAACCTTCTTTGCTGGCTGGTAAGGTGGATTGGAGGGACATTTACATAGCCTTACAATAAGACTACACCGTCTTGCTGAATACAGAGCAGTTATATATCCATAACTCTAGATTACAAATGCTTACTACAATACAGAATGCCAGCCCAATGTATGACCCAACTAGAAGATAAGAAGCCACTTTTTCAGTTAACTACAAAACTATCAGGCTGAATTGCCTAAGAGAGTCTGGGTTAGGGACATGCTATTCCCTACTCTGAGCCAAGTAATTTGAAAAGGGGATGAGAAAGACTGAGAAAGCAATAAAAACACTTCTCCCTGGGAAGACAGTTGATTGCTTTCTCCAACTAGAACTCATTCTCCCCTTTCAGTTGTAGGGGAAAACAGATGAAGAACACAATAGGATTTGGCATATCCAGGACTATAAAAATTGGGCTCTGTCCTGCCCATCTCACTAAGCCTAGCTCTGTCCATTCCAAGCTCAACAGCAGAGAACATAATTCTTCAGTGCTTCATTCAGCTAGTGTTTGCATGTGTCAGATGTCATGAACTGATCTAAGAGCATATGTTAGCTTATTCTGTGTCTATAGGTTCTCTGAAGATGCCTCCAGAAATATAAAGAAGGGATAATTGTAGCTACTGAGGTTTGTGTGACTGGCATGGGGCTGCTGACCTGAAGGTTGGCAGTTCAAATCCATGGGATGGCCTAGCTCCTGCCAACCTAGCAATTCGAAAACATACAAATGTGAGTAGGTACTGTTTCCGTGGGAAAAGCAGAAAGACACTCTAAGCAGTCATGCCGGTCGGTCACGCAACCAAAAGCTTTCTATGGACAATGCAGGCTCCTTGGCTTGGAAATGGAGAAAAGCACCTCCCCTAGAGCTAGAGATGTGCTAGAGAGCTGGAAATGAAAGGAGAAGTATTTGCCTTTGTCCGGATATTTGTATCTCATTGTATTTCATTGTAACAAGATATTTAATGTTTGCCTGTGTCTGTTTATATGCTATAATCCACTCTGAGTCCCCTTGGGGAGAAGGGCAGAATATAAATAAAGTGCTGTTATTATTATATATATAAAGAACATAAGTCCCGACTCCTTGTTTATTTTGCTATCTTTTTACAAAGTAAGGGATCAAGAAAGAGCTCTTTTCGTTACTTCCAATACTGCTTAATATCATGGTTAACTGTGATACAGTAACCATATCTAACATCCAAGATTTCAATGTGGTCTGTTAATTTCATGGCCAAACTGCTCTCCAGTTTTGCCTCCCTACATTGACCAAAACACCCCCTACCCCCGCACACACAGACACACACCCCTATCATGTACCTCACCCCCAGCCATTTTGTGCCTGGTGAATAATGATGGTGGTGGGAAGATCGGAGAAGCCCATGACTATGCCCCCATAACTACACAATAGGAGGGAGAGGACCAGAGTCTAACTAAATTGCGACAGAGTCAATATGACAACTGTTTTGTCACCATTTTGAACACAACAATATCCCATATCTTCCTCACTGTGACATAAGCCAACTTTGCATAGCCTCAACTATTGTAATTTGAAAAGGCCAATCCCACTTTTTCAGCTGGTTTTAACATGTTTTCTTCCACCTGTAGCACAATGATTCCATTTTAACTGCCATGACAACATCCTATGCAATCCGTTCATATGGGTACCTGCAGGACTGTCTTTCAACATCTTTGCCCTGGGTGTACCTACACTTTAGATTAATGGAGTTTGGCACCACTTATAACTGCCATTGCTCAATGCTGTGGAACAATGGAAGTTGTAGTTCTGCCTCTGGCAGCAAACTACAAATCCCAGAATTCCATAGCATTGAATTATGGCAGTTAACGTGATGTGAAACTGCATTAAGAGTGGAATGTACCCACATTTCCTCTGTCCCATCATATATTATCAGAAGTGGCAGACTCATTTTGCTTAATATTAGGGCTGCTTGATCGAATAATCATATCCTAATCAGATCTCAGCTACAATGGAACTTTACTGAATTGTTAACATAGGATTAACAATAACATTCAGACCTTTGGCTGCCATATGTAGTTGCTAGGGATGGTTTAGAACCCAAAAATAGGGAATCGAAAATCTAATGGGGGGTTGATTAGTAATAGAAAGACTTACAAAAAAATCCAAAAATTTCTAAAATGTAACGTAATTACTAACGAAATTCGTTAGTAGTTCTAAAGTAGGCAAAGCAGGGAAACAGGACTGACACTGTTTTAAGCACAGGCAAATCAAGGGGCAACATTTCCCTTGGTTTCCTTGCAGGGAGATATAATGCATTAATATATTATCATTAATATTATTATTAATATTGTTAAAGGACAGGGTTTCTTTGCAGGGACATATAATGCATTAATATATTATTATTATCTGTATACCTTTATAAAACGGAATGTTTGTATGTGTGTATGCGGAGATGCGGAGATGTGTGTATGCGGAGGGCGGAAGGGCGGAAGGGCGGATATGTGGCAGCCACTTTCACAGGCCAGGAAGGATATGTGGCAGCATTATTTGCATAAACGACTCCCATTGGCCAGCCACGAACATTCCGAGACTCTAAAGTGCCAGAGGGAGGTAAGGAAAAGCCCTGAGGCAGTCAGGCATGGTGGGAGTTTAAGTTCAAAACACTTTGCAGCCCCCAACAATGAGACAACAAAATCAAACTTGGCACACAGAACCCCCAAGACCCACTTTACGTCTTGGTGCAGTTTGAGGGAGGATGGACCATGGATAGGCCAGCATCCCAACATCCCAAATCTCAAAGGTGCCAGACAGACTTCTTTACAAAAAGGCTTCCTTCAGCTGATTTTACAAACTAGGCCTCAGCCTGTATTGACAGTAAGGCTTCCTCAACTTGATTTTCGATACTAGGCCTCAGCTTGAATTCACAGTAAGGCTTCCTCAAATTGATTCTCCTGACTAGGCCTCAGCCTGAATTGACAGAAAGGCTTACTTAACTTTATTTTCCTGACTAGGCCCCCAAAAATGACAGAACAAGATTACAGTTGGTACACAGACACCACCCCCCAAGACCCACTCTACATTCTGGTGCAGTTTGAAGGACTTGCAGTACCTTCACTCACTTACTCTGACCAGCACGGGTGACGGACCTGGACCAAACTTGGCACACATAACCCCCATGATGCCCTTTACGTCCTGGTGCAGTTTGAGAAAGATGAACCACGGATTATGGGATTTGTAGTACTTCAAAGCGCTTTGCTTCCCAGAGACCACTGTGGCCCACAACAAAGACCGATAAATATCAAACTTGGCACACAGAGCCCCCATAACCCACTCTATGTCCTGGTGCAGTTTGGAGAAGAGCAGAGCATGGATGATGAGGCTTGAAGTACCTCCACTCACTTCCTGAGACCGCTGAGACCGCGACCCTCATCCAATGACTGATCAAGACCAAACTTGGCACACAGAGCTCCCATTACCTACACTACATGCTGGTACAGCTTCGAGTAGGATGGACCATGGATGATGGTACTTGAAGTACCTCCACTCCCTGAGACCACAGCGACACTCATCCAATTACCAATAAAGACAAAACTTGGCAAAGAGTGCCCCCATGGCCAACTCAACATTCTGGTGCAGTTTGTGGGAGGACGGATTATGGATGATGGGACTTGCAGTACCTTTACTCACTTCCTGAGACTGCTGCGACTCTCATCCAGTGACCGATCAAGACCAAACTTGGCACATAGAGCCCCCATGACCCACTTTACACCCTGGTGCAGTTTTCAGGAGGATGGACCACGGATGATGGGACTTGAAGTACCTCCACTCACTTCCTGAGACTGCTGTGACCCTCATTCAATGACTGTTCAAGACCACATTTGCCACACAGAACCCCCTACATCCTGGTGCAATTTGGAGGAGGATGGACCATGGATTATGGTCCATGGTCCATAATCCTTCACTCACTTCCCGAAACCACTGCGAGCCAAATGAACAACTGATACGGACCAACCTTGGCACACAATGCCTTCCTCAAATAACCCGGGCACCGCCAGGTCCTCAGCTGAAGTTTGGAGGGGGACAGAACATGGATGATGGGTCTTGCAGTACCTTCCCTCACTTTCCAAGACTGCTACAAACCTAATCCTATGATTGATCAACACCAAACTTGCCACACAGAGCCCTCATGACCCACTCTACATCCTGGTGCAGTTTGGAGGAGGGTGGACCATGGATGATGGGACTTTAAGTACCTCTACTCACTTCCCAAGTCTGCTGCGACCCTCATCCAATTACTGATTGAGACCAAACTTGGCACACAGAACCCCCATGACTGCCTTCACGTCCTGGTGAGGTTCGGGGGACGACTGACAATGGATGATGGGATTTGTAGTATTTTCACACCCCTCTGTTCCCACAGACCACTGTGGCCCCCAACAAACACCGATAAAGACCACACTTGGCACACAGAGCCCCAGTGACCCACTCCACATCCTACTGAAGTTTGGAGGGGGTAAGAACATGGATGATGGGACTTGCAGTACCTTCCCTCACTTCCCAATCCTGCTACTAACCTATTCCAATGACTGATCAACACCAAATCTGGCACACAGAACCCTCATGACCCACTCTACAGCCTGGTGCAGTTTACTGTGAGACGGACCACGGATGATGGGACTTGAAGTACCTTCACTCACTTCCGAAAAACAATGCATCCCTCATCCATTCACCAATACAGACCAAACTTAGCACACAGAGCCCCCATGACCCAATCTACATCCTACTACACTTGGGGGGGGGGGGTGAATAGAGATGATGGGACTTGCACTACCTTCAGTAATTTCATGATACCACTGCAACTCCCAATAATGATGGATCAAGACCAAACTTGGCACACAGAGCCCCCATGACCCACTCTACATCCTGCTGCACTTCTCAAATAACCCGGGCAGGGCCGGGTCCCCAAGCTAGTTAATATTATAAAAGGACAGGGTTTCTTTGCAGGGACATATAATGCATTAATATATTATTATTAATATTATTAAATAAAATAGTTGCCAATGCCCACCTCTGGTGCAGGCCTTGCTAATCTGTAGAGTTCTCCTCACTCCAGCTTTTCCCCATTCAGTTTTACCATAGCACTCTAGATCTCCATTTGAACTCTATGGCTTTTCTTGATTCTGAACTCTTCCTTCTCCTCTCCGTGCTCTTTTCACTCCTGCTGCCCTTCTCTCAGCAGTTCTTATGTACTTCTGCTCTGTCCTTCTATCTAAACCCCCTTCCTGGGTGTTTAAATCGCTTTTTTCGTCAGTCCTCCAGCCCCTCTAGGAGTCCCGATCTGGATCTCTCTATCGTTTCCAGCTCCTTTTTCACTTCCTGGAGGAGGCCTTTCACTCTAATTAGGTTCCAAGCATGGAAAGGCCCTGATTTGACTGTGAGTTATGTCTGCAAAGCTATTTTGGAGGGGGAAATTTTCCTGTTGGGTGGGCATCCGAAATATTTACTAATCTAACAAAAATTTGGGCCCAGAGAGTGCGGAAAAGAAAGTCCACTTCCGGGATTGGCCCTGCGATGCGTATAAACTTGAAAGTCCCATACATACGAATCCCTTCCGATTTCTTTTAATTTTCATAACTTTTTTCTCATGCCTAGTAGTTGCACTAAGAAACCTTATAGCGGTAGGTAGTAATATGGGCCTCAAGATTTTTTCCCCCTCCAAAATAGTCCCCTCTCTCCATCTGCCATCACAAATCTGCTGTTATTTTCCCATAGATTTTTATTCCTACTACAAATAGAAAATAATATTTTTAATGTGCACACTCAATTTTCAACAGTTTCAAACAGAATATCAAGGAATGAGTTACAGAGATATTCTGAGCACCATCGGAAACATTTTTATGCTTATTGATGCTAGCGTAGTTCTCTTAACATAAAAAACAGATTCTTTTTTGCTGTAATTACAAGCTGTCTTTTAATTACATGATGCATATCATCTTAATGAAATAAAGATTTTCTAGGTTCTATCAATTTCAAGGATATTAAACATTTTAAGAACTTTTCTACAGAAGTCAGTGGGAGCTAGGAGTGTTTAAAATAGTTGGCCATTTATAGAAAAGTAAGGTTGAGGCAAATACATGAAGATTTAAAAGCACCAATTGCAACTTTGATTTGCAACCTAGGCCTGGTGCATGTATCACTTGATTTCTTTTCATTTCACAGTGGAATCACTTTTCCAAAAAAATGTTGCATGTGAAATAATATGAAAATGCAAACAACTGATAAGAATTTTTCTTTTCATTTCATTTATTGAATTGAATATATGTTCTACATTTCCCCCAGTATGGAAACAAAAGTGCTGTTGATTGTAATGCTAATATTGCATCCTTTTATCATGAGATCTCAGCACAGAATATGGAGCCCCCTGTGGTGCAATGGGTTAAAATCTTGTGCTGGCAGGACTGCTGACTGAAAGGTCAGTGGTTTGAATCTGGGGAGCAGGGTGAGCTCCCGTCTGTCAGCTCCAGCTCCTCGTGCGGGGACATGAGAGAAGCCTCCCACAGGATGGTAAAACATTTGGGTGTCCCCTGGGCAATGTCCTTGCAGACAGTCAATTCTCTCACACAAGAAGTGACTTGCAGTTTCTCAAGTCACTCCTGACATGAAAAAAAGAAACACAGAATATGAATAAAATCAAACTCTTTTAAAAATATAGAATTTAAAACAATAACATTTCAACAGAAAAAGAACATAGAACAGTTCACAGATCAAAATAGGTTAAAATATTAAAACAATGTAAACCAATGTTGGGATGAAGCCTCCATCCGGGATGGCCCTTCAGTTCCAGCCCTTGGCTCCTATCACTCACATTGTCCTCAGGATCATCTCCAGCATTTGGTATTTAGGTCTCAAAGTGGTCCTTATTATGAACAAAATACTGTGCTGATCAGTAGGTTTAATTTGGCTAAATCCAACCAGTTATCCTTTCAGCTCTTAAATGAAAAATATCCAGATAACTGTAGAAAATAAAACCAGTAAAGATTTACTGCATTGCAGTTATACTACTTGTGAACTCTTTCTAACAGGGACCATGATAGCACAGAGCCACTAGCTGCAGGAAAGGATGCTGACTGGAGGGTCAACAGTTCAAAGCTGCAAGTTGGGGTGAGTTCCCGACTGTCAGTCTTAGCTTCTGCCAACCTAGTAGTTTGAAAGCTTGCAATGCGGGTAGATCAATAGGTATCATCTCAGCGGGAAGGTAAAAGGGCGTCCCATGCAGACATACCAGCAAAAAGATCAGAGATGTCTATGGATAATAGGCTCCTTCGGCATGGAAAATGCAACAAGAGCACCTCTCCATGGCTAGAAGTTGAACATTGCCTCCAGACGCCAGTGATGGAAAAAGGAGAAGGCAATAGTAATAATAATAATAATAATAATAATAATAATAATAATCTTTATTTATACCTCTCCACCATCTCCCCGACAGGGACTCGGGGCAGCTAACATGAGGCCAAGCCCAAAAATAATACAGCAAAGTAAAATACAAAACAACAAAAAAGTACATTGCAATAAAATACATAAAGTAACAAAATAAATAATCAGGGCAAAATAATATTTACCTTATCTGTGTATTGTATGGCATTGTTCATGTAAAAAGGCATTGAATGTTGGCTTCATATGTGTACTGTAATCCTCCCAGAGTCCCTTTGGGGAGATAAAGCAGAATATAAATAAAGATGATGATGATGATGATTATATAACTGTTGTTAGTTGCCTTTAAAGTGACTTTGATATTCAGGGACCTCATGAATGGGAAACCTCTAAGGCCCATTCTATATTGCCATATAAACCAAATTATCAAAGCAAATAATTCATATTATCTGCTTTGAACTGGATTATATGAGTCTACTCTGCCATATAATCCATTTCAAAGCAGATAATCTGGATTTTATATGGCAGTGGAGAAGGGGCCTAAATCATCTTATTTTCAGCATCCCTGCTCAGGTCTTGCAGATTCAGGTCCTTGGCTTCTATCTGAAATGTGGTATTCCTCTTTTTCCTCTGCCTTCTTCTTTACCCAGTGTTATTTTATTTTATAGTGAGTCGTGTCTTCTCCTTATATGGCCAAAGTATGACAGTCCTGGTTTTGTCATCTTGGGAGTGCTCAGGCTTCATTTGCTAGATGACCCATTTATCCTTTCCGTAGTCTGTGGTACCTGTACAATGCTTCTCTTGCATCACATCTCAAATGAGTTGATTTATTCCTACAACCTTTCTTTATTGTCCAGATTTCACAATTATACATAGAATTAGAAATATGATAGAATGGACCATCCTAACTGTAGCATACAATGATATATCTTTACATTTCAGGTTTTTGCCTCCTTCCCTCATATCTGCTCCCTGAAGTTCCAATCCTCCTCTGATTTCTTGACTGAAGTCACAGGGCCCTTCCACACAGCCCTATATCCCAGAATATCAAGGCAGAAAATCCCATAATATCTGCTTTGATCTGAGTTCACACAAAGATAAAAGTGTGATTTTCTGCCTTGATATTCTGAGATATAGGGCTGTGTGGATGGGCCTCAGTTGCAGTTGCCAAAATCCGAACCAGTTTTTATCTATTATCTCTCTTCCTGACTGGTCTTTGCTTTATCTCTGACTGCCTTAACTCTTTTTTTCAGAAAAGCCTTTCCCCCATTCTGAAGACTATCTTGAAACTTGAACCAGGCTTGTCCAACCTCTCTCTTCACAAATGGACATTTGAAAAAGACATCAAAGCGCTTAAGAAGAAGAAGAAGAAGAACTTTATTTTTCTACCCCGCCTCCATCTCCCCAAAGGGACTTTGGGCGGCTGACATGGGGCCAAGCCCATGGCAACATACAATTAAAAACAGAACAGTAAACAAATTGAAATAGCATAAAAACAGCATAAACAATAATAAACAAGCATCAAAAGCAACAACAGACTCATTTTTGGAGGGGAGGGAGGGGCCCAAAATGTGATACTAGTTAAAGGATAGGGTGGTCAGTAAGGTGGATAGAAATGTATAGTGGCATAGGAATAATAGCATAGATATAGAGCACTTAAATAGGATCAATTCAGCTTAACTTAGAATGTAGTAATAATATATAGGAATTTAGGTTCAGTTCATGATTCAAGTCATGATTCAGATCATCTGTCACAGGAGTCGTCAGTTGAAAGCACAACGAAACATAATAAAAAGCTGTATTTACCTTGGTGGGAGAATGATGACAAAGCTGGTGCCAAATGGGCCTCCAAAGGGAAGCCATTCACAGAGAAGGTGCCACAACAGAAAAAATCATGTTGGGGTATTAATAATGTACAATACGAGTAATAAACTAAACCAAATCACATACGGTATTAAATATATTTTTTTTACAAGAGATGCTCCCTCTAATTATAAAAATGGAATATTTGTCTGTGCCTGTATGTTCTTAACACTTTTTCCACATCTACATATTTTATATGGAATATGCTTTGAATTGTGATTGGTAATTGGAATATGCAAATTGAATTTTTGAGGCAAATATCTCCTGGGAAATTTCGTTGTTGGAAGAAAAATAAATTTATTGGATCTAGATTTGTTGCAGGAAATACACTCTTGATATATTTAATCTTTGTTTTGTGTATTTTAATATTTATTTTGTGGAGATATGTTTAATATGTGCATTTTAAAGAATGTTTTTAGATGAATGTGTGTTTTAGCAATGTTGTAGCCTGCCTCAAGCTTTGAGGAGAGGCAGGCAAGAAATAATAATAATAATAATAATATCCAGTTTCAACCTCAGTCCATCAAAGCAAACCATGCCTGTCTTTTGGGCATCAAGCACTGGGAGAGGATGTGAAACTTTCCTCAAGATGGATTTTCCTCAACTGAAACGAGAGGGCTTAGAAGAGCTGCAACATAGCCTCCTTTCCAGTTTGATGATTTTGGAAACATGGAGCTTGAGAATATGACTGTTCTGACATACTGAAATATTAATAACAGAGAAAGACAACTGAACTGGAGCTGAATGTAACTTTGGGGAAATTTCTGCCCCAACTAAAATTGTCATCTCACATTTCCCTTGACAACACACTTTATTTATTATGAATGAAGTTTAAGATAATGCCTTCCATCTTCAGGGCAAAGGTTCTGGTAAGTGGCAGTGAATAAATTTGTGTGGAACAATCATTCAGCTGCAGACTTAGAGTCCTTTAGCAATATTATGATCCTAGAAATACTACAGAAGGAATAAATAACTTCCCCTAAGGTGCAGTGAGAACAAAATCTTCCACATCTAAACTCAGAATACATGACTCATTGTTAAAACATATCTTATTTACAGAGAAAGTATGTGTGTGTATGTTGATCATTCTCTTATTGTGGTTGGTGGGGACAAGAGACAGGGTCTTCTCAGCAGTGGCCCCATCTGTGGAACTTGCTTCTTAAGAACATCAGGTTGGCCACCTCCCTCCTGTCCTTTAGGAGACAACTAAAGACCTCGCTGTGGGCCCAGGCGTTCAACTAAAGGTATTGATTAGTGGACAATGGCAGCTGGACTTCAGTATTATGACGTGACGATATTAGATTTATTTGGCTGGATTCTGGTTTAGCGGCATGTTAATTTAAATGTTAAGGAATCCTATTGATGATTTTATAATGTTTTTAATTGAGCCAATTGTTTTAATTGTATGTATATGTGGATAGCATAATTGATGCATACGTGAAGCTGCCCTGAGTCCCCTTGTGGGAGAAGGGCAGGGTGGAAATTAAGATAATAAATAAAATAAATAATTATTGTAATAATTTTAATAAATTATCTTTACACATTATCTTCAGGCAAATTCTGTTATTTCATTTTAACTTGCAGTGATCCAAGGACTCATACAATAAATGTCCTCCTTCTCCTCCTGTTCACTATTAGGGCATATCCTATGCATACAGATGGCCAGCCCCAATGCTCCAGTATCTTTAGCTGAAGGCATCTCAGCGGGGCTGTTGTCTTGCAAATCAGTTGGAACAGTTGGACTAGAGCAGTGCTGGCAATGTGGTTCTTCAGATACAGCTGGACAATAATTCTCAGTTCCATTAGGCAATAGGACGGTGATGGTGAAGGCTGATGCGAATTACCATACACCAAATGCCCACACATTTTCCAGTCTTGGATTGAATAATTATTTGGCTCTAGTGGTAATGAAATCTCGACAAAAGAATAATGTATATATATATATATATATCATCTATCTATCTATCTATCTATCACTCAGTTGCAGGCTATTTTGCCCCTTGAATTTTAAGTTTGGAAACATAGCATCAGGCAAGCTCTTTCATGCACTATTTACCCACCCACCACACCTACCAACTCTGATCTTCCAGGTGTTTTAGATTTTAGTCCCCAGAATATCTGACCATCGGGCAAAGCAGTTGAAGCTGCTTGGAGCTGAAGTCCAAAATATATGGAAGAGCAAAGTTTGGGAAACACTGTATGTATGTCAATAGACAATTTCATTGGCTTTCAACATATTTTCCATGGTTTCTGTATAAACAAAATCAAATATTTCGGTCTGGCAGTGTAGAGAGATGGCATGCGCTCCAGAAAATGCACCAACTAGTCCCAGTGTGTGGTGCTACAGTTGTTCTTTTTCCGTCTCGCTTGCTGTGTCATCCAGTCTATTTCCGTCAGGATCTTCAAACTGGCAGTGAACAGTGCCGTTTCCCAAGAGACCTGTAAGCGTGAAGCCCACTGAGTCAGCACGCCTGTCACTCGGAGGAGCCTCCATCTGGAAGCCTCCTAATGTGTGGCTGTGTCCTTATGCGATCACTAACCTTCACCAACAGCTGTTGCTAGTATTTGTTTATTTTAATGTCAAGCATAACATTGTAATCATCTCTGCTTCTGATCTGGTAATAATGCAGAAGCATAGATTTGAAAGCCAGTGTTGTGTATTTGAGCACTGAACTCCGACTATGAAGATCAGGGTTTGATTCCCTGCTCATCCATGGAAACCAACTGGGTAAACTTGGGTGACTCATGCCTACATTACTTTATTACAAACTGTTGGGCCAACATGTTGAAATGTTTTAAAACAGTAACAACAATCTTTCAGATCATCAATTTAAAATAGCTAAAATTAAATTGGTAATTATGGAAAGACAGGATGAAATAAAGTAACATTAGATAGATGAGGACAGTCTGGTTAAAATGTTGGGTTTGAAGATTTTGCATTTGCAGCATGAGCAATTTGTCAGCTCAGCCATGGAAACCCACAGGATGACCTTGGCTGTGTCACACACTCTCAGCCCCTGAAAATCCTGTTTTATGTTTGCATTAGAGTCACTTTAAGTAGAAAATAACCCAAAGACGCATAACAATAACAGATTTGAGTTCCACTAACCCAACTTTCAGGTCTACAGCCACAGCTTTGATGGTGGTGGGAAGAAGTGAAAAAATCAGGTCAATTTGTTGTTTTACTTCTCCTTTGTGGGGAGACGGGTGAGGTAGAAATGAATGAAATAAATAAAAAATAAATACAACTGAAAAGGAGGTGATAATGAAGACTGGGGATGCATACACTAGGAAGCTTTCACACATTAGAAGCAACAAATATTTTTTTAATGAAAATTAGCAGCTCTAGTGGTTGAATTGGTGTTAGAGACACATCTTATTCCATATCTGCCCATTTGTGTGAAAGAAAAAGATGAACTAATAAAAAGTAATGTTCCTTATCTTTCCGGAAAATACAGTAATAAAAGTGTGTGCACAGTGGATTCAGGATCTCCACTGCCAAAGTGATTTGATGCCAGAACTATTCTGTTTCAGCTGAAGGAAGCAAGAGGAATTAAACAGGCCTGGAAGATAACATTCAAAGTCAAAACTT
The DNA here is from genome assembly GCA_030556195.1 of Anolis apletophallus. Taxonomy (NCBI): domain Eukaryota; kingdom Metazoa; phylum Chordata; class Lepidosauria; order Squamata; family Anolidae; genus Anolis; species Anolis apletophallus. The sequence continues at coordinate 121,134,975 of JARBWK010000003.1, forward strand.
GCTGCAAATGATGCACCATTAGACTGTACTTTAGTTCTAACCCAGAGAAGGCCAGTGTAATAAAATAGCAATAGTCACAGCTATTTCTCTTAAAGCTGTATGCATTATTTATAAAGATATTTCACGCTGCATTTTATAAATTGAAACAATTTATGTGAGACCATTTAATCTTCTCTAATCCAGGAATGGATACTTGGTAAGGGCTAGAAACTGCATTGGCTCTCCATGGGGCCTTGAAGGGTAGTAACTTCACTGGCGACAAAGGAAGGGGCACTATCACAATGTTTGTGTTCTAAATGACATCTAATTGACTTCCTATTTTTATATTTAAAAAGTCTGATCAGTCTAAAATGTCTCAGGAAAACCAAAAACATGGAGTAATTGAACTCAATTTTTTTTCAAAAGTTTCAGAACCAACCACATGTATCCCATGGACTAATTTATCTGAGCTTGTACTGTAGTATGTCTCTGCAGATCTTGTGCAAGTGACTGTGCAAAGCTGCCATTCATCTTAAAATCCTATAGACAATCTCTTGTATATTAATACATTGCACTAATAGGACATTTGTGGGATGTAATATGTTTTTTCTCACATACGGATAGGGCTATATTAGAAAGAATCCTTCCACTCACATCTGCTGTTTTTAGAGGCATCCTTGCATTCATTTCTGTAAGAATAACTTTTCAACAAATGTGACTGATGCGACTATAACAGAAGATATAGAAATAAATGAAATACATGGTAAAGGAAATATTTGCATCGCTGTAATTGAATGTCTTCAAATTGTTTGTAATGTAGGGAGACGCTAAGAAGAACCTATTATGGGGCTTTCTTGGCAGGTTTTCTTTCAGAAGAGTTTTGCTTTTGCCTTCCTCTGTGGCTATGAGAGTATGGTTTTCCCATAGTCACCTAGTGGGTTTCCATGACTGAGCATTAGGATGCTGGTTCCAGCATCCTAATGCAACACTTAACTAATATCCTGGCTCCCGGGAGGTTGCATCTCCTCCAACATTTCATAGATTCAGACTGGGCCAAGCAACAGATGGTCAAGATGACTTCTCTCAAGCATGTATGAACTGTTTTACTTCTCTGTTTGGAACAGAGAAGTAAATGGTAATTGCACCTGAACTCAGGAAGCTCATATCTCAAAGAATTGGGTATGCTAGTATTTCAGATGACAATAGTCAAAATAACTGGAGGTGTAGGCAAGGTGAAAACAGATTAATGCAAGATAAATTAGACAGATCATGCTCTGAAGGCACATGAGAGAGTGAAGGAAGTCGATTTCATGAGCTCAAAATAGCATAGAACAATGCACTTTGCCACTTGATTTTTGGACCGTCAATAAAAACAATTAAGTAAGCTTAATGGAGAAGGATGCATGAAGAACATACGTACGTGACTTGAAACCCAGAGTGAAAACCAGCCATGGACCTATTACTCAGTGACATTACTATTACTGAAGTTTTTAGTTAGTGGAACCAGGCCCTTCTAGTGGATGTAACTAGGTTCATGAGGTAGACATCCTATGAGATGTTTATGGGAGTTTTAATTTGGGGGAGGAGAGGAAAAAGCCAAGTTCCCAGAATCCTGGCATGGCCTATTCAGAAGGCAGATAGTTTATTTGGAAGGCCACAGCCCTTTCTCTGGAAATGAAAGGTAAAGGACACCAAAGAGAGAGAGATAACTCAGCTGTACTGCTGCAGGTTCCCAAGTCAATTTCAATAGAAGCATCAGTATGCAAAGAGATCTTGTAGTACCTTTGAGTCTGAAAGACACAAGTAGTAGCATAAGCTTCCATAGATTTTGGGTGCATCTACCCTGTAGAATTAATGGAGTTTGACATCACTTTAACTGTAATGGCTCATTGCTATGAAATCCTTGGATTTGTAGTTTGTTGAGGCACCACTACTCTTTGGCAGATAAGGGTAAAGACTTTGAAAATGTACAACTATCGTAATTTCATATCATTAACCCAAGGCAATTAAAGTGGTGTCCAACTGCATTAATTCTACTGTGGAGATTCACCCTCAGATGATTTTCTCCATACATTTGAGGAAGCAGACTATGCTTACAAAAGCTTATGCTATAACTTTCTCTCAGTCTCAATGGTGCTCCAAAGATCTGTTTACATACTGAGAAACAAATATTTGGTGACTCTAGACCAGTGGTTCCCAAACTTTTTTTGGCCTACTGCCCCCTTTCCAGAAAAATTTTACTCACCGCTCCCCTAGAAATTATTTTTTTAAAAATTTAATTGCAATTAAACAGAAAGATATATGTATTAATGCAGTGGTTCTCAACCTTTCTAATGCCGTGAACCCTAAATAAGGTTCCTCATGTTGTGGTGACCCCTGACCATATTTTCGTTGCTACTTCATAAATAATTTTGCTACTCTTACGAATTCTAATGCAAATATCTAATATTCAGGATGTATTTTCATTGTTACAAATTGAACATAATTAAAGCATGCCGCCGGCGGAGAGGGCTCTGAGGGGACGGGCAGCCTGAGGGGATGAAGAAGCGAGGCCTGCTCTCCCCGCAGAAGCATCGGGCTCTCCTGCTCCCTCCGCTGTCTCTGCTGGGGAAGGCCGTGCTCTCTTCTGCAGTGGCAGGGAGGCTCCGCTGGAGGATGCAGAGGCCTTTGCACTGAAGCCTTCGCACTACACTGGGTGTGGGGATCAAAGCGAAGGGGGGCGGGGCCAAAGTAGAGGGCTGCGCGACCCCTCTTAAATGGCCAATCATTCACCGCCCCCTTAAAGAGGTTTACCGCCCCCAAATTCCCCTGAGCCTCCCACCGCCCCTTTGGATCACCTCACCACCCACCAGGGGGCAGTACCGCCCACTTTGAGAATCAGTGCTCTAGACTGGCTGAAGACTTGATACAGTGAAACAAACGTCACTCTCTTTACTCAGCCAAGTAAGCCATAGCACATGGATTCTAAAGCTAAGCGTAAATATTTTGCCACATGAGAAAATATATCGCAGGCATATTCCTCATCCTAGGCATTAAATGTGCATAGTAAAAAGTATAGTATTATAATAACTGTGTGTGTATAGTAATAACTATCTCTGGCATTACTTCACGATCGAAGATTTTTTTTTCCATATAGATTTTTATTGTTTTAACATTTAATAATACAGGGAAAGAGGGGGAACAATCAAGAAGATAGAAAAGTTGGAAAACAACAAAGGGTATTATTTTAAAAAAAACAGACAAGAGAGGGAAAAAATATTGAAAAAAAGATGATAGAAAAATAGAAAAAATAAAAATAAAAATGTGTGACTTCCATTCCAAGCTCACGTTGATCTTGACTTCTTAACAGATAAAAGATTACTGTCTCGTAGGTATTTTATTTTCTTCTATTTTGTTCTTCATACTTTTGGAAAAGTTCCAAATGTGTTTCTTTGATTGGGTTGTCCGTGTACCTCTTCAAAAAGAAAGTTAGTTTGTCCATGTCTTTAATTTCCCTAATTTTAATTTTCCAATCTTCTATTTCCGGCGTATCCTCCAATTTCCATTTCCTGGCAAAGACCATTCTAGCTGCTGTTGTCATGTATATAAACAATTTATCTGTATTATCGTCTAGTATTAGATCTGAGTCTGTAATTCCCAACAGATAGTACTCCGGCTTTTTCTTGAATTTTATTTCTAAAATTTTCTGAATTTCTTTATGTATTTCTGTCCAGTACTTCATGGCCGCTTTACAATGCCACCACATGTGGAAGAAGCTTCCCTCCTGATCTTTGCATTTCCAACACTTACTTGATAGCTCCTTATTCATTTTTGCCAGTTTCACTGGGGTCATATACCACCTGTGAAACATTTTCAACCAGTTCTCCCTTAGGTCCGAGGCATACGTGTATTTTAATTTTTTATTCCACAACTGTTCCCACTCCTTTAAATGTACAGGTCTTCTGAAATTTTCAGCCCATTTGATCATGCAGTCCTTTATTTCTTCTGTTTCCGTGGCCCTTTCTAAAAGTATTTTATAGATTTTTGTTATTATCTTTCTTTTTAAAAAAAATAGTTTTTATTGAGTTTCCAGAACTAAAAACAGACATAACAAACAGAAATCATACATACATCTATGCCCAGCTCGACACAATGTCACCTGAGCATTTCCAACATCACACTACGCCATACAAAACATAACCTAGTACTACTTGACTTCCCCTTTCCCGTCGACTAGCCTCATCTAATACATCTTAGATGCTGTTCCTTTAATCTACAGTTTCCCACGATCCCTCTTTCCCCCGATCCGGGCGTATTACTACCAATCCTTAACATATAAAATATTTTTTATGTCTTTGTGCTTTTCCATATAGTCCGTTAGCGGGGACCAGTTCGTTACTTCGATTTTTGTTATTATCTTTCTATCTGAAGTTAGAATCATGTCCCAACTATTTTCTGTTAGATTAAATCCCACTTTCTTGTCTTGATTATAAAGATCCTTGATTTGCAAATAATTTAGCCATGTTAAATTACTAAACTTTTCTTTCAGTTCCTCATGTGGTTTTAATTTATCTGTATTTTTAACTAATATGTCCTTGTATGTGGGCCAGCATGTCCACCCTAGCAGTCTTCTTTGATGGGCTTCCATTGATGAGACCCACAGTGGAGTTTTTATATAAAAATACTTTTTATACTTCTGCCATATTCTCAATAAAGCGGATCTCACAAAATAGTTGCCAAAGTTTTTTTCCTTTTTCTCTCTGTCATACCAGACATAGGCATGCCAGCCCACCCGCAAGTTAAATCCTTCCAGATTTATTGTTTTTTCTCTTTGTAAGGTCATCCAATCTTTTGACTACATTAGTGCACAAGCATCATGGTACAGCCTTAGGTCCAGAAAGCCAAAGCCCCCTTTTGTTTTTTTATCTATTAATGTTATATGTTGGATTCTTGGCTTTTTCCCATTCCACACGAATTTTGATAGGTCTCTATTCCATTCTTTAAACTTTCCTTGGTTGCGGATTATTGGTAAATTTTGAAAAAGGAATAATAACTTCGGGAGTATATTCATTTTCACTAGTGAGATACGTCCCAGAAGTGACAAACTTAGATTCTTTCATCTATTCAAGTCTTTCTGTATCTTTTTCCAGACTGCCTCGTAGTTATTTTTCAAAAGTTGGGCATTCTTAGCTGTTATCCATATACCCAGGTATCTTATTTTAGTCATCATTTGTAATCCCGTTTGTTCTTTTAATTTATCTTGTTTTTCTCTATCCAGATTCTTCGTCAAAATCATTGTCTTTTTTTTGTTCATCTTAAATCCTGCCAGTTTGCCGAATTCTTCTATTTTTTTTAACCAATTGTTTAAGTTTTTGCATGGGTCTTCAATCAATCCCACCACATCATCTGCGAAAGCACGTATTTTATAATGATATTTCCCTACTTTTGAACCAATAATATTTTCATCTTCTCTCACGGCTTTCATTAAAATTTCTAATGCCATTATGAAAATTAATGGGGACAGAGGACAGCCTTGCCTTGTACCTTTTGATATTTCAAACTCTTTGGATGCTTGTCCATTTATTATAATTTTCGCTTTTTGGATTTCATATATCGCATTTATGGCATTATTAAATTTGAATCCCATGTCTAATTCTTGTAGTACCATTTTGAAAAAATCCCAATTTAAATTATCAAAAGCATTTTAGCATCTACCGACAGGATTGCCCATTCTTTCTGGGGATTTTGTTCATAATATTCAATCAAATTAGTTACCGTCCGTATGTTGTCTTTCATATTTCTATTTGGGAGGAACCCTGTTTGTTCCTCCCCTATCCATTCCCTCAAGAATTCCTTTAATCTCATGGATAAGATATTCGCAAATATCTTATAGTCCGTGTTTAATAACGAGATTGGTCTGTAATTCGTAATATCAGTTCCATCAGTGTCTTCCTTAGGAATCATTACTATTTCCGCATGTTTCCAAGAGTTCGGTATTATCTGTAGAGACATTGCTTCATTAAAAATTATTTTCAATAATGGGGTTATCTCCTGTTTCATTGACTTGTAAAAACCTGCCGTAAATCCGCCTGGGCCGGGGGCTTTATCCGGGCTTAGACTGCTTATTGCTTTTTCTATTTCTTCCGTTGTTATTTCCTTGTTTAAACTTTCTCTAGTGACATCTTTAATTTTTTCTAATTTGAATTGGCCTAAATATTCCATTATATTATCTTTGGGGATTATATCCTTTGTGTATAGTTGTTTATAATATTTTCCAAATTCTTCCATTATTTCCTTTTCCTTTGTTATTACCTTATCTTTTACTTTAATCTTTATTATTTGTCTTGATTGTCTTTTCTTGCGGACCTGTCTCGCTAACCATTTTCCTGGTTTGTTTGCATTTTCAAATGACTGTTGTTTCAGAAATTTCAATTGTTTAGCTTGAAATTCTAATTCCAAGTGGTGTTTTTTTTGGTTTAAAACTTGTATTTCTCGAACTAGGGTTTTATTTTTAGGTTTGAGTTTAGCCTCTTTCTCCATTAGTGCTATTTTTGCTTCTATTTCCTTCATTTCTTTATTTCTTTCCTTATTATTTCTGGTGTTATGTTGGATCAAATGACCTCTCAAGACGGCTTTCAATGCATCCCATACGATTTGGGATGTAGTTTCATTTATATCATTTAATTTAATATAATCTCGAATTATGCTTTTATACCTGTCTGAATCTTCTTCTTTTTTCAAAAGGTTTTCATTTAATCTCCATTTTCGAGTCCCTTTCCTTTGATTGATCACAACTTCTAGGGGTGAGTGGTCTGACAGATCTCTCGGCAAAATATTTATTTCATTTATTTTTATAACTAGATTTTTTGTAGGCCATGCCATGTCTATCCTTGACCATGTTTGATGGCGATGGCAATTTGAGAAAAAAGTGTAGTCTCTCGTATTTTCATTTTTAATTCTCCAAATATCCTCCAATTCCAATTCCTCTTTCAAATCTAGAAATTTTTGGGGCAGTTGGCTATTACTTTGGGTTACTCGAAGATTCTTAGGAAGGACTTATCCCACATCTTCCATAAGCGCGTTGATGACCAAGGAGATAATAATTTGGCTGTTGCTGCTTAATAATAATAATATTAAAAGATTTGGGCTTCTGTGGAAGCTTTGCCAAGTTAACAGAACCCACCATCTCTCTCTAACTCCAAACTCCATCAGCACATAAAAGGTTATGGTTATTATTATTATTATTACTAGTGGTCGTAGTAGTAGTACTAGTATTCATAAGAATTGTACCAGCAAAACACGATTAACCCAAGTTCCACCAGCCTTCCTCTAACAATCCTATTCTTTGCAATCTGTAGAATTTCTTAATTTTCCCCCCACAGAAAAATACAGGAGTGTTTTTCTAATAAGGGGACATCCTGCTTGCTTGCTTATGGATGGTGCTGGCCTCTTCCAGTATGTTGTGAGAACAAGAAATGCAAAAGCTTTGGAAGACATTACTGTTGTTTTTTTAATTAGTAAAGAAAGTGTAATAGAAGGTTGTGTGATACGGAGGTGCATCTTTGACGTTTGGCAGGAAGGAAGGGTGCCCTGCTGCTGCCCCTGGAGAAGTTACAGGGCAGGGTCAGTGGGGGATACCTTTTTGGGAATGTTTTAAAATGAGATTTTATTTTTTATAAAGAATTTTTCCCCTAAAAATCAGAGGATGACCCAAACTTGGTGGGCCAGCAGTGGTAGGTGTGTCCTTCAAGTGTGGCCAGTTAAATCCTGATAGCTCTACATGGAAACCTGGGAAGGGAAACCCGTGAAGCCCCCAATTTCTGCCAACGGGCCGGATCTAGCCACACTTTCCGTCTGCTGACTGAGAACATCAATTTGGATACCTGCCTATTTTCAGGAGGCATATGAAAACAGATCCACCGGTGTCCCAAAATCCATATAGCAGAAATAGCACGTGGTTCAGACGAAATGCACAAGCCTAGTTGTCACTTCATGACACCCAATTTCTCCCTATCCCTGAAATTGGGGCGGCCCTGAGGCAGTGCAAGAGCTTATGTTCTTGTGTGGACTGACTTGTTTTTAAATGCCTATATCAGAATAAATCATGAATATACAAAAGGCTTGTACATGAATGGGAATGTGATTAGACTTGACACAAGAGTTGGCAGCTTTCCCTTAGAGCGTGCTTCTTTGGCTGAACCTTATGTTGCCGCATTTGTAGGGACTGAGAGCAGCTCATCAGAGCAACCAGCTTGAAAAGACAATCATACTCTCTGGCATCGCTCAGGCATGCATATCATCACCCTGCTTGTCAGCTACCAAACATTTGCTGAAATGGAATTGCTCTGAATGCCTGGATAGTGTACAGGATTATCCTTTGAAGAGAAACAGGTGGGAAACTCTTTGGTCTCCATGGCTACCATACATTTCAAACTAAATAGAAGATAAGCCTGCCTCAAAAGAGTTGAGGTCTCCTGATATATGCACCTAGTTGAGCTGGGTAATATCCAGATGTTGTTGGATTGCAACTCTCAGCAGCCCTAGCCAAGGATATGGATTGCTGGGACTTGCAATCGAGTGGCAATTAGACAACTGCAAGTTGCCCAAGTTTTTTTTTATTGTTGCAGATATGGGGTGAGAACAAAAGCAACACAGCCCTGAATTCAGATCAAGCTGAAATGGGCTCTGGAATAAATATCTCATAACTTTAATGCTGACCAGTTTGCCCCAAAGTGGTTTCCAGCAAATTCTGGATTATTCCTTAACTTTGCCCACTGGTTTATGGAGTGGGTCATCCAAAAGTAAGAGATGTCTGTCAAGCTCATACAAGCCCTTGGGCTTGTCTACATGACCCCAAAATCCCAGACTCACCCCAAATGGACCACTGGTTGTCCTCATGATGCAGTGGCTTCCAGAAAGCATTGCAGGCACCTCCCCCCTCCCCATTTTAATAGATTTTGCTCAAAGTGGGGACTTTTTTGAAGCAACCAAAAAAGTGGACTATCCATGGCTATTCCTACCATATTAGGACTGTTGTAAAGTGTATAAAGACAACCATTTCAAACAACAGTATGTGTTATTCTTGAGTTTAAAATGTGTTTAAAGTTGTTATCTGTGAGCTCTGTGGCAACATAGTTTTTCTCTGTTATAGCATGAATTGTAAATGATTGCTGAAAGTGCTAGTAATTGACCTAGACGTTCTGGTTGTAAATAAAGGCAAAAATTTTGAGTGGTTGCAGACCTATGGCCAGAGAATTTATTCTAGTCTGTGGTGCCAAGATAGAATTGTTTTTCCTTGCAGATAAGAATCTGTGAATTTCTTAGGAAATAATAATGTATAAGAACATTTTATATCACTGCTATATTGTTGCTGGATTTAAATGAAGCCACGTTCAATTCCATTGCCAACTGTTTTATAGTCTTACATATTATAGGTATTCCTGCAATCAATGCTTAATCGTTCCTCACAAAACAAGGAAGTCCTGTTTCTATATCTGAGATGGAAAGTGAAGAATAATGTGCAGATCAAACCCACACTCCACATTGGGAAAAGATATTTCATTGAAATAGCAGTGCAATATCTGCCATAGTCTACTTGCTTCAGATGGAGAGATGGAGAAGGCACAATATTAAGAAAAACCAGAATGGTATGAAAATTCTAGCTTTTTGGGGAAAATGAGATAAAAATAAAGGCGGCAGCAGCAGTAATAACAATAATGGCTGACATCATTAGTTAAGGGCCAAAGACAGCATTGCAGAGATAGTGTCAGCTCCTCATATACCAATGGTGCAGATAGTTTCTAACTCAAACAATACTAAAAAAGGGAATGAATTAGATCCAAAAATCCTCCCCCACAGATGTGAAGATGAATCCAGCAGAGAGGACGTAGGCAATAAATCAAGGAGGAAGAGAATCTTTTGCTAGATTGGGGAGGAAATAGGAATTTCTATTGTGTAGAAATATATGGCAAAGAAATTGCCACACACTGAACGCAAGAATTTTCAGAGTATACGTTATCTCCATAACAGTTTAAACATTGTATTGTCAAAGGCTTTCATGGCTGGAATCACTGGGTTGTGTGAAACCTCACAACTTCTGAGGATGCTTGCCACAGATGCAGGCAAAACATCAGGAAAAAATGCTTCTAGAACATGGACATACAGCCTGTAAAACCTACAACAGCCCAGTTTAAACATAGACACTCAGAATACATATTTTCTATTAATTCTTCCCTTTCTGTCAGTTTGTTTTTGCTTCTGCTGACCTGCATTCACCTTCAATCTTTTATAGATGCTATGCAGATTGATTTGTGTTGGCAGATCTGACACACTGATATGATGCTACACTAGCAGATTAATGCAGTTGCACCAATGGACACTTTAATGTCTTGCAGCCATTTTACCAGCAGAACTGAATATAGGATTAAACTCTTAGTCTCTAATATAAAATCTACCCCCAAAAGATTCCTGCACTCTTCTATTTACTTCCTTGGTTTTTCCATCAAATGCATGTATGTGGGAGTGGAAGGCTGGGTGATGTTTAGAAACAAAGAGATAAGAATTTGCTTTACGTTAGATTGGCAGAAAACAGATTTATAATTATTTCAATTAGACACTACAAAAAATTATTGAGCTTGATTGCTGTGAGCATTAGTGACTTGAACAAAAAAACAGTGGCATGTCTAGACAAAAAAAGTCCCCCATGTTTCAAAGTTTCCAAGAGAAAGGGTCATTTATTCAGTAGGAGCTTCCTTTGGTTCTTTACTGCTTATTGATTCAAATATTAGTACTTAATTTAATTACAATATCCCCCCATGTAGTTGTTTAAATACAAATGTTTTAAAATGGATGCTAAGAAGTGGTGTTTGTACATGTGTATATATATCTGTATGTGTAAGTGTGTGTGTGTGTGTATACACACACATACACACATTTAATACTGCTTCAATGAGTAGTAATCTCAAGGAGTGCTGAACAAAATCCTTAAGAGAAGTGACAAGACAACCTGAAATTACACTATAATATAGGTGTTTTAATTGAGAAACATTGGCAATATTCCCAACATTTCTTGTGGTTGTAAAGAAAATACAAGCTGACAATTGATACTGGAACAGTACTTACATTTAATTACAAGTGAGCTGGATATGTTTAGAAGGAGAAAATTACATTAAAACCGTATTGTACGGAATAGTCACCACCACCATCAACTTTGAGTCTAAGAATTCACATAACAGCATCATCTGCATTCTGCCTATTTATTGGAACATGCTAATTAAAACAGATGAGTGGACCTAAAATGAGTGAAGTAAACACTGAATAGAAGCGGAAAAGTTCACGGGAAGCTGGGAGTGGCAGTCCTTAAATGTAAGTACTACACCAAGTGCCCCTACTGTTTTAAAAATGTTGTTAAAGCCCTTGATTTCAAATGGAGATAACCATGAGCTATTCTATCCACTCCAGGTTTAAGCATCTTGCTATAAAGGCATACATGTCAGATGCTTCCTCTATAACTTTGGCCGTTGGTTTTCCAGCACCGTGGCCAGCCTTGGTGTCAACGTGAATTAGGAGTGGATTGGTTTGCTTCAGGTTTCGGCCTAGAACATGCTGCAGAGTGGCAATGAACTTCAGCGAATGAAGAGGCACCACACGGTCATCGTGGTCAGCGGTTAGTAGTAAGATGGCAGGATACTGGACTCCATCTCCTTCAGGTGCTTTGATATTATGAAGAGGAGAATACCTGCAAGAAGGATATAACACTTGTTTGATCTTTGAAAAACAGACATGATGATTTATTCAGCAGCAGAATCCACTGAACTTACAACACTAACACCCAGCTTGAATGATCTTATGTACTTTGGGGAGCAGGAGCCTGTGTTGCTGAGATGGATGGGCCAGCGATGGCAAAAAAAAGGGTACTGGATTGAGAAATGGGAAATGCAAATGGCATTTTATTGTCTGTCGCAATTGCTTTGGCATTATTATTCTGAACATTTTTCCTTTCCCTAGGAAAAGATAAAAGATAAACATCTTGGCAGCATCACAGCACTGCCTGCACCACTGTGTTTTGCAGCCATCAATGTATAATGTATATGCTGGGATAAACTTATCCTCTTTAAATACAATGTACCTCCAGACTGCATCCGGAGGGGTTTACATGTAAGTAATAGTGGAAATCTATAGATTGCACATAAATGGATGTTTTCTGGATCTTTACAAATAATTTAAAATTTGATAATATTTATTTCAAACAAGACAGACAGCTTCAGTATGTATTCCACATATTTAAGTGTGATATAAACAAAACAAAAACCACAGTCACTTACTTGTACAACCATTCAAACTGTTCTTTGAAATCTGAGCAGCCGAAGTCTGTTGTCCAGGCATGACCGATAGTGAATTTATGGAACTTCAACATGTCCATCACGCCCACTTGAGCAATAACACACGCAAATAGATCCGGACGCTGATTGGCACAAGCAGCTTGGAAATTTGGAGGTGGGGGGAGGGGGACACAAATCCAGGTAATATTAACATTAATATGTGAAGGAGATATTTCCACTATAAATTAACACTGTTTTAAATAAAGCAGCATGAGGTTGCAGGATCTAATAAATATGGACCTACACCAAGAATACATATCAGGTTGTTGCTTGATCAAACAAAACACTCCCTGAAAAAAAGTATAATATATATGGAGGTGCTTGTGGGTCTAAGTACATTAAAAAGGTACACACCTTCAAGAATCTGGATGAATTTTGGCTCATAGTACTAGTCAGCATTAAAGTAAAGGTAAAGGTTTCTCCTGACAGTAAGTCTAGTCATGTCCGACTCCGGGGGGTGGTGCTCATCTTTATTTCTAAGCCAAAGAGCCGGTGTTGTCAGTTGACACTTCCAAGGTCATGTGGCCAGCATGACTACATGAGTGCTGTTACCTTCCTGCAGAAGCAGTACCTATTGAGCTACTCACATTTGCATGGGTTGGCAGAAGCTGAGCCTAACAGCAGGAGTTCACCCTACTCCCCGGATTAGAACTGCCAACCTTTCGGTCAGCAAGTTCAGCAGCTCAGTAGTTTAACCCGCTGGGCCACCAGGGTTAACATTACTCAGTTGTAATTTCTTTTAGCATAACGAACATAAGACATGGACACTATTATCATGCTTTTAAATAGGCTGGAGAAAACGAGAACGTTGAAATGAGTAGCTGAGGCAGTATTTATAAGCTGGCACAGTGTAGTGATTTGAATGTTACGTTAAGACTGGTGAATCTGTGCTAAGCCATGGGAAACCATTGGATATCTTTGGGTAAGTTATATTGTATCAGCCCAAGAGGAAGGCAAACAAATCTTGCCAAGAAAATCATGTGAAAGGTTCACCTTATGGTAGCCATAGATCAGTAATAACTTGAAGGCATACAACAATAACAATGAATGCGGATCACTGTGGATCCAAAACTGGGACACAGCCAGACACCCACCAGTCTGAGAATTTGCCATGACCTCCATTTTCCTGAGAATGGCGCTCATTCTAAAGAAGTAGATCTGAAGATTTTATCAGTAGCAACACATTATGGAAATGTCAAAGAGAGTGTTTCCTTTTCTTTTTCCTGCTTTGTTTTCAATAAATGTAATGCACTTTATAAAATAATCCTTGTATATATTTATTTTAGGACAGGAATAACTCCTCATTATCAGCTGAATGATTAAGGACTTGATTCACAAAAGCTTTGCAGAAATCTGCCAAGGTGGACAGATTCTGCAACATCACCAGCAACTCCAGCATCATGCAGTACGTAGGCGAGGTAAACACTTCAAGTGGTTTGGCAATTGCTAGGAACAATTATTTATTTATTTATTTATTTATTTCCAGTGTTTATACCCCGCTACTTCTCAACCCCCGAGGGGGGACTCAGTGCGGCCTAACAGATGGCAACAATTCGATGCCACACAATACATAGTAAAACACAGTTAAAATTAAAATACATTAAAATACACCTAGAATTCAATACATTAAAATACAATTAATATTAAAAACATCATATACATTCATCACCATTAAAACAATGTTCCATCCAAAGTCTTAGATCTTAACCACCAATTTGCCAACTGACCAGTCTAAAGTGCCGCACAGGTCGTGCTAGAGTGCAAACGCTTGGTCCCAAAGCCAGGATTTCACTCTTTTTCTGAATGTTAGGAGGGATGAAGCTGATCGAGGTTCCCAGGATATCAATGGAGGGATGGGAAACTTCGGGAGGCTGCTTCTTCCACAGACGCAGGGACATAGAGGGGGGAGGAGCTGGGCACCACCGTAGAAGGCCCTCCCTCGTCGTTCTCCCCCGCTATACAACTGCAAGCCTTGCCTTGCCTTTGCCTTGTTTTGAGAGGGCCCTCCCGGATGATCTTAAATTACGAGGTGGGACATGCAATGGTTGCTGTAGTCTGTTGTGATATGTAAATATTTTGCTTTCACCTGCAGGGGAAATTGACAGATGCCTCTGTGAAGGAATTATATGTGCATGTTATATGGGCAGGTTTTTTTTTTAAAAAATGGCCAACTGATACTCTACAAATTTAGATCTCTTTTTAAGTACAAGCTAAATTCAAGAATTATTTTGATGGCAATCTCATCCCCTCCTCTAAAAAAAAGGAAGTCCAGAATTCAGGATCAACTTATTGGCGCATAGCTTGTAGTTATTTCTCCATAGCAGATCCATATTTATGGTGCCTACATAGTCATAATTGCGGCACAATTGCCACAACTGTAATACCCCCTACTTTATTTGGCATCATTCTCATAGAGCAAAGGAATCTGATCTGCTGGCGATCAAGATGCAGATGGATGATGTTTCACCTGCCTCCATCAATGAGAAAGACAGGGCCTTCTCAGTGGTGGCCCCTTGGTTATGGAACTCCCAAGTGATGTTAGATTAGCCCCTCCCTCCTGACCTTCAGAAAGAGAGTGAAAACATGGCTCTGGGATCAAGCCTTCGGAGAAGAACCATAGTGCAATAGATTAATCGGAATTATGTGCAATGACTATTGGCATGACCTTGTCATGTATCATGTTCTGCAGTTGATGATGGTTGGTGGTGGTAGATCTAGCAGTTGGTGATGGAAGGGTTAATGTAAGTCTTGGTTCTAAAGGGTTGAGTAATCTGTAAGTAAGAGTTCATGGGTGAAAGCAATTAAGGGTGGAGGTATACAAGAGATAGGTTGCAGCTGGGTGTTTCTGGATATAATGAGCTAGCCTTGGGACTGATCTTTGGGAGAAAAGCATTTGTCTTATTTTGATGGTAGATGCGGCTGGTTTCCCCCCAGGTTTGTGTATTTTCGGTATCCTGACCGGTCTCCTGAACTCCTGGAACCCTGGAACTTTGAATCTCTGGACTGGCTTTTGACTATAGTATAGACTCTTGATCCCTGGACTTTGCTCATTGAACTCTCGGCGTTTGACCACTGGACTGGACCTTTTGACTACAGTGTTATCTTGAACCTGCAACAGTGTTTGCTGTCAGTTTTTGTTTTATATTCTGTGGCTGAGTGCTATCTTTATGTTTTATAATTTGGACTATTAAAACAGCCAGAAAGTAAGTGCTGTTTTAATTAAACTGTTTGATACAAACTGGGTGTTTGCTTGATTAATCTCTGCCTAAATAACGGCAGAGCCCTGGCATCGTGACAGACCTGGACTATGATTGCGGATCGCATGGTTTATAGTGATAGTAATGTTTTACAATGTTTTAATATATTTAATGTTGATTTCAATTTTTATGTATTTTAATTAAGGCATTGAATTATTGCCTATCTGTAAGCCGCACTGAGTCCCCTTTGGGGTAGAGAAAGGTGGCAAATAACTACTTAGTTATCTAATTAAAAACTGCTGAATTCTGGCTAAACCCACCAATATTTCTATATTAAATCCATTCACGTGCTTTGTTTACAAAATTAAAAAGGTTTTAAAAGGAATTGCATTATCCTTACCAACTAAGAGGCCTCCATTTGAACCTCCATTAATAGTCAGCTTCTTTGGAGAAGTATATCCCTCTTTGATGAGATACTCTGCTGCATGTTGGAAGTCATTAAAGCAGTTTTGTTTGTTGGCCAAAATACCTCCTAAGCACAAATATACAAAAAAACAATTCAGTTAAACCCTTCAAGCACACAGGCTTTAGGAACGATGCTCCAATGTGCAGCTACACACAAAAGCACTGCATGGGATGATTTTTCAATTCCATGAGTATTTTAATAATGTATGCAGTCAGGAATACAAAAGACAATGAAGATATGTCTCAACAAAGAGTTTGGAAGATGGTTTTGCCAATAACCTTAATGCTTTTAGAAGCTCTGAATAATACATACCTGTGCTGGAGCCCGGGGAGGTGGGAGGAGGGGAGACAACCATGCCATCACCATATTAGGTAATGTTTCTAATAACTTATACCATCCAAAAAGCTTCACATTGCAGTCAAATGGGCAATATGCCTTTCTGATTGAAGTTTATCTAGTTTTCTAACAAAATATGCAGTTTTCAGCTTGTTTATGATATTTTTAAATGATATCAATGCAAAAAGGTAAATGAGCCCTGATTACAAATTTTAAAACCCCTGAAAAGTATGATACATAACTAGTAATGTGTTTCATTAAACTGGTGATTATGGATATTTTCTAGAAATCTGTTTCTATTTTGAGATTTAGCCTTTATTAATTGTAGGACGACTCAAAGCTTTAGAGTGCATACCTGAAAGGAGAAACAGACAAAGAAAAACAGAGAAAGGCTGATCAAGAGAGAGAGAGAAAGAAGTAACAAAAACAACAGATTCTTGTGACACTTAAAAAAAACGTATCATACATAAAGTAAATAATAGTATGGCATAAACTTTCAGGTATTACAGCCCACTTCATCTGCTTCATGAAGTGTTATAGAAGATTTGAGATCACATACAGTACACGAGTCTGGAACATGTGTATGGGCCATCCCTCCAGATTTGTGATGTTGACTTTATAGATCTGTTTATTCATGAATTTGATTTAAAAAGTTATCTTCAGGAATCTCTAAGTCAGTGGTTCTTAACCTGTGGGCCACAGACCACCAGTGGGCCACAAGGACGAAAATCTGATCTGTGAGCCTGTTTCCTCTTTATTTATTTAATTTTATTTTCGCTCCTTTTATGTGGCCTGCTACTCCTTCCCTGTTGATGACCATGGCATACGTTCTGTATCTGAAACTATCCAATGGACTATCCAATGCAATTTTCTGAATCAGCACCCCAAAGCTGACCAAAAGCTGATTCGTAACCCTTTTGGTAGTAATGTTGGAGAGAGATCTCTGGTCAAGTGGTCCCTGGTCAAAAAAAGGTTGGGAACCACTGCTCTAAGTCCTCAATTTGACTTTATGGTCATCTTCAGCCAGTCATGATGGAGGATCCAGAGATTTCTAGCAAGACTGACTCTAGGTATCTCTAGTTTCTCCAATGCAAGTCTATGGTCAGCTTTCATGCTGAAAGACCTAAAAATCCCCAGAAAGATGCTCTCTTAAGTCAAAAAATTAGGAATTTCATTATTCATGGTTTTTCACTTTTATGGTGGTCTTGTGCCCCTAATCCCGGTGAATGCAGGGGGGTGGGATTATTGTATTTTCTCTACCGATAGACAGACAGACAGACTTATTTGAATCTATATGCCTATTTGTCTCCATTAAATCTTGGATTTAAAAATCATGCATCCAGCCAAAGCTTATACTGTAATATATTTTTAGTGTTTATAGTGCCACAGAATGCTTTTCTGATCTTACAGGCTTAATTAGTCTCTTGGGAAGCACAGAAATACCCATGCCTTTAAGAGCTAATATGAGAGTTTTGTGTTGCAGTGCAAGAGCTCCTTTCTCTTTCTCCTCTTTCCTCATTTTGCTCTGCTAAAACAAAACACACACACACACACACGACTCTAAATCTAGCAAAGATGTTCACCCTGCCTATCATACTTTGCATTGCCTGTCACTTCAAAAAACAACACTAACCAACCAGGCAGATGCATAGCAGGCTCGCCACTGAAACTAGATACACCTGCATTTAATCTTGTTAAGTATTCTTATTTTCTATAATCAATAGATGTCTTGTGTCAGGTTCCTGAAACATTAGCCCTTTATTCTGAGACCATGGGTGTCAACCTTATACAATTAATATAGTGCACTTAAAAAAATAGGAAGAACTATTATGTGAATACATAACCTCATGCTCATTTCTTGTAAACCTAAACGTATTTTATTAATCTCACAGGATAATATTACACCGAAATGTAGAAATTACTTCCTGCCTTTTCAAAACTATTTCGTATTTCCGAGAACTGAGCTGACACAATAAAAATACGTTGAGTGTGGGTCCGATAGCAAATTATTTTTAATTGTTATGTAATAACAGTTGAGTTAATAATTAAGGTAAAAGGTCAAATTTAACATTTAAGAGGAAATACATTAACTTCTCCCAGTTATATTAGCTTGTTTCCTTTGCTTGTCATTTATTACGATAACCTCAAATTTTATGAGGCTCTCTTAAACAGAAAATTTAGGTTTATCTGCTTAAAGTCTGATGTGTGTTGAGGATCATAAAACACATATACATCTTCAGATTTTGCACTTATGAAAAGTTATGAGCCGACTGTTCCTTGAAACATAAATTTTACAGCTATGATCCTGAAATTGTATTGTATTTGTATGTGTACAGCAATAAGAACATTCCAGGCCTATAAGATTTCTGTCTCCTTTTCACGTTTAGCTAAAAGAGAAGCTTCCTTCCTTCCATCCATCCATCCTTGCTTCCATCTTTCCTTCCTTCTTCTCTTTTCAATTTAGTAAACTAATGCTGGTTTTAAATATGCTCAACTGAAAAAATCCCTAACATCATATGGTTCACAAAGCAGTTTGTCTCAATAAACTATAGTGAAGATAATCTGCTTCTCAGGGTGTAGCAAAACCGCAAAGTTAATGCAGTTTGATACAACTTTAATTGCCATGGTTCCGTACTGTGCAAGGAGCCCCCGGTGGAGCAATGGGTTAAACTCTTGTGCCGGCAGGACTGCTGACTGAAAGTGGGAGTGGGGTGAGCTCCCATCTGTCAGCTCTAGCTTCTTATCTGGAGACATGAGAGAAGCCTCCCATAGGATGGTAATACTGTATATCTGGACGTCTCCTGGGCAACATCTCTGCAGATGGCCAATTCTCTCACACCAGAAGTGGCCTGCAGTTTTTCAAGCCACTCCTGATATGAAAAAAATTCTGTGCAATCCTGAGAGTTGTAATTTGCCATGGAACCAATACTCTTTGGCAGACACCTTGAAAAACTACAGCTCCCATGATTTCATAGCATTGATTCATGGCACTTAAAGTGGTGTCAAACTGCAATAAGTCTACAGTGTAGTTCAAGATCTTTTCCAAGGCAGAATGTGATAACAGAAAAGGGGGCCTTGCTTTGTGAACAAAAAAGTGCATTTGGACCTATTGTATAGGTTATATCAACTTTTAAAAAGAAAAATATGTTTCAGCCTTTGGCCTAGATATGAGAAAATGATTGCAAAAATTGCTGCTCGAAGAAAACCAATCCAGTTCAAGTCTTTAACTCTATAAATATATCTTTTTTATAAAGCTCTGGTGAATTGAGGCATTGCTCATATTGATTCAGAATTTGTCAACTACTTAACCAGTTGTACAGATAGTCATCACAAGGTCAAATGTGAAGGGAAGGGAAAGGAAAGGAAGGAAGGCAACAAAGACTATCCAGGAGATTAGATTAATTGGCTCGAACAAACACATATGCATTAGAAAATAAGCAGAAAATGACAAGAACTACATTATTATTTCATTATTTCAAACATTTATATCCTGTCCTTTCCACACACCCGGGGGGTCAGGACAGCACATCCTGTGCCTTATTCCAAATCTTGAAAAGGTCATCTTTTTTGGATGACAACTCCAATGCCATTGGAGAGTCGTAATCCAAAATTTGAAAACGTCAAGCTCTCCTTTATTTTAAGTGCTTTATTGCACTTTCAGCAATATGGCATCATGATTCTGTACCATCTAAGATCATGGTACCAAATTCACAATGTCAGAAGCAGTTGTCTGGTAAATTAACAGACAGATTAATTAGCTGTGTGCTAGCTAATGCTAACACACAGTCTGAAGGCAATGTCAGGAAACAAGAAAACATGGTCCTCCAACAGAAAGGTAAACTTTATTAAAAATTCATTAAGTTTTGTCCGCTAATTTTCACTTTTTGTGTGTGTCAGGAGCGACTTGAGAAACTGGAGGGACATTTTGTCTTGGGCAATAATACTGCAGACACACTGGCAGGCATGCTTCATCTTTCTCAATATCATCTGACCTTTTTTCCTAATTACAAGGAAATGCTGTAGACCACAGAAACAATTATAGTAATACTAAACAAAGTTGAATAACCTGAAAAATGGAAAAGAGGAATAATTGCATGTTCATAAAAACACTATTCTAAATGGCTTTTAGAAAAAATGAAGAAGGAGAATAAAACTATTTTTGCAAGCCAAGAGATAGAGAACATTTTCAAATAAGCTTGTGAGGATGCTCCTCTAAATGCAAACTAAACAGGCCTGTGTTACCTGGATGACCACCAATATCTGATCAGCATGGGAAAATATTGTCATTGAACCACCATCTGCTATTGTGCAAAGAAATCCTTACCTTTGTGCCAGGTCTCTCCATATTCGCCACCTCCCCTGATGTTAGCCACAGCCATAATGCCACCCAGATGTCTTATAAAAATCAATCTTGATACACTGAAATAAAAAAGATGAAAAGAAAAAATACTTTGAGGATGCCTGCCATAAATGTGGGTGAAACGTCAGGACAGAATGCTTCTGGAACATGGCCACACAGCCCAGAAAATTCACAGCAACCCAGTGATTCCAGCCATGAAAGCTTTTGACAACACAATATCTATGAGGTTTAAAAATGTTACAACTCAATTATAGACAAACCATAGATGAAGTATCTTTTTTTACATCATAGATGAAGTATCTTGTTGATGGGAAGCTGCCCAACGGCGTGGAAATCATCTATCGGACAGATGGCAAGCTATTTATCCTCAGCAGACTGAAAGCCAAAACCAAGGTTACAACATCTGTTATAGAACTCCAGTATGCTGATGACAACGTCTGTGCACATTCAGAAGAAGACCTACACGTCACTCTAAACACCTTCGCAGAAGCATACGAGACGTTCGGCCTGTCACTGAACATCGAGAAAACCAAAGTGCTCTTCCAGCAGTCACCAGCCAATCCCTCTCCAATGCCAGAAATACATTTTCATGGTGTAACATTAGAAAATGCTGACCATTTCCACTACCTTGGCAGCCACCTCTCCACAAAAGTGAACATTGACAACGAAATACAACACCCCCCTGAGTGCAGCATTTGTCCGAATGAAGCAGATAGTGTTTGAGGTCTGGGATATCCGTAGGGATACCAAAGTGCTTGTTTATAAAGCTATTGTCCTCCCAATCCTGCTATATGCCTGTGAGATGTGGACTGTCTACAGACGTCACATGCAATTCCTGGAACGATTCCATCAGCGCTGCCTCTGAAAAATCCTGCATATCTCTTGGGAAGACAAGTGGACAAATGTCAGTGTGCTGGAAGAAGCAAAGACCACCAGCATTGAAACGATGGTCCTCCACCATCAACTCTGCTGGATTGGCCATGTTGTCTGGATGTCCGACCACCATCTCCCAAAGCAGTTGCTCCACTCCAAACTCAAGAACGGAAAACAAAACGTTGGTGGACAGGAAAAGAGATTTAAAGATGGGTTCAAAGCCAACCTTAAAAACTCTGGCATAGACACTGAGAACTGGGAAGCCTTGGCCCTTGAGCACTCTAGCTGGAGGTCAGCTGTGACCAGCAGTGCTGTAGAATTTGAAGAGGCACAAATGGAAGGCGAAAGAAAGAAACATGGCAAGAGGGAGGCGCATCAAGTCAACCCTGACCGGGACCACCTTCCACCTGCAAACCGATGTTTTCACTGCAGGAGAACATGCGGGTCAAGAATAGGGCTCCATAGTCACCTACATATCCTCCATCAGGACACCGCACTTGGAGGACAATCTTACTCGGACATTGAGTGATCGCCTAAGTAAGTAAGACAAACAGCACAGATAGGAACACACAACTAAAATACCATCCGAGCAAATTACTAAAAGCCGAATGTTTTAACTTTTTGGCAGAGGGATAGTAAGAATGTGGTAATCCTGGCACTTCTTAAAAAGGGAGTTTCAAAGTCTGGGAGCAGCCAAGATGAGCCTGTGTAGGTTTTTGGGACAAAAAGATGGGCCTCTCTAGGAGATCTAAGAACTTTATTGGGTTCATAAAGGGAGATATGGCCCTTTAAACAGCATGGAAGCAAGCCGGAATCTACGTATGTTACCCACAGCTGATTAAAAGAGCACATCTTCCCATATGAGACTGCCAGATGTTTCAGAACCTCAGCAGAAGTCTGGTTGTGTGTTCCACCATCTCAAGAAGCTAAGTTGGAGTATACACAAACTATTTATTTATTTATTTATTTATTTTACTACCAGGCTTTTAACATATGTGTTTTTAAATAGAGATAAAAGAAAACAAAATAAAGCAAGAAATCTACAAGTAATTAATGAGATGTTTGAACCATCAAGCATTTTAAAACACTATTAAGATGGTTCTTCAGGTGATCATTAATAATCACAAAAGTAAGATGATGAGAAAAGGGCTTACTGTCAAATGATGCTTGAAATGAACAGAATAGGATGTTCAGAGAGCAAAGATAATATACAATAAGAATCTTGCTTAATGAGAAGCAGTCTATATTTTCTCCTATTTTTTTCAATCTACATGTATTCCTGAAAGCAATATGTTTGCTACCAATATCTATTTGACTAACATATGATAATATTTTCTGCCCCCCAACACCCAGGCTGAATTCAGCAAGTGAGTCTGGCAAGTCTGATGCTTAAATCCAGCCCACTTTATCCTCACTTAGAAATGACATTGTGTGTCCTTTCCTTCCGGATGGTTAAACCATTCATTTGGGTTTTATTGTCACGTCGAATCTGAAAGTGCATGGGTGAATGACGGGCTGCTAGTTCAGAGGCATGGCAACAAAAATGGAAACGGACACCAAGCAGAGAAAAAGGTCTCTGTGGGATAAAGTTTATTTATGGTTGCTTGCTTTTGGAATCTTCCAAGGAATAGGATCTTGTTGTTTAGCAAGGAACTATTCATAATTTGAGCATCTTCTTTGGTACTGAGAATCCATATGCATTCTGCTGGAACAGAAACCACTTCCAAAATCTTAATACTTATTTGGGTTACTAAATTACCCAGGTGTGCCTCTACACTGTAGAATTTATTCAGTTGGACACCATTTTTAAAATTTTTAATCCTGCCTTTCTCCTGACTCACAGCTTTTTCTATTGACTACAACCAATCTTTTCATTCCTAGGAACTTTCCAGAGACTGGCAGCCAGGAGCTTGCAGACCACCTCTGGTCCACAGATTATCACCTTGAGTTGTTGTGGTCTAAATGAAACCTTCTGGAGGAAGGAAATAGCTGGCAAAAGATGCACGGGAAAGAACAAGATATTTAACTCGAAAACTGTATTTTGGATAAGCTGTTTAACTTCACAGAATATGCCCTTGGACCAAAGGCCTATCTAGAATCGGAGTCCCCACAAAAGCCAGGCAGATGCACAGACCAAGTCAGTAGGCAGGACACAGAGACAGTAACTATTTCTTGCTGAACAGATGTTCAGGTTCATACTTCTTCCTCATCTTGGATGCAATACATAGCCATCATGATGAAAATAGGCTTATTCCCCAGAGCTTCTCCATTTCCCCTTGAAAGAAAGGCAAAGCTGGTAGCCATCATATGTCTACTACTGTAATACTACTGTACTATGCTCTTTGTAAAGAAGGATTTCATTTCATTTATTCCAGATTTCCCACCATTTGAATTCACTGGGTAGACCTTGAAGCTCAGAACAACGTGAAATATATAAGAACTTTGTAGCTACTTCTTTCTCTGTTTTCTGCATTCTTTTGCGCACCTGTACAATGTCCTTCTTTGTTAGCCACTTTTTTTCTAAATTAAGGAGCACTTTCTACTGGCAACATGGATATTATGTGAAGAACAAATAGCATGAACCAAAACTCAAATGTTTTGTAGGTTTAGTTTACATATTAATTTGCTGTACATTCATCTTGAATAATAAAGTGAGTAGCCCCTTATTACAACATCTTCAGAATTTTAATACATTTCCCACAAAGCCCTGATCTTACCTGTAGCTTGGTGTGATTGATATGTTGAATCCACCATAACCATAAAGGAAGGCTGGGTGAGATCCATCTAATTTGATCCCTTTTTTGTGGACAATAAACATGGGGATCATTGTGCCATCTTTGCTGGGGTAAAAAGCCTAGTATTGGGGAGGAATGAAAAGTATAATTAGCATGGAATACATTTCCAATAATATCACTCAGTCAGTCATAAGCATGTATTTACACCCTGTCATTTAAAAAATCTGCTACTACTAAGTGAACAACACAATCAAATAACAAATATACACAAAGTATTTTATGGACATAAGTGACATACTGTTGGATGAGGAAAAGAAGAAGAGAGTGTATAATAACAAAGATACAAACATGTACATCTATTGTTTTAACTATTTGAACAAACTAACTGTTCCCATTGGCACACAGGTGTGCCAATCTCAGCACCTCATCATATTAGGAAACACCCATTTCTGACACTGAGGACAAGTTCCAACAGTTGCCGTTACATGAAGTTTATCCCATTCCATTGGTAATCCATCAAAATCCATCTGCAAAATGATGCAGAAACGGAACACGATATTTCTAGATGACATTCTGATCATAATATTTGAAATACTATGATATTTTCCATCGCTGAAGTGCTGTTTTTGCATGTGATCAGAAAATCAGCATGCATCTCATCAGTAACGATATGGCTTGTCTGGTGAGTTGAGTACTTTGACCCCAAATTTTTTGTGAGGGAAACAGCCACCATTTCTGTTTGGGATATCAAAGGAAAAAGATCTCCAGGATTAAAGAAATCAGGAACTGCTTCTTTACCATATACACACACATACACACACACACAGAGGAATCTGCGCAATTTCTTTCTCTTTCGTATCTGTATTGAAGCAACAAACTTTCACTTTTAACTATACCCCTCCTCAGGAGGAGAAACAGAATTGTCAGAAGCTTCTGTTGAATCTGCATCGCCTCCACTTCAGTCTCATAAAACTGAAGCAGTAACTGCAGCAGCATCAGTAGATGCAGATAAAATTAGATTCCTCAGAACTCTGTATTTTGCATAAAAAGTAGTGATCGGACAAATGCATTTATTGTGCAGATGTATGTTTTCAAATCTTGTGAGACTACGTCACTGTTCAGATTTAGAAAAAAAACAGAGGTCATGGAGTGACGTAGTGGGTCTTCTGAATGGATTGAGAGGAGCAAGCCTTCCATGGTGTGATGGGAAAAAGCACCGGATTTTCTGAAGAACGGGAGTATTTGGGTGCGATGGGGCCAGTATGCATTCTGTCTGCATTCAGTCAGAAAAACTATGGGAGGCATACAGATAGGAACCGATTATTTCCTAATGTGATGAGGTCCTCATCAGTCTTATGTTGTTGTTTATTTGTTCAGTCGCTTCCGACTCTTCATGACCTTATGGACCAGCCCATGGCAGAGCTCCCTGTTGGCCGTGGCCATCCCCAGTTCCTTCAAAGTGAAGCCAGTCACCTCAAGGATACTATCCATCTTGCCCTTGGTCTGCCCATCTTCCTTTTTCCTTCCATTCTCCTCAGCATCATTGTCTTCTCCAAGCTTTCTTATCTTCTCATTATATGACCAAAGTACTTCATCTTTGCCTCTAATATCCTTCCATCCAGTGAGCAGTTTGGCATTATTTCCTGGAGTATGGACTGGTTGGATCTTCTCGCGGTCCAAGACACTCTCTGAATTTTCCTCCAGCACCACAGTTCAAAAGCGCTTATCTTCCTTCGCTCAGCCTTCCTTATGGTCCAGCTCTAACATCATTATGTTACTATGGGGAATACCATTGCTTTAACTATGCAGATCTTCGTTGACAGAGTGATGTCTCTACTCTTCACTATTTTATCAAGATTGGTTATTGGTCAGCCTTATGGTTACCTTCAAAGGGCTGTTTGTAATTGTAAGACTGTATAAATGTAACTATGTTGCCCTGGCATTGAAAGCCTTGCAGGCCACTTAAAATGACATGGTAGGCCAGATTTGGCCTACGGGCTTTGTGTTTTTAACATGTATGATATAAGATATGAAAGTCCTGTTCTCGCCACAATATAAATTCACGTGGTAAAGGAGTACGATCACATTTTCATCCTCATCCTCAAATTCTTGCACATTCAATGTGAAGAGAAAAGCAAACACACCTACACCTCAATATAATTGGGAAGCCTACAGACTCAGGCTCCCAACCACACAATGAGAGATAGTTGTGCATGCACAGAGTTCATCCACACTTTCCATTGCTAGGTTAGTGATCGGATCATGTTCCTGTGCTTGTAGTAATCAGTGGATACAACTTGAAGAGAGAAAAGGATTCAGTTTTGCTATGAACGTGCAGCAAATGATAGATAGGTTTGTCAAAATGTGCCATGAATTGCCTTCCTTTTCCAACCCTCCTTTGATCCTCTCATGATCAAAGTCTTCCAGTGGGAGAAGTCTGAAAGTTTAGTCTTTGATTCTGAATTTGTTCTTGTTTTGAATCCTATGTTTTAGCATTCTGTTTCTCAGCCATGTCTCTTCTTTCCTTGCCTACCTTCTCAACAGTCCATTTCTTTCATAGCATTTATTTTAAAAATTGGAAAGTTCTTACAGGTGCATATTGATAGGCACAGTATGCTTTTTGGGACATCAATCAAAAAGAGTACAAAATCAATTGAATGGATGTGTGAGCAAATAAACAATCAATGTTGTATTGTATCTAAATTCCTCTAGGAAATCAAAACCTTGTTTTAAACAATGTTCTCACTTGTTCCAGAAATCTAAGACAAATGAGAGCAAGCAAGGGAGTTCCACAGGACCAGAGTTCCCTGTGATATTAATGTGTGATGATTTACACTTGGAAAAAGGCCTAAACAAGGCAAGCAGAACCATTGCTTGTTTTATAATCAGCATCCTGGATTGTCTGCAAACACAAATCTACAACAGATCAAGTTTTCCAGTAGATCTACAATAACAAATGAGAATGTCTTTGTGCTTGTGACAGCTATAACACATCACAATCTCATGTCAGACACCTCAAAATTAGAAATAGTGGCTTTGGTTACTGACCAAACTGGAAGGCTAAGCTTCTTAGCAAGTGGCCGCGGTGGGGGCCAGTCTTACTTAATGCATTATGAAATAATGACAAGACATCTAAATTTTGACAGTTTTGGTTGTTGTCTGAATTCCAGCAACCATGTCCTGAAATAAAGAGGTAAAGAAGAGTGAGGTTTCTCCAAGTAGGCTATAGCTCATTGGTAAATAGCTTTTTAAAGAGCTAGAATGTAAAGAGATCTATAGAGCAAAAATCTATTGGAAAAAATGCAGAAAAATAAGAAGGCTCTTCGAGGTTATTATTTTTTCTAGTGTCAGGAGCAACTTGAGAAACTGCAAGTCACTTCTGGTGTGAGAAGTGGTCATCTGCAAGGACGTTGCCCAGGGGATGTCTGGATGTTTGATATTTCACCATCCTTGTGGGAGGCTTCTCTCATGACCCTGCATGAAGAGCTGGAGCTGACAGAAGGAGCTCATCTGTGCTCTGCCCGGATTTGAACTTCTGACCTGTCAGTCTTCAGTCCTGCCAGCACGAGGGCTTTACTAGGTCTTTGAGGTACTAATGGCCTGAAATCTAAAAAGGGTAAGATGCCTAAAACTTAAAAAGGCTCTGGGTGGGAAAACAAGAAGTTACAGACCCAAGCAGCGTTGGGCACAGTAACAGAATGCAATGTTACTGAACTTTTGATGTCATTATTGCTTTCTAAGCCAACATCCACCTTCTATCCTTACTGGAACGGAACACGCTGAACAGTAGGCAACAGCTATTTTTATAGTTAGTGGGTAACTCCAGAAGGATCACAACCCTTTCTGTCTTTCACATGTAG
The DNA here is from genome assembly GCA_030556195.1 of Anolis apletophallus. Taxonomy (NCBI): domain Eukaryota; kingdom Metazoa; phylum Chordata; class Lepidosauria; order Squamata; family Anolidae; genus Anolis; species Anolis apletophallus. The sequence continues at coordinate 121,163,140 of JARBWK010000003.1, forward strand.
CATTCAGTCAGTGCAGCTATCATCATGCCAGTTTGTAAAATGAAATGCCACAATTGGCGTCCCAAATTAGCTCTAACTCAATCACAACCACATAGACAATGGTGGGGTTGGGAAGAAGAATGCAGTGGGTGGAGGATCTGTAATGATGCTTTTGAACACATTCCAAAACCAACCTACTATTTATGGCTACAGTGTATGTAACAGGTGGCGGGGAAATTGTCCTTCCCCCAAGCTCAAAGCACTGCAGTTCTACTGAAGTATCACTGAAAGACTTGCACAGAATAAAAGGCTTCATACAAATGTCTGACTGGAACTATTGCACCACACAAATAGCATTGGATGTCAGAAAAGGAGGTGGGATCACAGAACAAGCTTGGGGAAGATGATAGCAAGCATGTTGTCTTTCACAGCACTTATCTCAAGCTATCTCAGCTATGTTGTTATTTTATACATTTTTATATATACACCTCTTTCCACTTTTTTCGTGGCATGGTAGCCAAGGTTAGTTAAAAAAAGGTTAAAAGCAAAATTAACTAAAAGACTGATAATACAAAAATAAAACACAATTAAACAGTCATCATATTTGTGTCCACTGGATATGAATGATATTTTTCCTTTCCTTGCAACTCATAAAGAAGCAGGCAGCTGATGGCCCATGAACCACCTCCAGTCCATGGACCACCACTTTGGGTAACTCTGTTCTAGAGGACAAGCAAACAATGTTAGCTGCCATAGGCAGATAAACAGAAAGACATGTGGAGGAGGCCATCATCAAGTAAAACCAATAATTCCAACTAATATAGTATCTGTAACTGTGAAGCCTGGGGTACGTGTGACGGTTGTCAACACCCGCTAGAGCACCTCTGCCCTGAATCCCGTTCTTGATGATAGTAGTTAAAAGTCAGTTCATAGCAATTGTAATTCTTACTTTAACTTTTTTACAGTTATAGATTTTGTTTTAATACTTGCTGTAAATGTGTTTCATGTTTCTAAAAGTGTCTTTAAATTTTTCTTTGCCTTTATTTCCACTTAAATAATATAGTGGCCAATCCTCACTAATTACAATAGAAAATATACTAAAAAAGTGTTGGAAGACTATCTCAGGATTTGACATTTTCTTGCTTCATCTTTATTACGAGAATAACAATATTAAATATCAATAAAGAAGTAATTTATTAAGACTGCAGCAGATTTAATTTCCCTTTAAAATTGCTGTGAGAAAGTCCAGTTGTTTCTCAAATGGCCAATAACAAGAGGTACATTTAGAAAACTAAGAGAGACTAGGAACAGCAGTTTCCAAGGAGAGGAAAGAGAGAACACAGGGCCTATTTTTAGACTTCAACGGTCCTCATCAGAAAATGTTAATGCTAACATCTCCCTTTTGTAAGAGCTTGGAGAGGTAGAGATACACTTGTACCAGTTACATGTTGTTATCCAACACAGTACTAATTGAACCTTGTTATGAAACTTCCAATTCTGTGTAGGAACACTGATATCAAATGATTACGGGAACAATTTGTAAGACATATGCTGTTTGTCTGCCAGTTTGTGAGTGTGTGTGCCTTCAGGTTGCTTGTCGATCTATGGTAGTGGTTTCCAACCTCTTTTTTTTTTACCAGGGACCACTCCGCAGCATTAGTACCAAAAGGGTTACGAATCAGTTTTTGGTCAACTTTAGATTCAGTTTGGTTATTTGGGGTGCTGATTCAGAAAATTGTATTAGATAGACCACATCAGCTCTAGTTTCTGATACAGAACATATGCCATGCAGAAGTCGCCATCTGCTCGCCTACATAAAACCATATTTAATAATCTAGAGCTAATGTCATAGTAGTAACCTTTCATAGGTAGTCAGCCTCTTCCCTTCCAACATTCCGATTTCCTCGGCACTATAAGAGGGTTTTGCAAGACCATTTGCTCTCGTTGCCATATGGTTTCGAGGCAATAATGCAATAATGGTGAGGCAGTGGACCATACTTTCATTCTTGAGGACCACTGGTGCTCCACGAACCACAGGTAGGGAACCACTGATCTATGGTGACACCATGAATACGTTTTTAAAGGCAAGGAACACTCAGGGGTGATTTTATCATTATTTTCCTTTGAAATGTAGCCAACAGAATTTCTTAGAGGTCTCCTATCTACTGCCCCTTTTTAACTTTTAACTTCCAAGGCCAGATGGGATCTGGCACCTTTAGGTTTTTTTAAAATCTCTGTGTTTGTGTGTGTAGGTATCTTCAAATTGGGTGTGGATTTATTGTGACCCATGAATTTCATAGGGTTTTCTTAGGCAAATAATACTCAAAAGTGATCTTGCTAGTTCCTTCCCCTGAAATAAAGCCTACAGCACCTGGTAATCATGAATGGTCTCCCATCCAGGTACTAACCAAGTCTGACCCTGTTTAGTTTTTAATATCAGACAGATATGTGGTGTGAATTATTTAAATCAAAATCTGAGAGTATTGAGGAGCAACATAACACATTCTAACTCACAGAAAATAATGAATCCTTTAAAACTGACTGGATTTCATTCCTGTGCAAACTGTCTTGAAAAAAACCCTGAAATAACCTCACTGCCTTTGGATAAAAATTAACTATGGTTGCAACATGTTAAAGCTTGCCAAAAAATTCTTAAGGATAGTAAGACTTAATGCATAGCAACTTCTTAGTTTCTAGCTGTCCATACCTCTGGATCCTAAACACATGAACCACTGATGTTATCTTTTAACTCCTGGACTCAGCCACTGTTTTCCTTTTATTATGCTGGCAAACAATAACAATACACTGTATATACTTGAGTATAAGCCGACCTGAATATAAATCGAGGCACCTAATTTGCCCATAAAAAACTGGGAAAACTTAATGACTTGAGTATAAGCTGAGGGTGGGAAATGCAGCTGCTACTGGCAAATTCCAAAGTAAAAATAGATACCAATAAAATTACGTTAATTGAGGCATCAGAAGGTTAAATGTTTTTAAATATTGACCATATTTCTAAGAAAACAGTAAACTAGCTCTGTAAGTGGAGAAGTAGCATCAACAAAAACAATATGGTATCAACAATAACTTAACAACAACAACTTCATTTGTATCCCACCCTATCTCCTCATGGGGACTCAGGCCGGCTTCCAACATAATAATAGGAGATATAGATCTATAATTATATATACCATATTTTCCAGGGCACAAGACGACTGGGCGTATAAGACTATCCCCCAACTTTTCAAGTTAAAATATAGAGTTAGGGATATACAAGACCCCTCTCCCAACACAATTCTATTGATTCAGTATCCACGACTCCCAGAATGCCCCAGGGAAAGAAAGTGAGGTGGAGTCTTCTGAATAGGGGCACAGACAGCTAAACAAACACAACCGAAGTGTTAACCCTTCCCTATGCCATCAAAGCTTTATTTATCATGTCAGAAGTGAATTGAGGGTACGGTTGTAATATATTTAAAAACACGGAATAATGTTAAAAACTTGGCATTATACTAAATGTTCTTTGACCAGTAGCTGGCCACTTGGAGTGCCCCTGGTGTTGCTATAAAGAGGTCCTCCATTGTGCATGTGGTAGGGCTCAGGCTGCATTGTAACAGGTGGTCTTCTCTACACTCACATGTCATGGACTCCACGTTGTAGCCCTATTTCTTAAGATTGGCTCTGAATCTCCTGGTGCCATAGCGCAGTCTGTTCAGCGCCTTGCAGCATTCAAAACTTATATAGACTGGAATTACACATTTAAATGTACCTGTTCTGACTTATATATAAATTCAACATACAAAACCAAGCTTGTTCTTAACTTGGAGGTTACCTGTAAAGCAGTGGTTCCCAACCTGTGAGCCGTGACCCAGCAGTGGGCCATGAGAACAAAAATCCAGTCTGCAAGCCTCCTTCCTCTTTATTTTATTTTATTTCTGCTCCTTTCTTTAGAGCTGACCAGCCCCATCCCTTTGGGCACTAATATAGGAGAGTGGTCCCTAGTCAAAGTGGTCCCTGGTCAAAAAAAGATTGGGAACCACTACTGTAAAGGCTTTTTAAAAACAGCAGTGGCATATGCACAGATATGTAAAAAAAAAGCTGTTTTGTAGAATTTCAGAATCATAAATAATCAAGGAAGCTCTCAGTAGAGTTCATTTCATGACTCACCCATGGGGCAAGACAGAAGAAGTGTCATGCTGATTAAGGCTAAGTATGAAGAGCCAGACATTTAAGGGGGGAATTCTCTTGTTAGTGAGCCTGATTGTCTCATAATTGCTGGAAATAAACACACCAGGTGGTCTAAGGAAAAGAGAGAAACTGAACAGAAAGATAATTCTCCAAAAAAGTTCAGATGGAAATCCTGCAAGGAAGGCACACAGTGAGTTTCTTTTTAATTTCTGCTTTAGCAGCTAAAGAAAACGGTTTAATTCCCTCTGCACAAATGCCAAGTGTCAAAAGGTTTGGCACAAAGTGGGTAAATCAAACATTTTTGAAACTGTCTTATTTTTTTCTCTTCTGATCTATTACTAAGTGAGTTGAAGATCAGTGAGTCTTTCTTTTACTTTCAAAATAAATAGATTTTGTCTCTCTTGTTTAATACATTACTAGGAAAGATAAGAAACTGAAAGTCACATTCTTTTCATTCAAGCAGCTCAGATGTCAGATTGCTCCAGGATGCAGACAATTATTAAAACAACAGCTGGGGAACATGGAGGTAAGGGGCAAAAGGGAGACACAGAACTGACACAGACCTTTTTGCAACATAACTAATTGATAGCATTAAAAAGGTGCATTGCAAATTTGATTCTTTTTCTGCTCCTGCACAATCTAGCATATTTCCTCCTCTACAAAAAATTCCCTTAAAAACAACTACCCAATAAGAACGTACTACAACTTATACCACAATTGATATGGCAATACATTTCTGGTGCTGGATTTGGGCTGCTTCTTTAGCCTACAAGAAACCAGTTGTCTATTCAGCATACCACTGTCAAACTCAACAGGCAGAATCTGTGAAGGCAATTAGTAGCCTTTTAGAGGGAAATACTGTTATTTCCTATTTAGCTTTCAGTCCTAGTTGATGACCACATGAAGGCAAGTCAACTTAAATCTTTAAATGTTCTTACAGATGTATAATATAATATAATATAATAATGTAATTTTATCCTATTTACTAATATAAATCTGTACTGTATGATTCACGTTATATTATGTTCCAAGATACATACACACTTGCATAGCTGAGGCCATGGATAATAGCAAACTATATTTTAAACAGTTCTTTGGTGGGAATCACACCATAGAACGCTGGTTCTCAACCTGTGGTCCCCAAATGTTTTGGTCTTAAACTCCCATAAATCCTAGCAGCCGGTAAACTGGCTGGGATTTCTGGGAGTTATTTATTATTTATTATTTATTTCAGGATTTTACCCCGCTCTTCTCAACCCCCGAGGGAGGACTCAGAGCGGCTTACAGTACGGCACAATTCGATGCCCACATCACAACAGTATAAAACCCCAAAACCCCACAACAATTAAAATACATTAAGATACATTAAAATACAGTTTCAACAGCATCATACACAGTCATTCCAAGTTAAAACAATATTCAATCCATAAAAACATTGACCCTCTTCATCCATTCCATTAAAATCCCCATCTAACATGCTGCCTAGTGCTGGTGTGCAAACGCCTGGTCCCAAAGCCAGGATTTTACCTTTTTCCTGAATGCCAGGAGGGATGAGGTGGACCGTACCTCTATAGGGAGCGCATTTCACAGGCGGGGAGCCACCACCGAGAAGGCCCTCTCCCTCGCCCCCACCAGCCGCATTTGAGAAGTCGGCGGGAGCGAGAGCAGGGCCTCCCCGGATGATCTTAGATTGCGAGGTGGGACGTAGCGGCTGATGCGTTCAGACAAGTAAGCTGGGCCAGAACCGTATAGAGCTTTAAAGGTCAAAACCAGCACTTTGAATTGAGCTCGGAATTGGACAGGCAGCCAGTGGAGCTGACACAACAGGGGGGGGGTGTGCTCCCTGTATGTAGCTCCCGTTAGTAATCTGGCTGCCGCCCGCTGGACTAATTGCAATTTCTGAACTGTATTCAAAGGCAGCCCCACGTAGAGTGCGTTGCAGTAATCTATTCGGGATGTGACCAGAGCGTGGACGACCGTAGCCAGATCAGACTTCCCAAGGTACGGGTGCAGCTGGCACACAAGTCTCAACTGTGCAAAAGCTCCCCTGGCCACCGCAGAGACCTGGGGTTCCAGGCTCAGCGATGAGTCCAGGATCACTCCCAAGCTGCGAACCTGCGTCTTCAGGGGGAGTGTAACCCCATCCAACACAGGCTGTAACCCTATGCCCTGTTCGGCCTTACGACTGACCAGGAGGACCTCTGTTTTGTCTGGATTTAGTTTCAATTTGCTAGCCCTCATCCAGTCCGACACAGCAGCCAAGCACCGGTTCAAAGTCTGGACAGCCTCCTTGGTGACAGGTGGGAAGGAATGACAGATCTGGACATCATCTGCGTACAGATAACACCTTACTCCGAAACTCCGAATGATCTCTCCCAGAGGTTTCATGTAGATGTTAAACAACATCGGGGACAGTACTGAACCCTGAGGGACTCCACACGACAACGGCTGTGGAGCCGAACAGGTGTCACCCAATGACACCTTCTGGGTATGACCTTCCAGGAAGGATTGGAGCCACTGCAAAGCAGTACCCCCAAGCCCCATATCTGCAAGGCGACCCAGAAGGATACCGTGGTCAACGGTATCGAAAGCCGCTGAGAGGTCCAGCAGAACCAACAGGGACACACTCCCCCTGTCAAGTTCCCGGCGTAGATCATCTACCAAGGCGACCAAGGCTGTTTCAGTACCATGTCCCGGCCTAAAGCCAGACTGTGCCGGATCAAGATAATCAGTGTCTACCAAGAACCCCTGGAGTTGCGAAGCCACCACACGTTCCATGACTTTGCCCAAATAGGGGAGATTGGAAACTGGCCGATTGGAAACTGGCCGATAGTTCACCAGTGATGGTGTCTTCAACAGCGGTTTTATAACAGCTTGCTTTAAGCTGGCTGGAATGATGCCTTCCCGAAGGGAGGCATTAACCACCACCTTCACCCACTCTGCCAAACTCCCTCTGGCTTCCTTGATCAGCCAGGATGGGCAGGGGTCTAGGATGCATGTGGTGGGTCTCGCTTCACCAAGGATCTTGTCCACATCCTCGAGCTGAACCAATTGAAACGAATCCATTAAAACCTGACAAGCAGGTGCTCGTGTCACATCCTCAGAGACTGCCGTTAAAGTGGTATCGAAATCGGAACGGATCAGCGCCACTTTATCCGTGAAGACCTTGGCAAATTCTTCACAGCGTACCGCCGAGCCGTCAGGGATCTCGCACTGCGGCGGATTTAAAAGACCCCTGACGACTCGGAATAGTTCCGCTGGACGGTTCTTCGCGGCGGCCACCTTGGCCGCAATAGAAGTTTTTTGTGCTGCTTTTGTTGCTGCGTCATAGGTCCTCAAAAAGGAGACCAGGCGCGCATGAGCTGATCTGCTCCGCTTCCGACGCCACACGCATTCTAACCTCCTCTTTTTTCGCTTCATTGCTGCCAACTCCTCAGTAAACCAAGGAGCTGGTTTAGCTCGGTTACTCAAGAGGGGGCGTTCTGGAGCGATCGTGTCAATAGCCCTTGTCATCTCCCTATCCCAGAGAGACACAAGAGCCTTAACAGGGTCGCTTACCGAGGAGGTGGCGAAATCCCCAAGAGCCGTCAGGAATCCATCTGGATCCATAAGTCTCCTGGGGCGGACCATTCTAATGGGTCCACCACCCCTGCGGAGGGGGAAAGGCACAGTAAATCTAAACCTGATCATGTGGTGGTCGGTCCATGGCAAAGGAATGATGAGTTGTAGGCCAACACACCTGGGGACTCGCAGGTTGAGAACCTCGCCATAGAATCACACACAGAGAAGGTCATAAATACTTTTTTGGAGCATGGGTACATGAAACCATGCATATTGAATCAGTGGATAATGGGCTCTGTAATTATTGGCTATCCTATAAGCACTTTAACCTATTGGGTGATGTCAGAATTTTGATATAAAGGAAGCTCCTCCATGGCACAAATTTTCTATATTTAATATTGTTTTTATTAAATAATTTCCTGTTCACATTGCCTTAGGAATGTACTGCTGAAGATTAGCTTACTAAATAGGATGGTACCATAATTTAGAAATGTAACATGATGGTGGAGGAACAGCTGGAAATATCTGGCATATTCATATGCCCCTGCCCTATGTGCTCATATGGAGTTTGTAAAATTAAAGCAATTGGAAACTTTGTGCAATTTCCTAGCATTATAATTATAATACAGGTTCGTTCCAATTCAGAGCAGTGGTAAGATATTTATCATTCATTAAAGTTGCTGAGGTAACTTCCAACCAGAATGTTGTTATAAGTAACTGAGCTTTGCGAAAAGCACTTCTGAAATAGTTGTTTGTCATCCACCTATTTATCAGATTTACTTGCTTCCTGAAAGAACATTAGGCCATAACAAGGAAGGCCATCTTCTGCTTATGGGCATTCATCTTAGCAATGAAAAACATTGCCCTGAGAATATTAATGCCTATTTATTTTCAGGGTCATGCCACTTAGTTAGTTTCATGGCAAATGCACCAAGGAGAGAGTGGAAATGACTAATTTGAAAAAGGCAATTTACTGTGAATAATGATTGGCACACAATGATTATAAACCAGCATAGCTCATCATAGTGCAGCATGTGGAAGTACTGGTATGCTGAGCCACATATCACACCCAGACTTACTGCATGCCCACTGAAGCTACCTCCCCATGACCATTTTGAACCTGATGAGAGCAGTGAGAGATTTGAGAAGTGTTAGCCAGATGTGACGTGATTACATGATGGATTGGGTTCAACCAGGGTCATAAGAAGAACATAAGAACATAAGAAGAGCCATGCTGAATCGGGCCTCAGCCCATCTAGTCCAGCATTCTGTGTCACACAGTGGCCCACTAGTTGTACACAGGGATCTCTAGCAGAAAGGAGGGCAGAACCCTCACCTGCTCCCGACCCCCCACAACCAGTACCCGGGGAAATCCTGCCTGCCTCCATCAACACAGAGGTGGCACTTGGATGTCCATTTCAGTAGCTACTGATTCCCTTGGTGTCCATGAATCTGTCTAATCCTGCCTTGAAGCTGTCCAGGCTGACCGCTGTCACAACCTCCCCTGGAGGCTGCAGTGGCCGATGTAATCATTTCACATCTGTCTATGGAGACATAGCCAGCTGGTTTCATTCCCTCCTGGGAACAGAATAGCTGTACCTGGATGGGTTCAGATCTAGGAGGGCTTTGTTCACTGAAGAGGGAGGAAGTGAATACCAAGTGTTACATGAGGGAAGTGTTACATGAGGGCCAGCAAGGTCAAGTCAGATATGGCGATGCTCTCTCAGAGCCTTTTCTAATAACTAATGGAGTGAAACAAGGTTGTGTTCTTGCACCAACCCTATTTACTATCTTCTTCAGCATGATGCTCCAAAGGGCTACGGCAGACCTACAAGAAGAAGATACACGCTATGATATACGCTATCGTACTGATGGTAGCTTGTTCAACTTAAGCCGCCTGAGGGCTCGCACAAAGACTCTAAACTATCTAGTCCGTGAGCTGCTTTTTGCTGACGATGCTGCCCTTGTCGCCCATTCAGAAGCAGCCCTGCAGCGCCTCACATCCTGCTTTGTAGCAGCTGCAGAGCTGTTTGGGCTGGAAGTCAGCCTGAAGAAAACGGAAGTCCTCTACCAGCCCACACCACAGGAAGAACACCATCATCCTCACGTCAGCATAGGCAAATCTGTGCTTAGGTCCGTTCAGCAGTTCACCTACCTGGGAAGCATCATCTCTTAAGATGCCAAGATTGACAAAGAGATAGATCACAGATTATCAAAGGCATATAGTGCATTCGGAAGGCTTCACAAAAGAGTCTGGAGCAACAAGCACCTGAGGCAAAGCACCAAAATCAGTGTGTGCAGAGCTATCATACTGTCTATTCTCCTATATGGGTCTGAAACATGGGTCACCTATCGCAAACACCTACGACTCCTCGAATGCTTTCATCAGCGCTGTCTTCGCACAATCCTAAATATACACTGGACTGACTATGTGACTAATGTTGCTGTCCTTGAGCAAGCAGGGATCACCAGCATTGAGGCCATGCTAATGAGAACACAGCTGCGCTGGGCAGGGCACGTCTCTAGGATGGAGGACCACCGCCTCCCAAAGATACTACTCTATGGTGAACTCGCCACGGGTCAGCGCAAGAGAGGCGCCCCCCAAAAGAGATATAAGGACTCCCTGAAACAACATATCAGGCTCGGCCAGATTGATCACCAAAAATGGTCTACCCTGGCCTCACATCGGGAGACATGGAGAAGCACTTTCCACAATGCTGCGGCCTCTTTCGAGAAGACACGGAGAATGGGTCTCGAAGAGAAATGACAACGCAGAAAGAACCGCAACTTGGAAACAACATTACTCAAGAAGACTTTCTGCTGTGCTTTCTGCAACCGGACTTGCCTATCTCAGATTGGCCTTTTTAGTCATCAACGCGCTTGTAAAAAGCATGGGATGAGTTCTTCCTGAATCTTCGTTCGCGAAGTAATGCCGAGAGAGATGGAGACATAGCCAGCTGGTTTGATTCCCTCCTGGGAACAGAATAGCTGTACCTGGATGGGTTCAGTGGTAGATCTAGGAGGGCTTTGTTCACTGAAGAGGGAGGAAGTGAATACCAACCACCCCAGCAACCCAAAACAGACGTACACAAGGTAATAATGATAGGATTCTGGTCACAATATGTGAAGCAAACACTGGTTATAATGAAGGCTAGCAACATCTTCTATTTTTCCCCAAGCTCACAACCCACCATATGATTGGCACCAGTTCCTAGTGCATGCGTTAAGCCCACTAATTGTGATGCTAAACACAGATATGAATCTCTGAAGGGAAATCTATTGAACTGCTTGTTCAATGCAGTAAATTGTAAGGTACAAACAATTCTCTTCCAAGTTAAGAATGCTTTTACTTGCAAAGTGAATAACAAACTATAAACATGCTGAAGGGAGCCAGGGAAAATGCTGGAAGCTCGAGTCATTCTGCCAAATGAAAGCTATTACTCTCCAGTCAAGATTTAATTTCAAAGATGAAAATTTTTCCCCAGCTGCTATATCAGATATAAACATACTCTCTGAGCTGATCATGTGCCTTCATTAAGAGACCATCATTTGGATTATTAATCTAATGTTTTTGAATGCTATTCTTAAACTAGCATAGTACAAAACATAATTCAGAGAAGGTCACCTAATAATTCACATAGTTAGACAGATGCTGGAGGACTAGAGGAGTCCACAAATACTTCCAGAATAATTTTTTGCAGGAATACTTTTTGGAGAATGGACAAATTAAACAATTGATATTGTATTTGTGGGTAAGGAGGTTTTACTGTAGTTCTTTTATTTGCAAAGACAAAAGAGAGATGATATTGAAGTTTGACTCTGAATGCAAGTTTCTCACCTACACTGATATTACTATTGCCATTTTTTTTTTAAAAAAAGTTTGTCTGTGGTTCTGGTCTCAACACAAACTGGAACACTTACCATTGTAGTTGACAATACTCCCTGAATGTTTTCATGACAGTATTCCAAGCAAGTGATTGACTGAACACATAGATGTGACCCTACCATTAGGCAAAGTTGGGCAGCAACATCATACTAAAAATAATGGGAGGGGTGTGTATCAGTGAGAGCGACCTCTTGGCTCTCCCATTCTGGAAGGAAACAGCCGTGTACACCCCACAACATAACAGAACCTTGTCCCAAGTAAATACTCTGTTGCCTAAGAATGGAAATGAACACTATCTTATTGAAAATGTTAAAGTAAGTTTGAATTGCCATTACAATTACCTTTCATATATGAGAAGGGAATGGCAGACCAATTTTGGCTTTAGTGATTGGCCCTACTAAACAGTCCATCTTCTCAGACCTCCTAGGGCACATCTACATGGGTCACTTAGGCTAGTTTCGAAATAGAATAGAAGAAAGAAGTTCTGGTGTGCAGATGATGACATTCAGAGTCTGATTGGTACTTGCATATCCCACAAAGGCTGACCACAAATGCTGCACTTTCAAGCTGACTTCATGCTGTACTAAATAGCCACTGTAGATGTTCCCCTAGGCTTGAGATACTACAAAGCAGACATATTCAGATTTAAGGGCCCTGTGGCTTCACAAGGGACAGAGACACTCTAGATTCTAAGGGGAGTGATTTTATTATTGCTATGGAGTTTAAAAAATGCTATCTTTTCTTTCAGTTCCCACATGACCAAAGAAAGCGGAGAGGCCTCTACCTGCATTGTAATCCCCCCAGACCACCAGAACTACAGCAGAGACAACGTATGATATACAATGTAAACCAGTGATTCCAATACTGTCACTTTTTTCTTTCTCCTGTATGTTTTAAAAATATACTTTGATGAAAAAGCCATGGGAACTTCGAAAGCTTGTATGATGCATTTTTTAGTGCAATTGCTTTGACCAATAATTATATTCTTCTTTATAGATTTTTTGGGGAAAGTGCTCAGTTCTATTATGAATTGAGCTGAGGGAAGCACACTCAACCATATGCCATTACACTGACCCTGCTCATAAACACCACCATCCCTCCCAAATCCCAACACATTCTTTCCAGTTTAACTAACCAATGTGGTGTTTTTTTTAGTGGAAAGGGTAACTTTGGTGAGTCTGGGACTCCATTTCTGCCTCTGGATCCCATGGCTGAATCCATGTGTTCCTGAAATGCAGTCAAATATAATGACTGGAAGTGAGAGGAAAACCTACTTCCAATTTCACTCAACTTAATTTTCCCAGGAAATCAAAGCCTTGTCTCAGAATAGAATCACGATTCCTAGATGCTTCCTCACATTCCTTGTTTTACTCAGAAAATGCAGGGATTCTTTTCCTATGGCCTCCTTGAAAAACAGCCAGGTTAATACATCCTGAATTACTGCAAGCGACTAAGTATCTCTAAGTATTTGCAATTATTAACAAGATTCTGCTGCTTTCATAAAAATACTTTTGAATTTTCACACGAAGGAACTGGGAGCTAGATTTGCGAAAAGATGTCAGAGGTTTTGTCTGCCTTGGGAATACTGGTGTAATATGAAATGATGATGTGTTAATTGTTAGCCCATAGGTGTGAGATTAATCTGTATTCATAAAGGAATATCTGTAATACCTGGAAAAATACAATAAAATGAGACATATGATTTCCATATTCAATTTCAGAAACAATTGGGGGAAGAGGAAGGGTTTAGGAAAATGCAATTTTACATAAATATAAATCCAATTAAAGAAATCTTTATTCAGAAGGCCACAGTCCCATAAAGATTATAAAAGCTTTCCTTTAAATATCCATTAAACAATGTTAAGTACCTAATGCCTATTTCCATTTTTTCGTACTGTAAGCAATTTGTGTATATGGGGATCAATAACTATAGATTGGAGCAGATTTTCCTCCATTCTAAAATGGTTCTTTAAAATGTGGCATCTGATTTCAGGTTTGGAATTAAGCTGTCAGTCTCAATTTTATTACTCATCAGTCAATTTCATCACTCTGGGAAAAAGAAAGTTTTACCCTATACATTTACCTAGAAACTACCAGTGTTTGGGAAAATTTAATTGATTAGTTAGTTATAATTCCAAGGTCGCCCCAACTGGTTGTATTATATTATACAATACAATTTTTAAACACGTTTTTTGCTTTCCCCATTTTCCAAAGGTAACTTAAATAGCCACTTTCAACTTATGATGCATGCTGTTTGCTTGTAATAAAAATTATACTCTCCTCCCATACTTTTAATGGCTGGGTTGAAGTATAGGAGTCATCTTCAGTTTTCAATCTGCAACCCTAGTATATCAATTCATATAGAGATTGGCCCCTTTTTGGTTTTAACTACTGCTGCAAGCCTCTGGGGTTTTCCGTTGTGATTTGTCAAGAAATACTGACAGAGTTTACCTATGCAAATTGACAAACCAAAGATGGGTAACCTTTGGCCTTAAGGATTGCAATATTTCAAGGGGCTGGTAAAACATCCGGGTGTCCCCTGGCAATGTCAATTCTCTCACACCAGAAGTGACTTGCAGTTTCTCAAGTCACCCCTGACACAAAAAAAGGGGAAGATTATATGCCTGTGGTGAATGAAGTCAATGCCATCTCACATCCCCTCCATCACACAAGCAAATATTCACAAGAAAGCATGGAACTACCCTTCATACACCAAACTAACTTGATTTAGGAAGCTAAGCAGAATCTAGCCTGATTCATAGTTGACCCCAAAAGAACAGAAAGCCCAAATGCACTGAGACATAAAGAGCTGGAGGGAAAAGGGATGGAACTGACCACATGGTACTGCAATGTTCTACTCACTGCAGTTTGGTGGATACAATAAATGTGATAATTACAGGTAGATGAGCTTGCATCCAATTGGATAAAACAAAAACGAAGCCACTGCTGCTGGGAGAAATAATAATCTAGAACAGGACAGAACAGAAGGGAATATTGGCATAATTAAAATTGTGATTTTCCAGGGACTTGGATTTTCTTACTGAATTCCTAGTTCCTAATGGCAATTATTTGGCAGAAATCTACCTATTTGTACATGATGGCAAATACTGTATCACAAACCCCATATTCTCTAGTCCAGTGGTTCTCAACCTGTGGGTCCCCAGATGTTTTTGGCTTTCAATTCCTAGAAATCCTAATAGCTGGTAAACTGGCTGGGATTTCTGGGAGTTGTAGGCCAAAACATCTGAGGACTCACAGATTGAGAACCACTGCTCTAGTTAGTATTATTAAATCTTGGCAAAAGCGCCTGGTTGAAGGAGGCAATATGAATTTTGAACTAGGTATTTAAAAGAATAACAACAAAGCAGAATCTATTTATTATTTAATGTTGAGCGATAACCATTTCACACTTAACATGGAAAAAAACCCCAAACTGATTGTTAAGGCTGCCTGAAATGCCATTTATTCTGCCAAAGAAGGGAGTAAGAGCTGGAGCCACTGGAAGATGAATCTTGTATTAAGGAAGAAGCCCTTCGGCTGGATAGCACAGCCACTGAATACTAGTTTATATCTCCAAGGGGCCATTTATCTGCACTCAGAAAAATATTAGTCGGAAAATAAAACCTCAATAAATATTTCTTTTAAAGCGTCTTCTGAAGCACTTACTTTGTTCCACAAGGCCTGTCATGAACTTTACTAGTACATATTGTTTTTGTATTAAAAATAATTTTAATTGGTATTTTTAATGCTCACAAAATGACACAGAAGTAAGAATAGCAAGATCCAGGAAAGGTGTGGGAAGATGCTGTGAAGCAATTTCCTCTACGGTTCTGCCAATTAACTAAGTTGTGACTCATGATCAATCCAGTAAGGGTTGGTAACCCTGAAGCTAGTGGGACAGTGACTCTGTGTGGGTGTTTAAAACAAAACATTATAGGAGCTGTCCAAAGTGCTGAATCCAGATGCCCAAATAGGTTCAGCACATTGAACAGCTCATTTACATTATAATTGAGGGGGAAAAGATTTTGCTACCAACAGCGCAGGGAGGAAACTGTATAGTGCCAGCAACCATGGCTCTCAATCTGTTTCCACAAATGCATTGATCTTCTGTTGTTATGTTATTAACCATGTCAACCAAGCAAATGTCTCATGCTCACTACATGCTCAAGATCTTTGTTAAGATCTGGAACAATGTCATAAACAAATCTTACCGCTTTCATTTTTCCAATGTGATCACAGCATTGGAACAACAACAGGCAGTAAACATATGAGGCTGCTCCATAGTATTTGTTACTAAGGCTGTTCTAAAACTTTAGTCTCAAAATCAGATATATGAGATGTATGTGTAAGCATAGCATGGTCTTCTTTCTGACACTGTTATAGGATATATAGCATTTAGTGTAATAGTTTTTGGAGTAGACATCCTTTCTTTTATAGTGCCAACTCTAGAGATTTAACACATTGTGGAGGAAGTAGATTAAAATGACTTGGCACACATCAGATACGAATCTCATACTCTTAGAGCTGGAAAGGATTACAAGAGCCATCTGGTCCAACCTCTGCCAGGCAGCAAACATACAAGGCACTCCACAGAGTTGGTCATCCAGTCTCTGTTCAAAGTCCTCAAATGAAGGAGAGTCGATCACTTTCAAAAACAATATGTTCCATTGCCAAACAACTCTAATGGTCAGTATGTTTCTACAATGTTTAGGTGGAATTTCTGTTTTTGTAACTATGTTCTGGTCTCTTGCAAAGGGGAAAACAAACCCACTCTGCCCTCTATTGAATATATGTCTTCCAAAATTTAAAGATGGCTATCATATCACCCGTAATCTTCCTTTTGCCAGGCTAAACATAGGCAGCTAGCTGTTCTCATAGGAATTGTTAATCTTGGTTGCCCTCCTCTGGACACGTTCCAGCTTGTCAATACCCTTGTTGTTTTTGCCACTGCACCACACTGTGACTTGTCTACAAAAACAACCATCCAGATTCTTTTTATATGAACCACTTTTACTATATGTACTGCTTTCGGTGACATCTATTCTACATTTATGTATTTCATTTCTTCATGCCTCAGTGTAGTCCCTTATATTTATCCCTGTTGAAATTTATGTTGTCACTTATGGCCCAGAACTCCAACCTATCAAGGTCACTTTCAATTCTGATCTAGTCCTTTGGGCTATTGGTTATCCCTCCTTGTTCAGTACCCTTTTGAATTTTGGTAAGAATGTTTTCTATTCTATCATCCAAGCCATGTATAAAGATGTTAAACACTAGGTCCAAGAAAGAACCCTGAGGCATAACACTAGTCACATTTCTGCACCGTGAATACCCTTTTGGCTTGGTCCATTAATCAATTACAAACCCAGTGGTCTGTTTAGCCCAAGCTTGTCTGTAAGCAAATCATGGCCAATGTTGGTAAAATGCTTGTCGGCAAGTACCCACTATTTTTCGGCTCATTCTACAACAGTGCACGTAGTTATTGATTCTGCTGTTGGGTTTTTGACCTTTAAAAACATTTATTTGGGTCTTTCTAGGTAACTGATGTGTTTGGCTTCACTTCTGAAAGTGGAATTGACATTGCGAATCCTCTTTGGATATTATATCATATCCAGTCTTAGATGTCCTTATAGAAGGGTAATGCTTTTCAAAAGGTCTTACCACCTATCTTTCTCATGTGTGACAGAGCTACCTTGTTCTCTTCCCTCACCTTTAAATACCAAGCAGGTATTACTTGTACTTCATAGGAACAGAATCATGTGGGTTTTTTTTAAATCTGCAAAACTTAATATTTATTGTAAACATGAATGCCTAACACTTATTGCTCAAATGCTACATAACTTACACCCAATATTAGGGGGCACGGTGGCGCAATGGGTTAAACCGTTGAGCTGCTGAGCGGAAGGCTGGCGGTTCAAATACAGGGAGTGAACCTCCGCTGTTAACCCCAGCTTCTGCTCACCTAGCAGTTTGAAAACATGCAAATGTGAGTAGATCAATAGGTACTGCCTTGGCAGGAAGGTAAATGGTACTCCATGCAGTTATGCCGGCCACATGACCTTGGAGGTATCTACAGACAACGCAGGCTCTTAGACTTAGAAATGGAGATGAGCACCACCCCTCGGAGCTGGAAGGGAAAGCCTTTACCTTAATTAGTTATTTTTATTTTCCTTATTTATACTCGGCCTTTCTCTTCCACAAAGGGAACTCAAGGCAGCTTACATATAAGGCAACTATTCAATGCCTTAGAACACATACAATTCCAATAAACATTAAAATTAAATTAAAATGAATACATATTAAACATTTTTTAAAAAATGAAAAGACATACAATGAATGTTTGCCTTTGTGTCTGTGTATGGTGGAATCTGCCCTGAGTCCTTTCGTGGAAATAGAGCTGAATATAAAAAAAGTATTATTATAATTATTATATTAATCATTATAACCCTTTTTAAAAAAAAATCTTCTCTTTCAGCTGCCCCTGAACTCTTTGTCCTCCAGTTCCCTACTGCACCATTTTCCTAGTTAAATCTCAGTTACAATTTTCTCTCCTACTTTGAGTTACTAGGATGCTCATGATTCATCTGGATTACACTTGAAAATATGGTCATTTCCTTCACTTTCTCAGAATTGGTTATCATTTGCAACTTTTCATGTGTATTTTCTTCAAAAAGTAACGCCATAATTGCTCAGTCAGCTCCTGAGGCCTATCATTCAATATCGCCTTAAGTTGCATTAGGACTAATGCAATATTGGCTGCATTCTTACCATTTCAGCAGATATAATCTTGGAAGACTGAAATAGATGTGTTCATTTTGAAAGCTGGAGTGTCCATTTATGATTGAGTATCACCGTGCAGAAAGAAAAACGGTAGCTTAGCAAAGACAGTTCTTTTTTAAAAAAAGCATGTGCCTACATACTATAATACAGGAGTAAGGGATATGTAGCTTTCCTGGGTGGTGTAGCTCTTTCCAGGAAAGCCAGCAGTAAGAAGAGATCATGGGAATATGGTACAACATCATTTTAAGCCCCATATATTCCCAACATGTGACATAAGAGTATCATACAAAGGATTTATGTCAGAAACAGGAATGTGGTTAGCGTTCTCTGTCCTCAAGACACTTGAAAACCTCTCTAATTAACTGAGAATTGTATGTTATTATCATTATGTTTGGTTTCTGTATGTGAGGCATTACATTTCACCATAATTATGTTGGAAACTGCTTTGAGTCCACCACTGCAGTGAGAAATGCAATATGCAAATGAAAAATAAGTAAGTAAATAATAAATAAATAATCTGTGATAAATTTATCTGCACACTTAGTGAGAACAGCAATACTAGTGAAGTAAACAAAAAGCATGTGGAAAGTCCAGAGTTGTTGCTTTTTTACTTTCTGATGACGGAAAGTCAGGAGTGCTTCTTGTTGCTGTGTGCCTTCAAATGATTTCCAATTTATAGTAAAACTATCACAGGATATGATTCACGTTTTGGTTAGAAGGGATTTACATTTGCTTTCTTCTGCGAGAGTGTGATTTGGCCAAGGTCACCAAGTGAGTTTCCATGGCTGAGCAGGGATTTGATAGTGTATGTGTGTTGGGGGGTGAGGGTGAAATGTTTTTGAAAATGAAATAAACAAAAATAAAGAAGCATGTCTTTTTTGTCTCTACCTCAATCTTTTTCTGATCACAACATTAACGTCAACATTGGCCATTGTGGCTGGACCAGACTGCAGTTGCAGTTTTACAAGGTCTGGGCATATGGGACAAACAAACTTATAAAAGTACATATTTGTGGGATAGACAAAATATGTTCTCTTTAGGTCTTTTTGAGATCCTTCGGCATACCAGAAGTCATTAATTTCAATAGGTATTTACATTAGCTATAGTTCCATAAAAGTAAAAGATGTGATTGGAAAGAAGAAAAACTCATTTAAGAAATGGAAGGCTCTTCCTACTGAGGAGAACAGAAAGGAACACAAGCTCTGGCAAACTAAATGCAAAGCAACAGTCAGGAAAGCCAAGAGAGATTTTGAGGCACACATAGCAAAGAATATTTAAAAAACCCACAAAAACTTCTTTAAGTACATCAGAAGCAGGAACCCAACTAGAAAAGCAGTTGGGCCACTCGACGACAATGGTCAGAAAGGGAAAATCAGCGAAGACAAGGAGATTGCTGAGCGGCTAAATGACTTCTTTGCCTCCGTTTTCACACAGGAGGACAGACAACATATGCCTGCAGCTGAGTCAGTTTTTCAGGGAGGGAATTAAATGAATTAAACCAGATAGAGATAAACAAGGAAGATGTTCTCACATGCCTTACTAAACTAAATGTCAACAAATCACCAGGGCCAGATGGCATCCACCCCAGAGTTCTTAAGGAACTCAAGTGTGAAATTGCTGAAATTCTAGCCAAAATATATAACCTTTCTCTAAGATCAGGCACTGTACCCAAGGACTGGAGGGAGGCAAATGTAACTCCGATCTTCAAGAAAGGATCAGGGGTGATCCAGGAAATTATAGGCCAGTTAGTCTAACCTCAGTTCCAGGCAAAGTGATGGAAACCATTATTAAAAAAAAAATTACTAAGCACATAGAAGAACAGGCATTGCTGAAGGAAAATCAACATGGTTTCTGCAAAGGCAAATCATGTCTTACTAACTTGTTAGAATTCTTTGAGGGTGTAAATAAACACATAGATAAAAGGGGACCCAGTCGATATTGTTTACCTTGACTTTCAAAGGCTTTTGACAAAGTCCCTCACCAAAGGCTCCTAAATAAGCTCTTCAGCCATGGAATCAGGGGACAGGTCTTGTCCTGGATTGGAACCTGGCTAAACTGTAGGAAACAAAGGGTGGTAATAAACTGACATTTCTCTGGGTGGAAAGAGGTGAGAAGTGGCGTACCCCAAGGTTCAGTTTTGGGTCCGTTACTTTTTAATTTATTCATTAATGATCTGGATGTAGGAGTGAATTCTGAGGTAGCAAAGTTTGCAGACGACACTAAATTGTTCAGGGTAGTTAAAAATGAAACTGATTGTAAAGAGCTCCAGAAAGATCTCTCGAAATTGAGTGAATGGGCAACAAAGTGGCAAATGCATTTTAACCTAAACAAGTGTAAAGTCATGCACATCGGGGCAAAAAGAACCCCAACTACACCTACCAATTGATGGGGTCAAAGCTTTCCGAGACAAACCAGGAAAGGGATCTTGGGGTCTTGGTGGACAGCTCAATGAAGATGTCAACCCAGTGCGCAGCAGCAGTGAAAAAAGCAAATTCTATGCTAGGCATGATCAGAAGGGAATCGAAAATAGGTCAGCAAATGTTGTATTACCTCTCTACAAATCGATGGTAAGGCCACATTTGGAGTACTGTTACAATTCTGGTCTCCGCACCTTAAGAAGGATATAACGGAACTGGAAAGGTACAGAAAGGGCAACAAGAATGATCCAAGGGATGGAGGCGGCTCCCTTATGAAACCAGGTTGCAACGCCTTGGTCTTTTCAGCCTTGAAAGACGGCGTTTAAGAGGTGACTTGATCGAAGTGTATAAAATCATGCATGGGATAGAAAAGGTGAATAAAAAAAACTTATTTTCTTTGTCACAAAACACTAGGACTAGGGCACTCCTGAAGCTCAAGGTAGGAAAATTAGGACTAATAAAGGAAATATTTCTTCACCCAGAGGGTCATTGGGTTATGGAACTCACTTCCAGAAGAGGTTGTGACAGCTGTCAGCCTGAACAACTTCAAGGCAGGATTAGACAGATTCATGGATACCAAGTGTATCGGTAGTTACTGAAAGGACATTCAAGTGCCACCTTGGAGTTGGTTGAGGTAGGCAGGATTTCCCTGGGTACTGGTTGTGGGGGTCGGGAGCAGGTCAGGGTTTTGCCCTCCCTTCTGCTCGAGATCCCCGTGTACAACTGGTGGGCCACTGTGTGATACAGAATGCTGGACTAGATGGGCTGAGGTCCGATTCAGCATGGCTCTTCTTATGTTCTTATGTTCTTATGTTCCATGTAACCACTGTAACGCCAGGAACATACCAATGTGGATGTAAGGGTTATATCTCTTGAATTTCTAAATCTGAAATCTGACTTAAAAAATAGTTGGGAGGAAACTCCATTTCCCACGAAACAATGTTCTTAAGACAAAATAAATAATTCAAGTTCTAAAAGAGATTGCTTTGTTGTAACTTGTATGGGTATCCTTGAAAAATAAAAGGAATTGACTTTCTTAACTATTTTTAGTCATGTCCCACTGAATGTAAATAGAAATCAATTAATTAATGAAACCCCTCTACTTATCCTACACTGATCTAGCAGCAATATCTGTTGAAAAATGTGACTCTTCTGAATAGAATTGGGAAGCAGTCCTGCTATTTCTCATAATTATTATGCGTGAATTAAATTATGCTGTATCAGAGGGGAAGCAACCATATCCTTTGCTGCTTCTCACATTACTAAGTCGCTGCAGATAGAATTTCCCCACACATGGCTTGGCAGCTAGTGTCATTTCAAACAGAAGGTCACAGCCAAAAGGGTCTGAAGCGTGCAAAGCAATTAGTGAGTGCACCAGCAAAATACTCATTTGAATTTCCCTTCTTTAAAATTTAAAACAAAAATAAAACTAAGCCCAAGGGTTTAGCATTTAAAGATATATTTATAAAAGTAGTTCACAAACTCCTGTGCGGGCAAGACTGAAGACTGAGAGGTTGGAGGTTTGAGTCCAAGGAGAGCGCGGATGAGCTCCCTCTGTCAGCTACAGCTCCCCATGCGGATGTTAAAACATCCAGGTGTCCCCTGGGCAACGTCCTTGCAGACAGCCAATTCTCTCACAGTTTCTCAATTCACTCCTGACACACACACTTACACACACAATCTCATTATCGAAGGCTCATCTGCATGGTCACTGAAACCAGGGATCATTCTGGAGCAGTGCTCTTTCAAACCAACATCAAAATCAGCAGAGCCCAAGCTGCATTTGTAAATCTGAATGATTTCTACTTCTGATTTGTCTCTTCTGATTATGTTCCTGTGTTGTGATATCATATTTACAAAGGTGTAAGTAACCATGTTAATCTGATGTAAACAGAAACAGCATTTGTGTCACTTAAAAGAATTATCAACTGTATTATAAAATGAGCCTTTATTCTGTAAAGTTTGCTACATTAAAACATGCTAGATGCAATAAAGATGTAGGCTACCTACAAGAAGATCCAACTAGTCCATACTCCAGGAAATAAAGCCCGACTGCTCACTGGAGAGAAGGATATTAGAGGCAAAGATTAAGTACTTTGGTCACATAATGAGAAGAGATGAAAGCTTGGAGAAGACAATGATGCTGGGGAAAATGGAAGGAAAAAGGACGAGTGGCCAGCTAAGGGCAAGATGGATGGATAGTATCCTTGAAGTGACTGGCTTGAAGAAACTGGGGGTGGCCACAGCCAACAGGGACCTCTGGCGTGGGCTGGTCCACGAGGTTACAAAGAGTCGGACGCAACTGAACGAATAAACAACAACAATAACAAACCTACTTTAAACAGATTATTTGTCTAATTTTTAAAAAGGAATGCTAAATTTTAATTTATAATATTTCCTAGAAGTGATTACTTTAATTCTTTACTAATAATCCTTTTTTCATTCTTTACTAATAATCCTTTTTCAAAAACAAAACAACAGAAAATTACTGAATGATGCAACTCAATCCATGAATGATGCTGAATTCTTCCAGTATTCTATAACATGAATTGATGCAAGCAAAGAAGTGATTTTAGGCTCTGCAACTTAGATACCCATTAGGTTTCTCCTTCCATTGAAACACTTTAATTACACGAGTATTTGAATTCAATTATCATCATCTCGCTGGACTTAGGGACACCGTGCTTATTAAAATTACAAAACCATGTCTTTTATAAGAACACAAGATGGAACTCTCTCATCCCTGAAGGAAACAACAATATTTGTCCATAGTGCATTTCTATCAACCAACATGAAGTGGAGTTCTGCATAAATACTGACACACTTGCGCGCAGACACACAGAGCAGTTATGGTGAGCTTCCACTTGAGATACAGTTTCTAAGCAGGGAAGGAAAGGGAGCAGATGCTGAAGAAGCTGTGTCTCCGGTGTCCTCCAAACCACCACAACTTCTGCCTTTCCCTTTTCCCATCTGACCAGTCCAGATCACCTTTAAATGCTCCAGTTGAAATTGAAAATACAAACACATTTGTTTCATATTCTGAAACCAGTTCCCCAAAGATTCCTGGATAGGACTGGCTAGGAATATCTTAAGAAACAGACCATGGACGACAGCAAACCCTAATTGTAAAAACCAATGTGGCAGGATGTCAAATGAACATGCTGCTTAAAAGGAAACAACAATTATTTTGTAGAAATCGTAAAATGCCCTAATGGGTTCCATCCAAAACTATAGTTGCGATGGTACAAAATTTGACTGAGATGTCGGTTCCAAGGTGTTTTATTACCTAAAATCTTAGCTTTTACTGGAGATTATCAGAACCTATAAAGACAGAGTAACTTTTTTTACTTACCTGTACTGTCTGGTAAGCTGAAGGATCAAATCCTTTCACTGTGACCTCTCGGAAAACACTTGGTTCCAGTTCTTCTTTGGTGAGATCACAATGGTAAATGATACCTAAACATAAAACCCAGTGTGTCAGTTAATTTGTCAATGTAGCTATTATCATTAGTGTACCTTGCAGGTTGTATAAACAATAATGCAATAAATATAAAGGAGTGGGCTAATCCAAGAGCTGTGAAATCTGTTTTGTTTCTTACTGAATGCTGAAGTGAATAGGGGTTCAAATACAAAGTGCACATCATGAAACGTACACTGTGATGCATATTTATTATTTCCTTTTATTATGAGATCTCAGTGCTGCAAACGGATAAAATAATGTACAAAAATTCAAATTAAAATCAACAGTAATTTAAACAAAATAAAAATGTATCTAAAAATTCAAATGAGTTAAAATAGCCCAAAAAGCAAAAGGCTTTGGACCAAGGATTCTAACATGTTACTCTAGCAGTAGGCAGCAGAGATAAATGAAGATCTGATTTTTTTAAATGTCAGAAGCGACTTGAGAAACTGCAAATCATTTATGATGTGAGAAGACTGGCCATCTGTAAAAACATTGCCCAGAAGATGCCCGGATGTTTTACCATCCGATGGGAGGCTTCTCTCATGTCCCCGTCTGAGAAGCTGGAGCTGACAGACAGGAGCTCACCCCACTTCCTGGATTCGAACCGCTAACCTTTTGGTCAGCAATCCTGCCAGCACAAGAGTTTAACCCTGGTGAAAAGCAGCTCACTGGTATTTTTATTTTACAGATGAACAGTGATCCTGGGAAATAATGAAGCAGCCATGACTTCCTCCCATTCCTTTCAGGCAAGTTAGAAATTCTTGGAAATCTACTCAAATTCACCCAGAGATCAAAATCTACATTCTGCTTAATCTTGTTTCAAACCATTTATTTGGCTGTATGTATGTAGGTTAGAAAATATAAATGAATCTGTATGCGCCTTTAAGACGTTTCCTATTTATGGCAATCCCATGATAGGATTTTCTTGGTAAAATTTGTTCACAGGGGTTAAGAGTATGACTTGCCCAAGGTCGTCCAATGGTTTTCCATGGTCATGTGGGAATTTGAATCCTGGTTTCAGAGAGCCTACTCCAATTCATAAGCCATTCCATCATGGTGCTTTCCCAAGCCTATTCTATTTCATATGTTTCAATGTTTATTTCATATTTTTCAATAACTATTTTCATTTCTTCTCATTTATACTGATTGAAACCCACAAGAAAGATGCAGTGCAGCATCTACTTAAAAATATTACTACTCTTGATTCTGTTTAAAATGAGCTTCGTGAACAACTCTTTGTATTATGAACAGTGTTATTACCCCATGGTAATAACACTGTTCATCACGCAAGGCTTCACATCACAAAGGCCTTTGAGAAGCAATAAAATGCTTCATTTTAGAATTTGTATATAAAAAGCTAGCACTGGACACCTTCCAAATGAATGAATACACCATGAAAAGTTCTTCTTTTTCATTTTCTAAGGAATTGCTATCTTCATCCTCTGCCAAAAAAAACCTATGGTCAAAACTTTCCTATTTCACATGGCATTGTTTCATACCAGAACAAGAAAAACAAAGACAATCTCTTCTCTCAGGAACATTCATTTGTTGCACAAGTAATGCAGTTACTCATATCAGTCTCCTGCAATGCTGAATGTAGGAAAATTATACTCAAGGCAATTCCAGGATACCCGTCTGCCTTTCCACCTTGGTTAACGACATGTTTAGTGATATCGCACATTAATCAGAATAAGCTAGGTATTTTTCCTCTTTCATTTTTTAAAAGTTAAACGGAGTAAAATGTACTTTGCTATATGCATCATAGAATGGCTCATCAAAATATATCAGATTCAATCAGAAGAAGAATGAAACTTTTCAGTTACTAAATTCGTCATGCTGTTGAACAGTACATTCAAAGTAATGCACTCAGATTTTTCACCACTTGAGAATTACTGTCCAAAAACGCTTCACTAAATCCTTACATACTTTCTTAGGATTGTGCATGGCACACATAATCTTAGGCTCTTAACTCTTCACATAATCTTAGGCTCTTAACTCTTCACATAATCTTAGGCTCTTAACTCTTCCTTTTTTAGTATTTTCAGAATGGCTAAATACATTAGTTTCTACTGGATGTAAATTATGTTTGCTTTCAAGGCTCCAACAATCTATAAATTGGACACTGTTTGTGTGCAACAGAGCTTACCAGAAGGAAGGAATAATCCTTTGAGAGTAAGAAAAAAAAGTTGCTGGTTTTACTTATTAACAGGATTTTAACAAAAAAACACACGATCCAACAGAAGAAATAATAAGCTAACAATTTTAATGAAATACTCTATTATACACAAGTAAACTTGCTTGCCAATTTGTTGACATGGTAACTTCTACATTGTGAGTTGTTTCTCCTTTTTCCATTGGGCAAACTGAGCTACCAAAACAACTGAACAATACTACAGATGTATTCATATCAAAATGTAACTCTTTAAAATAATTAAGTTATACTTCCAAGCCCCCAACTTAGTTTTTGTTTCAGGTTAGTTACTGGCATAGAGAGGGCTCTTGGTTTATCCTGCCCTGCTGTGGATAACAAAATCCGTGGATACTCAAGTCTCATTATATACAATAATGTAGCAAAAAGGTGCCCCTTATATACAGCCAGAAAGTTTATAGCATACTTTCTTCACATCCATCTTGTTATGACTTTTACATAAACAGCAGAACACTAGAATGAAGGTTATTCCTCTTGCACACTTAGCAAGCAAGGCCGCTGTAACTCTGCCAGTAATTCTAGAGAATTCTGCTGCCAGAAGGCCATTTCTGCTATCGATAGAAGAGTGTGCTTAAACATAACCCTCTACAAGCTTGCACAACTTTTGAGTTACAATTGTATTGTTATTTCAGCAATTTACAGTTGCAATGTAACACAAAAGTGGCTAAACACTTTGAAGTAAACCACAATTGTATTTCCCATTCTTTACCATCAGATCAGAACCATCTCTCTAACTCAGTGTTCTCAACCTGTGGGCCACGGTCCAGGGTTGGCCGCAAGAATGAAAATCTGGTACGGAAATCTCCTTCCTCTTTATTTATTTATTTAATTTATTTAATTTCCACTCCTTTCTGCAGAGCTGACCAGCCCCACCCCTTTTGATACTAATGTTGGAGAGTGGGCACTGGTTAAAGTGGGCCCTGGTCAATGCGGGCCCTAGTCAAAAAGAGGTTGGGAACTACTACTCTAACTTACCGAAAAATACCTTTTTTTTTAAAAAAAAAAAAGAATCAGCTTCTGCATGCATGTTTGCTTAAAATATCAGTATACATGCTATTCTCTCCTTCCCCTCATCCACAAATGTTTCTTTCTTGAGACTGGAGTATACCAGGGATCATGCAAGAAAGATAAATGAGTTCATGGTACTTTAGTAGGTACCACAGAACAAGAATGATGGGGGAAATAGCTTTCATTAAGTGGTATCTGCTGACATTGTCAGTTCCTCTCCAATACTTACGTATATTTCCTACCTTCATGGCAACTTCTGCTTCCCCTTTAAACACAACTTCATTGGTATTGACACATTTGGATTTTATGCCTCATTAACTTGGAGGATTTTGCCTAAATCCAATATCATTTTAAGAAAGAGATGTCTCTACCTAATAAAACATGATGACACACATTTTCTAGCAAGACAGTAAACTATACTCAGAAGGCTCACTCTAATAAAGAAATTCAGACATTTCCACATTTAAGAAATCTTCCTGGTCAAGTGTAAGATCCCAAGGACACTTTATAATTGTCTGTTTAAAAATAATAGCTAGCTTTCCCAGTCTTGAAGGCAGTTTAAATTGCTTTGTAAGCAAACATTATGCAACAAAATACCAAACAGTTCTAATTATATGGCTTGTAACGCCTCTGCAAGTATGGAGATGTACTACTGCAGTACCTGCCAAGGAACAATGTGTGTGTGTGAGAGAGAGATGAGTAGATGCAGTAGGGCATACGATGCTGAAAATGCTGTAAGCACCCATCTGCCTAAGAGCACTTCCTGAATTCTTTTTTCCCTACTTAGAAAGACAAGAAAGGGAACCACAACGTGAGACTATCAAGAGGAAACACATTTGTTGTCCTGCTGCTACAGAAGGAGGAGGAGAAAGGATGTTGTCATTTTTATATCTGTTTGCTCTTTGAAGTATATTGCAAACTGTGGTTCAGACTCTATTGCGTTAACTACTCACCCTCTTAATTGCAGACTAAAGGAATAAAGTAGATTTATTAATCCTGCTAGAAAAGACTGGCGTGGTGTAGTGGTTTGATCAATGCTGAAAACAAGGGTTCAAAGTCACCCTTCACCATGGAAATCCATTGGATGGCCTTGGGCACGTCATAGGCCCCCATCTACACTACCATATAATTCAGTTTCAGAATGCAGATTATATATCACTGTAGACTCATACAACCCAGTTCAGTGCAGTTAAACTGCATTATGAAATTGCATTATATTACATTGTAGAGGGGGCCTACCACCTCAACAACTGAAACTGTACAACTCATTACTTACTACTCATCTTCATAAAATATAAATTATGGATTTGTTTTAATAGCAAAAGCCAGGAGCTTTCAAAGGCTAGGCTCAGAAATACATTTCTTTCTGCTAAAAACTGACAATAGCTTCACCCAAAGTTTAATTGGCTACCTGGAAAGTGAATGTGATCTTATCTCTTTGTACAGCTTCTCTCTCTCCCTCTTTGGCATCAGAAGCATTTTTTAAGTAATTACCCAGTCACCCTCAGGACACTTTGTTGTGGTTCCTCAAAGTTTATCAGATAAGCATTTGTACAAAGCCCAGGAACTGTGAATCACTGAAAGGCTGACCCAGAAAGCAAATGACTTTCTGCTGACAAAATAATATTCAGCAGAAAAATAAGCTCTCTTCATGCATTGCTCAGCATGAGATAAGGGTGGCCTTTTAGTAAATGATTCAGAGATACCAAGTCCGGACATTTTATTTCCCAGACTTGTCACATGCAGCAGCCAGGTCCAAAGAAGAATTCAATTTCTATTCAGCTAAATATGAGTAGAATCCTTGTTCAGAAACAGACCCTATGGTCTTAGCCTGCAAGTTATGAGCTTGAAAAAGTTTCAGATTCGTGGAATTATCACCAAAAAGAAGGCAACTTTAGAAGGTAATGAGATGTTGGAGAGGAAGGCAGCATGAATAATGCCACCCCAGAATCAGGCCTTCATGGCATTGGCAACATGTATTAATGCAGTTTTAAAACTTTGAAGTGCTAATTCAAATAGTAGGAATGGCTTGTTTGGGTGGCCCTGCAGAGAAACAAATCTACCTCAACTCAGAAAATATGATGTCAGGAAAAATGTGAACCCTCCTTCTTAATAAGCTAATTTTGTAAGTTCAGTGTCATTCAAAATTGTATTAAGATAGGGAACCATTTTTTTTTACTATTTCATCTATATGATTAAATCAAAATAAAACTGAATGGTAGGATTTTATTAAGCACATAAAGTCTTTTTGTTTCACTGAACTATAACCCTGTTCCTTATGTCAAAATATACCTTCTTTATTACAAAATGTAATTAGGAAGGTTAGGAGGGAAGGGACCAATCTAATTTCACTGGGGAGGTAGTTCCATAGACAAGGGCCACAAGTGAGAAAGCCCTGTCTCCTACCCCTCCAGTCATGCTTGTGAGGGGGGTGGGACCGAGAGCAGGGCCTCCCCTGACAATCTTAGCCTCCAAGGTGGATCATATATATTCAGACAGGTAAGCTGGGATGGAAACGTAAGTTTAGTGGGGTTTTAAAAAAATTATTTTTATTTTTCCATTTCTAAGGTGTCCAGCTAGTGTTGCCAATTGATTAAAAAAGGAGGAGGGAAGAGTCGCCCTGCATACCTGTTTGAAAGAAGCATCTTAAAAGTAAAAGTTACATAAGGCATTAATCAAGGAAATATTTATGCGATGTAGATAGCTTTGGCAAGGCAAAGCACAAATTATTAATGGCTTAGACATTCACCCTTGCTGAAGCACTCATGAGATTTATATGAATTGTTTACAACATAATCATTATACAATTTAAGGAAGGGTCACTCTAAATAGAGTCAGATAAAAAAACAGTTTTAATATGCAATTAATTAATTGGCTAATATGTAATCTTCATGAGATCAAATTGATCTTTAAAGCAAACTAAATTACAGTCTTGTTTAAAATACAAGTCTTTTCACAAGGTCATCCAAACTTCCTAAACATAAACGTATCTGCTTCTAAAGCTGATAATACAGAAGAAAAAAAATATTATTTACATTATTGTGTACAGACAGTACACCTATCCACACACAACATGTACATCTAGGGGTTACACAGACAGATGCTGTCAACTTTATGTTTACCAAACATTTAAACAGATTGGGAAAATATATGCAAAAAATATGGCCGAAATCTCTGAGACTTGTGAGAGGGAGGAAGAACTATGCAAATGCACATTAATTAATTCCATTCTGCTGATACATTCAGAATTGTGTAAGGAAGTACTGGATACCTTTTTACGGAAGTATGTCAAGAGTTATGCTGCCACAATATCAATCAGGATTTCAGCCAAAACATTGTGTAAAGGCTTCAAAATGCAAAAAAATTAATATCTTACCTGGTGATAAGAAGGAAGTAAACTGATAAAATATTTCAGTGTCTTTCTTTTGGCCACTATAACCGACAATGCTGCCAACATCCAATGGAAAAGTCTTGAGATGAGAGCCAGTTGCTAGGTCATGAAGCTGGAGAACATTCTTCACATCATGGAGATAACACAACACTAGGAAGTTCGATCTTACGCAGGCTACCCACTCTGTGATTGGATGGGGAAAAAAGCCACATTGGTTTAAAAGGAACATCACTTTTTAAAAATGTAGGACTTGAATATATTATCAAGATCAGGGCTTTCCACTCACGACACCTTTCGAACTGAGAAATGTTTACATGACCCTGGGTATATAGATATATAAAAGAGTTATAAAATTCAAACATTTAGTAATGACAAATCAGCCTTTCAAGGCTTGCTAAACAGACTGATATTCCTTTATATGAAGTACAGCTGAACCATCTTCTGCAGAGTCCACTGTAAACACAGAACAACAAATTTGTGGAAATGTCTAAAACAGGCATTAGGTGACATTCAAAAAATTATTACTGTTGCCAAATTTTTGGGACCCCAACACTGAGCTAAGTGGAGCCCATTTGGGTTCAAAACCCACAGTTTAAGAAGCAGTGATCTAGATTATTTTATATATTGAGACATTGAAACGTTTGATGTTCTGAAATATAGCCAGGATTTTGATCGGGGGAGGCTGAGTTTGGTTCGGGGGGCTGAGACTGGGTGGAAGAGGGTCTACCCTAGCAAACCTTTTGTATTGTTATCCCAATAACCCCATGAATGTGGGATATAATGAGCATGGTGATCAGATCATGATATGAATAAACATAACAGTTTAAATAATGTACCAGTAAGGCCTTTTCACAGACCACCCTGAGAATTTCGGGGGGCTAAGGGGCTACATGCCTGATCACAGAGGTTCATTTGAAGGAATACACCTTTCCTTTAATGCCTACTTTGGCCATAATACCTGCTGCTCATGTGTGTGTATTTATATTTTTGTGTGTGTGTGAGAGAGATTTCCCTTGATTTCACTTTCCTCCACTGTTGCCCTACTGTCCCAATCACAACTGATGAATGGATTAAAGAAAGAGGAACCAATATTTATTATTTTATTTCTTTACTTTGCTTCTATACCGCCCCTCTCAGCCCGAAGGTGACTCGAGGCGGTGTACATATGGCAAGGACTGCCCATCAACATTTACCAACACAATCACATCATATACAAATTAGTAATTAAAATTAAACACAATATCAGCGTCTCGTTATTAAATCAATTTCCAATTGTGTCCAATTTCCAAAGATCACCACCCATCCCTTCCAGCCACAACAAGAAGCCCTTAATGACCAGAGGGAGATATTCTTAAAAGCCCAATTAGTAAGGGGTACATCTTACTGAATATCCTTATTAGGACTACATGTTCTGTTTAAATCAATAGAAGAAGTTAGTTATGTCTCACTCCAGTCTTATTGTTTTAAATGGGATTTAATAGATACTGGCTTTACTTGGGTCATGGCGTACATATGCTACTCTAATCCTACTTGGAGCAATATGAGTTTGGAAAGAGCCCCTATTGGACTGTGTCAGCTGTAGGTCAAAGAAAAAGGGAACACTCTCCAAGTTTGGTGTTGAACAGGGATTCAGCATACGGCACACTCTGATCAAATTCAGTGGGGTTTACTTTGAAGCAAAAAAACCTTTCAATATCCACTCCTGATGGGTATCCACAATTGGAAAGGCTAATATGCATGCAGCAAATTATATGTAAGAAAAGGTTAAAACATCATTGCAACCCAATTTTTTTTACTATACAATGCAACAGAATTTTTATATACCAACACATGATTGATATGTTTAAGAAGGAGAAAATAAAATAAAATGCTGCCTCAGATAATTTTTGAAAGGAAAAATACAAAATGGATAAAGAAAGAAGTGTGCAATAACTAAACTATGAATAATCTGGATGTAGCTTGTGATGAAGAATTAACCACTTCCTACATAGTAACTACATAACCTTTGAATTCTTATTGCCTTGAATTCTTATTCTAATCCTGCCTTGAACAACTTCAAGGCAGGTTTAGACAGATTCATGGATACCAAGTGTATCGGTAGTTACTGAAAAGGACATTCAAGTGCCACCTCGGAGTTGGTTGAGGTAGGCAGGATTTCCCTGGGTACTGGTTGTGGGGGTAAGGAGCAGGTTAGGGTTTTGCCTCCCTTCTGCTCGAGATCCCCGTGTACAACTGGTGGGCCACTGTGTGATACAGAATGCTGGACTAGATGGGCTGAGGTCCGATTCAGCATGGCTCTTCTTATGTTCTTATGTTCTTATGCCTTGTTTTAGCACAGGACATTTCATTAACATGTCATGTTATATCAGGTGAAATGAAAAATTCACTTGATTGCAAAGCTCTCGGGGAAATACATTATTAACTCCCTTCTTTCCTAACCAAATCTTGGAAGTGACTAAAGCAATAACACACAATGGCAGGTTGCTTTTTCAGCATTAAGACAAGATTTCTTTAGGAGAGACAAGTTCTCTCTGTGACGATTTCTAAGGTTCTTTTGGAACACGGAAATCTAGCATTTTTCTTTTCTTAAGGGTTAAAACAACTTTATATATGTATAATTCTTCCTGATAGACATACATTAAAACAACTATTTGGAAAGGAAGAGTTTTTAGAGTCATCTAATAAATAAATAACTAATAAAACTTTATTTATATCCTGCTCCATCTCCACTTTCAAAAGATATATCTGCCCTTCCAAAAACAAAATCATTGTACATTACTTATATGTCTTTCATATAGTAGTCATTACTGAGCAACTGTGTATGTATAATAGGTTATTTGGCTTTTGAAATGATTCTTACATACAGACATTGTTCCTGCCGGCTGACTAACTTAAGTCTTTCTCAGTTAGGATCACAATTGTCTGCAAGTGCAGTCTCCTTTCTCTCCCACATTATTATCCTTTCATATTCTTACCTAGAACATCCTTCCCATGTTCAGGAACCAGCACTTTCCACTTGGCTTCCTCTGGATCACTAAAATTAATGTTAATTAACCGATAGTTTGGAGCATGACGGTTTGTTTTGAAAGTAAAGATGGTTCCTTCGTTGGTGACATATTCATATTCTGCATCGAAGTTGTCTATCAGTTTCACCCACTTCAGAATTCCTACATTACAATTAAAGAAGACAAGAAAACATAAATCCTTATATTCTTCAGAAAATATACATTCACAAAAAAATATACACTCTCAGGAAATATACATCTCTGTTTCACTTACAATGAGTACTTGTATGAGTCTAAACACTATCCATTATGTATCTGTATATGTATCTTCAAGTTGTCTGTTGAACTATGGAGCCCACATGAATTCTTCACATTGTTTTCTTTGGCATGTAATACTCAGAGGTAATTTTGCCAGTTCCTTCTACTGAAATATAGCCTCCAGCACCTGGTATTTGTTGACAGTCTCCATCACATGTACTAACCCAGGCTTAGCTTCTGTAGTAGTACCATTAGGAAATTGAATCCAATATATGTAGATATATGTATCCCTTGGATTAAGTCCCACCTAGTTCAATAGAACTTAATTCTAAGTGAGTATTGGCTTGAAGCCTAATGTACTGCAGTGAATTTAAAGTATCTTTTGGGGGATGTGTCCTTTCAAAACTATTTGCATCTTGCCCTTTTGTTTATGCTACAAAGTGGGATAATCTATCTACATTTGGGGGGGGGGGGAGAACTTTGCCTAACTATTTTAATTCACTATAGTTAAAGACGATTGCAATCTGTCTTTGAGGTAAAGGTTTTCCCTGACATTAAGTCTAGTCGTGTCTGACTCTGGGGGGTGGCGCTCATCTCAATTTCTAAGCCGAAGAGCCAGCGTTGTCCATAGACACCTCCAAGGTCATGTGGCTGTTGCCTTCCTGCAGAAGCAGTAGCTATTGACCTGCTCACATTTGCATGTTTTCAAACTGCTAGGTTGGCAGAAGGTGGGCCTAATAGAAGTAGTTCAACCCGCTCCCTGTATTCAAATCACCTACCTTTTGGTTCAGCAGCTCAGAGGCTTAACCCGCTGCGCCACCAGGATGGCCCTATCTGGCTTTACTCTGTAGTGATGAGACGCTGGGAACTGTATTTTTAAATTTTAATTGCTAATTGTTTATTGTTTTTATCTGTTAGTGTACAACTGTTTTTAATTGTACTTTACATTGTGGGCACTGGTTGCCATGTGTAAACCGCCTTGAGTCACCTTCGGGTTGAGAGGGGCGGTATAGAAATATGGTAAATAAATAGTTATTTAGAGGATTTTTTGCTTCCCTGTAAAGTTAGTTCACACCCACTTCATTGGGGGAGATGCTAATGTTCAGTTACATCAATTACCTAAAAACAGTCACAAGATGGAATGCCACCATGACCTTGTGATAAGATACCGGCAATAAAATAAGCTCTTGTTGGAAATGAGTGCTTTGCAGAGCAATCCCTTGCTTACTTACTGAATTCAACACTATTTAGTGTATGGGGATAAATTTTGATACATTTTAATATTTTAAATGTTTAATATTTTTAATATCATAAATTCACCGGTTTTTAAAATTTCATATTTGCATTTTAATGTATTTCAATTGGTTTTTATGAGCATCATTTTATACTTTTTGTTAGCCGCCTTGAGTCCCTATAATAGGAGAGAGGTGGGATAAAATTAAAGTAAATCATAATGAATAATTGCAGTAAGTGTGCTTAGGATCTTATTCTTTAAGGAAGGATGTTCCAGGAAAAGATTTAGTAGTGTTCAGAAACATGCTGCTATCTGCTTTGAATTTAAATAGCTTTAGTGCTGCAGATACTGTCTTCTTGGATTCACTGGAGGAATTGAGATTTAAGATAGCAATCCTTTTGGGCTGAAAACCTTTGGTACTGTAAACAACAGATGTCGTATGTTCAGATTTTCTGAATCTGTTCGTTGTTTTTATTTGAGGAGGTGTTTTTATTTGAGGAGTTAACTGAAAGGTCAATATGAACCAGGAGAATATGTGATGAGACTCAGGTGATGTTAACTTTTTCATTTGTATCCAACTTTTTTCTAGTTCCAAGTCAATTAATCAGATATGCAATATGATTTTATCAGTGGTATAGACTGGAGCCCCTGGTGACACAATGGGTTAAACCCTTGTGCTGGCAGGACTGCTGACTGACAGGTCAGTGGTTTGAATCCAGGGAGAGCAGGTGAGCTCCCTCTGTCAGCTCTAGCTCCCCGTTTGGGGACATGAGAGAAGCCTCCCACAGGATGGTAAAAACATCAAACAACCAGGTGTCCCCTGGGCAATGTCCTTGCAGAGGGCCAATTCTCTCACACTAGAAGCGACTTGCAGTTTCTTAAGTCGCTCCTGACACAAAAAAGTGGCATACATATTTCTATAAGGCACAACAGAGAAAGCTTTTAGACTAGCCTATTTAATAATATTATCTATTGTACACTTCAGATTAAGAGTCCTTGAGGCTACCTGAAAAACTCATTTTAGATCAAATTCAGTAAAATAGCATATCAAAATAAAACCAGTAATTTAATGATAGAGCAGAATCGGTTCTCTAACAAAAGAGATAAAAGGGAGAGGAGAGGACAAACTTTTCCTGGTTTTTAAGAAAGATCAATGGCAACAGATAAACAAATCTAGAAACAAATTCCAGTTGCTTTTGCATTACTGATATTCAGATAAGAATGTATATATCAATCCCAAATTAATTCAAGCTGCATTGTGCCCATTAGAAGAAACACACAAGACTTGCTTTGTTCAAAAAGGTAATGCTTTGAAAGACTCCACACATTGTATTAGGGAGTAAGGACAAGAAGGAGAAATTGTCATATATATAAAACCTTGATCAAATCTGTGCATGCAACAGTGATTTTGTGCCATAGGCCAAAACGTAGCAAAGCTGGTACTGACAAATCTGGTTTTGCACTGTACCATTCCTGCACGTAATTCAGATGACTGACTGAATGAATAAGATGTTACAACCATTCCAACCCAACACCAGAAGTCTATATGTTGAGGTTTTGATTTAATTTTTATATGAATGACAGTAATTAAAGATCTGATTTGCAGCCAAGAGAGGATTCCAACTCCCCACCCCCGCTCCAGCCACTGATACAAGGAAGGCTGAACCTTATAATTCTGAAAACCAATACCACAAAGCCCAAGTATTAGCCACATTGCACATCCATGAGGCAGACTTCTCAAGACCACCCCTTCAAAAACTAATGGTGAAAACTACATTCGCAAATGCTGCAGGAAAGGTAGGCATTTTGGTGAGGCAATTTGTAGCCTTTGGACAGCATTTCCCAATCTACAACCAGAACAACCAGTAGTTGCTCTGGTTGTTCGCAGGTTTTTAAACCAAAAACTGTCTTTGCTTATACCAAGAACTGTTTCATTATCTCTCTGGATACCTTAAGCTGGCAGATCAATTCCACTAAAAGTGAACACAGATGGCGAGCGCCAAATATGGGGCAAAGCATAGTTGAAGAAGGTTTCATTTCACTTTGGAAAAACTAAAGACAGAGAATAGTAAAGGTTTCCCCTTGACATTAAGTCTAGTCGTGCCCAACCAAAGCCAGAGAATAGTAAAGTAAAGGTTTGCCCTTGACATTAAGTCTAGTCATGTCCAACTCTGGGGGGGTGCTTATCACAAACTAGAAGGGTGAAGCAAAAAGCTAATAATTGTATAGGAATACTACATATTAATTCAATATATATATATATAGTGTGTGTGTATATATGAATAAGTTTTATTGTTCTAGCCATATATACTTTGTGACATTTTTGCTGAATCTCTCTCTCTCTCTCTCTCTCTCTCTCTCTCTCTCTCTCTCTCTATATATATATATATATATATATATATGCTTATCTCCATTTCTAAGCTAAAGAGCCGGCTCTGTCCGTAGACGCCTCCAAGGTCATGTGGCTAGCATGACTGCATGGAGCACTGTTACCTTCCCGCATAAGTGGTACCTATTGAATTACTCACATTTGCATGTTTTCAAACCGCTAGGTTGGTAGAAGCTGGGGCTTAACAGCAGGATTTCCAGTTTAGAACCACCAACCTTTAGGTCAGCAAGTTCAGCAGCTCAGAGGTTTAACTCGCTGTGCCATTGGGGGCTCCATCAGCCACAGAATACTGAATAATATCAGTTCAGATATTTTTTAAAAGGAAAATCAGGATTAAGAGACGGGAATGAACTTGTGGGGCTTGTTTCCAAAAGGTACCAAATTAATATAAATACATTTTACAAGTAATAAAAAAATGCTGGGTAAGGATATGCATTTTTACTTTAAAAATCTATTTTCTGAATCTTGTAATGAAATGATTTGATATAGTTTGATAGTTCTGCTCTGTACATAATATTCTAGTCTTAGCCAACAATGTGCTGACACCTACAACTCATTTTTCAATCTTTTTGGATTTGGTACCTGCAATTGTGCATCCTGGCTGGCACTCTAGGTGGGAACATAGTCTTCCTTGAGCACAAGGATATACTGAAACAGCATTCTAACCATTCTCTTTAATGTCAAATGCACAGAGTCTTCAAAATGAACAAAACCAACTCATTTATCTACTTCTCTTTGGTTTGCCAAAAATCATTTGAACCCTGAAAAATTCTGAACCAGTCACCTTCTGCCTTCAATACAGTGGAAGAAGGATTGACTGTCACTTACCTTCTAAAGAGCAAATATTAAGTGATACGCATCTACCAGAGACAAAAATCACCTTCAAAGCTGAGTTTTATGATCTAGTGCAGGGCTGTCCAACTGGCGGCCCGCAGGCCGTATGCGGCCCCCAGCCCCTTCCCCACGGCCCCCTACCCTCCTGCAAGATATCTGCGTTTTTTAAGATTTAAAAAAATATTTTTATTAATTTTTATGAATATTTTTTTGAATATTTTTTTGAATATTTTTATTTATTTATTTTCGTGGGGGGGGGTGAGGGGCGGGGCAGGGAGGAAGAGCAGGCTCCCTTCCTCCTCCTTCCCTCCCTCCATGAGGCTGGGGATGGCCGGCTGCGGCCTTCCCTTCGCGGCGACCACAAACCTGAAGAAGCAGGCAGGCAGGCAAGCGGGAGTGTGAAGGGAAGGGAGGGGAAGAAGGAGGCGGCAAATAAAGTGTGTGTGTGTGTGTTCGCCCTCCTCGTGCGCTCCCTCTCCCTGTTGCCTCGGCACTCTTTCCTGTCTTCTTGTTTCTCTCTCCCCCCCCCTCCCTCCTTCTCTCTCTCTCTCCCCCTTTCATTCCTTCCCCCTTGTACCTCCTGAATGAAAGAGGGAAGGAGAGAGAGTGCACCAAGCGAGAGGGGGCGTGGCCAGAGCGAAAAAGGGGCGGGGCCGAGTTCTGAGCGAGTGGGGGGTGCTCTTCCATTCCCTTTCCGGCTTACTCCTCTTCTGAGGATTCCTGCCAAGTTTGGTCCTGATCCATCATTATTTGAGTCCACAGTGCTCTCTGGATGGAAGAGAACTACAACTCCCAAACTCAAGGTTCAGTACTTTCTGTTGCTCTCATGAGAGTTGAGTCTGCCAAGTTTGATTCAACATGGCTGAGGAATGCTTTGATTGTGTTTTCCCCTTATGGCAGAAGGAGATTGGACTGGATGGCCCTTGGAGGTCTCCTGTTCTAGGGACCCATTTTAATTATTATTATTATTATTACTATTATTATTATCATCATCACCATCAGAGGCTGAATGGCCATCTGTGAGGAATGCTTTGATTGTGTTTTCCCCTTATATCAGAAGGAGATTGGACTGGATGGCCCTTGGAGGTCTCCTGTTCTAGGGACCCATTGTAATTATTATTATTATTATTATCATCAGAGGCTGAATGGCCTTCTGTGAGGAATGCTTTGATTGTGTTTTCCCCTTATAGCAGAAGGAGATTGGACTGGATGGCCTTTGGAGGTCTCCTGTTCTAGGGACCCATTGTAATTATTATTATTATTATTATCATCAGAGGCTGAATGGCCATCTGTGAGGAATGCTTTGATTGTGTTTTCCCCTTATAGCAGAAGGAGATTGGACTGGATGGCCCTTGGAGGTCTCCTGTTCTAGGGACCCATTGTAATAATAATAATAATTATTATTATTATTATCATCAGAGGCTGAATGGCCATCTGTGAGGAATGCTTTGATTGTGTTTTCCCCTTATAGCAGAAGGAGATTGGACTGGATGGCCCTGGATGGCCCTTGGAGGTCTCCTACTCCAGGAACCTGTTGTTGTTGTTGTTATTATTATTATTATTATTATTAGCAGAGGCAGAATGAATATTATGCCTTATCATTCAGGGTTATAGGCCTGTGTGGAAGGGCCTTGGCTTCTTATTTGACTTCCTTTCCACACATCTGAATAAAATCCCATGTTATTTGCTTTAAACCAGATTATATGAGTGTGGACTCCGATAATCCAGTTCAAAGCAGGTATTCTGGATTATATGGCTGTGGAAGAGCCCTGAGTCCACACTGCAATATAATCCAGTTCAAAGCAGGTATTCTGGGTTATATGGCTGTGTGGAAGGGCCCTGAGTCCACACTGCAATATAATCCAGTTCAAAGCAGGTTTTGTGGGTTATATGGCTGTGTGGTAGGGCCCTGAGTCCACTCAGCAATATAATCCAGTTCAAAGCAGGTATTCTGGGTTATATGGCTGTGTGGAAGGGCCCTGAGTCCACACTGCAATATAATCCCGTTCAAAGCAGGTATTCTGGGTTATATGGCTGTGTGGAAGGGCCCTGAGTCCACACTGCAATATAAAGGGCTGTCAACTGGCGGCCCGCAGGCCGTATAAGGCCCCCAGCCCCTTCCCACGGCCCCCTACCTCCTGCAAGATATCTCGTTTTTTAAGATTTAAAAAAATATTTTTATTAATTTTTATGAATATTTTTTGAATTTTTGAATATTTTATTTATTTATTTTTCGTGGGGGGTGAGGGGCGGGGCAGGGAGGAAGAGCAGGCTCCCTTCCTCCTCTCCTCCTTCCTCCCTCCATGAGGCTGGGGATGGCTGGCTGCGGCCTTCCCTTTCACGCGGCCACAAACCTGAAGAAGCAGGCAGGCAGGCAGGCAAGGTGGAGGTGAAGGGAGGGAGGGGGAAGAAGGGGAGGCGGCAAATAAAGTGTGTGTGTGTGTGTTCGCCCTCCTCGTGCGCCTCCTCTCCCTGTTGCCTCGGCACTCTTTCCTGTCTTCTTGTTTCTCTCTCCCCCCCTCCTTCTCTCTCTCTTTCCCCTTTCATTCCTTCCCCTTGCACCTCCTGAATGAAAGAGGGAAGGAGAGAGAGTGCACCAAGCGAGAGGGCGTGGCCAGAGCGAAAAGGGGCAGGGCCGAGTTCTGAGCGAGTGGGGGTGCTCTTCCATTCCCTTTCCGGCTTCCTCCTCTTCTGAGGATTCCTGCCAAGTTTGGTCCTGATCCATCATTATTTGAGTCCACAGTGCTCTCTGGATGGAAGAGAACTACAACTCCCAAACTCAAGGTTCAGTACTTTCTGTTGCTCTCATGAGAGTTGAGTCTGCCAAGTTTGATTCAACATGGCTGAGGAATGCTTTGATTGTGTTTTCCCCTTATGGCAGAAGGAGATTGGACTGGATGGCCCTTGGAGGTCTCCTGTTCTAGGGACCCATTTTAATTATTATTATTATTATTACTATTATTATATCATCATCATCATCAGAGGCTGAATGGCCATCTGTGAGGAATGCTTTGATTGTGTTTTCCCCTTATAGCAGAAGGAGATTGGACTGGATGGCCCTTGGAGGTCTCCTGTTCTAGGGACCCATTGTAATTATTATAATTATTATTATCATCAGAGGATGAATGGCCATCAGAGGCTGAATGGCCATCTGTGAGGAATGCTTTGATTGTGTTTTTCCCCTTATAGCAGAAGGAGATTGGACTGGATGGCCCTTGGAGGTCTCCTGTTCTAGGGACCCATTGTAATAATAATAATAATAATAATTATCATCATCATCAGAGGCTGAATGGCCATCTGTGAGGAATGCTTTGATTGTGTTTTCCCCCTATAGCAGAAGGAGATTGGACTGGATGGCCCTGGATGCCCCTTGGAGGTCTCCTACCCAGGAACCTGTTGTTGTTGTTGTTGTTATTATTATTATTATTAGCAGAGGCAGAATGAATATTATGCCTTATCATTCAGGGTTATAGGCCTGTGTGGAAGGGCCTTGGCTTCTTATTTGACTTCCTTTCCACACATCTGAATAAAATCCCATGTTATTTGCTTTAAACCAGATTATATGAGTGTGGACTCCGATAATCCAGTTCAAAGCAGGTATTCTGGGTTATATGGCTGTGTGGAAGAGCCCTGAGTCCACACTGCAATATAATCCAGTTCAAAGCAGGTATTCTGGGTTATATGGCTGTGTGGAAGGGCCCTGAGTCCACACTGCAATATAATCCAGTTCAAAGCAGGTTTTGTGGGTTATATGGCTGTGTGGTAGGGCCCCTGAGTCCACACAGCAATATAATCCAGTTCAAAGCAGGTATTCTGGGTTATATGGCTGTGTGGAAGGGCCCTGAGTCCACACTGCAATATAATCCCGTTCAAAGCAGGTATTCTGGGTTATATGGCTGTGTGGAAGGGCCCTGAGTCCACACTGCAATATAATCCAGTTCAAAGCAGGTATTCTGGGTTATATGGCTGTGTGGAAGAGCCCTGAGTCCACACTGCAATATAATCCAGTTCAAAGCAGGTTTTGTGGGTTATATGGCTGTGTGGAAGGGCCCTGAGTCCACACTGCAATATAATCCAGTTCAAAAGCAGGTATTCTGGGTTATATGGCTGTGTGGAAGGGCCCTGAGTCCACACTGCAATATAATCCAGTTCAAAGCAGGTTTTGTGGGTTATATGGCTGTGTGGAAGGGCCCTGAGTCCATACTGCAATATAATCCAGTTCAAAGCATGTATTCTGGCTTATATGGCTGTGTGGAAGGGCCCTGAGTCCACACTGCAATATAATCCAGTTCAAAGCAGGTATTCTGGGGTTATATGGCTGTGTGGAAGGGCCCTGAGTCCACACTGCAATATAATCCAGTTCAAAGCAGGTATTCTGGGTTATATGGCTGTGTGGAAGGGCCCTGAGTCCACACTGCAATATAATCCAGTTCAGCAGGTATTCTGGGTTATATGGCTTTGTGGAAGGGCCCTGAGTCCACACTGCAATATAATCCAGTTCAAAGCAGGTATTCTGGGTTAT
The DNA here is from genome assembly GCA_030556195.1 of Anolis apletophallus. Taxonomy (NCBI): domain Eukaryota; kingdom Metazoa; phylum Chordata; class Lepidosauria; order Squamata; family Anolidae; genus Anolis; species Anolis apletophallus. Next base: position 121,206,264 of record JARBWK010000003.1, read on the forward strand.
ATGGCTGTGTGGAAGGGCCCTGAGTCCACACTGCAATATAATCCAGTTCAAAGCAGGTATTCTGGGTTATATGGCTGTGTGAAGGACCCTGAGTCCACACTGCAATATAATCCAGTTCAAAGCAGGAACTGGGACTTGAGACTTGGATTTTGGTGTTCATCTCTACCTCCAAGTAAAAAGCCCCGGTGTCATCCACAGACACCTCCAAGGCGGGGAGGGGGCGGAGCCAGGGAGGGGGCGGAGCTGGGGTGGGGGCGGAGTCAGGGAGGGGGCGGAGCCGGGGGCGGAGGCAGACCCTTTGGCCCCCCAGGTCATCAGTAACTGGAATTCCGGCCACAGGTCTGGTAGAAGTTGGACAGCCCTGATCTAGTGACTGACAAACCAATACTGTTAAAGGAAGGAAAACAAGCCTAAGGCCTTTTTCTTCCACACTGAAGGGGTTGAAATAATCCTGTCATGATAACTGCTTTAAAAGCTAATAGTGAGAGGGAGATGGACGAGTGGATGTAATTTGTTTGTTCAGATTCAGGCATGAGTAGGCATTGACAACTGAGTAATTGTGCCTTCATATAATATGATTTCAAAAACAGTAAGAAATGTGAAGGTCATCTGTTCCTGCTTCATAAAGCTCTACATAAAAATAATCTAGAGATAACTATATCATTTTATTTCTGTATAGGGAAACGCTAGTGGAGGGGATAAAGAAACAAATAAGAGCCAGATTTTTGTCAATATGCAATAGTCAACAACAGTTTCATGTAAACTAAGCTAACATCACAACCTCTGATGATGCCTGCCATAGATGCAGGCAAAACGTCAGGAGAGAATGCTTCTAGAACATAGACATACAGCCCGAAAAACCTACAACAACCCACTAAGCTCGTACCATCTTCATTCTAGCTTGATATGCTTTGAATGTGATTTTCCTGCTTCTTGGCAGGGGGTTGGGCTGGATGGCCCACGAGGTCTCTTCCAACTCTATGATTCTGTGATGTGGAGAAGCAAGATTACTTGTAGAAACTAGAACTTTCAGACACCCACAGCCAATATAGCCATTTAGCCAATGGCCATGCTAGCTGGTAGATTCTGGTAAAGTCTGAACATTGGATAGCCTGCCTTTGGGTCTCCATAAATGGGAAATTACTTGAAGGCACCACAACCTTCCAGCCACAAGAATTTTCACTGAAAGTGTCAAGACAAAAAGCTATCAAATAATGATAGCATAGCGGAAACTGGTCCTTACACCATATGACATCCACCTTTCTTGTGGAAAGAGGCAAATGAACAATGAAGAGGATAATTCCTAAACGTCTCTTTCCTATCTTCATCCTGTCAAAATATCTTCCTTGCTTATTATTACAGAACAGCCACCATAGTGCATACCTAGTCCAAACTACCCTTCCTTGGTTGCACCCCACAGATGTGCAGAAATGGGGAAATGGGATAAAATTGTTTCTCTAGCCAGGAGCTATGAGGAATTACTTTTAGTTTCTTTTTTTAATGAACGTTTCCAAACATCTGTAAGATTTTCTTGAGGGAGAAAGTGAGAAAATAGATGGATTTTCCCTATCTCTATCTGAACTCCCCTCCCATTCAGGAAAAACTCCCTAAAATGGCAATGGTTTCACTTGGGTGGAGTAGGCTTCTGCTAGGGCAAGGTTCAACATCATAAAAGGCCCCTATGAGGTTTTATTACAAGTCCCAGCAGATATTGGTGAGGAATGCTAGGAACTTCAATTCAAATAATAGGGTCAAATGTTACCATCTAAGCCTAGGGTAACGAGAGAGACTCAGCAGTAGATGTCTCCTAGAGAGAGTAGTACTAGATCATATTCATCACCACACAGCTAATCAGAGAGACTAAAAAGAAGAGCAAAACAAAAAAAAGCTACCATCATGTTGAAGAACAAATGAACAGAGGGACACACTTTGGCTATAGTTTTCACCCTCTTAGGGGCTAAAGATGATTGCATTTATGAATGAGACCACTTTAACTGCCATGGCTCATATATATGGAATCATGGGAGATGGTAGCTTTGCAAGGTCATGGCAGTCTCTGCCAAAGAGTGCTGGTTCCTCACCAAACTACAAATCCCAGGATCCCATAGCATTGAACTAGTAGGGTCAAACTGCATTACCGTAATTCTACAGTGTGAATGCTTTAACGTTCTTCACCCCCCATGCCATGGAGTTGATCTCAGACTTGTTCAATGAGCTTGTGATTGATATCCCAAAACTGTGGTTCAGAATTCAAACAGATCACTATTTTGTTGGGGTGGTGCGCACAATCCCATTTAGAATTATAGTTGAGATTAGAGTCTTAAAGCTTTACCATTATCCCTATGAAAGATCAGGCCCCCTATGCCCACTTCTTAGATGGGAGGAGGACAACTATAGTTGCTTCTTTAAATAATTTCTACTTTGGGTTAATGTGAGTTTTCTGGGCTATATGGCCATGTTCCAGAAGCATTCTCTCTTGATGTTTTGCTCATATCTATGGCCGGCATCCTCAGAGGTTTATATATCTTTGGAATGACCAAGGCAGGAACCTCTGAAACATGGCCATACAGCCCGGAAAACTCACAGCAACCCAGTGATTCTGGTCATGAAAGCCTTTGACAACACAATTTCTATTTTCCCCATTACAGAGTAGTATTTATAGTGGCTTCTCTTGAACAGTGGTTTTGTTTGTATGGTGGCTGATCCATCCCAAACTATCACACCAAGCACATTAGCTTACCTTCTTGAATCACACTGAAATTAGTCAATGAGCAAACAAATCCAGTTTGTAACCCATACAATTTCTCTTGCAGTAGACAAAATACATTTTCTCTCCAGACAAAATTGTGGCATGTCTACCTTCAGTCATTTTCTTCTCCTCTTGGGTTATGAGAAAGAATTACTTGTTATTGCTTTGAAACCAATGTTTTCCTTTGATGCTATCTAACACTTTCAGATCTTGTTAAAAGTTACTGTGAATTTATTAACAACTGTCAGCTAACTTTCCAGAAATTTGAGTATACAGACTTACTTTCCAATTGATACCAAAAGAACAGGAGGAGTTTATTTTTAGGAGACAAACATCCGTTTACTTGTCAAGTTGGACTATGATGCTGAGTCATCTGAAGGCAAATAACAAATATTGGGCTGCAAGGACTGCCTAGTTGCTACCTGGAGATTTGTGATGGGCCTTTAAAACTGACAAAGACAAAGGTGCTATGACTGAGCATATTCCTGTTTCCTTGGACCAGTTTCTTCTGTCTGTTCTCACAGCAGGCTGGGGAACCAGACAAGAAAACAAAAATATGTATTGTCACAGGCTTTCATTGCTGGAATCACTGGGTTGCTGTAAGTTTTTCGGGCTGTATGGCCATGTTCCAGACGCATTCTCTCCTGTGACGCATTGGCCACCTTGATTAGCATTTAATGGCTTTGCCTTTTTAAAGTGTTACCTCTTACTGCTTGGGGGGGGGGGGAACCCTTTGTTGAGAGGTGATTGGCTGTCCCTGACTGTCCAGACAAGAAACAATCAAGGACAGCCAATCACCTTTCAACAAAGGATTCCCCCAAGAAGTAAGAAGCCACACTTTGAAAACTGCTAGGCCATTAAATGCTAATCAAGGTGTCCAATTGAAACATTCACACCTACCTTCAACAGACAAGAGTTCTTTCTCTCACCCTGGACTTTCCACAGATATATAAACCCCATTTTCCTAGTTTCCAACAGACCTCACAACCTCTGAGGACGCCTGCCATAGATGCGGGTGAAATGTCAGGAGAGAATGCTTCTGGAACATGGCCTTACAGCCTGAAAAACTTACACCAACCAAAAAAATTAATGAGTGAAGGGAGCCATAGCTGCTTAATCTGCTACTTTCAGTGCTGCAACGAGCAAAAAGTCTTATCACCACACAGGTAATTATCTGGTTTGACATCTTCCTCTAAGGTGAATACAGCCATAACAAGTTGTACTAAGATGTTTTTCCTGTTTTTGCACCACCCAGGCTCTAGAATATGTGAATATTTTAACTAAAGGCCCTTTCACGCTATACAATTATAACACTGTGATACCACTATAACTAAAGGCTGGGAACCATTGTCCTTACCCAAAAACCTCTATTGCACACACCCCAGAGATGTCCTACAATTTGAGAGTCCAATTGCTGGATCATTCCTGTGCAAAATAACATTTTTAAAGGCATGCTTAAAAGAAATCACAACCTAATTACACTGCAATTTGAGATGCGCCATGAGATACTCGTATATTCCACATACTGGAGCATACTGGTGAGAGATATTTGGGTCTGTTCTCCATTCGACTTGGATGAAACCAGACTGATGTTTCCACCCCACCCCGCAAATGATCGATGGGACAAGGAGGAACTATAATAGGGATTAGGCTTCTGGCTACCAGAGATCATTTGGAAAGGTTGGGCATGTAAGTCGGATGCATCCCAGTTGACTGGAGAATAGATCATTGGTACTTGCAGTGGCTGCTGCCCAATATGTAAAGATGGGGGTGGGGCCAGAGCAGGACACACTACTTAGCTATGCAACTATGTAGCTAATTAGTTGATTTAAAATACTGGCCAATGATGCTTCTGCTACCATTCCTCACAGGTAATCATATGTATATGCCTAGCTGCATATGCTTGAAGAAGTGGGTTTTTACCCAGTATCCACCAAACTGGCTATTTATAGCAGACATACTGGGGGATGAATGATTACTAAAACATATGATAAAATGTAAGAAACTCCAAGAGTTCCAAAGCCTATTGGCAGAGTGAAATAATAAATACGTTTAACTCTTTGTCGCCATAACAAAATGAAGGTTTCAGCTGAGTATGGAATTACAGCTGAGCTAGGCAATGTGCAGATCTTCCTCTCAAGAAACGCATACAGTGCAGATTACGTATTTGTGAGATCAGATACAACTCAACAGAATCACAGAATTAATCTTCACTATCTGCATCTCACAGTAAAGCCCAGTTGAGAGATCTGACCAATTTCTCTTGCTTCTTTAGGCAGGCATTTTCAAACATCCCATATGAGTTGAAAAACAACAAAACCAAGACTGAATTTCACCACATTGTGACTGACAATAAATGATATTAGTACACACCTGAATCTTGGGAGTCAAATCCATTTCTCCTAGTAACAGAATGAGTTAACTTCAGACAAATTCACCAATACCAAGAGAATCAAGGATCAGTGAATGGACAAGGCACAGCTGCTTTCCTGACAGTAGAACCAATAACATGTCACACTTGTCTAGAAGATTTAGTGATGGACACCCTTCCCTTCATTTACAATTTTTAAAAAGTGAAAGAGATAAGACAGTTCTACAGTGCAGACAAGTATGCTATACTATGCTTGTGACAATTTGCACTAAATGTAGAGATGTGATAGGCTACAAGTAGGAGTAAGCAGAAGTCAAGCTGCAGACAAGTTCAACGGCCCAGATATGGTATTCTAATAATAATTCTATGCAATAGTTCAGACTTGGGTTTTTTTCTCTAAAATTCAACTGAATTACAGTTTAATCAGAGGGAGAGGGCTCAGATAAAGCAGATTACCTGTGCAGCCTTCTCCAACTTGCTCCCTCTGCTCCTATGGCAATTATCACCCAATGAACCATAGGCATGAGCCTTAGGGATTTGTATTTTTTTTAATACTTACTGCATTTAACAATGCATGCTTGGATTAACCTTGGAAGGAGATATATTGTTACGAGCAGGATACAAGCTTGGTATAGCCAATTGGTAATCTTCCAGTTGATCCTGGACTTCAACTCCCATCACATTTCATTATTCGGTCACTGAGCAGGAATTTGAACCCTGGCATTCAGAGTCATAGTCCAATGCTCAAACCACTATATCATTCTGCCTTTGGAAAATCAGGTGCTATTTATTTAAAAATAATTATGTGTTTGCATTAAATCAATTATGATAAGTCATATCTATTTCATTTTACAAGGACATCCAAACCAATGTATGACTTGCGGGGGGGTGCCATTTAGAGAAGGTTTGTAAGTGGTTTGTTTTTGCTGTATGCCTACAAGCTATTGTTTGAGCTAATTACAGCTTTGTGTAGCTAAATCCACAGACAACAGTTACAGCTGTTACTTCACTTGTAAAGGGCATATGGAAAACAACAGCAGGCAAGCAATTCTAACCACACTTCACAATGTAAAATCATGTTTTGGGTCCAAACTGTGTGCATATGTTTGTTTGCCCCCTCTCCCCTCTCTCTCTAAAAATGATGTTTATGACACAACAAACAAAAACAGGTGTTTAAGATATCCAAACTGGGAGAATCTACATCATGGAATTAACAGAGTTTGGCAACACTAACTGCGGTGTCTCAAAGCTATCCTGGTAGTTTTAGATTTACAAGAACTTTAGACTTCTCTGCCGAACAGTGCTGCTGCTTCACCAAACTACAACTTCCAGGATTTTACAGCATTGAGCCGTGGCAGTTAAACTGCATTCATTCTACAGTGTAATGCACCCTCAGTTATGTTTTATTTAATACCCATGCCAAGATTTTGGTTCTTATTGGTTGAAGGTAACTTGCTAGCACATATACACACATACATACACATACCAATAAATTAACCTAGAGCTTGATACATAAGCTATCCACAATTTCCTTATTATGAATGCCCCCTTATGATAAAAATGTGCAATGCAAAGTCTTTAATAATTGCAATTTCCAACAAAGAACAAACTGGAATTGCTGTGAGTTTTCCAGGCTGTATAGCCATGTTCCAGAAGCATTGTGTCCTGACGTTTTCACATCTGGAATGTCCAGGGAGGGAGAAATAACTCTTGTCTGTTTGAGGCAGGTGTGAATGTTGCAACTGAACACCTTGATTAGGATTGAATAGTCTTGCAGCTTCAAGGCTTGGCTGCTTCCTGCCTGGGGGAATCTCAAATAAAGTGCTCTGCTATGGCTGAATTCTCTGGTTGAATTAGTCTGCAGTGGCTTACATATTCCTTGATTCTTGTTTCGGCCAGCTCATCACCTCCCTACAAAGGATTCCCCAAGGCAGGAATCAGCCAAGCCTTGAAGCTGCAAGGACATTCAGTGCTAAGCAAGGTGATCAACTACAACATTCATACTTGCCTCAAACACACAAGAGTTATTTCTCCCACTTTTGGATATTCCGCAGATATATAAATCCCATTTGCCTTGTTTCCAACAAACCTCACAACCTCTGAGGATGCCTGCCATAGATGCGGGCGAAGCGTCAGCAGGGAATGCTTCAGCAACATGGCCATACAGCCCAGTAAACTCACAGCAACCCAGTGGTTCCGGCCATGAAAGCCTTCAACAACACAAAGAACAAACCGAAAACCAGGCAGATTAGAATGCTGCTATGTACATACTTTCCCTTCAAGGGATTTAAGGGAGATTTATAGTGGCAATCCAGAACATAACTAACCTTGAGACAAGAGCCACAAATTCAATTCCCCTTCACTCCATTTAACATACCCTGATTAAAGGATTGGGGAAATCAAATTGTAGCCAGAAGCACATCAGTGTTTGAGGAGTATAAGCACAAGGCAGACATTACTAGCATTTAAAAAATTGGAAAATTTTCATCAAAAACCAACCTTTACGAAATTGAGCAAAGTCCATTACCTGTTATGCCATTTGATTCCTTTTGAAGATTACAATACCACAGTCTGTTTACTGGATCACATCCTTCCCGTATAGATAACAAAGCATACTGCCCATCATCAGATATCTAAAATATATAAAAAATGGCACAGCATGAATAGTGAGGTCTTCCAAACAAAAATGTTATTCATGTTACTCCGATATCTTTTCCTATTTTCCCAGAAAAGCATTTTGCAAGTAAAAATCATTAGACAGGTGTGTTACATCAAAGTACTGAACACTGATGGTTACTGGTGGAGTTTATGTTTGAGTTACAAGAATGGAATGGGTTGCTTGTCATTCAAAGCCCACTCCATATTTGGGGTAATAACTCCAAAGAATACTCTGATAATACAGAGTTATCTGTAATCTAAAGCATCTTGGGGCAGAGAAAAAAGCAGCCACTATGTTATGGACAGTGATGGCCAAGTGAAATTGTTGTGCTAAATGCAAAGTGACAGTAAACCATGTCAAAAATTATACTGACAAATCTTTACTGAAAATAATCACTCTACAGAAAAGCATCCCAAATTAATTACAATCACTCCATGCAGACTCTTCAAAGATCAGCAAAGTACGGATGTTTTAAAATTCCCTTTGAAATTTGTTCCACTTCTTTCTTAAGCAAATATAAAGTGAGAATAGTGTGAGGAGAATGATAATTATGAACTTTAATAGGTGTGTGTGTTTGCATGCATGGGGGTGTGGCCTTCACCCAGCCACTTCTAAGCTATGAATTTCACAGTTAAATTTCACATATTAGTACTGTATTTGTTGAGCCTTTCCATAGAGCAAAGTATCTAAAGAACTTCCTCACTATAGCTGTCTTTAGAGCAATGCACTTGGAGTTTAGGAGTATCATGGCAAAAATATCATTGACTGCTGAATTTCCATTTTTGGATATTTCATGGGAACCAAACAAAGGCTGAATGAGCATATTTTACATTTTTTGCTTGAGTGAATATGCATACAAATACACCCATTAAAAATGAGCTATTTATTTGCCTATGTTTTTTCATGTTCCATTATGCTTAATTTGCTTCGATGTAGCAAACCAGCCATCTGCAATACAAGTTTTTTAAAAAAATATTCTGGTGTTTTGGTTAGTTTCTTTCCTTCATACTGAAGCACCAGCATGAGTTCCGAACTGGTGCAACTTATTAGGGTATAGAGTTTCAAAATCAGCTGGGATGACTGAAACTAGGTGTGAAGACTCTCTACTTTATAACTTCTGCCACCATCAAAATGTTAGGAACTGAGGTATTTTTGATCAGGGATCCTAATTGTAAAGATCTCCAATTCTGCCTCAATTTAAAGGAGTTGTGTGTCACCAAACTGTAATGACGCAACACCCTTGTAAATCTGCTGTGACCAGTGAGTAATTCTTGACCACCTGATATTTCTAAAGCTTGCACCAAAAGAGGTTACTGAGAGAGATTTATGAATTAAGAACTTTAACAGTTTATTTGTTAACAAAGCTTAAAGCGTGGAGGTTTTAAGGTACACAGAGCTTAGTTGGTTACAGTATCTTCTTAGAGGCACAGATCTTAAGGTTAATAAGTTTCTAAATGGGTTACAATGTTTGACTGTCTTTCTCCAAACACTGACTCAACAATATTATATATACTTTGCCCACTTATAGGCCTTTTATCTATCTTCTAGGTTAGCTTTTCAGCCTAACCTACAAACAGTGGTCTTTAAAGGCTTTCTAACCCCTACTGCCTTTCTGCAGTATCAAAACACAGCCTTTATCCTGTTCTTCTCCCAAAACTGCCATCAGCCAGCCTAACCGCTACTGACTAACTGATGAATTTCAAATCTGGAAATTCTAAGGCTAGTGGTAGGCTCTGCCTCCTGTTGCTATGGCAACAGAACTTCTCAGAGGCCGAGCACTCCAATATTCTCCGTTAACCCTTTGTGGTCTGTCTAACATTTAATCATCTAACACAATACAAATGTAATAATACAAACCACACATTTAACAATAAAATAAAGATAAAACCCGCAATACACATATCGACTTCATTACACTAGGCAACATGGTGCCATATTAAATTGGGTCCTTATGCCATAGCAAGTGTGCAATTCCATCTAACTGGTCAACTCCAATGATGTGATGGAAAACAACAGAAGAGAATGGATCCAGAGGGAGGGAGGCATACATCCAGTGGGAAATGTAGGACACTCCAAACATTCTTTAGGCCTAAATCTAATTCTGTTTTGTACGGTGGTGCTCAGGCTCTCTTACTTCTTTCCTCCATGCATAGATACACATGTGGAAAACTGATGCACACCATAAATGCTCTCCCTTCCCAGTCTAAAAAGTTCCGCAGGATAGCAACACATTCTGGCAATGTTTTGTATCATAGAGGCAGCTGCTGCTCAATTTCAGCATCGTTGTGGCCATGGAATAAATGTATGGACCCAGGGGGCATCCCATTCTTAAACTTGCAATTTGGACCAGGAAACATCAGCATGAGCTCTAGACTGGTGCAACTGTGCAATGAATTCACTGTTGCAAAATTGGATAGAATGACTAGAAACAGGCAGCCATGACAGCATAATATCCTAGGTCCTTATGCCTGACTTGATACTGGGAGAATGTGCATCCCTAGCTAAAGACAAAGCAATTGCCAAGTTTTTAAAACTTCAAAGATGCATTCTAAACAAAACCACAGCATTTATATTTCTATTGCTTTCATTGTGAAAATGGCTGAGGGAGAGAGCAATCCTGTCTAAGTATTGCTGACACATTTAGAGTATTCTGGGGGGAAACAAAACCTGGCTGTAAACAGCAAAATGTAGAGCACGCATTTTGCAACTGAAATCTCACCAAATTCTATTTAACTCCATGCAACCAAACTGTCATTCTATAGCACCCTCTACTGGGAACTACCTTAAATTCATTTTCTAGCCTTCCAGCATAATTGGTTATATGTAGAATCATAGAGTTGGGAGAGACCTCGTGGGCCATCCAGTCCAACCCCCTGCCAAGAAGCAGGAAAATTGCATTATAGGAGGAGAAAAGAGGGTCACAATTGTTCTGTTTATAGTTCCAAACAATGCAAGTACATACAGATATACAGTAGACTTTACTAAGAAGAAGGAAGGTCGAAGATAAAGCCTGGAGAGAAATGCCAAATACAAAGGACATGAATAATCAGCTACTCTTGATCTCGAATGTAAAATGTTGAAAGTAAATGCTTTCTTTTCAAAAGGCACATTAAAGCAAGACAACGTCTTTACAAAAATACAAATGACAAACAAAAGGGCTAGAGACAAAAAAAAACCTTTACAAAGTACAAGCTTTGGCCCACATTTGTTTTTATCAGCTTTTGAAAAACTATACTGCACATTTTGATTGATGTGCTGTTCCTATTTTCAAAGCATGGAAAAATAGAGGGGAGATGGGGACATGAGCACTACCAGCTGTACTCTTGACTGTCCCATATCCATGGAAAAATAAGTTTCCCAGCTTCAGCAAATGATGGATGTTTGGTAAATCAGTGTAAAAATCTGTCTTCAGACAAGATTGTATCTCACCTCAACTCCACCCATCCATTTTGGCTCATGAGGAAACTCAGCACACAGAACATCCTTTGACTGATCAGTTCCTAGCACATGATAGTATAATTTCTGGTGTAAGTTGGTTGATGTTTCAGTGCCTGGAACAAAAAAGGGATCAAATTGCATGTATGTTATCAATCATTTTTTTTGTTAGTAGTTCTAACAAATTACAATATGGAGCTACTAATTAGGCCAGATGACAAAACATTTAATTATACTCATGCACCACCAGAAATACCAGTTCTCACTGCAGAGAAGTTGGATGTGCCTTATCTGAAATACTTTGAAGCAAAGTATGTCAGAATTTTCCAGTATATACATAATAAGATATCTTGGAAATGGAACCCAGGTCTAAACACAAAATTTATTTATGTTTCATATACACCTTATACACATAGCCTGAAAGTAATTGTATAAGGTAAAGGTAAGTCTAGTCATGTCTGACTCTGGGGGGTGGTGCTCATTTCCATTTCTAAGCCAAAGAGCCATCGTTGTCCGTAGACACCTCCAAGGTCATATGGCCAGCATGACTGCATGGAGTGCTGTTACCTTCCCACCAAAGTGGTACCAAATTTTGACTGAATTATGAGGCCAGGAACGCTGAAGAATGTGAAAGGAACAACAAGGGACGCTGGGAACGCTGAGAGATGAGGAGTGCATCAGCTCCCCCTGGTGGCCAGAGTTTGCCTCTGTTCGCCTATGTGTGTGTTTGTGGAAACGGCAGGGATTGTCTGCTAAGTATGTGTACCTGTAATCCGCTCTGAATTCCCTTTGGGGTGAGAAGAGCGGAATATAAATAAAGTGTATTATTATTATTGATCTACTCACATTTGCATGTTTTCAAACTGCTAGGTTGAGGAAACTGGGCTTAACAGTAGGAGCTCATCCCGCTTCCCGGATTCGAACAGCCAACCTTTTGGTCAGCAAGTTCAGCAGCCCAGTAGTTTAACCCGCTGCGCCACCAGGGGGGCATGGTAATTGTATACACAATGTTTTAAAAATTGTGTGCATGAAACAAAGTTTGTGTACATTGAACCATCAGAAAGGTATCACTATCTCTGCCACACATATGGCCAATTTGGATTTTTTTTTTAATATTTCAGATTTCGGAATCCTGCATAAGGGATACTCAACCTGTGTACACAAAGACATTTTTAATTTTAAGGTCTTTTTAAAAAAGTATGTTATGCATATCTGGTTCATACTGTATACATCAATAAACAGATCTGTTCATACTGTTTGTTTATTATTAAAGTTAGTGTTGTGTTTTACATTCTGCTTGTCTTCTAGAGCAAATTCTAAGACAGTTCATAACATTAATTAAAACACAATATATCAGAAAACCATAAATAAAATTAAAGACAATTTAGTGAAAAACTTCCAAAGTTAATTCAAGCATTGATTTAAAACAGTTTTAGAACAGCTCCAAATGTAACATGAAGGGATGGAGTACCACAACTCCATGAAAAGTTTGTTTGCCAATAGCCAGTTAATGTTCAAAAGGTATTTGATTGCTGGTTTGGGGGGGAGGACCTTCTCAGATGACTGCAAAACTCTCAAAGAAAATTTGCTGTTGTTTTCTCAATGTGATTTTTCCATGCCTTGATTTCAGCAGGAGAGAAAACGCAAACTTGTAACATGGGCTATACCTTCAGCTAGAAATTCAAACTAGCTGCAAAGATAGCAAGGTGATCAAGCTTTGGAAAGGGTACTTTCTCTGACTATCAGCTCCTACAATACACAACCCTGCAGAGACTCCACAATATTTTGATCTAAAAAGGTACCTCTACCAAGTGTGGATGGGAAATGGGATATCCAACTGTTGAGAGTGCTCTGAGCAATGAAAAACAGAAACCAGAGGATGGTAGATGAGGGAGAGAGAGGTCCATGGACCTCTCACGAATGAGTGATCACTCACCATCACTTTTGCCATCTTGCTTTGGGTAGGAGTTGTAGAACATGCCTTTTCCATCATGGGTCCAAGCCATACAACTAAATTTTACCATTTCCAATGTGTCTGGTAGTTCTTCATGACCATCCACCTTCATGAATTTGATGGTTACCCAGTCTGACCCACTAGAGCTCAGACCATAAGCAAAATATTCGCCATCTTCACTGAATGCATAACCTGGTAATTTAAAATACATGATGCATGAATAGTTTATATTAAAAATTGAATTAAACATAAAACATAAACATAAGGGTTGGGAAAGTTATGACAGCTAATGTTTGACTATTCAAATGCATTGCAGCCAACATCAATACATACCCACCCATCTAAAAAAAAACAATATCAAAAACCCTCCAGAAGTGGCTCTGGTTTTCTAAAACAATCACCAGTCTTACATGTTTCCAGGGACAGAACTTTAGTTTTAGGACAAAAATTAATTTTCCCCAGCCAAAGGTACTTGGGAAGGTAGAGATACAGATTTGAAAGTAGATATAAAAACAATTGTGAGGACAGTATAAAGTACGAAGCTGCACAGTTCCAACTTTTATGTGTGCTAGGCAACCAACACATAAGGCACATGTGTCAAATTCAAGGCCTCCTATGTCATTTTATGTGACCCTCCAAATGCTGGATTATTTATTTATTTATTTGATTTATATCCCGCCTTTCTCTGCCCTGAAAGGGACTCAAAGAGGCTTTACATATGGCAACTATTTGATGCCTTTAGACAACAGCCAATGAAATGCATTTAAGTTAAAATTTAAAATTAGAGCTAAAATGCACATTAAAACATATAACATTATAATCACTATTAAAATCACGCCATCCACAATCATAATCCGGGACCATTGCAAGCATCATTACACATATTTCATTTCCGAAAACTTGATCCCAGAGTCAGGTTTTCACTTTCCTTCTGAAGGCCAGGAGGGAGGGAGTTGCCACCACTGAGAAGACCCTATCTATCATTCCTACCAGAAGTGCCTGCAAAGATGGTGGGACTGAGAGCAGGGTCTCCTCCGACGATCTTAATCTCCTAGCTGCTTCATAGGAGGAGATATATTCAGACAGGTAAGATGGGCCGGAACAGTTTAGGGCTTTATAGGCTAAAGCCAGCACTTTGAATTGTGCTAGGTAGTAAACTGGCAGCCAGTAGAGATGATGCAATAGGAGGGCTGTACGCTCCATGTACACTGATCTGGTGATCAACCTGGCTATCTGTTGGACTATTTGAAGCTTCAGAACAGTATTAAGAGGCAACCTCATGTAGAGTGCGTTGCAGTAGTCTATTTGGAATGTATCCAGAACGTGGACTACCGTGGCCAAGGTGACTTCCCAAGGAACGGGCGCAGCTGTACAGCGACTATATTCCACATCACGAATACAACTGATGGGAGTTTTGATACTGTAACATTTGGAAGGCTATAGTTTGTTCTGTTTAGTTAGGATAGTAGTCTTGAATTTAGATAAATTGCTTGTTGATACAATATCTGACTTTAAAATGTCCTTTAACCTTTCCCCAACCTTAGAGCCAAAGGTGTTATTGGGATGCAATTCCCATTATCCCCAGTCTACATGGCAGATAATCCAAAGTGATGGGTGTTGTCATTCAATAACATCTGGGGGTTCAAATTGGGTGAAAACTAAAAAGCACCCACTGCTATGTATAATAATAATAATAATAATAAAAACCTTTATTTCTAACCCGTATCCATCTCCCCAAAGGGGACTCGGAGCAGCTTACATGGGGCCGTGCCCGAACCACAAATCACAGAAAATATCAAAAACATCAGAAACCAATAAACACAATAAAAACAATAAACACAATAAAAATACATCTTTAAAAATAACGTATTGTTGGCCCTCTGTATCCATGGATTCTCCATTCATAAGGCTGCTGTGGCCCTCGATGAAAATGAGTTTGATACCTGTGACACAATAGAATAGACAAATGGTATACAGACATCCAAAATGACACATTGTGAAAAATCAGCTTCACTGACCTCGTAAAGCCACAGTACCATCATCAGAAAGCTTATTTGGGTCAAGAAATACTTTGGCTTCAGCTTCCAAGGAATCTTGCACGTATAACACCCGTTGGTTCTGAAGTCCAGAATTATAAAAGTGAAAATACCTAGAGCACACATTTGAAACAGAACAAAATTAATTGCTTTTAATGCATTTATTTAATTGATTAAGGGAAATGGCTGATTGCGAGGGGAATGCTGGATATTGCAATCTCAAATATGAGGCAACCACATCGCTAGTATCTGAAGGGGAGCTCAGGATTCAACCACCAGATCACTATTTTCTTTCTTTTTAAAGAAAATGGGTGGTGGAGAGATGGGTCCAAAACTACCGCTTAACAATTGCTTGATGGAATATTTTTCAGCTTCCTTCTGTTGCTCTACTTCTGCTTGTCTATAAACATCTGGACTTACAGAGAACATTTCAACTAAGGAGAGGTGCAATTCACTCTCTGAACCATGTGTGGCTCTTCTTTTGACACCTTCTTAGTGCCTCCAGCACCAAAACTGGTGTGAAACTGCTGAAATAGAGTGGAAAATTTAGTGGGAGACAAGCAAACAAATAACTTCTGTATTTCAGCTTTTTCTTTTCTCTCTCCCTCTCACTCTCCTATTGTTTAAGAAAATGCAGGCTGGGGGACTGTTTGCAATACCAAATTTGGGCTCACATACATATCTACTTCTGTTTTTCTCAGTTTTTAAAATAAAAATCAAGAACTTGATCTATAAATAGAAGACTTTTTGTTTTCACTGCTGGTCTTCCTTGCCTATTGTATCTCACCCAGGAAATCTATCTTGATTTAGTTCTGCTCACGTCTGCTCTTTGAATTTTCAGCAACCATTTGAAGTCAATAAAACGCTCTATTATCTATTATGCTAGGATTTAAATTCCACTTTTCATTGAATGCATAGTTATGTATAACTTATTTCTTTCTACCCCTAGCCCAGTGGTTCTCAACCTGTTGGCCCGCAGGGAGTTTGGTCTACAACTCCCAGAAATCCCAGCCCGTTTATCAGGTGTTAGGATATCTGGGTGTTGAAGACCAAAACATCATCCACAGGTTGAGAACCACTGCCCTTGGCATTCAAAACTGAGCCTCTTTCCAATGTGAATACAATTCTATGGGGAACTAAGAATATCCTAAGCATTCAGTCCTACTCAGGTCAGGGAAAAACAGAATATTCCTCCCAGCCTCTTGAATGGAATTCCTGTTAAGCTATAATTAACAGGAATTAAAGAAGGAAAAACATGCAGGTTGGTTCCAGGAGTCATCAGAGACAAGGTAGATGTTGTCAGCAGATATTCCATAACCTATTTCTCTCCCCGCTTTCAGAATTCTGGCCCATGAATGGAAAGGCAATAACAACCCCCAAAGTCATCAGGGCAATAATATCCTCTATTACTGCATGTTCTAGTCCAGGGATCCTCAAACTTTTTAAACAGAGGGCTAGGTCACAGTCCCTCAAACTGTTGGATGACCAGATTATAATTTGGGGGGGACCATGAATGAATTCCTATGCACACTGCACATATCTTATTTGTAGTGCAAAAAACACTTAAAACAATAAATAATTAAAATTAAGAACAATTTTAACAAATACAAACTTATTAGTATTTTAATGGGAAGTATGGGCCTGCTTTTGGCTGATGAGATAGGATTGTTGTTGTTGCTGCTGTTGCGTGCTTTCAAGTAGTTTCAGACATAGGTTGACCCTGAGTGAGGGCCGGGTATATGACCTTGGAGGGCCATATCAGGCCCCCGGGGCTTTAGTTTGAGGACCCCTGTTCTAGACTTGTGCACGGATCCGTTTTAGCTGTTTTCCTTTGGCTTCTTTGGCTTCTATAGATGGCGGTAACGGCAAGGGCTCAGGTGCCATGTTTTGTTTTGTTTTTTCCGCCCGAATCGGCCCATGTGGCTGCTGGGCGCAGCTTCTTTCCTTCTATTCGGGAGCACATGGCACATGCTTCCTTAACTTTGTTCCTCAAATTCCGTTCCATCAAAGGAAAAAAGGAAAGGATTCCAGGAATGGAAAGGGGAGCCTTGTAAGTTCCCCATTGTCACCAATGGGCCAGATCTTTCCAGCTCTTTCAGCTGCCTAGCTGTAAACAGATTTTTACATCAGTCAATTTTCAGGAGGCTCCCGAAAACGGATTGGGGTACTCAATGAAATTTGGATACCAAAAATGGATCGCCCTCCAGCTGAATTGCACAAACCTACTAGCCAGTCAAATGAGAGTAAAGTGGAATATCTGTATTGCCCCTCATTTTTATTTAATTGATGATTTATTGCATCTATGTCCCACCTTTATCTCAAAGTGAGGTTCAGTGTCAGTTACATTCTTATCTTGGTGAGGTAGCAATTTTTCTAACTTGAGATTTAATTGACAGACACACCAAATCTATGTGTGTATACACAGAATAGGGCCCATGTACCCATGGGACTGATATCTGAGGTTTTATTTACTTGCATCCAACAAAATATGATTTTTAATGTGCTCCAGGAGATTTTATTGTGTGCTGCTGCTGCAAGTTACCATACAGCCATTCTCGAAAACCTAGCAATTTTTTGGGTCTTCCTATGGTAAATTTTGGCATAAGTCATTAATTTCATACAGTTTGCTACTATTCATGGTTTTCTGTTTCCATGGTATGTTTAGGTATGTGTGTCCTTCAGATATGGGGGTTGTACGGCATGTGTGTGTATATATTCTGAATGCAGAAATCCCTTTGAAAAGGCTCGGCATGCAAATTCTTGATCCTCAGAAACAAATTTTAACTAGCAGCAGGTAGTTTTCTATCACAATCTATAACAAACACACATACAAAGTAACGGAATACCTTTTCCCTTTCTTGAAGTGGCAACTGTATTTGGGATAGTCATAGAGTTCAGTCATTCGTTCCTTAAATAGACCACGTGTTGGGCATTGCTCAAGAAATGGCACTGTTATCTTATTTTGTGCCTCCACAAAAGCCTAGAAAAGAATACAGTAATTAGAATAATACTAGAATACAGTAATTAGAAGCAACATGGGGTCCCTATTTACGAGAGAGAGAAAAAAGTTATGTCAATAATTGGTTGTTTCTTCATAATTACATTCTCAGAAGAACGGAATGTACCCACTTGCATTACATCAACAATCCTGAAACAGGTATCATTAAGGAATAATGTCAAGTTAATCAAGTATCAAGTGGCTATCAAAAATAATATCAATGTCTTGATAATATCAGGATGGTCTTATGAGTAAGGTAGAGACCTACTCTTCAGGATAAAGTAACATACTGGCTAACTTTTGCCATTACTGAACTTTAAGGGTTCTTCTGTTTTTAATCAAATTTTTTAATAATTCTGAGTCAATTTTCATAGATTGGGATGAAAACTCCAGTGGACACAGCTGGGTTTTCTTCCAGACAAACATACATAGTACCAGGTAGCAGACATATTTCAGTTAACAAATTCACTGACAAAGAGGCTCTTGTTTACAAAGGCTTTTTTTATGTTAGACCTCTTTTCCCCCTCTTCCTTCTCTCTCTAGGTAAACGATTTTGAGCTGCATCAGAATTGGATGCAGGGTGAAGGAGTGTGACATGTTGCAGCAGCATATTTACAACAAACAATTCCATAAAGCTTGAGCAGGGAAGGAATGGGATTCTCCTCTTTGTAATCCTGCTTTAGCGGTGTGTGGTTTCCTACAACAGGCAAATTATACAGAAGCTTCCCCCAGAATCTCTTACTGAACATGCTTGAACAGCAAAACAGAGAGAAAAGGAGACAGCAGATAAGCCTGCCTCCCCAGCTACAACTGGTGAAAGAAAGAAAAATCAGCACTGGATGCATTTTGGAATAAAGCTTTCAAATTGTCTCTATATAGGGTTCATAATGTTTTTGTTGACTTATGGATGTGCACATACTTTTTTTGTTTTGAATAAAATACTGAAACATGTTGAACTGTCGTTCTTTTTTGTGGTGTATGAAACCATCCCCATTCTTTACAATTACGGTAATATCTGTGCTATTGAAGAAAAATCTATTGGTCCACTGGGGTTTTCATTCGAATCCTATGAAAATTTACTCAGAATAGCTCACTGAATTTAATAGTGATTACTCCTTAATCACCATATGATGGAACATGATATATTATGGCAGATTGTAAGAAACGGTTTAGCTCAGTGGTTCTCAACCTGTGGGTCCCCAGATGTTTTGGCCTTCAACTGCCAGAAATCCTAACAGGTGGTAAACTGGCTGAGATTTCTGGGAGTTGTAGACCAAAACACCTGGGGACCCATAGGTTGAGAACCACTGGTTTAGCTGAAATAAGTATGAATAAATAGGTTGGGAGAAGACATAACCACTCCTATAAAATGAATCAGCTTTTTTCTGAACTCTAATAAACACTAATAATCAATTTCTCATAAGAGCCCCCCTGAGAGCATGACACTGTTCTGGTTTAAGACTCCAAATGAAGTGATTGGAAACAACTACGGTAATTTCAAATTATTATGCACAACAGAAAGACAAAAATGTCAAGTGGTGGACTGAAAGCGACCAACCAAACTTTTCATGCTTTTAGATTGAAGCATTAATGGTACAGATGGTGTGGCCTAGTGGCTTCAGAAGAGCAGCATGACTCTGGAAACTGGGATTCAAATCCCCACTGGACCATGGAAACCCACTGGGTGACCTTGGGCAAGTCAAACATTTTCAGCCCCAGAAAACCTTGGAATAAGTTCCCCTCAGGGTGGTTGTAGGTGGGAAATGACTTGGGAGACACAAACAACAACAAATTAATGGTACCAGGGTTCATTTAAAGCAAATTACACACAATGTGTGTTGTCATTACAGCAAGATTTCTGCTCAGGCCAATTACAGTCCCTGCTTCAAGGAAACCTCATGCACATCCCATCCATGTTTTTGAAATAATCAAAACATACTAAAATATTTTTTTAAGTGTAGTTATGGCTGTTGTCATGCTAGTCATATTTAACACAAAGGACCTAACATCAAAAAGATTTGCAAACTTGCTTCACATCTAGATTAGGAGAAAGATGTTAGTTTGTACTGGCTTACACATCGTGTTAAAGATAACACACTAAGGCAGGAAGTACTTAGGCGTGAAATCGGAGATCACACCCATTTTAACCATGGTTATCACAAAATAGCTATAATGACAGAATTATGAGTCTAAATCCAATTGTTAGTCTCAACTAGAGTTGATCTACTGAATTAATATATTTCAACAATTATGTAATTTCTATTGTTTTGATAACCCTACTCTAATTGAGATTAACTACTGAGTTTAGGCCATGATTAGCAAATAGCTGTTCTGTCTCTGTTTATTTTCTGAAACAATACTATGTATATGTAAATATCATGTATATTTATTTTGTTAATTGCTTATACAATGGGGACCAGACTCTTTTCCATTGTGAAATGATTCTTCAGAAACAACTCACTGCCTCTTCCAGGTAATTTCAAATGAACTGTTTTACGACACATGGGCAAGCCTTCAAGACTACTGAAATTAAATTGCATCTGTTCAACCTACTACGCTTCAACAACTGATGACATTAAGGAGGGTTAGCTTTCAACACTTCTCAACTTGCTGGAAGCATCTGGGTGTGCTTTTATTAAAGTTTTCTTTGCCCAACTAGTAATTTGAGTATAATGAAATGTAGTATCTCACCTAGGGAAAAGGAAGTAACAACACAGCAGATTACCTCTGTTGCAGAGACAAATCAAGAGAAGGTGAAAAAATGAAGGTCTATGTCGTGTCTGCACAGCTGATGTAAGGCTGATCTACACTGCCATATAATGCAGCTTCAGAATGCCGATTAACTGCATTGAACTGGATTATATGACAATGTAGACTCATATAATCTAGATAATCTGAATTCTGAAACTGCATTATATGGCAGTGTAGATGGGGCCAAAGTGTCATAGCCAAGAATCATAAGAGCATACAATTAAGTATCTTGGCCAAGGAGTCAAAATGGGGATACAAAATATCCTAATACTGTATTGTTGTATATCTTCAGGTTGCATTTGATTTATGGCAACTCTATGGCAAATCTATCACTGGGGGCTGAAGGTATGTGGTTTACCCAAGGTCATCCAACGGGTTTCCATGGCCAAACAGCAATTAAAACCCTCCAGAGTCATAGTCCAATGCTCAAACCACTATACCACATTGGCCCTTCTGATACTGTCTGAACCAATATTCACTGACTGTTCTCAAATTAGTAGAAGAGAACTGAAGCCTAGAAGTTCCATAAATAACAAAGGCCTTCCGCCTCATATCCTGGTCCTTGCTCACAGGTGAATTCTTTGTTTTTGTTCTGTCTAAGATTTTAAAAAGTAGGACTCATTGCCTCAGCCTCAACTATAATCCTCACAGCCATATATCAAATATGAATCCATAAACTAATGGTTCAGTCCCCACCACTTCATCACTAATATTCAAGAAAACTAATTTCTTGAACTTTCCAGCAAATTCCTTTTTGCAGTTGGGAGTGATGCCCATGCATCACTTATCTACAGCTATATTCCTGGTTCATCCATGTTAACTTTGGCTATACTGAAAGGAGTGTCACAGTAATGCGATTTTCCTGCTTCTGGCAGGGGGATGGACTGGACGGCCCACAAAGTCTCTTCCAACTCTATGATTTTATAACAGCACCCAAGCACAAGTTTCTTCCACTGTTATTTCCTTACCACTGATCACCAAGAACAAGGTTGAGCACCCTTATACAGAAATGCTCCAAAATCCAAAATTGTCCACATGGACGGCTAAGATAGTGACACCTTCGCTTTGTGATGGTTCAGTGTACACAATCTTTGTTTCATACACATGATTATTACAAATATTGTTCCTTCAAGACAGATGTATATGAAACATAAATGAATTTTGTATTGAGACCTAGATCTGATCTCCAAGGTATCTCATGTACATGCAAATATTTCAAATCATGGAAAACAAAATCTTCTGGTCCCAAGCATTATAAGGGACACTCAACTTGTATTTAAAGTACAAATACTCTTCACAGAACAGAGGGGATCTTTTTAGACATAAAAACTACTGTGTAGATCCAAGTAGGAAGAACAGATGTTGAATCAGGATTTAGAGTTGTATTTTGTTTGTATGGTGAGAAAATGATCCATTTGGTATGAATTATACCTGTCCCCATCTGCTTTCCCTCTACCTATTTTGCCTTTGGTTGTACCCCATACCCCTACCCTCTGCTGGAAAGACTCTTCCCAAAATGGAATTCAATCCCCAGCTGAAAAGGGTTCCTATAGAGAACATGGTGAAAAGTGGAGAAACAAATATATGAAGCAGACCACGGTTCTGTCTGGATAAGTACTCTCCAACTACTTTGGCTGGCTGTGAAGGTTCTGACACAGATGTTTCTAGTCTGTCAATACGAAATCAACATAGGAAGTACCTTTAGACCAGTGGTTCCCAATCTTTTTGTTTTGTTTTGTTTTACCAGGGACCACTTTGACCAGGGACCACTCTCCAACATTAGTGCCAAAAGCATTACGAATCTGTTTTTGGTCAACTTTAGATTCACTTTGGTTATTTGGGGTGCTGATTCAGAAAACCGCATTGGATAGACCACATTAGCTCTAGTTTCCGATACAGAACATATGCCATCCAGTAGTCGCCATCTGCTCGCCCACAGAAAACCATATTTAATAAGCTTTGGCACTATAAGAGGGTTTCGTGAGATGAGTTGCTCTCATTGCAACAGTGTAGTAATGGTGAGGCCGTGGACCATATTTTAGTTATTGTGGACCACAGGTTGGGAACCACTGCTTTAGACAAAATTAGAGTAGCGGTTCATCTAGCTTGGAACTGGGTTGGGTAACTGTAGATTTCCAGTTATAGAACAACTTACAACAGCTTCCATCAGTTCTAGCCAAGATAATAAACAGTGCGGGACTGTGGGGAGTGGACGGCTAGAAGGATCTATCTAGCTATCGGTTCACAACATTCCTGTTATGCTTTGGCACCTGGACAAGAACGTTTGTCCAACATGTATCCTGGGAGCATCAAACTAGGAACTGTAGCTATCCCTGGTCAATATTCTGTAAGACTGGCATTGTATTAATGCTAGACTCCAGAAGACCAAGTTTAAAATCGCTACTTGGTCATGGAAACCCACTGGATGAACTTGGGCAGCAATGGGAAACAATGGGAAAAACTCTCTTGACAAGTGTTGCCAAGAAAATCCTACAATACGGCCATCATCTGAGAGTCAGTGTAGTTCAGAAAGAATCTGAACGCACACAACAAAGGCTAGTCTAAAGTAGTAAAATTGCACAATGTTTTGAAATTCTAGCTTGCCCCACAATGTTCAAAATGAAAGGCTTACCTTTGTTTGTTCACTATCAGGATCCTCTAGCCAGCTATAAGGGTCAGCTACTTTACAGCCATGATAATTGTGCACCTGATTAAAAATAATAAAGACATCATCTTTAAAAATAAAATCCCTTACTTAAAAAAAGTCCTTAGAGCTTATCTGATTAAAATGGAAGCTGCCACTAGATTGGCCAGTAATTTCATTCAGCTATCTCAAAAGAGTTATTTGATGTATTCCATATCCATGGATTCTGTGTCCACAGGTCGAAAATATTATTTTTAATCTGAAAAGTAAACCTCGATTTTGCCATTTTATCTAAGGGACACCATTTTACTATGACACAGAAAGTAATTGGACTTGAGCATCCAGATTTTGGTATTCAGAGGGGGTCCTGGAACCAAACCTTGGTGAATACCAAAGGCCATTGTACATGTTTTTGGAATGATCCCAGTAAAGAGAAAATGTGACATTCGTTTTATGCAAGTTTCCATGCTACTTAAAATCCTAGGAGATTAGCAAATCACAGCTATGAATCAAAACTGTTATACACATTATCAACTGTAAGGTTTTTTAAAATAACCCCATCACTTGTGCCTAGTAATTTTCCACAATGGAACAGCAGAACTTTTGTAAACTGGGATAGTTAGCTCATTCAAGCTTTCAATACACTGTAAATACATAACTTTCTATACAGCAGTCCTGCGCAACCTGTTGCCCTCCAGGTGTTCTGGATGTCAGTTCCCAGTATTCCTGACCATTGGACAAGTTGGCTAGGGTTTCTGAGAGTTGGGGTCTCAAACACCTGGAGGCCACAGGTTGTGCAGGACTGCTCTGTAGAGTCTGTAATGGTAACTGTCTGGATCCAACAAACTCGTGTGGAATCAGGGTCGTAGCCAGGGAGGGGCAATTGAGGGGCTTAACCCCCCCCCCCCCCGAAATTCTCTGGGTGGTCTGGGAGAAGGCCTTACTGGTACATTATTTAAACTGTTAAGTGTATTCATATCATGATCTGATCACCATGCTCAATATATCCCATATGCATGGGGTATTGGGATAACGATACAAAAGGTTTGGTAGGATAGACCCTCTCTCACTCAGACTCAGCCCCCCCCCAAACAAACTCACACCCCGAATCAAAATCCTGGCTATGGTACTGTGTGGAATTATTAGTAGAGAGCAAAATTAAACCCTGATGTTACACATCTCACATCTTCCAAGTCTATGTCTGTCACGATGCAGGGTCTTGGCCCAGCCCCTTAATCACACACACAGAGACGGTAATCAGCTAACTATTTATTGAATAATAAGAAACAGGTGAAAAGGTAAATTGTCCATAAAAAGTATCAAAAGTTCAATCCAAAAGGTAAAGAGTCCGTAAGTAAAATCCAAAGGCAACGTGGCAAAGGCTCCGCGAAAACTATGCGGATCAAGGACTTGGTCCGTGGCAAAGAACAAGGCAAAGTTCATGAACAATCCCAAGAACCTTCTTGGCAAGACTTGAGCCGCAACTTGGCTCCGTGGAACTCCGCCGCGCTCACTCCTCTTAGAATAGAAGTGGCCGAGCTACTGAGGATCCTTTCCCACGGATCCTATACTTAATCCCCTTGGCGAGGCCCCGACGCCTAGGCTTCTGCGCCAATCTGTGCTACGGGGTCCTGCGACCCGTAACCACCTGGTTTCTCATAATGATCAGAATCATCACTCTCAGGGTCAGCCTGAACTTCCTAGCTAGCATAGCCGTCAGGCCATTCATCATCCCAGGCCAAGCTCTCTGTGGGAGAGGAAGGCCCAGCTAACTCATCAGCCCCTTCCTCCATGTCCTCATCAACTGCAGCTGGCCCTAATACAAGTGGGACCCCCGGTGCTGCCCCCTGCCCCCCAGGCACGAAAGGGAACTGGGTTGCTACAATGTCTCCATACAAGAAGGTCAAAATCATCAACAACAGTTAGTCACTGAAGTTTTGCAACTCGGTACTTCTCTTTTCTGATAATCCTATTAACAAATAAGCAAGTCTACAAGATTCTGAAATATAAAATGGAGAAAATTACATTAATTACCAGATCTTCATCTGGTAATTACATTAATTACCAGAAAAATACTAGGACGTGAAGAAGAGGATGGCTACAAAATATCTCAAGGGTTTCTACATAACCGGTTTTATTTAATGTACTGCCTGGCATACAGAATTAATGGAACAAACTAGCAGAAGCACCACCATGGTCTCAAGTCGCCATGTCTTGAAGGTGGAAGTGGGTGGCTGACAGGTCAATGGCCCGGCAGCCAGGGCTCCCTGCCATCTTCACTGGTGCCTTATTTTTTTTTGAGCACTTGCATTTTTAGTAGTTGTAGAGTCCTATAACCAATCCCCTGCAAACAGTGAGTGCCCACTATACAATGTTTGAGCTTTCAAGAGGACTTTGGTGGAACAATCCAGCATGCCTCTCCTCTATACCAAAACATCAGTGGTTTAATTTGGCCCTTTGTGATGGAGTGTGGAATAGATATATTCTACTTCTGTTAGTTGTGTTGCTAGGTGTCCTTTGCCCTCTCGATGATAAATAGAGTTTCAGTTCTATCTGCTTGTGTGCTGATATGAAGGGAGGAGTCATTGGAAACTGAAAGCTGAAATGAATGCCCTGCCCCAGAACTTACTGGAAATGGCAAAGGAAAGACTGGCATTGAGAGAAAACAGGCGCTAAATGGAGCATCACTTGCATCTAATTCCGAGACTAGCAATTAAGACACTATGTTTTTCTACTCTGAAGTGAGCATGGCAATTTCGGGATGCAGTAGAGAAATGTACAAATTTTGTACTGAATAGAGAAAGGCTCAGAGGTCAGGAGGATTCAATAGGATACTGCCTCTGCTGTCCCCTGGCTTCTGCTGCCTGAGATGCTTGCCTTAGTAAAGACCAGGAAGATGTCCTACAACTTGTGATGCAAGGCAGCATCATGTAGCCTCAATTCAGGTCACATTACAGGCCAAGCCAGAACCAGCAATGCCCAAAGGTGTGCAGATGTGAAGATACAACAGATGTGAGCCAGTCAGTCCACACCCTGAAGCGAGCTCGAGTGCATTTTCTATCTGGCTGGGAGGAAACCTTTCTCCATTCCTGAACAAACAGGTTTGTTTGACCTCTGGCCTGCAAAAGAGGGTGCAGGTACCAACAAGACTTTGATATCAAGATACCCCCCTCTCTATATATATTCATGCAAAGTGTGTGTGTCTGTGTGTACGAGTCTCGTTTATCCAACGTTTGCGCATCCAATGTTCTGTATTATCCAACGCAGTTTGCCACCTGATGGGATCCACTGCTGTTTCAATACATTGTGATGTTCTTTCCTTTATATGACCTCCCTTTGAAAGAGCTTTCTCCCTCACAAATACTTTGCCCCCCCGTTTTTATCTTTCTATTTTAATCTCTACTTGCGGCCCGCTCATTGTCCTGCATCTGAAATGGTTGTATTTTACTGTAATTTTATATTGCATGTAGTATTNTATAGTGTATGTTTTATGTAATTGATTGTTGTTTTTTGATTGATTTTATTGTGTTCTTATGTTGATGGGCTTGGCATCATGTAAGCCGCCCTGAGTCCCCATTGGGGAGATGGTGGCGGGGTACAAATAAAGTTTTTTAAAAATTATTATTATAATTCGGTGGTAACAGGAAAAGAGGAAGATAAATTGAAGCTTCAGGAGGAGATAAAAGAATATTATAAAATAAATGATAATGGAGAGTTATCTAAAACTGTGGTGTGGGACGCATTTAAAAGTGTATTTCGAGGTTATTGCATAAGCACTGAGTCCCATATAAGAAAAAGTTGGCGAGAGAAAAGAGAAAAATGTATAAAGGAAATTGAATTACTACAGGAACAATTGAGAATAACGAGGAGAAAAAATATAAATAGTATTTTAAGGCAGAAAAAGAAAGAATTGGAATTAATGGACGAGGTGCAATGGAACAAAATGAGACAGTGTGTGAGACAACGAATTAATGGATGGGGTACAAAATCAATGAAACAAATGGTGAGATATTTGAAGAGGAGAAAGGAAAAGGCATGTATAACAAAACTTAAAGATAAAAATGGATTGGTGAAAGAAGGGAGAAAAGAATTAGAAGATATAATGAGAGAATTCTACAGGAGCTGTATCAAAAGAACAGGTGAATAAGAAAGAAATAAAAATTGGGAATAAAATAAATGAGGAGGATAAAAACATTCTAAACGAAGAAATAACACAGGAAGAAATAATTCAGGTAATTAAAGGGCTGAAACAATATAAGGCACCTGGTATAGATGGATATACAGCCGAATTTTATAAGACATTTATGTATGAGTTGGCACCATATATGGCAGCAATGTTTAATGAGGTATATATGAGAGGGATTGTCCCGGAAACATGGAAACTTTCAGAAATTATTCCAGTTCTGAAGCCAGATAGACAACCAGAGCTCCCAGAATCATATCGTCCGATTAGTTTAGTAAACCAAGATTATAAGATATTCATGAAAATTATAGCAAATAGATTGGAAGTTATTTTACCAAAGATTATAGGAGAAGACCAATATGGGTTTGTCAAAGGGCGTAGAATTAGTGAACCAATAAGAAATGTTGTTAATGCGATTTGCCATGCGACAAAAACAAAAAGAAAATTGTCAATTTTAAAGTTAGATGTATATAAAGCTTTTGACAAAGTAAATCATGAATATTTGCATAGATTATGTAAAGAACTAAATCTGGGGAATAACTTCTGTGAAATGATCAAAAAATGTATATAGGGAGAATAAGGCTTGTATTAGAGTGAATGGACAAAGAACAGAAAACATTCAAATCGATAATGGAACCAAACAAGGGTGTCCGTTATCTCCAATGTTATTTGCTCTGGCAATAGAACCCCTAGCATACAAAATAAAGATGGATGAAACATGGGAAGGGTATAAGATTGGGAGGAAGGAGGAGTTGAAATTGAACTTGTATGCGGATGACGCAATAATTTTAACACAGAGGCCAAGGGAAATGATTAAATCAATTCAAATAATCTTGAGGGAGTTTAAAAAAAGATTCAGGGCTATCAGTTAATATGGAAAAATCAGAGATATTATTTATCAATACACCCTCAAAGGGAACAATTAGAGATAAGGAAGGAATCAGGATTAAAATTGGGAATAAAAAGATGAAGTACCTGGGAATTTGGATATATAAAACATTTGATAAAATAATAGACGGAAATTACAAAATGGTATGGAAGAGAATGTTAAAACAAATGAGTGGGTGGAAGAATAAGAATTTGAGACAAATGTCTAGGATAAGGGCATTGAAAATATTGATAATTCCAAAAATGATGTACCTATTTCAGGCTCTCCCAGGAATTCCTCCGATGACAAAATTAAAGGAATGGGATAGGAAATTAAATAATTGGGTTGAAGGGGGAAAAGACCAAGAGTAAGGAAAAATTGATAATTGCAAAAGAAATGAAAGGAGGATGGGGATGTCCATGTCTAGAACTATATAGTGATGCCTTCCAAATTGAAAGAGTAATAGAACTACAAGTGACTAATAAAAAATGGGTGAAATTTGAAAAGGAAATGAATGGAGTAAGTTGCGAAGAAATAATTTTTAGAAAATGGGATAAAAGAAATGTAGATAGATTAATAGGACCAATGAAAGGAACTATGCAAGTGTGGAAAAATGGCAAGGGAAAATAAGTAGCTTAAAATCCAAAATGTCAACAGTATGGACAATTAATAAGGATAAGGAATCAAATATGAATAGAAATATCCAGATATTGAAGGAAAAGGGAATAGAGAGGGTAGAACAATTATATAACAAAGAGGGAATGGTAAGTGAGGATAGAATTAAACAATGGCTTGGACAAGAAAATTGGTTACAGATAAGAGCAATTTGTGCATACTGTAGAATAAAAGATAATATTAATATGGTTAAGAGTGAAGATACCGCCTTTGAAAAGATAATAAGAGACAAATGGGAAGGAATGAAGGCACAGGCCAGCAATATATATATAATGCTATTAGAGGCAGATGGAGGTACAATACGGGATTTGAAAAGTATGTGGGAAATGGAGCTACAAATTACGGAACAAGAGATGAGAAATGTGGTAGAGATTATAGGGACGAAAAGAAATACCAAAGTACGAGAAATGAGGAGGAAAATACTGCATAAATGGTATCGTACACCCTGTCAATTAGCATACTACTATAAAAAGGGTAGCAGTCAGTGCTGGCACGGATGCCAACAGAAAGGGCGATTTATGCACATGATGTGGGAATGTGAATATATACAACATTTTTGGCAGACTATACAAAATCAGGCAAAACAAATTCTAGGAAATGAGTGGATCATAACAAAGGAAATTGCGGTAATAGGAAAAATGGTGAAAATGGAAAATGATAGGGAAATAAAAGAAGCAATAATAGAATGTGCACAAGCAGTAATAGTATTAGGATGGAAAGATAAATCAAAATGGACAGTAAACAAATGGTATCATTATATGGTGGAACAAATGGAATTTGAAATTATGAATGGGAAATTAAATGCTTCAAAAATCAATGAAAATAGAATGAGAAAAATGGAAGAAAGATGGACAAGGGTAAAGAATCATATTATGAAGCATTCTGGAGATCAAGCCATAAGAAATAGGATACAAATGTTATATAGTATATAGTATATAGAATGGAAAGGTATAAAGTTAAGGTTATAAAAAAATGTCTCCATAAGAAATGAATATATAAAAGGGAACAATCCTCATGTTGGTGGTGGGAAGTGCAAATGTTCTGTGAGTGCTTGGTATGTTTTTTTTGTGTGTGTTAAAATAAAATAAAATAAATAATAAAAAAAAATTATTATTATTATTTTGGTGCTAAATTCATAAATACAGTAATTACTACATAATGTTACCGTGTATTGAACTGCTTTTTCTGTCAATTTGTTGTAAAACATAATGTTTTGGTGCTTAATTTGTAAAATCATAACATAATTTGATGTTTAATAGGCTTTTCTTTAATCCCTCCTTATTATCCAACATTTTTGCTTATCCAACGTTCTGTTGGCCCATTTATGTTGAATAAGCGAGAGTCTACTGTATGTGTGTGTGTGTTGTGTGTGTATGGGCCACAGCTCTCTGTCAATATGACCAATTTAATTTTGATTATAGGATTCTACCACAAGCTGGAAAGCAGTCAAAAAAAGTAATTTTCCAAATTGATTTATTCTCCTCACAAAGCAGTCTCAAACTTCTCCAGACGCAACAGCACAAGAGTAACCACACCTTAATGGTCTGCAGCAACTCCCATATTCTCATCAGCCAGAACAGGCATTTAAATACTAATAGTCAAAAAGACTCAAAGATGGTGTGTAACTCGGTACTGTCAATCAATCTACAGTACATAACACCTAAATTAGGTAGTGGAGCCTTGGCATAATCTGGGGTTTGATTCTAGGAATTCACCGTATGGATATATACAAATCTGTGGATGATCAAGTTCCATGTACAATGTTGTCCATTCTATAAAATAGCAAAATCGTGGGTTTTAATTTTTGGAAAAAATATTTGAGTATTTTCAACCTGTGGATGGAGAATTTACGGATATGGAGGGCTGCCTATGGCCTTAACACCATTTGATTGTCATTTAGGCCAGTGTTTCCCAACCGCTGTGATGCGGCACATTAGTGTGCCATGACGGACCTCCTGCTGTGCCGCGAGAAAAGCTCTCTGCCCCCCCCCTTCCTTCCCCCTCCTCCTGCCAAACTCCTGCTGCTTGGGAGAGGAGGAGGAAGGGCCGGGCGGCAGCGAAGAAAAAGAAGAAGGGGTCGGGGCGCCTCCTCCTTCGGCCGTTTCCCCAGCCAGCCTCCAATCCTCCCTGACTCCCGCAATGACTCTCACCCTTGCTCGCTGAAGCCGCGTGGAGGAGGAGCCCCGCCCACTGAAGCCCATCCACCGCTCATGCTCCTCCTCTGTGGGAGAGCTGAAGCTGGGGGAGGGGGCGGAGCATGGCGTGGCCTGGCTCTGCCCCCTCCCCGGCTTTGGCACTCCCAGCAGCTGCTCCCAGCAGGCCACCATCCCCCAGCCGTTCTTTACTGTGTTAGAGTGTCATTTTGGTTGGTGGTGTGCCCCGGATTTTTTTAATGTTAAAAGTGTGCCGCGGCTCAAAAAAGGTTGGGAAACACTGATTTAGGTACTTAGTGTAACAATATCCGGCCTAATAACTCTTCAGTCTCTTATGTCATCACTTGTCATTTTCTATGATTTTATTTTACTATGGAATCACTTGGCCTGGTAAAGGATTCTGGTAGACTTCAAATATTTTTGTTATAATGCCATTTGGGTTGGTACTAAGAAACGTGTGGATTTGAAATCCTTGCAAAGGAAGCGTCAGGGAAAGAGATTTGAGTGGCAGAAAAAGGGAAACTCGGGAGAAGGGTGTGTTGAATTGACATCACTTTAATTGCTATGGCTCAATGGTATGGGATCCTGGGAGTTATCATTTTATGAGGTTTTTGGCCTTCTCTGCCCAAAAGTACTGGTGCCTCACCAAACGACAAATGTCATGACTACCTGTATTCATTCAACAGTGTAGATCAGTGGTTCTCAATGTGTGGGTCCCCAGATGTTTTGGCCTTCAACTCCCAGAAATCCTAACAGGTTGTAGGCCAAAACACCTGGGGACCCACAGGTTGAGAACCACTGGTGTAGATGACGTGAACCTTGATACTGTCAACGGGGAGAGAAGAAAGGTGCATCTACACCAGGCATGGGCCAACTTCGACCCTCCAGGTGTTTTGGGCTTCAACTCCCACAATTCCTAATAGTCCACCGGCAGGTTGTTAGGAATTGTGGGAGTTGAAGTCCAAAACGCCTGGAAGGGCAAAGTTGGCCCATGACTGCTCTACACTTTAGAACACTAGTTCTCAATTTGTGAGTCCCCAGATGTTTCAGCATTCAACTCCCAGAAATCCTAACAGCTGGTAAATTGGCTGGGATTTCTGGGAACCCACTGGTCAAGAAACACTGGTGTAGACGATACTGTCAACGGGGAGACAATAAAGGTACATCTACACAAGGCATGGGCAAACTTTGGCCCTACAGGTGTTTTGGATTTCAACTCCATAATTCCTAACATTTTACCAGTAGGCTGTTAGGAATTGTGGGAGTTGAAGTCCAAAGCACCTGGAGATCCAAAGTTGGCCCATGCCTGGTGTCAATGCACTGTCACCTCTTAGGAATTGTGGGAGTTGAAGTCCAAAACACCTGGGGGGCTGAAGTTGGCCCATGCCTGGTGTTGATGCACTACCGGCTGTTAGGAATTGTGGGAGTTGAAGTCCAAAACACCTGGAGATCCAAAGTTGGCCCATGCCTGGTGTCGATGCACTGCCGGCTCTTAGGAATTGTGGGAGTTGAAGTCCAAAACACCTGGAGGGCTGAAGTTGGCCTATGCCTGCTTTTCACTGTAGAACAGTAGTTCTCACCCTGTGGTTCCCCAGAGGTTTTGGTTGGGATTTCTGGGAGTTGTAGGCCAAAACACCTGGGAACCCACAGGTTGAGAACCACTCCTGTAGAATGAATGCTGCTTGGCACCACTTGACATGACACAGCCCAATGCTACACAACCTTTCAGTAATCAGTAGTTACTGAAATGGACATCCAAGTGCCACCTCTGTGTTGATGGAGGCAGGCAGGATTTTCCCCGGGTACTGGTTGTGGGGGGTCGGGAGCAGGTGAGGGTTTTGCCCTCCTTTCTGCTAGAGATCCCTGTGTACAACTAGTGGGCCACTGTGTGACACAGAATGCTGGACTAGATGGGCTGAGGCCCGATTCAGCATGGCTCTTCTTATGTTCTTATGTTCTTACCTTGGGATTTATAGTTTGCTAAGAGCGCCAACACTCTTTGTCAGAGAAGGATAAACACCTTGCAAAACTCCCAGGATTCCATAGCATCGCAACATGGAAATGAAAGAGGTGTCAAGCTGGATTCATTGAATGTACCTTTCTCCTCCTCCTCCTCCACCACCACCACCCCACTCGAGTTTTCCCTCATTCACACACTCACCACCACCCCTCACACACTCCCAGCTCTCCTTCTGAAGCCTCCTCTGCGTGGATTTCCCAGAGCCACCCTAAACATGCAAGGTGATCCCAAACCCCAGCTCTGATGCTCCTCCTATTGCACTGAGCCAGGGGAAGGAGGGAAGGAAAAGGGGGCCGAGGTGCATTCATTCCCTGCCACAGCGTTGGAGGTGGAGGCTGGGCTTCCTTCCTTCCCCCGGAACGGCCCTTTTCGAGGGGAGCTGTCCTCAAGGCCGGGCTCTGGAGGGAATCCTCGAAAGGAGGGAGGGATGGGGGACCCCGTCTTGGCTACTCACGGCCGCCTCGTCGCGGAAGACTTGGGGGTACTGGAACGCCTGCATGCTGGGTCCGCGCCTGTGGAGCCGGGAAGAGGCAACGCTGGGCAGAGGGGCGGGAGGCAGGAAGAGGAGGGCCCGGGCTGGGCGAGGCCACCAAAGGGCGGCTCTTCCCCTCCACGCCGCTGGAGGCGAGCGAGCGAGCGAGGCAGGAAGGGAGGAGGCAGGCAGGCGAGCCGGGCCGGATCCCTTCCTCCCTGCCTGGCTCCGAGCAGAGGGGCCCGGGCTCCCCCAGCAGCAGCAGCAGGAGCAGCAGCCAGGCGCCCCGCGGAGCTGCACCAGCCACCCTGCGGAAGGAAGGCGCGCGCCCAAGCTGAACGAGCAGCCAAGCGGGACGCGTCCCATCCGAAGCCCCGGGCAGCCGCCTTCCACCTTTCGGGATTCTGGGGCTTGTAGTTTAGGGGAGGGGCCTTGCACATCTTCATCCAGGGAAGCCTTCGGCCTCACTAAACTACAATCCCCAGGGTTCTGCAGGAAGGAAGGAGGCAGGCGCAGGGTTTCAGCTGGGATGCTTAGCCCTACCTAACACGGGTTTCTGTTCCTGGATTATCAATGCCATTGCCTAATTGGTTCTGTCGTCAAAACGTGGGGGAAAGTTTGCTCTCTCGACCCTATTCGAAGTCCTGCACAGAGGAGGGTTGAATGAAAAGTAATGCCTCCACCTTCGTTACTTGGGTTTGGGTGGGAATATTTTAATCAATCAAACGCAGAAATAATCCTTACAAGGTGCTCTTTCACTACCACTATTCACTTTGCCACATAATCACCAGAAAATTGGGTACATTTCTGCCAACGATGAACTCCTCTGTTGTGCCAGCTCCACTGACTGCCAGTTTGCTTCCTGGCACAATTCAAAGTGATGGCATTAGCCCAGTGTTTTTCAACTTTTTTTGAGTCACGGCACATTTTTCACATTTACGGAATCCTGGGGCACGCCACCAACCAAAATGACACAAAATGACACTCTAACACAGTAATACATATAGTTAATATGTTTTTAAATGTATTTATACACTCAGTGTGAAACCTGGGCCTGTTTCGATGAACACAACATAGATATCCTGGCAAGAATGGCAGAAAGACACAAACTTCCCACACAGAACTCCCATAACCAAGAGAAAATACTATAAGAGTTTGGTGGGCATTGACCTTGGGTTTTGGAGTTGTAGTTCACCTATATCCAGAGAGCACTGTGGACTCAAACAATGTTGGATCAGGACCAAACTTGGCATGAATACTCAATATGCCCAAATGTGAACACAGATGGAGTTTGGGGAAAATACACCTTGACATTTGGGAGTTACAGTTTCTGGGATTTATAGTTAACACAAAATAAAAAAGCATCCTGAACTCTTGCAACAATGGAATTGAACCAAACTTGGCATATTGAACTCTCATTACCAACAGAAAGTACTGAAAGTGTTTTCTTGGGAATTGACCTTGAGTTTGGAAGTTGTAGTTCACCTACACCCAGAGAGCACTGTGGGCTCAAACAATGTTATGTTATGTTGTTGTTTGTTTTCTATCCAGAATCACAATGTTGGAAGGAGGTTCACCACTTTAAGGTCCCTAAAACAGGCATGGGAAAACTTCGGCCCTCTGGGTGCTTTGGACTTCAACTCTCACCATTCCTAACATCCTGAGGCCCTTTTCTGCTTAAGTGGCTGAGGGGGAAATGGAAAAGGGCCTGAGGCTGCTAGGAATGGTGGGAGTTGGAGTCCAAAACACCTGGAAGGTCCAAGTTTGCCCATGCCAGCTTTCGACAGAGACCTCTTCCTCCCCCTTCGCGCCCTTTCTTCCCCCTCCTGCCGAACACTTACTTTTTCTTCTACACTGTCAGGACTGGGAGACCTGAGCTTAGGAGAAGTTCAGGCTCCCAACCTGCCATGAGATTGCACCGACCTTTGCCCCAGTTCTTTGGTGACCTTGGCTCCAGCTGCCTAGAGACTGTGCTGAGTCAAGTGGGAGTGACGTAACTTCCAGATGTGTGTGGGGCTCCGGAGGGAAGTGAGGCAAACTCCTCCGAGCCTGGACATTGGACAATTGGACTCATAATGCTGGCTCATGGACCCATGAGGTCACATCCCTTCGGACTATGGGATATGCTGAATCACCCGGATATGGTGCAACCCTGCTTGGACATTGCATGGGCAATGGGGAGGGACTCAGGGTATATAAGGTGTGTTTGGGTGGCGGGACGGTGCTTTTGCTTCACATGTGTCGTACCTACAATAAAATCGTGTTGGACCGTGCTTCAATCTACGCGTGATCCTTACCGAGTGTTGGAGAGTCGTTACAGAAGCAAAAGCCCCTTTTCAACTATCCCAGCAATGGAGAGGTTGGCTTGGAGAGAGGAAGAGTATATTGATGGATGGGATTCGGCTCCTGAGGAAATCCGGCGTACTATGGAGTGGGATTGGACCACCCTCGACCAAGTGGGGTGCCCGGATGAGTACCGTGAGATGATGGAAGGTGCGGTTGCCCAGGAGGATGAGCTTGGAGAAGCGGAGCAACTGTGGGAAGCTCAGGTGAGCTTGGAAGTGGCCCGCCGAAGGAGAGAGCGATATGACTCCAGACAGGCGGAGGGCTGGAGGGCTGACCAGGGAGACTGTGCCGAAGGACAGGCCCGTGCAGATGAACCTGATGGAGTGTGGTAGTGGAACCACGGAACCAGCATCACCTTCGGGTGGAAGTGATGAAGTGTAAGTTGGAGGCTATGGAGCAGACCATGAGGAGGATGTCTCGTGCCATGTCCCGAAGAGAGCCGATGGAGTCCATTTGGAGTGCCCCGGGAGGAGGAGACTTCACTTATTATTCGTGGATGGATGGTGGAGTATCAGTTGAGCGTCCTAGATCTCCTTTGGGAGTGAGGACCGTTGGTGGCCATCCAGGAGGAAGTCCGGCTCGGATGAGACGCCCGGCGCAACCAGCTGGCATGGGAAGAGGTGTTACCAGGCTCGAGGTCCCTCAAGGGAGGGAAGTGTTGTCCCAGGAGTTTGGGGCCCGTATGAAGAAAAAGCCATTACGGGTTGAGTTTGAAGGTGAAGCCTGTAAAGTAGCCTTTTTTGCCGCTGCAGTGCAAGACCATATGGAGGACTATGGTCACCTTTATCCCAGCGACAGTAGCCAAGTGCGGGCCATCGGAGCGGTGTTCAAAGGAAGGGCAGCTGAATGGTATGTCCAATGCCATGACCGCCGGGACCCATGTTTGAGATCTGTGAGAGATTTTTTGCAGGCGATTCGGAATAGGTTTCGAGATCCGTTGGAGAGGATTAAGGCAAAGGAAGCGCTGCGCTGCCTGACCCAGGGATCCCGGTCCGTCACCGAGTATGCAGAAGAGTTTATGGGGTTGGCTGGGAAAGTTGCCAAATGGTCCCCAGCTATCCTGCTCGAGTTGTTTAAGGACGGGCTGCGGAAGGAGATCCTCGAGTGGTGTCTGCATCGAGATGATCCTGGCGATGTCGATGGTTGGATCCAGTTGGCCGGCAGCGTAGAAGGAATCCTTGCCCAGGTGCAGCGGCGTCGTTTCCAGCCTGCGAGGTCCAGGGGATCCGGTCGTGGTGCAGTTGAGGGGCGATTCCGAGGAGGAGAGCCTAGACGTGGCGGTGACAACCGATCCAGTGTTACAAGGAGGCCAACGATGGGACGGGGCCTTTGTTTTATTTGTTCCCAACCCGGTCATTTTGCGTCCCAATGCCGGCAGAGGCAGGTGCTGGAGCCAGTGAAGGTGGCCTCTGCTAAAGCAGCAAGTGGGGACAATGATGATAAAAAAAAGTGTTGGGGTGAGCTCTAATATACAATGTACCTTGGGATTGTATAAAGGGGATAAGATTGTGGAAAGGAAAGCTTTAGTGGACTGCGGATGTTCGGAGAATATTATGTCCCCAAAGTTGATAGGGGATTTGGGTGGGGGGACAAAGCCCTTGGAGACACCCATAACCTTTGCTCAATTGGATGGGTCTTTTATTGAGGGTGGCCCGTTCTCTGTGGGGACTAAAGATTTGAAGGGTCGGGTGGGACCCTGGGAGGGGGACATTGATTTTGTGGTGGCCCCCATTAAAGGACATGAGGTGGTATTGGGGTTGCCATGGCTAGAGCAGGCAAACCCCAAGATTGATTGGAAAACAGGAGTTGTACAATGTGCTCCTAATAAAGAGGAGGAGGTTAAAAGTGAAGTACAAGGGGTGCCTGCAGAGTATTGGGATTATGCAGATGTGTTTAATCCGGTTTTGGCTCAGGGTCTTCCCCCCCCTTCGCAATGTACAGTGTAGTATAGAGGTCAAGGAGGGGGCTGTTTTGCCTAAACCCAAAATCTATGCCATGACAGTGAAGGAGAAGGAAGCTTTGAGGGAACAAATAGACGGGTATTTGAGCAAGGGGTTTATTCGGAGGTCCGAGTCTCCCATTGCGGCTCCAGTTTTGTTTCGCGAGAAGAAGGATGGTAGGTTGCGGCTGTGTATTGATTATAGAGGTTTGAATGCTGTTAGTACTACCAATTGTTACCCTTTACCCTTGATCAAGGATTTGTTAGGTCAGTTAGGAGGTGGTAAGGTTTTTACCAAGTTGGATTTGATTGACGCATTTCATATGGTGAGGGTGAAGAGGAGCGATCAATGGAAGACTGCTTTCTCCTGCCCCCTCGGGCTGTACGAATGGGTCGTAATGCCATTCGGGTTGGCGGGAGCTCCAGGCATTTTCATGCAATTAATTAATGAGGTGTTGCACCCCTTTTGTATAAAGGGGTGTTTGTGTATTTGGATGATATTGTGATTGTGACGCGTACTAGAGATGAGCATGTTAGTTTGGTGTTAGAGAGGTTGCGACAAGCGAGTCTGTATGTAAAATTGAGTAAGTGCGAATTTGGCAAGGCTCAGATTGATTTCTTGGGATATAGGATTAGTGGGGATGGAGTCGCAATGGATCCGGCTAAGGTGGATGACGTGTTGAATTGGGAAGCTCCGCAGACTCGTAGGCAGCTGCAGGCTTTCTTAGGGTTAGCCAATTTTATCGCACTTTTATATCGGAGTTTTCAGCGATAACCCTCCCGCTTACAGAGTTATTGAGAACCAAGGGTAAGGGGGAGTCGAAGAGGACTAAGTCTCCAGGTGCTAAGCTGGATTGGACGAAAAGATTGTCAGGGCGTTTGTGGTATTGAAGAAAGCTTTTACTAATGGGCCCTTATTAATACATCCAAATGTGGATAAGCCTTTTGTGGTACAGTGCGATGCTTCTGCTTGGGCTTATGGTGGAGTGTTGTTGCAGGAGGATGAGCGAGGTAGATTGAGGCCGTGTGCTTATTTTTCTAAGAAGTTTGGAGAGCATGAGCGGAAGTGGCCAGTCTGGGAAAGGAGGCGTTTGCTGTGCGGAATGCTTTGCAAACGTGGCGGCAGTTTTTAGAGGGTGCTGCTTTCCCTTTTGTGGTGATGATGGATCATCAGAACCTCCAGTATCTGAGGAACCCTCAGAAGTTGTCTCCCAAGTTGGTGAGGTGGGCTCAGTTTTTCGCTAGGTTTGATTTCCGGCTGCAGCATATAAGAGGCAAAGAGAATGTGGTGGCTGATGCGTTGTCCCGGTATCCGAGTGTAGGAGAGAATGAGTTGCATAAGTCAGGGGAGGTGTTTGCCAGAGAGCATTGGGGTCTGGCCGTGCAGACAAGGTCCCAAACGGCGTGTGAGGTTAAGAAGGAAGAAGGAGTGGTAGATGAATGGAGTTTGGAGTTGCAGAAAGGTTATGTAGGTGATGTGTGGTTACAGAGTCATGAGAAAGAGTGTAAGCCATTGAATGGTTTGTGGATTATGGGAGGCAAGGTGTATGTCCCTCAGAGTATGAGAGAAAAGGTACTGAGGTTGAATCACGATCATAGATCTGCTGGTCATTGGGGGGTCACGAAGACTCTTTTGGCCCTAAAGAAGAGGTATTGGTGGCCGGCCATGAGGGCTGAGGTGAAGAGATATGTAGAGTGTTGTGAAACGTGTGCTAGAAATAAGGTTCCCTCTGCTAAGCCGCAGGGGTTGATTCAAGTGGTAGTTACTCCTGTAAGGCCGTGGACACATGTCAGTACTGATTTTGTGGGGGAGTTGCCCTCAAGTCGGGGTTATAGGTATATTTGGACCGTGCTAGATATGTTCTCTAAGCAGGCTCATTTTATTCCGTTAAAGGGGTTGCCTAGTGCAGAGAGATTGGCTGAGTTGTATGTGCGGCATGTGTACCGTTTGCATGGGTGCCCGGAGCAGGTTTTGAGTGATCGTGGAGTCCAATTTACTGCCCAATTTTGGGAGCGATTTTTGGAGATGTTGGGGGCTCAGAGGCGTCTTACGACCTCTTATCATCCTTGTTGCAATGGGGGCGTGGAAAGAGCTCAGAAATCGTTGGGGTCTTATTTGCGTATTTTCAGCAACAAGGAGCAAAATAATTGGTCTGATCTGTTGCCTTATGCTGAGATGGCTTATAACAGCTCGGTGCACTCTTCCACTGGGAAGTCTCCCTTCGAAGTGGTCTATGGTCAGGAGGTAGCTCCTTTGCCCCAGCTATTGGAGTTGGGAGGGGAGGAGAGGGTGGAATGGAGGATACGAGCCCGGGAGGATTGGAAAGAAGTAGCAGAGGCTTTGGGAAAGGCACAGCGTTCTTACAAGTTGTTTGGAGACCGGAAGAGGCAGGAAGGGGAGGAGTACAGTGAGGGGGATTTGGTGTGGCTATCCACGCAGAATCTGAAATTGGGATATCCATCGAAGAAGCTAAGTCCGAAATACATTGGGCCTTTTAGGATTGAGAATGCGGTGAATAAGGTCTCATATACCCTTCTTTTGCCCAAGAGTTTAGGGAAGGTTCATCCCACATTTCACTGTAGTCTTTTAAAGAAGTATGTGGGGCCCTTTCCTCCTCCGGATTGAATGATGTTTTGTTTTCTAGGGGGAGGACGTGGTGGAGGAGACCGTTATGTCAGGACTGGGAGACCTGAGCTTAGGAGAAGTTCAGGCTCCCAACCTGCCATGAGATTGCACCGACCTTTGCCCCAGTTCTTTGGTGACCTTGGCTCCAGCTGCCTAGAGACTGTGCTGAGTCAAGTGGG
This sequence comes from Anolis apletophallus, assembly GCA_030556195.1. Classification (NCBI taxonomy): domain Eukaryota; kingdom Metazoa; phylum Chordata; class Lepidosauria; order Squamata; family Anolidae; genus Anolis; species Anolis apletophallus. Next base: position 121,247,322 of record JARBWK010000003.1, read on the forward strand.
AGTGACGTAACTTCCAGATGTGTGTGGGGCTCCGGAGGGAAGTGAGGCAAACTCCTCCGAGCCTGGACATTGGACAATTGGACTCATAATGCTGGCTCATGGACCCATGAGGTCACATCCCTTCGGACTATGGGATATGCTGAATCACCCGGATATGGTGCAACCCTGCTTGGACATTGCATGGGCAATGGGGAGGGGCTCAGGGTATATAAGGTGTGTTTGGGTGGCGGGACGGTGCTTTTGCTTCACATGTGTCGTACCTACAATAAAATCGTGTTGGACCGTGCTTCAATCTACGCGTGATCCTTACCGAGTGTTGGAGAGTCGTTACACACTGCCGCTTCTGCTGCCATTTTGATCCGAGGGGGCAGCGTGAGTGTGTTCAGGAGGGGAGCGGGAGGGAGGAAGATGTGACCTGTGCAGGCGCTACTGCGCAGACTCGCCCCAGAGCAAAGTGAGCAGAGCGAGGCTGGGAAGAAGGGAGCACGAGTGGAGAAGAAAAATTGTTCGGCAGGAGGGGAAAGAAAGGGTATTGGAGGTTCCAATTTCCCACGGCACACCTGATGATCACTCACGGCACACTGGTTGGGAAACGCTGCTTTAGCCTATAAAGCCCTAAATGGTTCCGGTCCAACTTACCTATCTGAACGTATCTCTACTTCTGAACCATCTAGGACGCTAAGATCTTCTGGGGAGGCCCTGCTCTCGGTCCCACCTTCCTCGCAGATGTGTTTGGTGGGGATGGGAGACAGTCTTCTCAGTGGTGGCCCCTCGACTATGGAATGCCTAGAAATATAACATTGCCCTCCTCCCTCCTGGCTTTTCGAAGAAAGGTGAAAACCTGGCTTTCTGAGCAGGCCTTTCCAAATACGGCATAGTTATAAAATATCATGGAACCACTTGACGACACAATTGAATAATGATTTCACATGGAGACGCTCATGATAATGGTTTTAAGGCTTTGTATGGTTTTTATATTCTTATATTAATTGCTAATATTTTTAACATTATTTTATGATTGTTTTATTTGTTATAATTGTTGAGACATCAAAATGTTGCCTATTTGTGAACTGCTCCGAGTCGCCTCTGGACTGAGAGGGGCGGTATATAAATGTAGTGAATAAATAAATGAATAAATAAACCAGTTTTCTGAAGCAGTCACGGAAGAAGTCAACATTCTGTTTTCGCAACCAGCGTCTCACAGTTCTCTCAACGTCTTCATCAGAAGCATAATGATGTTCCCGCAGATCTTCAATTATTGGGAACATATGCAAGTCAAGAAGGTGCTAAGTCTGGACTGTATGGAGGATGCCATGCGGTGGTGAGATGCAGTCTCTGAAGTTCTGCTGTGTACCCATTGTGCACAAATCTTCCGATAGCCATGCAAAGCAATAATGTGACCGTTACCTTGATACTTTTTCGCTAAGGGTATCCCCTAGTCCAGACCTGGGTCAACCCACGGCCCACGGGGCGGATGCGGCCCGGCAGCCGATTCTGTCCGGCCCGGGGAGAAGGGCGTCGGGGGGTGGGGCCAAGAGGAAGGGGTGCTGCTGCCGCCATCCTATCGCAGGCTGTGGGGCCTGCGTCGGCAGACAGCCCACCACTCCGGAGAACAATTGGAGGAGCGGCTGCTTTGGAGTGCCTGCCCTCCCGGGAGGCGATCCGAGCCTGCAACGGGAGCAGTCGGCAACCTGCGGTGGCTGATCGCTCTGACGTCCCGGAAGACTTGATTGTCTTCCGGGTTGCCAGGGCAATCAGCCGCCTCAGGTTGCCGACTGCTCCCACTGCAGGCCCGGATCACCTCCCGGGATGGCAGGCACTCCAAAGCCGGGATGGCAGGCACCTCCATGGCAGGGCGATCAGCTGGGGAATGGCTGGGGGCGAGAGCGGACGGAGGCCTGCAGCGTCCGATCGTCTGCTGCTCTGCTCTGCTGCAGCCGCTTTGTCATCCTCTGGGCTGGGTCCACTGGGCCATTCCATCTTGGGATCCTTCCTCTCTTGAGGATGTCAGCCTCTATCTTGGTTCGCACCTTGTCTTCTTGAATTTCATTATATTTTGTTTTAGTGGTTTTTATTATTATTTTATAATAATTTTATAATAATATAATAAATAATATAATATAATGTTATATTATAATTTCAATATATTATAATGTCTATATGTATATACTATAACTATTATGATATTAATACTAATATATGAATATTTCTTGATATATTAATATGTTAATATTAATTATGTGTAATATATAGTAAATATAGTAAATAAATAAATTATGTAGATTAGAATGTAGTTCAGCCTTTAGGTGTGACCCTCCATAATATTTTTTGGCTCTCGTGTGGCCCCTTGGAAAAAATAATTGCCCTAGTCCCTGTTCGTCTAATTTCCACACTTTCTATTAGCTCCTTTTAGGAATTATTGCCCTTTTTTGAGCCTGAAGCCAGCTTTGACTTTTATCTCAGCCATATTGTGTTATGATTATGTTTTGTGACTGTTATGTTTTTATTTGATTGATTTTAATGTGTTTCTGTTTTTTAATCTGTAATTTTGGGCTTCTTCTCTTGTAAGCTGCCCCGAGTCCCCTTGGGGAGATGGTGGCAGGGTTATTATTAAAGTTATTAAAGTTATTATTATTATCATCATCATAAACAGCAAAAACTTGCTGAACATCCTGCATCACATTTTGCTATAATAATAATAATAATAATCCTAAACACTTGGGAAGTGTTCAACTTGTGATGTTGTGATACGAAATCCAGCATCTCTTTGCTGTATCATGCTGTGTTTTTGTGTAAACAATACTAAAGAATAATAATAATAAATTATAAATTAGAATACACATAAATTAAAATAAATATTATAATAACCAAAGTATGGATCATCAATGTTGCAATCCCAGGTGATAGCAGGATTGAAGAGAAACAACTGGAAAAGCTGGCACGATATGAGGATTCAAAGTGGTCCCAGTGGTGATCTGCACACTGGGTGCAATGCCTAAAGACTTTGGCCTGCACTTAAGCACAATCAGTGCTGGCAAAATTACCATCTGTCAGCAGCAAAAGGCCACTCTACTTGGATCTGCACGCATTATTTGCTGATACACACAGTCCTAGACACTTGGGAAGTGTCCGATGTGTGATCCAATACAACAGCCAGCAGAGTGCTCTTGTTTGCTGTGTACTAACCTTGCTTAATAATAATTGCTTAATAATAATTAATAAATAAATACATCCTTTTTTGGTAGCCACACTTTTGAGGTTCTGATTTGTAATAGCATTTCATAACTGTGCCGCTTTCTGGCGTTGTATATTTCTGCTGCTTCTCTGATTGTTCATTTGTATTTTGATTCTGTAGCCCATTTGTCGATGGATGTCCAGAATCAGCAGCATCCACCACGGTCCTTTACTGGTGGGATCATAAACCTGCAAAGGTAGTAGAAAATGTACACGCAAAAATAATGTGGGACTTTCGAATCCAGACTGACAAAGTTTTGGAACACAATACACCAGACATCATGATTGGGGAAAAGGAAAAAAGTTTGGTTTATTGATGTTGCCATACCAGGTGACAGTCGAATTGACGAAAAACAACAGGAAAAACTCAGCCGTTATCAAGACCTCAAAATTGAATTGAATCTACACTGGGATTAATGCAGTTTGACACCATTTTGGCCACCATGGCGCCATGTGATAGCATAATAGGAGTTGGAGTTTTACAAGGGCTTTATTATTCTCTGCCAAAGAGTGCTGTGCCTCAATAGCCTGCTGCAAATCCCAGGATTGATTTATTTATTATCTTCATTTCTACCCTGCTCTTCTCCCATGAGGGGACTCAGGGCGGCTTCCATAGCATTGAGTCATGTTGGTTAAAGTGATGTCAAACTGCATTGATGCTACAGTGTAGCTGCACCCTATGACTGGAGACCAGATTCGATTCCTCACTTATTCATGGAAACCCTCTGGATGACCTTGGGCAGGTCACACTCTCTCAGCCTTAGAGGAAGGCAACTGTCCTCTGAATACATCTTGCCAAGATAAGATCGCCTTAGGATTAGTTTATGTTGGAAATCACTTGAAGGCATGCAAGTTACTTTTTGGTCTAGAGCTCCCGGCATACCCCAACTAGCATCCCCAATGATCATTCTGGCTGGTGGGTTCTAAAAGCCATAGTCCAAAAAGTAATTTCCATAAGTTCTGCTTACAACATTCCACAGTGTTGGACTACTGACCAGGGTCAAGTTCCCACTCAGCCATGAAAACCACTTGGGCAAGTCACACTCCCTCAGTCTCAGAGGAAGGCAAAGCCAAGCACACACACACACACACACACATGCAATGTTCGTTTGTGGGAGAAACACAACTCGGAAACCACTGGGCAAATTGACACGAAATTTAGACACAATACACCTAATTTTCCAACAAGTGTCCATCGACCCTACACACACACACACACAAACCCCAGCAGAATCAAAAAATACACCATATATACATATACACATACACTCATATACATGCACACATATACACACACACACACATATATAAACAAGTACACACAAATAAACATACACACATATATACGCTGAGAAATGAAAAAGTGCGACAGCTCCCCCTGGTGGCCAGATGTTAAAAATTTGCCTATATATTTGTGTGTCTGTTGGTCCAAAAGGCATTAAATGCATGCCTATATGTGCTCATTGTAATCCACCCTGAGTCCCCTGCGGGGTGAGAAGAGTGGAATATAAATAAAGTAAATAAATAAATAAATATACCTATACACATAAATATACACATATAAACACATATATACATGTACACATGCACACATACATTCTCATACATACACACATATGCATATACATCTGCACACATATACACAATATACATATACACATCTAAAAACACAAATCCAAAAATGTATACACACATATATGCAACCATATATATGTAGACACACATATATACACATATACATAAATACATACACACATAAAAACACACACACAACACATATACACAGACTGGGCCACAGCAACGCGTTGCAGGAGACGGATAGTATCTGAATAAGTCTTTCTAAGAAAACCTGATGATAGAATTGCCATAAGTCAGAAATGACTTGAAGGTACACAACAAGCTATATTGGTGAAAGAAGGAGGAAAAGAAATTATACTTTCCTCTTCTGAGCAACAGTTGGGCTATTTCAGTTGCACAATGTATCATCCCCCTGATATATGTGTTTTAGACACTGCTGTGATTTAAACTTTTGAGCGTAGTTGTTAACCTGTACATTGTTCATTCGAGGAAAACATGTACTCCATGAAAGTTAGAGAAGGCTAACAGCTTTCATAAAGTGATCATGTACTTATGGGTTTGCACAAACATACATGTGTTTATGTTACCCAGAGAGAGCCAGGTACTGGATATAGATTTAGGAAGATCTTTACACCTGCGTAGAAATTGGGAATATATACAATTACAAAGATTATCACAGACATTTCAAATGTACACAAATTATGTGAATTCATGTACAGTGAGCAAAAAATGTGACCAATGCTGCCTAGAAGTGAAATAAGGTACTGTATGCCTCAGTCAGGCTAGAAGTGAAATAGGCCTTACTGGTACATTATTTAAACTATTATGTATCTGTCACCATGCTCAGTTAATTTATTTATCACATCAGAAGTGAACCAAGGGTACAGTTGTAATATATTTTTAAAAGAGCACAGAGTTTAATAACTTGGCATGATACTAAATATCCTTTGCCAGTAGTTAGCTACTTGGAGTGCCTGGTGTTGCTGTAAGAAGGTCCTCCGTTGTGCATGTGTGCTCAGACTGCATTGTAATAAGTGATCTGTGGTTTACTCTTCTCCACGTTTGCATGTCGTGAACTCCACTTTATGGCCCCATTTCTTAAGGTTGTCTCTGCATCTTGTGGTGCCAGAGAACAGTCTGTTCATCGTCTTCCAAGTCACCGAGTCTTCTGTGTGCCCAGGAGGGAGTCTCTCATTCAGTATCAGCCATGGCTTGAGGTTCCAGGTTTTAGCCTGCCACTTTTGGACTCTCACTTGCTGAAATGTTCCTGCAAGTATCTCTGTAGATCTTAGAAAACTATTTCTTGATTTAAGGTGTTGGTGTGCTGGCTGATATCCGAACAGGGAATGGACCAGAGATGTCACTGCCTTGGTCCTTTCATTATTGGCTGCTACTTCCTGGCAGATGTCAGTGGTGCAATACCAGCCAAACAGTATAATTTCTGCAGTGGGGTAGGACGTAGACATCCTGAAAAGTATCATACAAAAGCTGACTTGCACAACCTAGGGACCATAACCAGACAGAGTGAAGACATCTGCCCTTGCACTTTGCTACTCTGCTTCTGAGTACCCATGCCCAGTGTGGAACACATCTCACCACACTAAAACAGTGGATGTGGCTCTTAATGAGACATGCCGCATTATCTCAGAAAATGAAGTCAATGTATTTTGGACATTATTTTTAAAAAATAAAATTTGGTACCAGAGACATTAATAACATAGGAGGAATAGGATTTGGTTCCTGTGTCACCAATAAGAAGAATTCAATATTTCTCAGCAATATTTTAATGAAAAACCAATCATATGCTCATAAAAATGCACAACCAAGTGAAGCAAGCATTGCATAGGTAAACAAAAACATTTCAACATTCTAGACCTCTTGAAAATGCTTTCCAAAATGAATCCACTTTTTTTTCTTTCTCCAGCCCCCATTTTCATTCTGGTGGCCAGATTTGTTTTATTTGTTTAAAAATATGGTGCAGGAAGCTGGTCGGCAGATTTATCTGCTTTCCCTTTATTTTTTCTGTTTTGTTCCTCAGCTGCTTTTTACCTTGCTTATTGTAGGCATGTGAACAGAGCTTCAGGAAGTCTATTTGCAATAAAATTTTAAAATTACCAGGGCCAATATTTTTAAAAAATATGCTGTGACCTGTTTATGTTAATTGTTGTCCTTTAACTGTTTCTTTGTCGGCATCTAATGACTGATTTAATCTGAGTCCCCTTCAGGGGTTGAGAAGAACAGGATACAAATGCTCTAAATAAATAAATAAATAAATAAGTAAATAAATAAATAAATAGAATAGAATAGAATCCCATTCATTCCCACTCATTTTTAATTAATTGTTTACTGTAGGCATAATGCTGCAACTTGAGACTAAAAGCCTATGTTTCCCAGACCTCCTTTCCCCATCCTTGCAATGCTGACATGGCTTAAAGAATCTTCCATTGAACAGAGGAACAGGTTATCCACCTGCAGTTTGGACACAGGTTTCCTGCAAGCATATCTGAAATGGTTTCAATCTGTTCATTTTGACTGAAAATTTAGTGTACAGGATGCATGAATTCCTTTCAATCAAATCTGTCTTTTAAAGCTTTCAGAGGCCTGGGAAATCTGGACAAACATGAACTCTTTTTTTTGTTTTGAGAATCTGTAAATAAAAAAATTCTTAAGACATTTTCAGTTTTTACTTATTGGAAGTGTGCTCAATCAATCAGCAGATGGCAGCAAACGTACATTGTTTTTCTGTCTTACTGATAAGTCAAAGCATTTTAATTATACTGAGTGTTTTTCTGTGTTTTTCCATTTAGCACCCGAAATCCAAAATAACAGTGTGTCTGGAGTTTTCTGATATAATTCAATATTTTATTGGTATCTAAAACCTTTGGAACATTTTAAAGAGAACACAACAGAGTGCTTGATGTCTTGTGACTACAAATTATATCTTACCAAAATTTCTTCTGTGTCGTATTTTCAAAAATAAGTAAATAAGTAAAAGTAAGACGAGGTTATCAACATGTGTGTGGATATGCTCTATGTATGAACGCATGCATAAAATCTGCAGAACTTGGTTACATGACAGTTTCAATCAGGCTATATACTTGTATGTAAGTAATAGCGCAATCCTATACAGCAGGGGTCAGGAACCTTTTCGACTCAGAGAGCCATTGTTATCGAACAACCGCCAATCCCACAGGCCTGTTGTTGGACAACCAGGCAAGCCCCGTGGACCGACCACGGGACAGAGTCCACGAGGGTTCAGTTAACCTGGCGAGCCCGGAGCGACTAGGTCCTCGTAGCCTACCCGCCTCCCGTAGATCCAATTATGCTCACCAATGCTGCAAGGTAGATGCCACGAAATTGTTTATTCTGCTCAGCTGAGAGGATGCGAACCGCAATACCCTGATTCCCGCAAAGAACGCATGCATATACATTCAAAACATTGGCTTTTAAAGGTTACAGAACTGTCAAAACAATTGAATTTCCCGCCCGCCTTCTTCTGGGCCGGCTCTGCTGGTGATTGGTTGGAACGTTTGAGGCCAGCTGATGGTCGGGAGGCCGGTGAGTTCCAGGGAGCCTATCAGCGCTCGCTCCCATTTGCCGGTTTCGGCCAATCAGAGGTCTGTGGCCATATATGGAGTTCCAGGAAGGAAGGCTTAGGCGGGGATTACTGACAGGTTGGCATATGAATGTAAACAAGGAGTCCGAGCCAGGTAACGACCTGGGGCAACACCTGGAAGTGATGAAATCATTGAGTTGATGTGTCCCATCCGTATGTGAATGGGGGAGAAGGGGAAGAAGGCCTGGTGATTCACTCAGACCCTTTTGGTGACAAAAGGACTTATTTTGGGGCACACTTGGTTTCCGAGGCCAGCTGTGACACCCGCTGTGAAGAGCAAACTTTTATTGTCCAGGTTCCAAAGACGAGTTTAGTTAGACTAGAAATCCGACCGTTAAACTGCCTCAGGACTGATGAAACGTGGGGCTTAAGTCAAGAGCTTAGCTTATCCATAACAAGATTTCCATCAGAAAGCGCATGCAATATGAATAATGGTGATCCATAAAGGTTTTGGGAACAGGGCTCAGCCGCATTTCCTCTTGCCAAATGCAACAAAACACTTTCAAGGCAGTCTTTTCTCAACAAGGACAAAAGGGGGAAGGGAAGGGTTACAAGGGGTCAAGGGAGACATGGAGGCAATATTGTACAGATGCACAGATACAAAGATGAACCCTTATTTATGATTTCTGCTTTCCTGCTGTCAGCCCAACACAAACAGATGTGGCCCCCTGCTTCATAGGCCAATTCCTTTCTCAAAACTTTCCTTTCTGAGCACAGAGGTGTCCCAAGACAGAAGAGAAAAGGGGAAAGATAAAAATAAAGATAAAAATGTAAAAGCAAAAATAAGTTCCTTTCCTCCCTTTGGGGGTCCCGAACCCGGGATTCCCATCCCAAGCAGCCTTGGCCCTGCCGCTTGAGCTACCGCATCTTTCCCTTGACGCAGCTCTCCTCGCAGTCTTAAGGCGCCCGGGAAGCGGGAGGAGAGAAAAAAATATAAAAATTCAGGAGAAATGGGGAGAAAGTCAGAAAGAGAAAGAACACTTTTGGACAGACTCCAGCGGGGCTAAGGGAAAGGACGTGTGGGTTTCCACCCGGGAACAGGCGTGCGTGCTGAAGTTGGGACTTGTTCACTCGCGGAACGACCTGCGGCTTGAGAGCTGTTGGCCTCGACAACACCATGAAAGCAAAATATTTGGAAATTTATTTCAGTGAGAGCCATATAATATATATAATATATTTTAAGACTGAATTCAACTAAATGTGAGCATAACGTGCATATTATGAGAAAAGATTTCCCCCGGCAGAATGACGGGACACTTCAGACCTGGCTCTGCAAAAGGCATGCTCAGGACTCTGGGAAGGAAGAGAAGACGGAAGGAAGGGGAAAAGAAAGAAAGAAACACAGGAAATAAAGGAGAGAGGGGGAGAGTAAGAAAGAAAAGAAGAACGAACTATGGAAAAGGAAGAAAAGAAAAGCAGGAGAGAGACAAGGAGGGGAAAAGAAAGAATGAAATGGGAAGGGAGGAAAGGAAAGGGTGGGGAAAAGAAAGGAAAGGGAATGAGGAAATGTAAAATAATGAAGGGAAAAGAAGAAAAGAAGGGGAGAGAGAGAAGTGAAAAGAAGTGAAGGAGAAGGAAAGGAAGACTCGGGGGAAAGAATAGAAGAGGATGGAAGGAAGAGGGAGGGAGGGAGAATGGAGGAAAGAAGGAAAGAGAAGGAAAGAATGGAAGAAGAAGGAAGGAAGGAAGGAAGAATGGAGGAAGAAGAAGATACGGAAGGAAGGGAGAGGGAGAATGGAAAAGAATGAAAGAAAAAAATGGAAAAAAAAAGGGGGAGGGAGAAAGAAAAGGAAGGAAAAGGAAGGAAGGACAGAAGGAAGGAAGGGGGAGGAGGCTGTGGGGCCAAGGTGGACCTTGGTGTCGACATCAGCGAGGCAGTCCCTCCGGAAGGCTTCGAAGAGACAGCGGCTCTTGAGCTGCCCGACAATGAGGGTGATGAGCTGGGCGTTCCCCAGGGGCAGCGAGGCCAGGTCCATGGCGCCAGGGCTACCTTTGCCACCTTCCCCAAGGCCCGGAGCGGAGGACAAAGAGGAAGACGAGGTTGAGGCACTGCTGTCGGCGCCAGGCTCCACCATCCTCGGCAAAGAGGACGCAGGGCCCCGAGAGCAGCGGGGAATGAGGAAGAGGCGGTGATGGCGGCGCAGAAGCGGCAGTCGCGGCGCATTTGCGTCACTCCTCCCTGCAGCATGCTGGGAAACCGAGGCCTGGGATGCTCTGGAGAGCCAGGTGCAATCATGAAAAGAGCCACATCTGGCTCCCGAGCCATAGGTTCTCCACCCCTGCTATACAGTATGACCCCCACACCCATGAATGATATATTCCCCAACTTTGCATCAATACATGAAACTGCACTTAATAGTGAATCCTATATAAATGAAGTAAAGTTCAGCCCAATAATATCATAGAATTGCACTGGCGGACCTAGAAAATGTCTTCAGATTACACATTTTGTCGGATATAGGTAAATAAATCTGTGATAGTAGTACCGCAAATATTCAAGTTATAAGTACTTTGCAACCACCATTCAAGTAACTTCTGCACTTCTTGACATCATGAGGACTTGGGTCTATACAAGCACAACTAGAATTGCATTTTGCAGACTTGAGAAGACTGAAATATGTTAATGATTAGGTCAAGATCCTATTTGGGTGGTGGGTATTAATTTGCAGTATATTTAGGCAGAAGAGCCAGCATGGCATAGTGATTTGGGTACTGGACAACAACTCTGGAGATCATGTTTTAAATCACTGCTCAGCCATGGAAACCCGCTGGGTAGCCTTGGGCAAGTTATTCTCTCAGCCTATAAAGGAAGACAAAAACAGCCTACTCTGGACAAAACTTGCCTAGAAAACCCCATGGTAAGATTACCTTTGGGTTGCCATTAAGTCTGAAATAACTTATGGCAACCCACCCGCAACAACAGCAGCAACATCTTATGCAAAGGGAGGCAAGTAAAGGTGAAAACTGAAGGTGGCCAGTTTTCTGGCACATCCCAACCATTTGACACAGCCAATCAGTGACTGCTTGGGTAAGTTGTGTGGCAGCCAGTAGTCACTTGCATCTGTTGCAAAGCCTGTTAAAATCTCATAATACAAAGTGGGGAAAGGCAGTTATGGTAACCCTTGGTTATAAATGCATCTCACTAGAAGAATTCTGGCTGAAGTCTATTTACTGACCATGTGTTTTCTTTTCTAGTCATAAACCGTACACTATTTGTAACAGTTCAATGATGGTCATCACAATATCAGATTAACTTTCAAAATAATCTGAAGATAATCAGTTCTATGTAATATATGGACTGTGTTAGGAAATGGGCCTTTTTCCTCAGATAATGAATTTTGGAATTTATTTAAGTATGCAGTTGTTAGATGGTTTTGCAACATACAAAAGTATAACTAAACACCAAAGGGAAGCAATAATGTCCAAAAATATCTCAATATAATCCCAATAACAAGAATGAAAGTGTCAATACACGTTACTTAAGGGCGTCATATGGTACCAGTGAGCCAAATATACATCACCATGTTGAACAGCAGGATATCGAGGGAACAAGTATAGGATGGGGAAGCGAAGACCGGAGTTAAGGAAAGTTCAATAGGAAGTCCATAGTGAATCCAATTTCAGTCCGTATGAAGGTCCACGCATTTCATTTCATGCTGGAAATAATCTTGTGCAATCAGGCCGTAATACATTGGGAAAATAATAATTTGTCAGCAATCAAGTATGGCCAATTGCAATTCTTATTAAATATGTGGTTTGCATCTTATTCCTCCCCACCAGTTTACTTTCACATATGCCAAGTCAAGTTGTCTAGAACCTCTTAATCAAATTTTTATTTTTTCCTTTCTTTTCAAAAGACTGAACATCATCCCAGACAGGAACATGGTTTACTTGTAATATGAGTCATTTTGATGCATTTTTTAAAAGCACTCACAGGAAAATATTTATTTTTTAGTAATTTTTTCTAACCAAGCATAAATATCAGCCATACTGAGAGTTCATACTCCACTAGAAGTCTAGCTGTGCTTATTTATAAAGTTATTGTCCTCCCAACCCTGCTATATGCCTGTGAAACGTGGACTATCTACAGATGTCACATGCAACTCCTGGAACAATTCCATCAGCATTGCCTCCAAAAAAAATCCTGCAAATCTTTTGGGAAGACAAGCAGACAAATGTCAGTGTGCTCCAAGAAGCAAAGACCACCATCATTGAAGCGATGGTCCTCCGCTATTAACTCCGCTGCACTGGCCATGTTGTCTGAATGCCCGATCACCCTCTCGCAAAGCAGCTACTGTATGTATGTGGTTACTGCACATTAATCTTGTAGATGTTGAGCATTCTCTCAGTATATCTACAGTTGACAAAGAAACAGCTGTATAAGACTAGGACTTTGGAGACAAGATTTTGTGTCCCCCTTCAGTCATGGAAATGCATTGGGTGGCCTTGGGCAAGTCAAAATCTTTCAATCTCAGAGGAAAGCAATGGTGAATCAACCCTTTCTGTGATAGTGTCACCTCAGGGTTGCTATAAGTTGGAAATGATTTGAAGGTACAAAACAACAACAGCAACGACAGAGTTTAGCTAACAAACTCTTTTTAAAGTCCTTGTTGCTAGTTGAGGAAAATCTTGATATAACATTTTTGTTGTCTCCAGTTGACAATCCTTGAATGGGCAATGACAAGGAATGAATAGTTCAACTAGGAGGGGGGAAATCTGTTGCGAGAAATGTCTTGATAAAGATTTCTTCCCATCTTTCTCAGTCTCCCAGTAAACAGATAATCCTATTGTAAAGCAACAAGTCAATTCCTGATCCTTCATCTAAATGATTCTTTATAGCAGGAGGAAGCTGTCTTTTCATTCCCAGTAAGCTATTTGTATGGCTGCCCTATCTCCTATGGGTGGATAGGTTCTCGCTTTGTGCCCTTTGTTGAGTCCCTTTGGAAATACTTAAAACAAACAACCACCTTTCTCTTCCTATAGACAGTACAAGGAATATTAATGGTTATCTACCTGTGATAAGCTCTACCCCGTCTCCTTTTACATGACTTGAAAGAGTCATCATTATCGTCAAGCCCAATTAACCTGTCTTACTCTCACAAAACAGAGTTGCTAACAGGGCTGTCCTTTATCATAAAGCCCAAAAAACAGTTCCGGCGCAGCAGGTTGATCAAAGAGGTATTTCCAAACACAAAGTCCTCCCCCAAACCCTCTCCCCAACACTGCAAACAAACAAAACGTACATTTGTATGTGGGATTTGGAGCATCTTTAGAAAGGATTCAAACAGGCAATATAGACATTCTTTTGCAACAATCTCTTCCATTGCAAAAAGTGATATCCCAGCATCCAATTTCACTTCTCTTTTCCACACTTCTCAAGGGGGAGAAAGGGAAAATCTTTGAAGAACTGATATCCGCATCTTAAAGAAATTTGTAATGCATCTAAAAAAGTGCAGCCCAGGCTACAAACAGAATGAAAAACAACTCTTTCTAGTGTTAAACTGTATTAGTTGCATGTGATATACTAGCTCAAAGTCATGTACAGTAGTACCCTTGTAACCATGGAATCCCCATCCACAGTTTCACTTAGCTTTAATAGGTCTTTCAGACAATTCTATAGTATGTGCCCCCAGAGTTACCCCAAGGATATAACAGATTCCTAGAGAGGATTCATGCCTCAGAATGTTTAAGTGCTCCAGGACTATTCTATGGTATGCTGTGACCTGAAGTCAGGTAAATCAGGTAAATCCAGGTAACCATAGTCTAGCTAAGAATGTGTTCTCTATGAATATAGAGACTATAAAATATAACACCCAGTAAGACTAATAGCATTATACTGGAAAGCAAATACTAGACACCAGAGGGTGGAGTGTGACTTGTACATAGTGACCTCCCAATTTCATGCAGCAACATCTTGGTCTTTTTCCTATGGGTGTAGCCTTTTTGTATAAACTCTGATTAAACCTGATATGTGAGCCTATTGTGATGGTTCTGAGCTGTCCTTGAGCTTCAAAAACTTACTTTGGGTGAATTCTAAAAGGATAATCCTCCCCCAGCCCCAAACATTATTTTTCCAATCTCAGGGCAATCCCCATCCTACTCCCTCCCTTCTTCCTATTGAGGATTTCTGTCTGCTAAATACTATTTGTTATCCTTCTGTGAGCAGATTATGGCTGGATCTATACTGCCATATAATGCAGTTCAAATCTACATAATATAGTCAATCTAGACAAGACCTGGGCAACTTATGGCCCACGGGCCGCATGCGGCCCACCGGTCAATTCTGACTAGCCCGCGGATCCCGGGAAGGAACGCCCTCCCTCCCTCAAGGCTTTGCTCCAAAAGACAGATTCTGCCCGGAGACCAGTGACGCCAGAGAGGGAAGCGAACTCCCATTGGCGGATCCCGGGCGTTATGGGGGAAAAAAGGAAGGGAGGGAGGGAGGAGAGTGTCTCCATTGTTGTTTCTGCGGCTCAGGATGAACTTCCGCCTGATAACTCCTCTCCCTCCCTCTCTTTTGCTGTCTCGGAGGCAAGAGTGACCTGCCTGCTCTTTGGCCGAGGCATGAGCGCGCACGCTAGCCGACCGACGTACGCACCGCCACACACACTCCCACTCTGAGGGGCTCCTGCCTGCAGCCACCATGGAGGAGGAGGAGGAAGTTTCCTATGGGGGTGGGGGAGGATCAGGAGAGGAGAGGCCAGGCAATGGAGGAAGTGTGAGGAAGAGGAGGAAGAGGTGAAGGCGGGTTGGGGTCTGTGGGTGGGTATGTATTCCCTGATATTATGTATGTCATTTTTAACCATGGTTTTCCATTGCTCACTGTTGGTTATGCATTTATCCTCTAGTTTGGAAGTTTCAAAAAAATCTTTGTGACACAATACTACCCATGAGGAGCATCCTAAACATTTTGTTAACCATTGTTTTGTAAAATTTTAGTGAATGTCATTTTTCCTATGACAACCTCTCTTTTTCATTGCTCATAACATATACTCTTACCAGTCTTACTAATATATCAAAAATGCAATTTAGTGCCTTTTTATTATTATTAAAGAAATTCAATTTATATTATGTAGAATGTAATTAAGCCTTTAGGTGCGGCCCTCCATAATATTTTTTGGCTCTCATGTGGCCCCTTGGGAAAAAATAATTGCCCACCCCTGATCTAGACCCATATATTGCAGTTTGATACCATTGGTGCATTATATGATACTGTGTATGCAGCCAAAGACTTTTTTTTGGCAGGAATTGAGGACTGGTTTCAAAGTATTTAATCATATCATGCATTGGCAATAATTTCTGTATCTTTTTAATGAGCATACTTATTGGGTTTTAGTTCAATATAGTTTGACGAGGCATGCTGTTGATTCTATCTCCTATAATTTTTTTAAGAGTTCATCTACACTGTAGATTGAAGGTACATAGTTTGATACCAATTTAACTGCCATGGCTCAAGGCTGTGGGATTCTGGGAGTTGTAGTTTGGCGAGGCACAGCACCCGGTTTCAGAGCAGGCCTTCTTAAACTACTGCTCTCATGATTCCACAGCACTGAGACATTTTGAGTGAAATGGTTTCATACTGCATTTATCCTATGTAAATGCACCCTAAGCAATTCTGAGCTCCAGGTATGAGGAAAAGGCACAATATACATTAATATGATGATGATGATGATTGGTACACTGGGTGCAATGCCGAAAGAGCTTGGCCTGCACTTAAAAATTATTAGCGCTGACAAAATTACCATCAGTCAGCTGCAAAAGGCCACCCTACTTGGATCTGCATTTATTATTCGCCGATACATCACACAGTCCTAGAAACTTGGGAATTGTTTGATGTGTGATCAAATACAAAAGCCAGCATAGTGATCTTGTTTGTTGCGTACTAATCTTGTTGTGTATCAAATAATAGTAATAATAACAACAACAATAACTACCTTGGCATGCACTTAAACACAATCGGTGCTGACAAAATTACAATCTGCCAGCTGCAAAAGGCCACCTTACTGGGATCTGCATGCATTATTTGCCGATACATCATACGGTCTTAGACACTTGGGAAGTGTCCAACATGTGATCCATTCTGGACTTATTTAAACATGTTACATGAATAGTAAAGATTGCTATCAAAATAATTCAGCTCCTTTAATTTGCAGGGGAATCATTCCTAGTATTATGGCTTTACTAATTTCTGGATCAGGGCGAGTAAGAGAAAGTGGGCCACTGATAACATTCAATATGTAACTGTCGGCTGGATGAAGACAAGCAGAGAGATGGTATAGAAATATAATATATTCCAGACACACTGTGCTTTGTTCCTACGAGTTAATTCTGAAAAGCTTCTAATGGTGAATGGCCAGCTGTCAAGGCCGCCCCCACCAAAAACTTTCCCCTAATGTGAAACCAGACTGTGATTATGCAAAAGGGAAAACACTTTATGGGATGTGGCTGTGAGTCACATGGCTGCCATTAATTATTTAAAACAAGTCTCCCCCAAAACAGAGGCATCCAAAACCCTGTTAATTAAAAATCTAATCCTAGCAAAACAAATCAGTAAAAGGAGAAATTACACGATACCTGCAGTGATACTAAGGTTCAAGATCTGTTTTGAAAAATAAAGAGCAACACCTGAGCAGGATTGTTGAGAATAAAGTGACATGGAAGTATTTCTTTCATATGGTCCCCATATGCTATGATCGACTTGACAGCAGTTAACAACAAATAGGCAATTTAATGTATAGTGGAGACATTGAAATACTTACACATAGGGATATATTAAGATATTGGAACCCTGTGGAATTCGCTCTCATGGGAAGTCGGGTTATTCACTCTTTTCTCCTTTTTGAGACAGTAAAATATTGGTTATTTGAAAGATTATTGTTGTTGTATTTGTAATTGTAGTGTATTTGTCTGAGCATTGGTTTGATTTCCTGCTCAGCCATGAAACCCACAGGGTGACCTTGGCCACATCGCACTCTCTCAGCTTTGGGAGAAGATAATGAGAAACCTCTTTCGAATAAATCCTACCAAGAAAAACATTGATAGGGGCACTTTTGGATTGCTGTAAGTTAGAAATGACTTGAAGCCATATAGCAACAATTGCCTTGAAACTTGTAGGATTTCCTGCCTCAACTGTGAAAGCAAACCTTCCTGAATTGGGGTACAATGTAACCTGACATAGGAGAGGGGACACCTTTTGCGCTTTCTGTGTTCTGATTCAGGTACAATGTAGAATAATAGAATTTCAGTTTCAAAGTACTTGGAGAGGGAGACAGCTTTGCCATTGTTTGAGACTGACAACCAGTGTAACCTGAGCCTGCCCAAAGGTCAGGGACCAGTCTCCATCCCTGCTTCAATGCCTATCAATGTCATCTCTTAAAAACAACAGCCCCTTCCAGGACTCCTTCGTCCCTTTAGGACTTCCCCCCTCCCTCTCTTTCAACCCCCACCTCTTTGTCCTTTTCTCCTATTTTCTCACTGGTGCACATCCTTCAACATCATTCTCTTTCCTTTTTTAATGCTTTTCCTGTTGTTATCAGAATCTCCTTTATTGTGACATCTCTCTCCCCTTCTCTCCACACAAACTGGAGGGGATAGTAGGTCTGAATAAGAAGTGGTTTTCAGAAAACCTCTTCTCATTCAAGAGCTCCTTCAGAAAATAAGGGGAGGCTCTTTCCAGTAGCTGGAGCATGTTTTCTTATACGTAAATCTACCTTGGTAAGTGAGTTGAAGAGTGCAGACTGAATATATGTGCCAAAGGGGGGGAAACTGCCACAGAACACCGAAAAATCCATCATCCAGTGTTTTTGTTGACACTCAAAAATGCAAACATCGTGTCTTCTAAACTGACTAGTTCCAGTTCTTGTGTCCCACCCTCACTTTCTGAATTTCCCGAACGATCTATTTATGGCTGGCTTCCTTGAAATTTGGAAGCATTCTGTGTAACAAATGCTTCCATACTGGCTTGCCAAGACAGATATTAAAATAGCATAATGCCTCTTTTCTTTTTCTTTTTCTTTTTTTAGTACTTGTGAACTTTCCAATGTTTGGGCTTGCTCCTGTTCCAAATGATTCCACACTGTAGCTATAAAAGCTTCTTTTTATGTCTGCAAGGCATACACACACACACACACATGTCTGGATGTGGATGAAACTATTTTCCAGAGACAGAAGATGAAATTAAGAAGCACCTCAGCACAGATATCCTCATAGATCACCACTTCACAGGGGCAGGAAAAACTGTTAAATTCATCTGATAAAAATAAATTGAGACATGGAAATACGTAACAGGAAATATGTATTTGTGGCAAGCATATCCTGCCTTTCCTCCCAGAAACTCTAAGCATTGCCACACTTTTGTTGTCACAGCCCTGTGAGTTAAGTAAGGCAAAGAGAGTTGGTGGCCCAAGGTTATCCTAGAGAATCTGATGGCTTAGTGGAGATTGGAACATGGGTTCCCCAATGCCCTCAGAGCCTTCCCCTACTTTGCACAGGTAATATGTGTTTGGATTAAAACTCCCATCGGCCTCCTCCAGCATGACCACCAGCTCCAGTCAATAGACTACACTAGCTGCCAGCATGTGAGTGTGGAGCTTCTTCACACATAAAAACTACTGACAAACTTTAAAAACCCTCAAAGATCACCTCTGCCATTTTCCCCCAAACAGTGTGTGTGCATGTGCCCTCAAGTCACCTTTTGGACTTTTGGCTACCTTTTGAATTTCAGAAGGTACCAAGCCACAAATACTCATAATTTTTCCTGTATGGACTCCAGATCATTCAAGCTGCAGTGGTGCTTCAATTTGCAATGGTGTATCAACTAGACAAATCTTCAGCATGTTTCGCTGAACCAGAGGTGAACAACTACTGCGAGTTCAAGGGATGCATTGCCCCCCTTTAGGATGCTGGAAGATGATATGAACACTCCTTCTGCCATTTTAAACATTAAAAGTAATCCACAAAAATTTCAGTTGGATAAAAGTTGCAAATACTTGTATGATTTCTGTTAAGTATGGAGCGCAATTATTTCTGGCTGAGATGTTGTATGCAGGATATTTTCTCAACACTGTCCTATTTTGCGTGGACAGGCTACATTACTGAAGAATCTCAGAACTCACAGATTAATTTTGTTACATCCACTTCAATACTTCACAGATGAAAAGTGTGACACATGTGGGCAGGCACAAAGTTATTACAGAGGAGCACACAACTTGTGTAGGAATTTGCTTTTGCTAACATCAGGAGAGAATGCTTCTAGAACATGGCCATACAACCTGAAAAACCTACAACAATTCAATTTGCTTTGGCCTAGAAGTACTGCTTTGCATCAATTCCTCTCCTCTCCACCTTCTGAATTACTTTTGCACTTTGAACTTAGTTTAAAACCATGAAAGTAAGATAAGATGAGCAAACAAGAAGATGGAAGAAAGAGGGAGATACAGGGACATTTTTGAAACAGTAAAAGTGGCATGAAAAACAATTATTTCAGACTGCTGTGCCAAACTTGGGGACAACTGATAAACCTACAGTAGCTAAAATTTTGCAGAGACTGCACTGGTAATATTCAAAGCAATTTCTGAATGGGCATACACTGGTTCTTGCTAGTATTGGCCAAGGTTGAGGAAGAACCCCCCCCCCTCATATAATAGTTTGTATGCTCATTGACACATGTCTGGATAACATTTTGTTCTGTAAATTTTGTTCTGTAAATTCTTAAGGTACATACTTTTATTTGTAAATAATATTCTACAACTATTATATATGTTTTATAATACTTGTTTGATAAGAAATATTTGTATCAAATAAGTTTTTAGTCTTTTTTGTGGTGTGAGGTGCCCTGAGTCCCAATCTAAAAGAAAGATGAGATAAAAATGAAATAAAATAAAATACGCACAATTGCAAGGCTCCGAGACAAGCTCTTTCCCTTTCTAATATACAAGTGACTGACTAGCTTACTACTGATTTGCTTATCCCTTTAGTTAAATTTTGCATTGTTCAACTGTAATACCCACTTAAACAGTGGTTCTCAACCTGGGGGTCCCCAGATGTTTTGGCCTTCAACTCCCAGAATTCTTAACAGATGGTAAACTGGCTGGGGTTTCTGGGAGTTGTAGGCCAAAACACCTGGGGACCCCCAGGTTGAGAACCACTGCGAGCACTAGCCAGTATAGCAACTAGTGAACATTGATGGGAACTACAGTCCAAGTACATTTGAAAGGCCACATATTGGCCACTTCAGATTTAGGGAGACTTGATTGGGAAGGTGATCCTCCAAAAGCAGGATAGAAAAAAGACTTCAATCTGAAACTGTGGATAGTCTATCAGTAACAACATAGAGTTGCAGTGGTCAGCAATCTGATTTGACATAATATGCCTTCCTATATGATAATCTCATGCTATGTCTAAAATATTGTAAGTCACAAGGCCAGAGTGTCATGAATGGCCACAGAGAAATGTTGATGTAACCATAAATTTTGGATCCAAAAATGTATGGGCTTTGCTTGAAAGGCAATTAAAGCAATCACAGGAATAAATAACTACTTCATTGGAATTATGTGTCAGATGTATGTTAATTGAGTTACTAATTCCATCAGAGGCTTTTGATTCCACAAGTAATTGATAAAATGTAAACATTTTAAGCTTCTCTCAACTCCATTAAACTCTTGATGTTTTCCTGAATGATGGGAGTGTTGCATTATTTATCATATAATGTTAAATGTGACTCATATTTGTATCAATGTGCAAGATCAAGAGGAAGTTAGGAAGACTACATATACTTCTTGCTTAACAGTTGCCATATCTTAGTGTTAAGCTGTGTAGACTTTAATGCTTCTGTTTGGATTTTTTTTATACTAGAGTGGGAGATCTAGTCATCCAGTCATCTTCTGAGTCTTAAAAAAATGTATGAAAAAAACCCCAATCCAGTTATTTGCTTTCCAAATTGAGATGATGCAAAACCTGAGCTATCTCGTGGCTTTGTAAATGGCATTGCAGCTTGTCATCTGATTAAGGCTCTTTATGCCCCAAGGAAATGAAGCAGAAAGAATGCTGTGGCATTTCTCAACAGGAAACATTTATCTACACTTCATCTGTACTTAATTGATTTGCAAACCACTCAGGACATTATCAGTGTTAAATGAACAACTCTTTAGCAAGTAGTTACATTTTACACCAAGTGTTTCTAAGGTACTTTTCATTATGCTCTCTGTTAAGTGGTCTAGAAATGGCTTTTCTTATGGTCTTGGCTTTGAATAGCTTATGATCTGATCCTTCTGAAAGTTGCAAGAATTGAAACTCTCATTATTATTGTGATGTTGTGATGAACACAATGCTGAATCTATAACAAAATTTGCCAAATGCCATTAAGGTGATATGTTAAGATACTGCCATATAAAAGAAGACTTAGTTCTTTAGAGATGTTGTTTTTCATTCTGTACGTTCACAAACATCTCAACAGCAAAGCTGCTATACAGGTATTTTTAAATTGGCCAATCTAAACATGTTAAGTAGCACTGCCAGATTTAATAAAACCGCCATATTATTAGTTTTGTTGTTGTTTGTGCAATAAAATAGAAAGTGCCCTGCCTGGCAGCAAACGGAAATGCTTAATTAACCTGTGACTTAATTAAAAGTCACCTAGATTAATTGCAGTGTGAAGATCTTTCATTATATTTATCTAAAGAGCGGCATGTTATTAAATAGCAGAAACAGGATTGTCTATGGCATAGCATTTGTGATTTCTCTGTATGGTTGTGAACACTAGACAGTGAAGGAAGCTGGCTGATAGAGAATCAGTTTATCTCAAATGTGGTGATGGAGGAGAAGGCTGCATATCTCATGGACAAAATGACAAATAATTGAGTCCTGAAGCAAATTAAGTTTCGCTTTTCTTAGAGGTGAAAATTACTACAAGTGAGAGTTTATTAATATCTTGGAATAACACAACACATTGGAAAAGATGACAATGTGTGGCAAAATAGAACCATATTTCAGATGACTGATTTTTTGAAATTAACCATAGCCCTGCATTTATTTGCCAGATCCAAGTAGTGCTGTTAATAATAGTCTCTTGGGTTGTCATTAAGCCAAAACCAACTTGAAGACAAATATCAACAAGAATAAAAACTAAGCTGTCATGGAGGATTGGGAAATCTTGTCTTCCATATTTAAAGCCCATGTATTTACATCACATGCTCAAATAAGCTCTGCCCATGCATTCTAATCCAAAGTGCTGAACTGTATCCTCCCTCCATGTTCAAAACATTGTATGGCTGCTTTGAAGTTCAGACTAAATTCCATAGAAGAGTCACTGCCCTATTAATATGGAAGACATCAGTCTCCAACGTGTCTAGTGAATATAGGTGTCAGAGTGTGATATGACTGTCCCTATCCTTTCCACTTCCTTTTCTGATAAGAGCAATTCATACACATGAGGGAAATATATGGGAATTTGTGCTCCTGTTCTCTAAAACTGGCTGTTATCTGCAGGACTAAACTTTTTTGCATAGGCACAGGTGTGTGTGTTTTGTTAGCTATATTCTCCCACCATTTTCTTCTCTTTTAATCATCTGCCTTAAATTCATTGTCTTCTCCCAGTTCTCTGGCTCAATTTATTTGTTCTTATTATTATTATTATTATTATTATTTGGAATTTTAAAAAATTTCTCCAGCCCCACAATCTCACTCCAGAAGAATGCTAATCAAAAAGTGATTCAAGTTTTGAGTCAAACTTTCACATCTGTGCTATTTAAGTGAGCTCGAAATTAGGCCAAACCACTAGACCTATGTCTTGTTTCAGTCCTTGACAAACAGCTTGTGCTGCTCTTGGACTGATGTTGTGGAGCTTGAGTTAAGTCATGCCTCATCTTTCATAAGGGAAATGGCAGAAAGCAGCCGTACAGCCCTCACTCTGCAAGAAAGGTTTGCCCAGATGGCATTCTGCTGCCTACCACATCCCTGTTCCTCTCAGAAACTGTTACACTTCAGTCTGTAGTTACTGAGTAGCAATGGGGGAATACACTAGTGTGTGTTTTAATTACTGGAATGTAGACCTAAGCTTCCTAGTATCCCAGGCAGAGAATAAGGCCTGAACAGGAAGTATTTGTAGCTAAGCCAGATGAGAGTGAGAGGCATCAAATATATTAGAATTGAAGGCTGGGAAATGATGGAGTTTGCAATCCACATTTTTGGAAGGCACCAGGATAGGAAAGGCTGGTGGACAACACAATAATACAGAAAGGCTAACACATCTTTGTGCTTCTTGGGAGGAACCAGGAGCTAGCTAAGAGGGCAGGCTATGTGTCTGACCTTTAGACCTGTCAGATAAAAACTGGAGCATGTTCCCATGCCTTTAATAGTAGTGCAGAAGATGGAATTCCAGCTGGTGTTCCTTGTCATACAACCAGGTATCAGAGACTGTTGGCTGAAATTCCCTCTCACCACAACCGCTAAATGTACAGGAGCCTGGCAAACCTAAGTTAAACCCTTTATTTAAACAAAATGTTAAAGGTCAATTTGGAAAACTGAGTCTGCTTGACTCAAACTCCATTTGGTAATCTCCCTATATCTACTTGTGATCAGGAGGATGACTGCACGCTAGGTATCACAAGCAGTTGGCCCTGTGTCGTGGTTTCCTTTGCTGATGATAACAGCTAGTCTACAATGGTTAAGAAGTGAGAGACAGAGTGCAAAGACACATCAAGAGAGTGAGCCAGGATCATACCCTTTCACTGTTGCCTCACTTTTAGCTGTTTTTGAAAAGATCCCAGTTTCTCTCTTCTCTCACTTTCCTCCCCTGTCCTCAACTTGCTTCAGTTGCTGAATCCATTGATCAAAGTGCAGAGACAGATTGCATTTAATTAGCTCAGAGAACAGAGATGGATTATTGCCCTTCCCTGTAAGTTCAGAAAACTGCTACAGCATCACCTAACTTGTATACTGTTCCTTGAGAATAATTTTTACCATCTTGACCACATTCTGGCATGACAGGGCCAAGTGATCCCATTTTTTCACACGTCCCATTTTTTATCTGTGAAATGTTGGAGAGCCTGACTTGGAATACAATTCCTCTCCTACAATTAAATGATGGAATTGCTACACATAAAAATCATCAGTAAGAATATTATTAAGCCTCTATATAAATTCAGTAGGCATAAAGTCTTTCTATAAATTCCCACCCAGTTCAACACAATCTGACCCAGTCCAATTACAGCGGGAGAACTAGGGCTATGTTGAAGTTTGTTGGAAGATCTCATTGAGCCATGCACGTCGTTTAATAGTCTTTAAAAAGAGCCATATGCATCCCATCAGGTTTACTGGACAAAAGGTGATATTCAAATATATCTAACAACGCATGTCACTTAGGTATGGAGATTTTCAAGGCTGTAATTGAGATAGTTTCTAAGGAAACAATTCCCTGTTTTTGTGTTATTTCCCCCCTTTATTCAAAGAGAAAAGGAGCGTATTCACAGTTGTTTACAGTTTCAAACCATGTAATTGTTTTCAGAGAGATTCTGTTTATGAACATCAGAAGAGTGGCAGAACATAATTTGTTGAAAGGATGAAGCATTCTTCAAATGCTGGAAATTCTTGGACTCCGCATTGTGATTTTCTCAAACACATTTTTTGGATATCTGTTCATTAAAAAAGACTCCCCACACACAATGTTTGGAAAGATTATTGCTCCATTTTAAAAAGAGTTCATTGCAACTTTTTCCTCTCCTATTAATTCCTCATGTATTAGAATGGCATGTTGTGTTGCAGTATCTACCAGCAACTAGCCTTACAGTGTAAGCATTTGGTGACATTGTTGCCTGGACTTGTGTATCAGCCATATACAGTTTTTTGTACAGTTGGTCAAGTTCAAGTGTTTAAAGAAAAAAATGCCAGGACAAAAAAAATGAAATAACATATCTATTGAGTCTTGCCATTAAGATGCTTCTCCCTCCCTGCTGATGTTATTCTATGTTGTTGCTTTTATGTTAGTTTTTGGGGGGTTGCTTGTGGAGGGAGGAAGAGCCATTATGTAATGAAGTCAAAGGAACAGAGAGTTTGAATTGTACTTTTCTCTATCCTTGCATAGCAAGCAACTTCTTCTTCTTCTTCTTGGTGTGTTAGACAGTTTGGATGTGCCAGTTATCCTAGGCAATGATTTGTTTGAACACTGTCGCCATGTCAACATGGTCATGAGGAGTCAGGGAAAGAAAAAAGCTGAGGAGAATTTTACCTCAGAAATGGCTCCTAGCTCTCCAACCAACGTTATCTCACATATTCCATTTCAGTTGGAGGTTAGCCACTCTGAGCAATTTCAAAAAGCTCAACTGGAGGATTTACCTCTTAAAAGCCTGTGGGAGGAAGGAGCGCCTGAAAGTGCTAGGCCTAGTGAGGAGAGGCCCTGCCTTTTAAAAACCATTGAGAACAAACTGTATCGAATGGCTTGCAGGAAAAAAGACACAGGCCTGTTTGAAGAGCGTACACAACTGGTGATCCCAAACACATACCAACCTAAGAAGCAAGTGCTGGAGAGTGAGAGAGAGTGGGAGATGGAGAAAGCCTGTGGTCGACCGAAGAGGAGGGAAATCATTCCTCAGGGATATCGACGAGTCACCCACAGAGCATGGAGAACTCAGAGGAAGGGAACCATTCCCAGTCGTCATCAGCCGGTCAGCAAGGGACAGCAGCAGAGGAAACCATGGACTGATGGCGTTGATAACATCAAGGACTTGCAGGGACGTTTTTCAATGAGTAGAGACTGTGCAGCTGAGAGAGTGTCAACAGCCCACTATGGCAGAAAGAATCAGTTCAATCAAGGCACAAGACTTTGGTTGAGGGGGGTGAAATGTACCCATTTGAACTGAAAAATACTCCAGCAACACCAAAGAAACTGAGGGGGTTAGGATGCAGGAAACTGCATGTAAACATATTGAAGTCCTATTGTTCCAGTTGTAATGTGTTTCACTTGCAAACAAGCTTAAACATTGTTACTCCTGGATAATATTAGTTAGGAAAAGTTTCCAAAATCTTAAAGGTGGAGTTCAAGCCTCCAAATCTTTAGGTTTTGTTGGTAAAAGTACAATGGTGATCTGAGGGAGCTCAACATTCCCGGATTATTATTATTTGAGTAAAATAACATCTAATTAACGGTGGAGTTTCAACTTTGAAATCTTTTGTTTTAGTTTAAAAGTACTAAATGCAAATTGATTTGACAGAGTTTAATTCATCAAATCTTTGTTGCTAGTTAAAGATGCAACATAGAATATAGATCCAATGTAGTTTAACACTCCAGGATTTTGACTTTGAGATCAAGCATATAAAGGGTACTGAAAATGTTATTGCTGATGCTCTATCTAGAGTAATGTAAAAACGGAAATTTGGAGACCTGATGAATGTAGGTAAATATATGTATTTGTTGTATTTAACATGTTTTTCCCTTTACAGGAATTATATTTGTTGTAGGTAATGTAATGTATTTTATGCATTGGATTTAATGTATGTTTTGCCAACGTACTTAAAGGACAATGTGAGATATGTCTGCAATGTTAACGGTTACTGTGTGTAGTAAACTGGAGTTTAGGAGAGAGTAGGTGGTAGAATAGTAGTTAGGATGGAGTTCCATTGCTCCGAAAGAGGAAAAATGATCCTCTTCACTCCACAATGATTTGGGGCAGGGAAGGAATGTGACGAAGCTCAGTGAAGAAGCCCAATTTGGTATGGTGGCCATTTTGTGTTCTGTTTAAAAAGAACGGCTATTTTAGGTTAGCTATTTCCCAGAGAAGGCTGAGCTTGGAAGCAGCCTGGGGGGAGGGCCAGAGAACCCTGCTGATCAGCTAGAAGCCAGTGGGCAGAGCTTAGGCCAAGCACAAAGGTAAACGTGTGCATTTTAAATTGGAAAAAGACAGTTGGGAGTTGGACTCAGGGAGAGTGAGTCAATTGGTCTCTGGCAGAGAGAGACTGTTAGCAATCAGGTTCTGGTAGTGGAACGGTTAGGACTCTGAAAGTGAGAAGAGTCATGTTGCCGAGGGCAACAGGTCTCAAGCTGCAGGTCGTTCCGCGAGTGAACAAGTCCCAACTTCAGCACGCACGCCTGTTCCCGGGTGGAAACCCACACATCCCTTCCCTAAACCCCGTTGGAGTCTGTCCAGAAGGGTTCTTTCTCTTTCTGACCCTCCCCTATTTCTTCTGAATTTATTTTTTTTTCTCTTCTCCCGCTTCCCGGGCGCCTTAAGACTGCGAGGAGAGCTGCGTCCAAGGGGAAAGGTGCGATAGCTCAAGCGGCAGGGCCAAGGCCGTTCGGGACGGGAGTCCAGAGTTCAAGACCCCCAAAGGGAGGAAAGAAACTTGCTTTTTCCTTTGCTTTACATTCTTTATCCTTATTCTCCTCTTTTCCTCTCCCCTCACTCTTGAGACATCTCTGAGCTCAGAAAGAAAAGTTTTGAGAAAGGAATTGGCCTATGAAGCAGGGGGCCATATCTGTTTGTGTTTGGGCTGACATCAGGAAAACAGAAATCATAATAAAGGTTCATCCCTGTATCTGTGCATCTGTACAATATTGCCCCATGTCTCCCTTAACCCCTTGTAACCCTTCCCTTCCCCTTTTTGTCATGCAAAGAAAAGACTGCCTGTATTTGCTATTGTGTCAACTGAGAGGAAATGTAACCAATTCCCATCTCAAATCTTTATGGACCATCACCCTTCTCATTGCATGCGTTGCCCGGTCAGGATCTTGTTATGGAAATTGAACTCTTGTTTCAACTCCACGCCTGCCCGGATCCGGGGGCAGTTTCGCCGGTCTGAGTCGTCAAGCTTAGCTGGCCTTTGGAACTTGGACAATGAAAGTTTGCTCTTCACAGCGGGTGCCACAGCTGGCTTCGGAACCCAGGTGTGCCCCAAAATAAGTCCTTTTGTCACCAAAGGGGTCTGAGTGAATCACCAGGCCTTTCTTCTTCTTCTTCCCCATTCACATACGGATGGGACACATCAACTCAATGATTTCATCACTCCCAGGTGTCACCTCAGGTCGTTTACCTGGCCAGGACTCTTTTGTTTTATTCATATGCCATATTGACAGCGATTTCCGTCTAAGCTTCCCTTCCTGGAACTCCATATATGGCCACAGACTCCTGATTGGCTAGGATGGCGAATGGGAGTAAGCGCCGATAGGCTCCCCAGAGCCGGTCAACATCCCGCCCATCAGCTGATCTCAACGCTCCGACCAATCACCGACGGAGCCGGCCCAGAAGGGGGCAGGCGGGAAATTCAATTGTTTTGACAGTTCTGTAACCTTTAAAACCAATGTTTTGATTGTATATGCATGCGTTCTTTGCGGGAATCAGGGTATTGCGGTTCGCATCCTCTCAGCTGAGCAGAATAAACAATTTCGTGGCATCTACCTTGCAGCATTGGTGAGCATAATTGGATCTACGGGAGGCGGGTAGGCTACGAGGACCTAGTCGCTCCGGGCTCGCCAGGTTAACTGAACCCTCGCGGTCTCTGCCCCGTGGTCGGTCCACGGGGCTTGCCCGGTTGTCAGACAGCTGGCCTGGGGGATTGGCAGCTGTTCGATAACAGATTTTGGCGACCACGAAGGGACCCTTCTGGAGGGGTTTCCGAGCAAATTTTAGGGACAACTAAATTTCCAGAAGGCACCTGGTCCAAGAACTTCTTGGCCAGACTATTTGGGAAAGCGATTGGGTTCTTGGGAAGGGGACGCCTTTTCCAGGATTTCAGAGCCTTAGACTCGCTCAGAATCACATTCCCAAACATCTGGCTGGCCTTCAAGTTCTGGCCAAAGGAGCCGGGAGCACCTTGACTCCCAAAAGGTAGAGCCATCGAAATTGTAAACCGGTAAAAAGCAGCCGGGAAGTGTCGCCCCGCGCGTAGGTTGACGGATACTGGTTGATCTCTGCGTGGATCTTCGGGCGTCCTGTAACAAAAGGGACCCTACGTCCCGGGCGGTAACATCTGGCGCTCACGGTGGGTTAGGGCAGTCCAATCTTGCGGTTACAGGCCTGGGGAGAGGAAAGAAGCAGCCAGTGCACTAGGCCCGAGCCCCTGTCTGGATCTCCCCAGGTGATTGGCCTGTTAGGTTACTGGTACCGAACCGTGGGGATCCCTGAGTGTGTACGGCTGTCGTCAGGCGTCCCCTTAATCGGCCACGGGTCGAGGGCTTACCACTAACATGGGAGCATGCTCTAGCCGCAAAATGCGCCTCATCCTGAGTGAACATCTGTAGGGAAGGATTTTGGCAGATCAGGATGAGATAGCAGGAAACTCACTTGCTTAGCCAAACAGTGGTCAGAACATGTGTGCAGAATGGCCCCTCCGGCCTTTGTTGTGGAGAAGGGCAGCTTGGCTTAGGAAACCGAGTGGAGGAAGCTAGACTGTGTTGTGTGTTGTTGGATTGCAGCCGGAAGGTGAGCCGAGAGGGAAAAGTCACCAATCTCTGCCATGCAAGGAGGCTGGGGTCACCCCCTCCCTCTCAGAGATCCCTTCCAGACCCTTTTTTTATTCTCTCCTCCTCGGAGGAAAGAATCCCCTTTTGCATTTGCTTGCCCCCATTCTCTCCTTGTCCCATTCTCCTTGCCCTCTCTGCCCACAGACCTTCCCCTTCCCACTTCCTCTCCCTGCTCCATGAAGTCCTGTCTTACAGCTCCCCCTTGAATCCCACCGTTTTTCTCTGCCCCTTCAAAGGGAACCTTAGAGGGTGACTTTCCTCACCTTTTGTCCACTCTTGGAAATTGGAACTTTGCCAAAATGCTTTAGATCTCTTTTCCTCTCCCTGCCTGTCCTCTTGAGAAACCCTTTTCCTCTCTCCCAGGTCCATGGCTCCAAAACTTGCCTCGCCTCTAGCATCATTTTCCTTATTTTTTCCTTTCTGTGTGTCTGCTTCATCAGGCACATGGCCCCCTGTTTTAGTTACAGGGGCCCCAAGTAGAAAACCCCAGTATCCTTCGCCAGAACCTCTAACCTTGCCATCCCCAAAGTTTCCTGCCTCTAGTTCCCTCCTTCCTTTGCCCTTAGCAAACTACACATCCCTGCTTCCACATTTTGGTTTTTTTAAATACTCTTCTCCTGTCTGCCCCCTCTAGGGGCCAGCAGAGAAAGGCTTCTTTCCCATGTACTTTGTCTGTTTTCTCCCATTCCTGTGGATTCCTTTTGCTTTGCTCTAAGCCAAGTTTTCCCTCCTTGATCTCTCACTCTCATCTCTCTTGGTCCTTAAAAAATCACTATTTTCCCTTCTACAACTGTTTGAGTCTTTGTTCCCTAATTTTCTGGATAAATCTGGTGATTCCTATCCTTTGCTGTCTCTCCAAAGCCACATGTCTTTTTCCCTCTGCTACTCTGTAAATCTGCCTCTACCCTCTTGTGTATTCTCTTCTTCCAAAGGCAAGCCTTGGTCTTTCCCTTGGCTAAGGTCCTTTTTTCATTCCTACCAATACTCTATGTGGCCTCCTGCCCCCATTGCCCCTTCTTGCCTATACACTGGTCACTGGTTTTCCTCTTCTCCTTTCCCTGCTCAGTGGAAAGGAAGAATGGACTGCCTGTTTGTTTTTTCCCCCTGAAGCAATGAAAGAAGGGCATCTTTGTGCTTTCTGATCTTCAAACCTCTCCTCCTGGGAATTGTAGTAAGGGAGGAATGGGTTCTTGTTTTTTTTCCCTTTTAAAAGATGTATGTCTGGGCTTTTGTCTTTCCTGAACTCCTGCTTCTGACCAGCCTCCATTGTTCTATTTTCTCACCTGCCCTGAGGCCCGTAGCCAGGGATTAGTTTAACCTTCTCTCTCTCTCTTGTGTATGTATATATATGCATGTGTGAGTGTGCTTTCCTTCTGAAGGAAAGCGGTGGGTGCTGCTTGAAGTGGGTTTCTTTAGACTTGTGTAAATGTGTATGTTTTTTTCTCTTTTGCTCTCTCAGTTTGCAGGGGGAAGGAGGGTTGGGATGAGGAACTGGGGAACTCTCTGCCGATTGAATGGAGCTACCTCTGTGAAGTGGGGTTTGGTTTCCCCCTTTTCTCCTCTCCTTTTGCCCCCTGTGAAGAGGGATGAGGGCACCTTTGCATTTCTTCTCTTTTGTCTCCATTCTTCAAACCCCTCCCACCTGGAATTGTGAAATGTAGTTCTTCCTTTATAAGGTATATGTACAGTATGTCTGGATTTTCTTTTTTGTCTTTGTCTCTTTATGGGAAATGGGTTTTCCTTGTTCTAAGTTACTGCTTTTGGCTTAAGTGGAAACTTCCTGTGTGTCCAAACCTCTATTGTCTTTTTTGTTCTGCCTTCCTAAGCCAAGGGTTAGTCTGATGCTTGGAAAAGAGGAAGATTCTCTCTTGTGTGTGCATGTATGCGTATGTGTGTATTAGAAAGGTGTCCCCTTTGTTTATATGACCTGTTTTCTCCACTGGAAACCATGTTCTTCCTAAAAGCTTTTCTCCTTGCAAAAGGACCCTTCTCTCAGCTCCTTTAGTCAATCCTTCTCCCACTCTGTCTCTCTCTGGTCCTATGTCCTCCCATCCCCTGGTGTGTGCCTGTGTGTATGGATGCTTAAACCTTTCCCCCTAACGGCCTTAAATTGAGGAGGTTTCCAGAAACGTCCCCAGGAGAAGGAGCCCTGGCACAGCTGAAGATCACCCAAGGAAAGAGCGGACTGCAGGACCCAGAATCCCTGGCCACCATTGGAGGAAGTCGGTTCTCAGCGTTCGAGGCTGGAATCCCCTGCTGGAGGGTAGGGGGCCCCAGCGAAGGAGCGCTGTACCACCCAGAGTGCCATCAGGAAATCTACATGGTGCCAGGAGCCAGGATGGGTCGCCTTGCAGAAAGGACTTGCTAGAGAAGGCCAGGAGAAAGCCTGCCATTGTTGTGCTGTGTCAGGAAGAATGCAAAGGGGACACTTGGAAATCCTCACTTAAGGTATGTATGTTTTTCCCTTCCTTGCCCTGTACTAACTCCCCAAGGACTGGAAGGGATGGCTGGGAGGGATTGGGAACTATAATTCTCTCTAAGCTCTCCTAGAACTGTTTTCTAAGTCTACCACGCGAAATTGTCTTGGACCTGCCTTTGCTGCCCACGAGGATGCCAAGACATCTATCCACATGGGCCAGCCTCTCTACCAGATGGAAAGGGGATCATGGATGGAATCCAGAGGAGAGGAACCTGTAGGCGCCATTCCGGAAGGTGCCCCCAGGAACTCCCCAGTGGGAAACTGCCCCAGATCCAGAACATCTGCTGAGCCAGCGTCTAGGACAAAGGAAACATCTGCGGAGGCCAAGCCTCACCCCTCGTGGACCAGCACTTTGTTTTCCTCTTCACTGCTACTTGAGAGACCAACTTCCTGCATCTCCCCCCTCCTTCAAGAACTCCCCATTCACCCTATGGGACCTCCACCTTTGCCAAACAACACCAGGCACAGTATTCCTAGCGCCGCGGGATCCCATTTTCACCTACTTCCGGGATTCTTGACAGCTGTCAGTGTCAGAATCAGCTGTTCTCGCAGGACACGTGTTTGCTTTCAGTTTCCCGTTGTCCGCCCAACCACCACAGAAGAAGGGTTTTTCCTCTGCCTCCTGCACGTTAACAAAGTGAGCTTTTTCTCTACTTTCTTTGCCCAGGAGCTGCTCTCTCTCTCTCTCTCTCTCTCTCTCTCTCTCTCTCTCCTCCTGTCCTCCGTCATGTCAGTCCGCCTGGTTTTTCCTTTTGGGGCTCTCGCCCATTCTCCTCCATGCCTCACCTTACCTCAAAATTGGCTTTGATTCGTCTTTCCCCACTGATTGGCTTCCCTCCCTAGATTGGTTGAGGAAGGGCTTCCTAGTCTTCCTGGGAGCCCTCTCCCTCCTTCTCCTCTTGGGGTGTTGCAGCTCCTGCTTCCTCACCCTTTACCAAAATTGCCTCCAAAGTCTCCGGTCAAAACCTTCCGAGCAGATGGTCATGCTGCCCCTCGACGGATACAATGTGGAAATAGAGGCTTATCGCAGCTAAGGGGCGGCCCCTTAGCTTGCTTTAGCCTCTAAGGGAGGATTTGTTGCCGAGGGCAACAGGTCTCAAGCTGCAGGTCGTTCCGCGAGTGAACAAGTCCCAACTTCAGCACGCACGCCTGTTCCCGGGTGGAAACCCACACATCCCTTCCCTAAACCCCGTTGGAGTCTGTCCAGAAGGGTTCTTTCTCTTTCTGACCCTCCCCCTATTTCTTCTGAATTTTTATTTTTTTTTCTCTTCTCCCGCTTCCCGGGCGCCTTAAGACTGCGAGGAGAGCTGCGTCCAAGGGAAAGGTGCGATAGCTCAAGCGGCAGGGCCAAGGCCGTTCGGGACGGGAGTCCCGAGTTCGAGACCCCAAAGGGAGGAAAGAAACTTATTTTTCCTTTGCTTTACATTCTTTATCTTTATTCTCCTCTTTTCCTCTCCCCTCACTCTTGAGACATCTCTGAGCTCAGAAAGAAAAGTTTTGAGAAAGGAATTGGCCTATAAAGCAGGGGGCCATATCTGTTTGTGTTTGGGCTGACATCAGGAAAACAGAAATCATAATAAAGGTTCATCCCTGTATCTGTGCATCTGTACAATATTGCCCCATGTCTCCCTTAACCCCTTGTAACCCTTCCTTCCCCTTTTTGTCATGTAAAGAAAAGACTGCCTGTATTTGCTATTGTGTCAACTGAGAGGAAATGTAACCAATTCCCATCTCAAATCTTTATGGACCATCACCCTTCTCATTGCATGCGTTGCCCGGTCAGGATCTTGTTATGGAAATTGAACTCTTGTTTCAACTCCACGCCTGCCCGGGTCCGGGGCAGTTTCGCCGGTCTGAGTCGTCAAGCTTAGCTGGCCTTTGGAACTTGGACAATGAAAGTTTGCTCTTCACAGCGGGTGCCACAGCTGGCTTCGGAACCCAGGTGTGCCCCAAAATAAGTCCTTTTGTCACCAAAGGGGTCTGAGTGAATCACCAGGCCTTTCTTCTTCTTCTTCTTCCCCATTCACATACGGATGGGACACATCAACTCAATGATTTCATCACTCCCAGGTGTCACCTCAGGTCGTTTACCTGGCCAGGACTCTTTTGTTTTATTCATATGCCATATTGACAGCGATTTCCGTCTAAGCTTCCCTTCCTGGAACTCCATATATGGCCACAGACTCCTGATTGGCTAGGATGGCGAATGGGAGTAAGCGCCGATAGGCTCCCCAGAGCCGGTCAACATCCCGCCCATCAGCTGATCTCAACGCTCCGACCAATCACCGACGGAGCCGGCCCAGAAGGGGGCAGGCGGGAAATTCAATTGTTTTGACAGTTCTGTAACCTTTAAAAACCAATGTTTTGATTGTATATGCATGCGTTCTGTGCGGGAATCAGGGTATTGCAGTTCGCATCCTCTCAGCTGAGCAGAATAAACAATTTCGTGGCATCTACCTTGCAGCATTGGTGAGCATAATTGGATCTACGGGAGGCGGGTAGGCTACGAGGACCTAGTCGCTCCGGGCTCGCCAGGTTAACTGAACCCTCGCGGTCTCTGCCCCGTGGTCGGTCCACGGGGCTTGCCCGGTTGTCAGACAGCCGGCCTGGGGGATTGGCAGCTGTTCGATAACAGTCAGATTGAAGAGATTAGAAAGAGGGAAGAATAGATAATACCTCAATAAAGGATTATCTGGGATACACG
Source organism: Anolis apletophallus (assembly GCA_030556195.1). Lineage (NCBI taxonomy): Eukaryota > Metazoa > Chordata > Lepidosauria > Squamata > Anolidae > Anolis > Anolis apletophallus. The sequence continues at coordinate 121,282,381 of JARBWK010000003.1, forward strand.
TTCAATAGTTCGTTTAGGTGTTGAAAGAGTTTATTGTAACTAAGTACTGTACTGTTTTTTAAAAATAACCACAAGTTCCAAACAAACCTTAAAACCGTTACGCTATAGTGCCTGTGATCTGTCACAAGATCTCTAAATAAACATTGTTACTCTTTGTTCAATTCACACTTGCCTCCCAGTGTCTCAATCATTGGAAATCTTCTGGAACCTACAACACTAAGAGTAAGCCCATCAACTACCCTTTGTTCCCTGAACATTCTTTCCCAAACCTCCAGAGGGCAGATACAAATGGACAGCAGATACCTTCAAATGCAACCAAGGTCAATTTATTAAAATTCCTGCCAGACCACTCAGCTAATCGGTGGCCAAAATTCACAGACCTTTAAACCTTCAACCCATCAGCAGCTAGGAATAGACAAACCTTAAAACCTGGAACTGTACCAATCACTTTTGTTATTAATATTAGTGCAGGGAGAAACAACAATTTGCCTTTTCCACAAATTCAACACTTTCAAATTTAAAATAGCTCAAATTATACACCCATTTTTGGAAGACAATAATCTGAATCAAAGTACACTGCCTTGTAGATGACTGTACAATGGCAAATCAGGTCATCGCAATTTCAGCATATTCTGAAAAACAAGAACAAGTCATGTAATATTACAGTACTAACTTTTGTTATGCAGTTGCCCTAAACAACGATGATGAAGTTTTGAAAACATGTCAGAATGGGGAATTATTTTAAGCCCACAAGCTGCATTCCTATATGGCTTATCTTCTGGGAATTACCTGACAGCAGTGAGCCAAAAAGGAATGCAGCTTGTGGGTATAAAATGCACAGTGGATGGAGCCAAAGGCAACAACACCCCACATGTTTAAATATACCCCATAGTTCAGAAAAGTAACTTTTCAATGTACCCGACTTACTCCCAGGTACATTTCATTGTAGCCTGAATTCTCAGTCTAAGGTTGGGGGGGGGGGGGGAGACAAATGAAGGGATTGTTTTCTCCTAAGAAACCTCTTATTTCCCTTGTCCATATTTTTCCTGGGCAAATGTGTCAGATTATAATTTTAATCATTCTTGGTTTACAGACCAATAGATGCAGTGACTGAGGGTGTTGGAAGTTTATAGTCAAACACAGGGCACTGAATAGGGAGAGCCAGAAAATCTGAACCAGAATCCTATCAGTTACTTAGGGTGCATCTACTCTATAGAATAGATGCAGTTTACACTTTAATTGATGTAGCTTAATGCTATGGAATCCTGGGAGGTGTAATTTGGTGAGGCACCAGCACTCTTTGGCAGAAAATGCCATCAGCCTTGTAGAACTACAGCTCCCAGAATTCCATAGCATTGAGCCATGACACTGAAGTGGTGTCAAACTGCATTAATTCTACATTGTAAATGCACCCTTTGTTAAGTATGCCTTTTCGGGCCTGACCTTCCCAATTCTGATGGAAATGTCATTCACCCATATTCCAATCACCAGCAGAATGAACATTTTTATCCCATACAGGTAATGTCTAATAAGGTAGGTTTGGAGTGGGAGGAATTCTGGCAATAGTGTCCAAGTCATGATTAAGTGAGCCCCCGGGTTCACTTAAGCAGTGGGTTAAACCCCTGTGCCGGCAGGACTGAAGACCGACAGGTTGCAGGTTCAAATCCGGGGAGAGCGCGGATAAGCTCCCACTGTCAGCTTCAGCTCCTCATGCGGCGACATGAGAGAAGACTCCCACAAGGATGGTAAAAGCATCAAAACATCCGGGCATCCCCAGGGCAGATGGCCAATTCTCTCACACCAGAAGCAACTTGGCTCCTGACATGACAAAAAAGTGGTTGTGAATTTAAAACACTTTTAGGTGAGTATGGATGTTATCTCCTCAGCAGCAACACCCTTAAAACAGAAAGGAAATGACACGGGGGGGGGGGGGGCTTTCTGCCTGCATCTATCATGCCTGGTCAGAAAAGTCTTTCTTAAATGTCAGGAATCAGGGGAGGAGGGAGAGAAGACATTCAGAGATAGTCTTCTGAGCTCAGGAATTGCTGCAAAACTGGAGAAAAGGTGGTAAAATAAGTAGGACAGAAGCTGTCAAATTTGCCCATGTTGAATTTTTCAGTGATGTGGGATAAGGGGCATTCCCATGGGCAGTCCCCTTCTAAGCATTGACATTTCTCTCCCTAATTACCATGAGCCTGGCATGGTAATTTTTGTAATTAATTTAATCATACCGAAATTTCAAAACTTCTTTGTTTTTCTTGTTATTTTTCCTTCATAATATTCTTGTGGTACTGCTAGCTTTTTAAGTTTCAAACTTCTGTGATGAAAAGTACTGAGATTGGTAGGAAATCCTAGAATCCCCAAAGGGGTATCTAGTTAAGATCAGTGCCTTGGGTCTACTCAGAATAGTGAGATTGGAGAGGAAAGCCAAGTATCCACAAAGGGTATTTTTCTCCAGGGATTTTTTTTAATGGAGTAGATGGGAACTGTGCTCGCTCATGTGATAAATCTGAAAATGGATGATTTTTGGAGAAAAGGCAAGAAATATGTGATGGGATCTGAGAAATTATAGAATTTGTTTTCTAATGCAATGGGACATAACACCAGTAATATGACCCGACCCCCCCCCCTTCCCCATATTGGATAACGTCTTAAATCTAGGTTAGTAACTACTTGACTAATGATTTTCCAATGGAAGTCTTTTACAGTCAGCTAACACTTAAGGAACATAAATAAAGGAGATCGTTTAAGCTGGAACTTTACACAGTAAACACTTAAGAATGAGTCACATTGAACAATTCTGTTTCTGAGTAGACATATATATGATTGTCCTATTAATAGACAATCTAGTCAGATAGATACAGGGGTAGATGTTTGTAGAACTTGTTGCTTATGGATGATGCTACCAATCCTGAACCTTTATGATTAGTGCTGGGAAAAGATCCAAGTAAATTAACAAACCTTTCAGTCTGTTCCAGGACAATCAAAAGAATGCGCAAATGATCCAGACAAAAGATCCAGACAGAAAAAGTTTAAAAGGTGGTGTTAGGTAAACTTGGCTGTATCTATAACCTATCCTTTGTACTAACAGGCACATCAAAACATGTCCTGACTGATTTAACCACATCTGTCAGTCAAACCAATGATTATTGAAAAATCTAGATTTCTGCAGAAACCTTGAGTTATATCATGATGAAGTGATGAAAAGGTTTGGTTCATATCCCAAGTCTGTATTTTCTAATAATAGTTCCAAGGCTTCAAAAACCCTGAAACCTTCATTAAGTGTTCTCAGAAACAAATACACACAGACATTCACACCCTGCCTAACTAATTTTCAAACTTTCCCTTTTAAAGAAATTAAAGTACAGTGGGTCCTTGATCTCTACTGAGGTTTGCCTCCAAAATCCCCTGTGGATACGAAAATCCATGGATACTCAAGTTCTATTACATACAATTGATAGTAAAATGGTTTTCTTATATAAAATGGCAACATCAAGATTTATTATTTCCCCTCTTTTAAGTGTCTGCAAGTTGTGGATGGTTGAATCTGTGGATACAGATAGCCACCTCTGTCAGTTTGTATTTCCTGCAATTTCTTTTTAAAGTATGTCATTTATTCTGCCATTTTTATGAGTTTGATTATATTGTCCTTTCGCCAGAAAAAAACCCCAAATTTTTCAGCAGTCTTGTGGATGTTATACACTTCTAATGTGTTCCAAATTATTCTAATTTCATTTTAAACCATATCTTTAGACTGATGTGTCATTTTCATTGTGTTACTTTTTTACAGCTTGGAAATAAAAGTTTTAAGAAAGTGACATCCAGAAACCTTCCCTAAATGGACAACAATAAGATGTTGGACCTAGTATTATTTGGGTCAGTTATGGAAAAAACAACTGGTGGCTGTGGCAGGTTCATTTTGAACTGCATTATCTATATGGTCAGTGTAGAACCAAACAGGGCTGTGTTATTGACTCAACCTTATTCTCCATTTTACACCTTGTTGATTGGAAGCTTCCCACCAGTGTGGAAACCACCTACTGGACACATAGCAAGCCCTTTAACCTCAGCAAGCTGAAAGCCAAAAGTATGGTCACAACAACTGATGTTATAGAACTACAATATGCTGCTGCAAATGTAGTCTGTGTTCATTCAGAGAAAGGCCTACATACCACCTTAAACACCTTTGCAGAAGAATATGAAAAACTTGGCCTCTCAATGAGCATCAAGCAAACCAAAGGGCTCTACCAGCAGACACCAGCCAATTCCTCTGCAATGCCAGAAATACAGCTTAATGGTTTAACACTACAAAATGTTGACCATTTCCACTACCTTGGCAACTACCTCTGCACAAAAGTTAGCTGATGTTGAAATACAACACTGGGCTCTGCGAGCACAGTATCTTTTCAAATTAAACAAATTTTTCAAGGATTAGGACATTTGTAGGTATACCAAGATGCTTGTTAAAAACTGCTAGCCACCCCCTGCCTTGAATTGCTGTCTGTGTATATGTGTTTTGTGTGTGTATATTTGTTTATACGTGTGCTTGCATATATATGTGTGTGTGGTTTGCACATGGGTTGTAATGTATTGTTCTTTTTTGGCTTTTAAAGTCTCTTCCACTGTGTTTTTCAGTGTTTTTCAGAGTGATGGTCACTTGTTGGCCTAATAGGTGTATTGTGTCCAAATTTGGTGTCAATTCTTCCAGTGGTTTTTGAGTTATGTTAATCCCACAAACAAAGATTACATTTTTAGCATAATTTTTGCAGAAAGGTAGGATGTGAACAAAAATTAATGTATTTGAGCCAGGGGCGGATTTACCATTAGGCAAAGTAAGCACCCGCTTAGGGCGCCACGTAGTCAGGGGCGCTTCTGGCCGCCAGGTTCCACGCATGTGCCATTTCTGCAAAGAGACTCCAGCTGGACTGAGACGCCAATCGCCCCAAAACCTCCGGCTCCGTCCCGGTTGCAAAAAGTTCTTCCTTTTCGGCCTCACTTAGGGCGATTGGTATCTCGGTCCATCTGGAGTCCCTCCGCAGCACGCACAGAACTACCTGGCCCAGCGCATGCGCACGCTCCACGAGGCCGGAGAGCGAGGGGGCGCCAAAATAATGTCCGCTTACCATTTTAAATTACCTTAATCCGCCCCTGATTTGAGCATAAATGTATGACATACCATCTCCAGAATAAGACCTGTGTTTCCTTATGGATTGTGTGTAGATGTAGAGGGTGGGTGAAACTGCTTGGATCTAAACTTAAGCCTCCATAATTATGTCTGACAGCCTTCCCCAACCTGGGGCCATTCACACTATGGAATTATAGTGATATCATTTCACTGCCCTGATTTGCAGTTTAGGAAGGGGGATTTAGAATTCTCAGCTGGGATTTCTAGTGCAGGGTTCCGTGGAATGGAGCCATAGCATTTAAAGTGAAATCACTGTCCTATGATTCTTTAGCTACTAGTGCTAGTTATGTTGGCTGGCAGTAATAAAAGTTGCAGTCCAACTGTAGGATGTAATGTGCAGTAAGTTGATCTATGAGCCAACAAGCTTGTATTTTTGCACATTTAGTTTTAGTAAGGATTGGGAGATGTACAGTAGATATTACATACTGATTCCTCTGCCAGTTGTGATATATTTTGTCCTTTATAATTTCCTATTTATGCTTTTGATTATTCCGATTTAATGTGTTCAGTTTATGTGTTCAGTATCTTAACCTATGGCATTTATGTGTAAGAGGTAGTAAATTGTCAAGCTGAGTGAATTATGGATGAAAGCAAGGGGGGGGGGGGAATACCCTGTTTCTCTATCAAATTCCAGTTTTCCATGGACTCTCACAGGTGAACATTTATGCGTTCAGGCAGAGCAGTTAATGGCTCTGTTTCCTACATAACAACAGATAGGTTTTCTATAACTTCTTATGCTGTCATATTTCTCATTTTGCACACTCATAAGAGTTATCCAAGGGATGTTCCTGGTTTGCTCATCATTTTGTATTTGGGGGGGGGGGATGGGAAGCATAGTTATAAGAGTTTCAATTTCATCTATTTACAGGAACTTGCAAAGGAAAGACAAATTATTTTCCCATCTAGTATCACTGGAGTGTCTTTAAATATGAAGACTCTTATAAGCACAATGTGTACTTAGAAGTGTTATCTGTGTGTTCAGTGTAGCTTATTTCCAGGTAAATGTCCATAGGGCACATTTTACAGAGCCTGTTTTATTCCTGGAAGGGCTCAACAATAAACAAATCATCTGTAAGCAATTAGAAAGGAATGTTATGTTCACTAAACATCAACACATGTTTATCAAAAGAAAGTCATGTCAGACTAACCTAATCTCTCTTTTTTGATAGAGTTCCAAGCTTGGTAGATAAAGGGAAAGCTGTGGATATAACATATCTTTATTTCACTAAGGTCTTTGACAAGGTCCCTCAAAGTCTTATTTATTTATTTATTACATTTCTGCCCCGCCTTTCTCCACCTCAAAGGGGACTCAAAGCAGCTTACACATAGGCAACTATTTGATGTCATAAAACAATGTACAGTTAAAATAAACATGCAAATAAAATTATAAAATACATTAAAACAATTAAAAACATTTAAGACAATATCTTCACAATTAATCACGTGTAATCTTCTTTCTAAACTATTTTCCCAATTGAGGAGTTAGCATTGTGACTAACTCTCCATTTCCACAGGGCTTTGTTTTGGGCATCCTCAGGTCTCAGATTGGCAGCACGCATGTCTTCGCTGATGGTGTCCATCTTTTCTTTGGCCATCCACATGGTCATCGTTGTCCTTCAATCTCCAAATGTAGTGCTTTTTGTGCTACTGAAGTTGGATCTCTTTTCAAGACATGGCTGTACCATCATAGTCTTGCTTATTGCATTTTCTTGCTGATCATTTTTATTTCGAGTCTTTGACAGATGTCATCATTTGGCACATGGTCAAGAAGTGTCAAGCCAAGTATCCACCTCAGCATTTTCATTTCCGTTGTGTTGATGCAATGGTTCTCAACCTGTGGGTCCCCAGCTGTTTTGGCCTACAACTCCTAGAACTCCCAGCCAATTTACCAGCTGTTAGGGGTTTTGTGAGTTGAAGGCCAAAACATCTGGGGACCCACAGGTTGAGAACCACTGTGTTAAGGGCATGACAAGGTCTCCCATAGTACTCTCACCAAAATGGTTAAAGATCTGGAAGCCAAGCCCTATGAAGACCAGCATAGGGAGCTGGGTATGTTTGGTTTGAACTTTTTCAATTTTTATCCTCCTATTTTAATTTTGTGACTTTGAAATTATTGTTTCATTGGCATTTTAATTCTTTTATACAGCTATAAAAATATTTCTCTAAGAATATGACTGAAGGGTAGAAGGCAAATATCATATACAGCCAATAAAACTCATGAATTTGTGACTAGGATTTCATCTTCATTGAATGAATGGCCATGATTTACTTGAGGGAGTTTGATTTCAATAGGATATAGTATTGGCTGAATTCAGCAGAATCAAATCCAAGTACCATTCAGACAAGTGGAGGTTTACTTCCTGCAGTGAACTTGGTAGTCTTATATGCAGGGCTGCAAAGTACTAGTAGAGGACACTTTAAGCCACCATTTCAAAGGGCCAGGAGAGTTTTTGACTTTTTACGTCATCCAAAATATGCTGGAGTGGGCCACATGCAGTTTATGGTTCCTTGATGCCCTGCTGCCATATAGTCTAAAAGCAAAACAAGTTTATGCAACGTGCTTCCCTATATTCCTTAACTATTCCCCTCCCCCAGCCTGTTCATATAAATAGAATAAATTCAGAGCCAGCACTACTATTATATAGGGAGAGTTGCCAAGAAGTAAACATTATTGTGTAAACTCCTCTATACCGCTAAAATGCCATCCTCTTCTTAGGTCGACTCTGAGACAGTGTAGTAGCCTTATCTGAATTAAGATTCAATTACCACTTTGGTTAGTTGGTTTACATGGACTTCTGAAGAACCATCTTGTCCTTTGCATTAGGTAGCAAAGATTTTAATTTCAAATTAATCATAAACTCAACAGAATTGAGCTTTGAGTTACAACAATCAAGTGCATTTTACAAAAATCTCACTGTTTTTCATCAGGAAGCTTTTTGAAAAGTAGTTCATTTTATACGGATGTATTCATATAACACAATACCCCACATATCTAAAAGAGCATTAAAAAATCACAGTTCGTTGCATGATTTTGTCTAAAAAAGAACTCCTGTGCATATCTTGTTGATTTTTATTTTCCTGCTGCTGTAGTTCATTATCTCTATCACTAGTTGGCACTCTGTCCAAACAGAAAAAAGCAAGCTTTGTTTTTACTAGATGATTTTTACATCCCTCCTCCTTATATAGTAGCATGCATTTCCGTTTATTTGTCAAATATTGCATTATATAATATTAGAAACATCTGACATTTTTGGCAATTGGACATGAAAATACCATCTGATTTAGGATTACTACTCTTGCCTTAGAACTAGAGAAATTAGGCCATTGGGGCAGATGGGACTTGTTGTCCAGCACATCTGGAGGACATCATGTTGGAGAGGGCTCCTCCAAAAGGAAAGAAGAATTGGGCTGATAAGGAAGGCTTTTTCAAAGTATGGAAACACCAGGCTATGCCAATTTATTCAGTCATGGCATAAACTGGCCCAGGATGGATGGGGGAAACTGTGGCTATGCTAGGCTTCTTCGTACTGCTTTGTGAGTGCCCTCTCTTTTCAGAAGAATAATTACAAAAACAAATTTAAAGTAATTCTAGTTTTCCATTTTCTGATATTATGATTCATAAATCCAAACCAAATAATCCAGATACAAATAGATCACCAGAGAGAAAACATGAACTGAATACACTCAGATATATTTTTCAGTTTTTCTTACAAAAACTCTGTATTTAATATACAGTGATATAATAAAATGAAAATGCTTGCTTTCATGGCTTTTATATTCAATAGTTGCTTTTTAGTAGGATACGATCTTCTGAGGAGGCCCTGCTCTTGGTTCCACCTTCTTTGAAAGCACGACTGGTTGAGACAAGAGTCAGGGCCTTCTCAGTGGTGGCCCCTTGGCTGTGGAACTCCCTCCCTAGTGACATTAGATCATCCCCCTCCCTCCTAGCCTTCAGAAGGAAAGTAAAAGCCTGACTCTTGGACAAAGCCTTCGGAGAAGCAGTGCAATAATATAATTTAATTGGAATATGTGCAATGACTATGGAATGGCCTCAGACAATGATGTTTGGATGATGTGATTTTAATACTGAATGTAATTTAAAATGTTTTAATATGTATTACTTTTAATTCAACGGATTTCAAACTTAGTGTTTTATGTGTTTAAGGCATTGAATAATTGCCATATGTAAGCTGCCTTGAGTCCCCTTTGGGGTAGAGAAAGGTGGGGTATAAATAGAATGAATAAATAAATAGTCCAAGGAAATGTACCCTCTTGAAATAAAAACAGAGATTGTTACACTAATTTTTTTTGTAAGTGTCTGCCAGTTTTGTACATTTTACAAAACTAACCCACTTGGGTTCTATTTTGTTTCCATTATCAGATTTGTTCCAGATCTGGTGATCATTCCTGAGTTCCTCAGGCAAATTGGATATATAGTATATATATTTATATTTACTCCTATTGCTTTGGGCAGCAAATCTGATAAAACACAATGGAATGGAAGAGTTGGCGAGATTGCAAACTGCAGGTGTTTGGAGCATTGTAATCATCTAAACCAGATGTTCAGGCGATTGTGCACCTGCTTCCTCTCCTTTGGCAGCTCTGGAGGATACAGCTCAATCCTGGCCCCGGGACTTAGAGCTCTCCCCTGGCTGGGTCAAAGCGATATATCCAACAGATTTTGGGAAGGCCCATATTAAGTGAAAAACCACACACCTAAAAGTAAGGTGGATCAACTCTCTCACACTAGAAGGTAGCAGCCTCTGCCAGAGGCAAACAACTAGCGTCTCTGAAGAGTTGGCATTAAAAGCTCGAATATGGTGCATTCTGGGCTCCACCAGGAATTAAATGCAATTATTTATAAATAAGTATATATTGCACTGGAGTAAAAGAAAAAACTCTCTGTGCCATGTGTGAAGCAATGGTATGCTGGATGCAGGATTTGCAGGGCTCAAGTACCAGGACTGTTTGCTGAGAACTGTCTGGAGCATCATCTGCCCCAGACTTCACATTTCCCTCTCCCTGGATTTACCACAGTCCTCACAATGGTGAGATGTTGCAGGGTTGCATTTTCCCAGCAATAATATATTGCTCTGAACTACTCCCAGGGCTGGATTAACCATTGAGCAAAGTAATCATGTGCTCAGGGCATCAAGGGAAGGGGGACACCACAGATATTTCAAATTGCTGGATTTACCATGGGCCATATGATACAAAATTGGAAGTGAAGCAGATTCTATAAAAAGACTCTCTGGCAATAAAATACTTGCCAGCTATAAAAGAAATAGAAGAAAAATTTCAAATATAAACAAATTAGAAGTACATAAAAATAAAAAATATTTTCCATCTAATTGTAAGTTTTGTTTCATTTTGGAAAAAAAATCTATTTTACAGCGTATTATTGTTTATATTTTGAATTAGATTCCCCATATCCTTGGAGGGACAAGTAAGAGCTCTTAGCTTTACCAAAGAGCTGCTGGTGATAGAGATGAATACTTCTCCAACTCATTTGTCGATATAGGCTGCTGCTTGCAGTATAAGACTCTTCTTAGTCTCATGGCAATGGGTGGCATATCCAAATGCAGGTCTGAAAACTGTTATCTATTTGTTGTGAGGATGGACTAAGGCCATGACATGAAAATGGAGCCAGCAGTGCAGCTCTGCTGCTTTTCTACATAACCATTGAGTTTTGGAGAAGAGGAAAGGCCGGTGTGTGGCACTCACTCACTAGGGAGTAGACCTCACCTGAATACAGTATTTGTATTTATTTATTTACTTATATCCCATTTTATCTCTCCACATGGAGTCTAAAAGTGGCTCACAATAAAAAAACACTACAACTTAAAATATACAAATATACAATAATAAAATAGTATATCATTATATATTATATAGCATCAGTAGTAATTATATTTAATATATTAGTATTACTATATCACATTATTACTGTATTATTATATTTTATTATTAGTAGTATATTACATTATAATATTATTGAAATCTTTAAATCACTGTAATGTTTTTGATTATATTTGATCCACAGATTCCATTGTTGTTGTTTATTCATTCATTCATTCGCTTCCAACTATTTGTGAACTCAAGGATCAGCTCTGGCCATTGCCACCCCCAGCTCATTCAAGGTCAAGCCAGTCACATCCATCTTGCCCTTGATCAGCCCCTCTTCCTTTTTCCTTCCATTTCCCCCAACATCATTCTCTTCTCCAGGCTTTCTTGTCTTCTCATTATTTGGCCAAAGCACTTCATATTTGCCTCTAATATACTTTCCTCCAGTGCTCAGCTGGTCATTATTTCCTGGAGTATGGATTAGTTTGATCGTCTTGCAGTCCAAAGCACTCTCAGAATTTTCCTCCAACACCACAGTTCAAAAGTGTCTACCTTCCTTCACTCAGCCTTCCCTATGGTCCAGCTCTCGCATCCATAGGTTCGAGAGCTGGACCATGGGGAATGCCATTGATTTAACTATGCGGATTTCATTACCTGCCGTAATATACATTAAGATGGAGCATGAGAATGTGACAGTAAGAAGACCTTGAACAAGGAGTTTCCAAGCATACTAGAAAGGAAAGAAACTGAAAGCTATGCTGAAAAAAGCATTAGGCAGAAGCTTGAATCTTCTTCTTGATAGTTCTTGCAGAAGGGATTTACATAACTTTAGGCTTACCAGTCAACTGCTGATTGAATCGATTTGTTGGGACTACCAACAGGATTCAGGCCAGAGACTTAAAACATTTGGGTCTGTTGATCAGTTGCAAGGACTGACATTTAAATGCTTGTTGCCTAATTAGCCTAATAGGGACAAAGTGGGGCTGGGGATGATTAAAATGAAAATAAACAATGCATCTTTTATTTTGTATTATTTAAACTGTTTTCATTTATCTCTAGAGATCTTTCTTCCTTTTCTAAAAAAACCCTCTTTAATTTGTCCATGAAGTTCTGTATTTAATCATTAGTTGAGCAACCAATAATCTTCCTCCATTCCCTCCACCTTCTTTTACGACCAACTTTAATCTTTGGACTCGGGGAAAAACATGCTTCCCCTATCATAACTAGTTTAACAAAAAAAATCCCTTTCAAGTTTAGATTACTCAGATACAATGGCTTTCCTGCAGCTTCATGTTAGAGAAAGGAATTTATGTTAGGGGAAAAAAACAAGAAGGAGAGGGAGGGAGGGAGAAAGGGAGGGGAGAGGGAGAAAGAGATTTATGATAGTGTTGTATTTCCATTTGAATATGGAGAGTTAATAACATGCATATGCTTTTTTATTATTATTTTAAGATTTAAGCTATGCCATAGGCAAAAGGAAACCTGGAAATGGTGGGACTGGCAAGACTCAATGAAGAACTTAATCTGGATTTCATTCACAAACAGCAGCTCCCATACAAGGAAAGAATTGGGCTGTTTCGCCAAATCGGAACTGGAGTAAGTGCCAGGATTTCCTGATTTGTTTACATTGCTCAAAACCCTTTCTTTCCCCTCCTGGAGTAGGACAGAATTAGACTTCCTTTTTCACTTTTGGCCCTATCCAAACTATTCTGCCTGACATTCGGTACTTTTCCTTATATTCTCCTTTGTTCCGTTCTCAGCTGCCTTTTGTCGTGGAAAAAAAGCGGAGAAGCCATGACAGATGTTAATCTGTGACAATAATAACAAGGTGGCTGTTCCCTTTTTGTTGTTTTCTTTCTTCTCCTTCTTCTCTGATTTTATGACAGTAACACAATGCCCAAGGCTTTTTCCAGATACTCTTGGATGTGCTCGCTTTCAAAATAAATGTTCCAACAAAACATAACTCTTGACTTGTTTGATGCCCCTCATATCTAAGGCAAATATATTACAGTGTTACACAAGAGTGGAGGAGGGGAAAATAAGGTAATTCATTTAAGTCTTGTTGATGAGACCTGTCACTGCGTTAATACAAAATCATGGAAAAGAAGTCTTAGAATAAAGCCACTTTTCCATCACCTGACAGATCTCTTCAAGCCCATGAAAGCTTTTATTTTTCTTCCCATGCAAATGTTTTAAGTTCACTCATTTTGCTTTAGGCTGCCTGCAATGACAGTGTGCTACAGAGAAATATTATTTAATAATCTACTCTGGTTCATTTGTATGTTCATTTTTAATATTTAATTACTTACTGGAAAATAATTATTGTCCACATGACAATATAAGAAGAACCATGGTTTCTCTTTGCCCTCCCCAGAAACAGATAATGCCCGAGGTGGCCCAGTGGGTTTCCATGGCTGAATGCGAATTCAAACACTGGTCTCCAGAGTCATAGGGCACGTTCAGACATCACCTTTATCTCAGGAGCTCCCGCAGCAAACAGGAGAGTGGCCAAACACCATCCCCTGAAATCAGGAAAGCAATTGCTACAAACGGCAAAAAACTTGAAATTTTCAGGTGCAGGAATATCCCGGTTCTGAGCCGAAAATCCACATCTTTGAATGTCTGTATGTCCCTGTACTCAGAAAACACAGGACCTTTTATCTGGATTTGTTCCTGGGTTTTAGATGTATGTTCCTGATTGACTGGTTCCTAAAAAGAAGGTGACAGTTGAGTAGAATGTGGAAACTTTGTTTGTGTGCCAGACACTTCATGAAATGTGTGGAGGGCACATTTTCTCTGGCCAGGACAAATTTGTGGCCCCCTAAAAATGTTGTACATCTTTTCACAATAAGAGCAATAAGGAACATGCATGTATAATCCAGGAACAACACCCTGTCTGCACAGATGGCCCTGCATCTTAAATAATCCAGGAACGGAATTTATACAATGATTTGCATCGTTGCATGCTTGCATATTAAGTTGAGGTCTTTTTTTAAAAAAAAAACTGCCAAAATTTCCAGCAAAAGTCTCACAGTGGCCATCTTGGAGGCTGCAAAATCCCACAACAAAGCAGCAAGTGTTGATGACGGAGTAAGAAATCCAGGGACCAACAGTTCTGTACCTGGACATGTTCTCAGGTTGCCCTTGACTAAGTGATTTGGTGCTGTCTGGATGCGCCCATAGTCCCATGCTTAAATGTTACACCCTGTTTGTTCTCCTTTGTGACAATTATACAACATGAATGTATGGAAAGCAAATACTTCTATTGCGAGACAGCATGCTACTGGAGTGGTTTAAGCACTGGACTAGGACTCTTGAGACTCCAGGGTTCAAATTGCTGTCCAGCCATGGAAACTCAAGTCACAGCCTTATTGGAGTGAGGCTTCAACAAAGTTTTATAGTGTGTTCTGTTGTTCAAGACTTTTACATAACATGTTGTTTTTGTTAGTGTAACTTCAATATATCTTTGTCTTTTTGTATGCCTTGCTTTTGTCCTACTTCCTACGGTTGACATACAAGCCCATATAAAATGTAAACAAACATAATTATTCTATTTCTAAAGAGGTTATCATGTCAGGTTTTTGCAGCCAAAACAATGTGAAGTTCTGTTGAAGCTTTAAAACAAAAGTACCTGCTAAAATGAGCTTTTGTAGACTATGAACCTTACTTTCTTTCCATATATGGCACAATGCATATGGGAATGAAGACTCTGTGGTCACTCAATGGTTTCATTTCTGTTGGATCGTAACTGTCTGCAAAGCCAGCTTCAATAATCTATATAGTATCTATGCCTGAAATCTTAGGTAACACTCCATGCATCTGACAAAGTGGGCTATAGTTGACAGAAAGTCGTTTAAGTAATTTAAAATACTTCAGCATGATTTCAGATACAATTTGCACTAAAAGAGCCTATTTTTCTTTAAAGAAAGGTTTGTCCATAATTTAATAGTTTCTGGAATCTCTCCTGTACTATTCCCACTGTTACAGAATCTCACAATTTTATTATTACATCTTTGTGATACAATCCTTTATTTTCTATAGATTGTCTGATAGCTTGTCCATATTCATCAACTAATCCTTGGTAATTTTTCAAAGACTAAAATTAAGATTTTTTTTTGTTTGTTTGTTTTCTGTGTCACTCCTTTAAATAAACTCTGATTCACTATCTGGGTCAGCCAGAGTTTGATTCCTACTCATGCAGAGAAAAGTGGAAGAGTTGTTTTAAATACAACTTCTGTTTTCTTGCATTATTAATAACCAGTACAGATGAAACCACAGATCTGATCAGTAGAGTCATTTCCTAAATGTATCATTGGGAATTTTTTTTGCTCCTGATGTCCAATTTGGCTTGTTTTGTTCTTGTTCATCATATGAGTCTATAAATATATTACTGTGAGCTTCTTTTCATATAGTTTAATTGATAACTTATTGCATTTAGTTTAATGTTATACTAGAAAGTGAACAGAGAAAGAATCTACACACTGTATTATATAAACATGGTGTGCTTGATTGCTGGGAAAATATGGCTTATACTACACCATTACTATGATTGGTTTCCATATCATTGAGTCAGTGAATCAACTCTTGATTTTAGTTTGATGTTTAAAGGAACTTGCCAATGTACTTAGCCTGATCCCCAAATATATTAAGCATTTTAGATAATACCTTTAAATAAACCTCAAATTAAAACCTGGAGAGGATTCACTGCTCCATAGGCACTGAACTCATCAGTGTGTGCTTGCAAATATATGAGAGACTGTGTATATATATTTCAAACCTTTCCAAGAAGATGGCCATTACTGAGCTTTGACTGTCTCCTCCACTATACCTGCAGGTAACTTAGAAATAGAATTCAGTCTTCTTTTTAACAACATAAATCACTGCTTTTCTAATGATCAACAACTTGTAGTTCTTTGAAAACTATATGAAGAAACCAGATGTATCTGAAAACCGAGGGAAGATTCAAGTACTCATCTCTGCAAAACTGAGCAAAAATAAAAGGAATCACTTAAAGTTCTTGTTTTAATAAAGTTCCCTGTTCAGTGTGTGAATAATAGCTCTTTGTGGAATTCGGGCCCATTGTTATCTGATGGGATGCAGGGCTGCTGGAAATGTTTTCAGATGAAACATAAAAACCCACTCTCTAAGCACATGGGAGGATGAAAGTTTTCATGGCACCTCTGAAAGACTGGGGCTGTAAACGTTTGTGTGTCTTTGGCTAACTCCAACACAGGTAATTGTATTTTTGCTTGCTTGCTTTCATTCTTGCTGTGGTCTCTTAGGTAACTAGGTCCCAACTCATTTAAGGCTTTGCAGGTAATAACTTACACCTTAAAGAACACCTGGAAAATAACTGGCAGCTGGGGGATGAACACAGTGTATGGATATAATGAGCTCCTAGTGTGACATTCAACATAAATAAGTTCAACTACATTCTGCTTCAATTGGTCCTCACAGTGCCCTCTCTCTCTCTCTCTCTCTCTCTCTCTCTCTCTCTCTCTCTCTCTCTCTCTCTCTCTCTGTAAATAAAAGCTTTGGGAAAAGAATGGTTTACATTTGGATTGCAGCAGGGGAAGAGGGGGCTATACCTATTCCCTGAGAATTCCCCAGTAGGAGCTATTTAAAAAGTGAACAAAGCCAGGTGACACCATATTGCCTTGTATTTTAAATTTGGTCCTCAGCTGTTTCAATACAAAAGTCAGACACTTGGGCAGAGTCTACAGCAACCAAAATATTCTGGAGTACTCTGCTCTAGAGCTTCCTCAGAAACAGTGTGGGAATATCACAAAGCCATTTTGATGTACATTTGGCTGTACAGTCAGTGCATTGGCACCAAGGTTGATCCTCCTGAGGACCACCGCCATTGTCTTGCTGGCCAAAAGCAGCTCCCTGGTAGAGTCGTGCTGTTGATGCCACTTCTGTTGAGGTTACAACCATGCCCAGCCACTAGGGAACTCATCCCATTTGGAATCACTTTCTTATCATAGCATTTCATGCATTTCCATTTTAAAGAAAAAAATAATTTATTCAGCATACATCACACATGATGGACTCTGTCCATTTCTAGACAAATCCTCTGCTCGGTAGCTATCACACGGGTAAGTGTAGTCTCTACACATACTGCTTTCTTTTCCTTTTTAAGAAAAAAAGTGGAAACCTCGCAATTACGGAAGTCTGACATCAAAATTAAAGATCTGTGAAATACTGATTACTGCTTCAAGGACTTTAAAAAAGCACACTCCTGGTATTGACATTTTTCAAAAAGAGGGGTGGGGGACAGCAACCTGCAATGTCCAAATTGGGAAGTTCCAGTTCTATGATAAGGAAATATAGGTACAGCTAAGTAGCTATATATCAAAATTGTGCACTTCCTATAGAAGAAATTTTAATTTAAAAATTACCATTCAAATTGCATGCAATTTGGAGGTATACATTCTAAGCAGTAGAGGCCACACATATATACATACATGTATACACGAATGCATATGCGCCAACCCAGAACTAAATAATCAAACCTACCTTATGTCACTGAACAACTTGAAAAGGAGCAGTTGTTCATGAGTAAACAACTGATAAATGACCTCTTTCCATGAAGGGGGCTCTCTATATTGCCTCATCTCCCCTTTCTAGTCAGAAAAGTTGGGAAGTCTAAGGAAACTGGAAGATAATAGGGCAAGCTTTAGACTGCCTGAAGGCTAAAACTAAAATGGCCGCTACTGGATATATATATCCAGTCTTCTCTACTACATTGTGCACCGGAAGACATAGGCTTGTTGAGAGGTTGGAAGGCATACTGCATGTCCCAGGGAGGAAAAGAGAGGAATTATTGTTGGGTGGGGGGGGGTGGTATCAGAAGAAACCACTAGAGGACCACTGTTTCATTTGTCACTTTGTTCAAAGGTAGAGCTGTCCCTAGAGAAAAGGGAAGAGCAGAGCCCTGCTGTTACATGGCTTGGAATGAGCCCGTGTTGATATTGTCCCTTTCCTCTTCCAGAGATGGGCAGAGCCAAAGGGAATCAGCGACCTCATGAATAATGATTTACGAGTCCAAATTGCCCATTTGTATATAAAGGAAATGTTCTGCAGCTATGTCTGTGCTTTTCTAAAAGGAGACAGGCTGCTTTCTGTTTTTACTTTCTTGGTAAATATTTACATGGAATCATGTTTGAGTAGAAAGTAAAACTTGCTCTCTCTTTTTTAAAAAAGTTACATGTTTAGTAAACTACTATTTTCCCTTAAAATAGAAGTTTCATAAGAATCCAGATTCAAGCATCAGTAGAAGAACCTGAGTGTAGAAGAGAATAATATCAGCACCTTGGAGATATATTTTTACAAAAAATTACGCAATCATAAATTTAAATCATTCCTCTTAGTTGGGCTTTATTCACTATCAAATGACAATTGACATCTTTTATTATCAACACACCCCTTACAAATGAGTTTTCCTTGTCTTTGATGTTTTGCTTGTCTAGTACTCAGGTCATTTTACATGTTTAATGATAAAGTTAGTTGGAAATAGCTTTGCCCCATCCTACTGACTCCAGACATGTTTATGTTGATAGGGAGATAGACCCACAACAAAACAAGACAACAAAAAGAGGAAGAACTCTGAGGTTCTGACATGTTTGGAGTTCCAGCTGTTATTTACAGCCATTGTATGGGAGACTGTTCCTTCACATGGCTGGCTTTCATCCAAGCCCATTGTCAGAGCTGCGCACATGCGTCCTGTCACATGGCCATTCAGTGCCCTCCGACAAGTAAACACTGAGGAATGCAAGCTTTAAAGTGAAAAGGACACATTCACCTCCAGGGAGGACAAAGGAAATTGTGTGGGCCAAAGAGCTAAAACTGCCTAAAGTACAGGACATACAGTGAATTGCATTACGAGGCACTTGTACTGTAAATGCTATTAAGGATCAGCATAAGCATGTCCTTGACTAGGCTTCTGAAACTTTTTTCAACATACCATTGGATTTACCCAAATTGGCCTTGTTGTTTTTTTTTTGTTCAGTCGCTTCCGACTCTTCGTGACCACATGGACCAGACTACGTCAGAGCTCCCTGTCGGCCATGGCCACCCCAGCTCCTTCAAAGTCAATCCAGTCACTTCAAGGATACCATCCAGCCAGCCATCTTGCCCTTGGTCTGCCCTCTTCCTTTTTCCTTCCATTTTTCCCGGCATCATTGTCTTCTCTAAGCTTTCCTGTCTTCTCATCATGTGGCCAAAGCACTCCGTCTTTGCCTCTAATATCTTTTCCTGAGTCCAGTGAGCACTCGGGCTTTATTTCCTGGAGTATGGATTGGTTTGATCTTCTTGTGGTCCAAGGCACTCTCGGAATTTTCCCAAATTGGTCTAAAGCTGTGCAAATTCTCCAGATAAAACACCTTGGATTTTGCTGAATTATTACAGTTTGCCTTGGCATCCACTTGTTCCATCACTTCGTAGTGATTTCGTGGACCTTTCACAGAAAAAAGCTTGGTTTGCTGAGGTGGTTTGAGAGCAAGTTTTCTCCTCTCCTTTTTAATGTGTTTTTATTATATTGCTGTGGTGCAAACATGCAATTCCATTGATACATTGATTCATTCTAACCAGGGATATAGTTATGGAGCAGAGCAAAATGAGAGCATTGTCCCTAAATACGAATTCTGCTCCTCAAATGAAATTTTCCTTCACTTCCCAGTTTTCCTACATTGTAGAGAGTGAGACATAGAAAACAGCTCATATCTAGAACTCTTCTATTTGCATCTTTATTCTCCCTTTGTGCCCATTTTTCAAGGCTGCTGTAATTGCTTTTTCAACTGCTAAAATGCTGTATTAAGCTACTACAATACTGAAGGAAAATTTCATTGGGGGAAGGATTCTTACGAGGAGAACACCCACATTTTGCCCCCCATAGATATACCCCCAACTATAACAAGGAAAGGCAGAGGAGAGGGCAAAGGAAGATGGGAATGTAGCAAAGATAGGCAACACCAGCACTATGCAACACCTATGCAGGATAGCAATATTGTTCAACATGTGCCGATGACTTGAACAATATTGCTATCCTGCATATTGTTCAATGATTAAGCCCAACAGGAATTTACAATCCATAGCTGCAAAGTACAACATTTCTGTATGTACAATTCTACTTCTGCCAACGTTATACATCTCTTGCACCATGGGTAAATAATTCACTCTGCAAGTGTAGTGTGATATATGCATGTGCATGTTACTAACAGAATGCAAGCTTGAAAGTAACATATAGTTAGGTCTTCAAATCTTAAATACCCTGAAGTCACTAGATCTTGACTGATCCTGGAAGATAAGTAGGATCAGGTCTGGCTGGTACTTGAAAGGGAGACTGCCAGAAAATGGAAAATATTGTGGGTTATATGCAGGGGAAATCACAGCCGCCTCTGAGTATTCTTTGCCTAAGAAGACCCTGTGAAATCATGAGCTCATAATAATTCAATACACACACACACACACACACACACACACACACCCAGAAACATTCATGTGAAATCCCTTCAATCTACTATAATCTCAATCTCTCAGCCTCCCCCCCCCCCCAATTACGATGTTTTGTGCCTCTTAATTTGTTCATGTGAACAATTGCTAACTTTGCAAAGTGGTTGTGTTTTTTTTATTAAAAAATGAGAGATCGGATACATTTCCATCAAATTCACCTTGCAGATTTTTCCTATGATTAAGTATGGACACTCCACCTATGTTACTTTCGGATCTTAATACAACCATTCCATTTCTCCTCATAATGAATCTTACAAAAAGAAGATCACATCTGGTTCTAGAAATGGGTGGCACCAAGTCCTGCGTACATGTTTCATGCCTTCAGAAGGCTGTTTACTCTCAAAGGCACACTGTGATTTAACATTGCCAAAAAGAAATAGAAAAAAAGGTTGATTCTGAACTTGGAAGAAGAGTCTCATGTCGGACTGAAAGCCCTGAGCTACAGTGAATCATTTGTTTCTTTTATGAGGATTAAAAGAATTACTGCACGCAGTACCCGTTGCATAATGTTGCAGGGTGGGAGGCCTGAATATTGAAGAGAAAGGGTGACAACTCGTACAACCAGTAAGACATTCTTTGAAGACAGCATTTCCTTTCCTATAGAAAGTTCTGTAATGGACAACTGAGTCAAGGGAAAATGTGCAAAGGACATTCAGTTCTTAAATTCCTACCCCACAAGGAACATTGCAATCTTTTTAAATACATCACTTTTAAGCAAACTCTCTTAGATTACTGTCAAAAACTCACTCCTGGCTTTTACTGAAATTCAAAAAAATTCTGAAGCTGAGAGACATCTACACTTCTTTTCTTCATGTCAGGAGCGACTTGGGAAACCCCTCACTAACTAACATCTTAGTGATGTTTAAATTGAAAATTGCAGGGAAAGCAGGCAGCAAAGAACTGTATGTCCAGTTAAAATGTACTTATTTGCAAGTTTTGCTGGAAGCCTGACCACTGGAAAACTGGAAAATTGGAAAATTATCAAACTGTCTTTGGTCATCATAATTCCAGTGGCCACTCTGCATTAGGATCAACAAGGAATTGATGGATGAAAAGATAGTGAATATCTGTAATGCATTAAATGATGTGGATTTGACATTATCAGCTAACCCTTGAATTAATTCTGTGATGATGGAACACACATTGGAGAAGCTCATCCATGCATAAAAAACAATTGTGAGGGAACTTATTATTTAGTCTTGTTTTCATAGAATCATAGAGATGAAAGAGACCTCAAGGGCCATCCAGACCAACCCTCTGCCAAGAAGCAGGAAAATCACATTCAAAGCACCCCCAACAGATGGCCATCCAGCTTTTGCTTAAAAGCCTCCAAAGAAGGAGCCTCTACCACACTCCAGGGCAGAGGGTTCCACTGCTGAACAACTCACAGTTATGAGGTTATTCCTAATGTTCAGGTGAAATCTCCTTTCTTGTAGTTTGAAGCCATTGTACCACATCCTAGTCTGCAGGGCAGCAGAAATAAGCTTGCTCCCTCCTCCCTAATAACTTCACCTCATATATTATACATGGCCATCATGTCTCTTCTCAGGCTTCTCTTCTGCAGGCTAAACATACCCAGCTCTTTAAGCTGGTCCTCATAGGGCTTGTTCTACATACCCTTAATCATTTTAGTCGCCCTCCTCTGGACACATTCCAGCTTGTCGATATCTCTCTTTAATTGTGGTGCCCAGAATTGGACACAGTATTCCAGGTATGGTCGAACCAAGGCAGAATAGAGAGGTAGCATGACTTCTCTGGATCTAGACACTATACTCCTATTGATGCAGGCCAAAATCCCATTGGCTTTTTTTTGCCACCGCGTCACATTGCTTGCTCATGTTTATCTTGTTGTCCATAAGGACTCCAATATCTTTTTCACACATACTGCTCTCGAGGCATGCATTCCCCATTCTGTATCTTTGCATTTCATTTTTTCTGCCTAAGTGGAGTATCTTGCATTGGTCCCTGTTGAACTTCATTTTATTAGTTTTGGCCCATCTCTCTAATCTGTTAAGATCATGTTGATTCCCAGGCCAGGCAATGTGGGTAATGGATCAGTGAATTCATTCTGGGACTTCTGGGCCAGATAGAATAGTTAGGAGTTGACTCACAAAGAGGCAAATGGTTTCATGGGTGGAGAATAACATCCCAATCAATTGAGGAGGGACACAAAAAATGTGGGAATATGTTTCTGTGCTTACAAGTCTCGGTTCAGTCTAGCAACTCAAGAGATCTTGGGTAAATTGTTTTTATTATTCAGAGTTATGGGATTTGTAGTAAAAAGCATCAATTTGAAGATATGCATGCGCGCGCACACACACACACACAAAGTGAGGATTATGTGTGCATAAGGACTACTAGTAAAGAGACTCGAAGGAGAAATGTGCTCTTTCACCACCCGCTAAGCTGGCAAAGTTGATCATCAGTGATTTAAGCAAAAGGCATGATGATTCATATTCACATACCAGAATTTCTTTTTGTTTTTCTCATTTATGGTGCACTTTCATATAGAATTTATATCTGGTGAATACATCATACTCCCATATGTAATGTAATATTTCAATGTTGAGTTCATTCCCTCGCCTTTATTTGCTTTTAAATTTTTATTCTGCTTATCCCCCAAAAGAATAAGCCTAAAGGGTCTCAGAATACACTAAAAAAGGGAATAGGTGTGCAGGACTGGCCGGATGGTGCTGTATAGTTTTACACTGAATAGCTTTTTATCTTTTAAATTGCATTTTATCAGTTTATGTGCAAAATTGCCTTGCCATAATTCTGTGAATATAGTTAGACCTCCATATCCATGGATTCTGTATTCTCATATTCAGCCATGTTCTTCTTTAAAATATTATTTTAAAACCCGCCAAATCGAATCTTATTTTGTCATTTTATATAAGGGGCACCAACTTACTACAACATTGTATATACTAGGATTAGAGCCTCCATTTATATTTATATCAAACCCCAGTAGATAACAAGGACCCACTGAAGATAGTTCTGTTTTATTGTACACTTTTTGTAGTTTTTAGCTCTTTTTTAAAATTATAAGGTGCCTTGAGCCCTTGATAGCACAGTGGGTTAAAGTGCTGAGCTGCTAAACTTGTTGACCAAAAAGTCGCAGGTTCGAATCCGGGGAGTGGTGTGAGCTCCTGCTGTTAGCCCCAGCTTCTGCCAACCTAGCAATTCAAAAACATGCAAATGTGAGTTGATCAATAGGTACCGCTCCGGCGGGAAGGTAACAGCGCTCCATGCAGTCATGCCGGCCACATGACCTTGGAGGTGTCTATGGACAATGCCGGCTTTTTGGCTTAGAAATGGAGATGAGCACCAACCTCCAGAGTTAGACACGACTGAACGTAATGTCAGGGGAAAACCTTTACCTTTACCTGAGTTTCAATATTTGGAGAAAGAAGGATATAAATAAAGTTAATAATAGTAATAACAATAATAATAAGGATAACTACAACACCGTTCTCTATGTTAACTTCAGTCGACTGGGTATTAGAGACTCTCTGAACATATTTCACCTGCTAGGTCTGTCCCACACACTCTGCCTCACTGTTTGCCATTTGGGTGGTTACCTTATCCTGTTTCATAGTAAGTCAATGCCTGAAACTGTTACCTAAAAACATGGAAAGTATACTTCTTTAGACTTCTTTAGACTGCTCTTCTCTGAACCTTCCAGCCAGCATACATAACATTAAAGTCAATTAGGGGATTCTGGGAAGAGAAATCTAAAGAAGTATCTTTAATCTTGTTTTGGAAATTTTAATCAATCCAGAAATTTTTCTAAGGTCAGGCTATTTGTATATGCAGACTGGTCATTTCTATTATTTTCTAATAGCAGCTGTCCCAGTAAGCCATTTGACCTTCCCTGCTTTATCTTTAGGGGCCACTTTTCCTTATCAGTGCAACGTGTACAGCAGTCGGTCCAGAAATCACCCTGTTTATTGCTCTAAATCAGCACCTTTGGGGTAAGTGACTGAAAGGCCGTCCTCCAAGGGAAAACAAACTTTCAGGAAATGTATACTGAGATCCAAGGACAATATGGTATTGGTACATTTTTGTGGTGTGATAAAAGATGTTAAAATGAGTTCTCACCCCACATTTCTAAACATTTTGGGTGTACTCATGTCTCGTCTAAAAGCAGTGCAATGCAGCGCCTTTCCACATCATCTGACTGCTTCTTAAACCCATTAGATGTCTTGATGGCTTTGGTCGCTTTGTCTGAAATGTGGTTAGGCTGTTGCAGGTCTGTCTGAGTTGATTTGCTGGGCTGGCTCCTACTTTCCCTTGACTCATGAAACCCATAAAACAACTCTTTGGGAACATAATGTTTTGCATATCTATAGATCCAAGAAAAGGGAACCAAGATGATGTTTAAACTGAGAAATCCCTCCTAATCTTCCTGGACATCTTACTTGCTCATGAACAGTGAAATCTAAATTCTTTTTTCCCCTTGATTCAGAAAGTAACCAGGCCTCATTCCATTTTCCCTACTCAGTGAGTAACCCCTTCTTCCTCATAGAAGCTCAGTTAGGAAATTCCAAATATTTCCCTGCTGTCTGATGAATACTTTAATGCTACAGTGCAGATGCACCCATAGACATAAATGGTACAGAGATGTTTTCACATAAATCACTCCTAGGACTGGAAACATGTCTCTTGAGCTTTTGGTCATTTAAAGAAAATGCCTGAAATTGTCAAGTTTAAACTTTCTAAGATCACTGCAACATAGCATAAGGCTTTATTCCTATGACCATCTATCTTAGAATAAATCCCAGTGAACTCCGAGAGGCTTGCATCAGAGTAAAGTAGAAAATGTGAAAGAAATGGGTATGTACTTTCATTTGTATACACAGTTCAACATGGTACATTCACCACATAGTAAAATCTATAGCTGTGTGGAAGCAGAGGAAGTTCGTCTTTGAACATTCTAGACATATGGTTTTATAGTAAACCACTTGAAAGTCAAGTAATACTTGCCTCTTGTGGTATAATTTTTCTTTGAATAGGTGAGTGTTCATATAAAGCTTGAATAGCTCTTTTAATAATTTGCTTATGCAACTGAGTATTGTAATTAAATTGTAAAACCAGAGTCATTGCCGATGGCATATCTGTCTATAGAGGAGGCTATACATTATTTGAATGCATTATCTATTTTATTAATGTTCATCTGAGCTTGAGTTCATTTATAAAGAAAGTGGTTTCAACTGTTAAAATAGCCTGCAGAGCAATCCTGATCCACACTGAGAATTAAATGAGTGGATTACGATGGAGAAACAAAGCCCCAATCTGTCTGGATGAGCAGCTCTCAATACATCCTTTCAAAGCAATTGGTAGACACCATCTCCGTGGACTGGTGAATCCACTTTAGGTTTAGTCCAAACTTTAAACTTTAGTTCAGCGTTTATATGAAATATTCAAGTTGTTGTACTCTGTCCTCAAATAGCCACCTTGAGTCCCCAGGGGAAAAAAGGTGGCGTATAAATAAAGTTCATAATATTATTATTAATAATAATAGGCTTGGCAATGTGGATAGCTCCTTTACAGATCTGATTAAAATCCACACCGAATTTACTGTTTCCCTGAACCTTTTCAATAAAAGTAATATGGTTAATGCAAAAGAAACTCACAATGTCATATTTGCAAAACACTTCTTTTGTTGGAAAAACGATAAAAATGAAAAAGATACTTGCCTTTTCACTTACATGCAAGGGCAAAGCATCTCATAGAGGGTGACATTTTCCACTGAGGATGGAAAACTATACAGATATTAATTCATTGTTGGAAACTTGTATGTCACATATTTGTCTCATAATGGTTCCCAACCCTACCAACCCCAGCCCCTTTTACCAGGCAGCAGCTGCTGTAACCAACAAGGATCTGTTCTCCATTGATTTGGGGGAAGTGGTTTACTGAAGGTCCCTCCACACTCTTGTGGTTTTTATGTATTTTGATATACTGTTTTAAGATGGCATTGAATTTTGCTGTAAGCCGGTCTGAGTCCCTCCTTGGAGGTGAGAAGGTCGAGGTACAAAAATTTTAAATAAATAGTAATAATAAATTGTGGGCAATACTCAGTGCATTAGACAGAAACTGTTGCAATTCATGGTTGCACTCGAAATCACTTGCATGGGGAGATGACTGGGGACATCAGTCATGGGAATATACTCAGGTGGCTCCCTGGAAAGTGGGGATGGGTGGGGGGGATTTATGATTGCATGAATCATGATTGACCATAACCGCTCATTGACTGTTCATAAATACACATCAATCACAAGTATGTAACTCTAGGTCACACATTTGTAATTTCCACAGAGGATTGTGGCTGTCAGTAGTCATAGAATCATAGATTTGTAGAGTTGGATGAGACCCCCTGCCATGCAGGAAAAGCACAATAAAAGCACCCTGTGACCAACTGAGTTGAAATAAGAAGCTGCCTGATATTGAATGCAACCATTGTCAACTTTGACTGGCAGTAGCTCTCCAGGGTTTCACACAGAATTCTATTCCATCCTGAAAAGGTAGGAAAGACCCAAGAGTGTTTAGTTTCCAAAGTAAGACATGATTGCATATGTTCATGGTGGAATCAAAGGAATGCCTCCTTGATTTCATTGGGACAATTCTAAGCATGATTAACCATGGATACAACTCAATAAATTTGAGCTCAAGTGCTGTATGTGTGCTTTCCTGCTCATGTACAGATTTTATTTTCACAGCCAATGTAATTAAATAATGTAAAGGCAATGTGGTGCCTACTCTGCCTTAAGGTGAATTTATGAATATCATTGACCCTCTACATTTGTGGGTTTTACATTTGCAGATTGATTATTATTTCCTGTTTTCTCCAGGGATCTCCAGGTTCTCCAGCAGGACTCTATCTATGGTCAACCACCATCAGAGGTTTGAGGTCATGCTGGAGTACCTGGAGGATTTTTTAGAGAATGCTCTCTCTCAGATTTATAAAAAAGCATATTTCCCCCCACAATTTTTCCACATTCATGGAGGTCCTACTCCCCTAGCCCCAGTGAAGATGTAGGGTACTGTATTTCTTGGTCAAATATATGTGCTATATAGAGAGATTTAGATGCAGATATATATATATATATATATATATATATAGAGAGAGAGAGAGAGAGAGAGAGAGAGAGAGAGAGAGAGAGAGAGAGCTTTATCTACCTATTTCAGACTTCAGGGGTCTTATCAAGTCTTTCAGTTCATGCTGCAAATCAGCAAGAATTTTACAGAAGTAATATGTCAAATATTAACAAGAAGCAATATACAGATGGAAAAAAACATCCTTATGGAGATATAATCCACAAGATACACTATCACATTCGGTTCAAAAATATACTGGCCTTGAAATATCAGAACTTTTAAAGTCTAATTTAGTTGGATCAAGCTCAGACAATCCAAACTGAGGTCACATTTCATTGCACAACATATTTTTCTCTGGCATTCTATTGATAAGTCCCAACTAGAGTAAGTCTCATTTGGTCAATTCTTGAATGGCGAGTCATCATGTAGGTAAATCTCTACACAATTTGGTTGATTTAAACCTTTGTCTGTTAATCATGCAGCATTTCTGAGAAAATACGAAACATTACCTTCCATTCTAGCTGAATGATTGTGAAAGTATACACAACCTACTAGACCTCTACCAAGTGAATTTAAATACTGAATGGTAAATGTAGGCGCCCAGGGTGGCGCAGTGGATTAAATGCTGAGCTGCTGAATTTGTTGACTGAAAGGTCACAGGTTTGAATCCGAGGAGCGGCATGAGCTCCCACTGTCAGCTCCAGCTTCTGACAATCTAGCAGTTTGAAAACATGCAAATGTGAGTAGATCAATAGGTACCGCTCTGGCGGGAAGGTAACGGTGCTTCATGCAGTCGTGCTGGCCACATGACCTTGGAGGTGTCTATGGACAACGCCGGCTCTTCAGCTTAGAAATGGAGATGAGCACCAACCCCCAGAGTTGGACAGGACTGGACTTAATGTCTGGGGAAAATCTTTACATTTACCTATGTTATATGTATTATCACTTTAGCTATCATGATTGTCAGGAGTACTATAGGATATTGTGTTCATTGATGACCTGCCCACTTGGCTGTTGGGGGCAGGGGGCGGGGAGATCAAAATAATACCTTCCTTCCCATTTCAAAAGTAAACCAGACCAGGAACTCATCATTTGAATCTTACTTGGTAGAGGTCATTGTCTGTCAGGGAATCTGAAGTACAGCATGCTAGTCTAGGGAAACACTATAAACTCCATGACGCATACTACTAAATATTCCTATAGCTTAATGCTGCATGCAGCGTCATAACATTTGCCACCTGAAGCAGATTCTAGGATAACTGCCCTTCATTCCATTTGCACTTAATCAAGCTCAGAGAAAAGAAATAAAGGCCACAAAATTAGTAATGTCTAATAGATCAGAAGGTTATTGTTGTACAATTAAGCTTGCTGCTTTTTATATAGACTGTTATCCATCTAAATAGTTCTTGAAGTAGCTTTAATTTCCAATAAACTCTCCTGCCTGGAATGGATTCAAAAGGGTACTGCAGAAATTATTTTATGAAGTCTGGCGAGCCATACTTGAAGTATATGGGACATAAGTGAAGACTCTTTTGCAAACAGAACATAATTAGTTATTACTTCTAAAGGGCAAACAACACTCTACTGATAGTGAAAGGTTGCTCAGAGCTAATTTCCTGTGCTTTGAAATGCCCATACGACATTAAAAAGAATCCCATCACAACCTCCAACTGCTGAATTTATCACTACCTTTTGAAGTTCTGACAGGAATAGAAAGACCAGCCTTTACCTAGTCGATGTGTCTATTTATATATACTTTATATATATTCCGCTCTATCTCCCCGAGAGGGCTCAGAACACATATAAGGCAAACATTCAATGCCAGGATACAAATAACAAGGACAGACAATACATAAACAGAGGTAAAGGCTTTCCCATCTTTTTCCATTTCTGGCATCTGGAGGCTGTGCTCGACACTGGCCACAGGGAGGTGCTGTTGCTCCATCTTCCATGCTGAGGAGGTTTGTTATTTATAGACGTTATCCTTAGATGTCCTCCTGATCGAGCTGATGTGTTCATTCATATAATAAACCCATTATACCTAATCTGTTATGACTGTACAAATATTGACGATAACTACTTGCAAAGCATTCCTCTTTTTTTTACAGTAGTGAGACTGTAATAAAGCTATTACATGACAACTGTAAACTAATGAGAAAAAACTTCACTTCTCTTGCAGTCAATCTGTAATACTGCAATCTGCAGCCCCCTCCCTCCTGACATTCAGGAAGAAAGTAAAAACAAGGTTATGTGGATAGCAAAACTTGTAGTGGAATAAGATAATAAGGAACAGTTAAAGAACCAATGGAACGACTATGGACTTGATTTTGGATGGTGTGATTTTAATAATTGTTTTTAAATCGTGTTGGTTATCGATGGGTTTTAATATAAATGTTATTGTATTATCGATGTTTAATTTTTTACGCTATATGTCTAAATGTTATTTTATGTTTATGTTTTAATTTGGTTAAGTTAATTTATAGTTATATGTTATTGTCTTGTTACTTGCTATAATGTCGGAAACCACTTTGAGTTTGCTTAGGGGGAGTAAAGCAGTATATAAATGTTGTAAATAAATAAATAATGTTATTTTTGTAGTTCTTGTTGGAGGTATTGCACATATACCTTCACAAACATTCAACTAAAATGGAAGGTGATATTTCCTCTTTCCCCAGAAATACTTCAAAGTATTTTAACGTATCTCCTGATGGTTTGCAATGTTCTTGATTGCTATAGTACCTCTTACATTGGTGTATATTTTTCTTATATTGCTTCTTTCTTATATCAGTGTATGTTCTTTGAACAACATTAAACTAGAAGGTATCCTGTTATTCCCCATACAACACTATTGGTTGGCTGTCCTCAAACACCCAGCAATAAAGAGTAGCCATATGCTAGAAGTTGAGGCTGCTCCTTAATGTTATGGCTACTCAAGTGCATCTGCACATCATGTCTGGGACACTGGGACCATGGCTGGAAGACCTCTGGCTGATTTGTGCAGTGCGAAGGAGGTGGGAGTAAGGAAGCTGCTTCGAATGCTTCTGTTAACAGAATAAGTATGCTGGCAGAGACTTATGCTCTGCCAACATGCTTGCCATATGTGGTTTAGTAGTAGTAATACGGTAGTACAGTGGGCCCTTGGTATTTCCTGGAGTTTGCTTCAAGATGCCCAATGGATACCTACATCTGTGGATGCCCAAGTCCCATTATATACAATGGTGTATAAAATGATATCCCTTATGTAAAACGGCAAAATCAAGGAGTCACAACATCTTACAAATTAAATCTGCATAAGCAGATATGATATAAGAAAAAAACATACAAAAAGTTAAGAGGTAATACAATGATCAATAACATTGGAAACAATTTAAAACACAAAAGTACTCGAAACAGCACAATTAAAACTTATAGAACTACAAAAGTAGCATTAAATGTTCCTGATAGACTACAAAAGGAGAGGTTTCTTCTCATTCAGTTACCATTGCAATGTAGATTTATTATAGTTTCATTACTGGAAAAATGAATGTGTCGCAAAGAATTTTTTACAAAATATTTTCAAGCTGTGGATGACTGAATACGTGGTTGCATGATTTGTGGATACTGAGGGTCAACTATACTAGTAACAGCAGCAATCATAGCAGCTACAGAAACAGCTGTTATGGGAATGTGGCCTATTAAATGGCAGAGGATGAGTACCATCACATGATTCAAGCCACTCTTTGTTTTCATAACTTGTGCTGCTGGATCATGCTGAGGATGAGGTGGAGAGTGCATTTCATTACCACGGGCCAGTGAAATGGAGCAATTTGGCGCAACCTGTGGGCAATGTAAAGCTCTAATGAGTGCTCTTTGGGTGGATTTGTCGAGGCGGAACCAGCCCCAGAACCCTAGGACCAAGCGGCTGGGTTTTTTTGGCAGGGCAGAAAAAAACCCATCCCTTTGAAATAGAGCAATTTGGTACAGCCACGGATAGTGAGATCCGAGCCACGGATTGCCAGAACCCAGGACTGGGAGGCAAGCCTGTTAAGCGCTGATTGAACTCAGGCCTGAGAGTTTGTGCACTTGGCGAGTGGTAGGAGGCCTAATCTGAAGAAATGAAGCTCACCAACTAATTTAGGAAGCCGGGGGGGGGGGTGTCTTTTGGGCGCAGTAACACCAGTGGTTTATGAAGTCCAAGTGTTGTTCTTTAAAAGAATAGTCAAAAACAAAACCATCTTAATAACCTTGAAAAATGGGGAAATAAAGTCATACAGTGAGAATTCACTTAGCTTTATGCAATCATAAGTATTAGTATTCCCAATCCATTACCTAGCTTAGGGCTCAGACTGCATTGCAGTAAGTGATTTGTGGTTTGCTCTTCTCCACACTCACATGTCGTGGACTCTACTTTTTAAGATTGGCTCTGCATCTCATGGTACCAGAGCACAGTCTGTTCAGTGTCTTCCAAGTTGCCCAGTCTTTTGTGTGCCCATTCCAGGTTTATACCTGACACTTTTGGACTTTCACTTGCTGAGATGTTCCTGCAAGTATAGATCTTAGGAAGCTATTTCTTGATTTAAGGTGTTGGCATGCTGCCTGACTTTCAAACAGAGGATGGGCCGGAGGTGCCCATTGATCACAGGTAACATTTTATGAAACTGTTCATTGTGCAGCCACTGGTGAAACAGCATTAAGATCAGCGAGTCTTCTTAATTGACTTGTATCTATTCCTTTGCAAATGTGGCTGAGTTCCTTCCCAAGAAGATGGCCCTTTTGTGAAACAGCACCAGCACGATGACTCAAGGTGATGTGGCTGAGACTATGAGTGTCGCTGGGCAGACAGAAAGTCATTCAAAGAAACCACAGCACTCAGGTTTTATTTGCCCTTCTGCTTCTTCATCAAGCTGAAGCTATGCACATGTATCTGGATTTCACCCACAAAACAAATAAACCTTCTGAAACACCTGAAGATGGTTTACTTTTTCAGAAAGACCCATGAAAGCCTAATTCGGAAGGCAGGAAATGGAGGGTGACTGGGGGCAAGGCATTGGGGGGTGGGAATGAGAATGAGAATGAAGGGAATCCTGTGGCAATCGTTCACAGAGAACAAAAAGACAGGAAAGAACATTCCATTATTACTGTAAAGTGATCTAATGTTCTTTCAGTAAGCTTCCCAGCATTCCAGAGCTACCTCAAGCTGATCTCACAAGTTGCCCTTGACTAGGGACGGAAAAGTTAGGATAATGTAGCGTAGTCCTTGTAAAAGTTACCTCTGTGTGGGAGGGGGGTGAGTGGAGTAACTTTTCCAAGTTCTAGACTGCTGATATCTCCCACTTACTGTTAGCACAGCCAGACACTGCTGTATTTCAAATGACAGTTTTTTAAAAAAATATTTGTTTGGAATGTTAACTGTTTTTGGGATGTTAAAAACTTTGAGATAAAATAATTATTTTGGTTAATGGTTCATGTGATTAGTTATTAAGTATAAATGATTAATTTTTTGTTTTGCACTGGTTTTTTTTGCCCGGGTTGGGGGGGGGGTATACTAATTTTGTTGTATGTCTTCAAGCCACTTTCAATTCCCTAAGACCTTGGGGATTTCTTGGCAAGATTTATAGAGAGAGAGTTTGGCCTTCCTCTGTGGCTGAGATACCAAGGGAATCAGTAGTTACTGAAATGGACATCCAAGTGCCACCTCTGTGTTGATTGAGGCAGGCAGGATTTTCCCTGGGTACTGGTTGTCGGGGGTCAGGAGCAGGTGAGGGTTTTGCCCTCCTTTCTGCTAGAGATCCCTGTGTACAACTAGTGGGCCACTGTATGACACAGAATGCTGGACTAGATGGGCTGAGGCCCGATTCAGCATGGCTCTTCTTATGTTCTTATGTTCTTATGAGAGAGTGTGACTTCCCCAAGGTCACCTAGTGAGTTTTCGTGACAGAGTGGAGATTGCAGAGTCAAAGTCCAAGGCACAAACCACTGTAACACACTGGTTCATATTAACAGCAATAAGAAATAAAATATCATAAGATTCCATATGCATAAAGGTTGCTGCTGTTGTTTGTCTGTGGAGGTATTTTCTCCTCTGAAATGAGAGTATAAAAGAGCTTTAGAAGATAGGTAGACTGGAATGCATCTAACGTCCTGGATTCTTTTCTAGCTTCTTCTAGGGAATGTTTGACCATTTATATCAACCTCCCATGTTGATCTCCAGTTCTTATAATCACTCATCATCAAGAGTCCATTCGTTGATGGCAATTAGCGGAGGAAGCCTGCTCTAAAAGAAATTCTGTTTTTCTTTGATTATAGGCATGCCATGAACACTGATATTTCAGTGCTCATCTAGAAGGGGAAAAGGCTCTGGAAGTATTGAAAGTTTTCATTTGTTTTGATTTTACCCACATATTTCTAGGTTTGCTCCTGACCTCTTCCTCTTCCTTGAAAAATCCTGGATTTTCTCCCTCTTTTGCAAGGGATAATGTGTCTACACCAGCAATCCTCAAATTTTGCTCTGGGGGAGCTCTTAGGGCTCTGGGAAGCAAACTGAGGGGTTGTGCATTTCCCTCCCCCTCCTCCCCCTGTTTCAAAAGTGCGCAGAGGCAGGGAGGGATGCACCGGTCAACTGGTCGCTCCCCTATTGTGCGTTGTTTTCCTTCTGCGCAAGGGCAGTGATAGCAGGAAGCGCTTTCCTGCAAGTAGAAAAGGGAGGAGGAGGAGGAGTTAGAAAATATGCATGTGCACCAAGGATACTAACACTGCCGAAGCTCACAGTTCTTGCTTCCTTTCCCTGCTTGCATCCCTCCCTTTCCTCGGCACATGCACTGGCTCACATGCGCTACAGCACTCCAATGAACCTTGGGACAGGCAGGCCAAAATGAGAGTGCACACTGGCACTGTATGACCCCTTCACGCAGACCCTTCTCCCACCCCCACATTCTCCATGCCCATGAGAAGACCGATAGGCTAGGGTGGGGGGGGGGGGAGGCCGGAAGCTGATGAAAGGAGGTGGGAGGTGGGTTGTTCAGTTATTGTCCCATCCCATCTTTCAGGTGTCATCTAGACCTTTGTCTGAGATGCTATCACTCCTTGTGTGAAAGGAAACAGCCCCAATGCCCCACCCCACAAACCTGCACTCCCTTCCCTCCTTCCCTCCTTTTCTTTCCCTTCCTTTCCCTTCCCTTCCCTTTCATTTCCCCAAGGCAACCAAAGCTGTATGTATCTGCTCCATTGCCAGGCCTGAAACCAGATTGAATGGTCAAAGTGCTAAAGTGCTTAGCAATATTACACTAGTTAAATATTAGGTTCACTTTGCATGGTGCAAACCTCTTTCCCGTGCTTGATTTCCATTGAATTTCTGTCCTGGAAATAATGCCTATATTTACCGGCAGCAGTTATCTCGGGCACTGTAATTGCAGAATAATACAAACAGCCAAATAAATATCAGTTTCTTTTTTGAAAATGCTGGGCTAATTTAAACTGACCTAGTAGGAATGAAAAGGTTTTGGTAATTCCAGGAGTTTCCCAGAAACACTTTGAGAGGGGAAAAATGCCATATGAATTTCTCTAAAATCAGTGGGACTTTCAGAGACTTCTTTCCATAATACCTTTACATAATTATTATCAGAAAGTGGTCTAACTTTCTGATAATAATTATTCAAAAGTTTTATGGAGTGCATTTTCTGTTCTAACTACAGTTGCCAATGCCATCTACACTGTAGAAATAATGCAGTTTGACATTACGTTAACTATGGCTGTTATGGGATCATGGGAGTTGTAGATTGGAAAGGCACCAGAACACTTGTAAAATTACAACTTCCATGACTCCATAGCATTGAGTGGTGGCAATTAAATTAACGTCAAACTGAATTAATTCTACAGTGATGCACCCTTCATTTGCAGTGACTGGGGAACCCATCACACTAGAGAATAAATCCGGTTGCTGCCTCCTGCCGAATTCTGGGGTTAGTAGTTTAGGGAAGAGCCTTTAACAGCCTCACTAAACTGCAAACCCCAGAATTCTGCAAGAGGCAAAAACCGGATTTAAAATGGATTCATTTTCTAGTGTTACAAACTACAAAATCAGCATTTATTTCTCCTTCTATTGCAGAGAGGTACGCAAATTGTTGTGTCCTATCAATTTTTTTGGTAGCTACATATTACGACAGAAGAGAAAACAAGATGCTCAGCTGCCACATTCAGCAGCCAATGC
The DNA here is from genome assembly GCA_030556195.1 of Anolis apletophallus. NCBI lineage: Eukaryota > Metazoa > Chordata > Lepidosauria > Squamata > Anolidae > Anolis > Anolis apletophallus. Next base: position 121,318,209 of record JARBWK010000003.1, read on the forward strand.
ACATTTATGGTAACATCTGATATGTATAGCAATGCAGTAGAAGAACAAAATGTACATTTCTAAACTCTAAGCAAGAACTGAGAAGGAATTGAACTTCATAACTATTTTAAATACTTGTTATCAGAAAGTCAGACTGAGCTATGTCTGGATTCTTAACTAGATTTTGACTTTTTTCAGCGTTGTCTGATAGCTTCTCTAAAGAGCTTATATAGATTAACTTTCCCAGAGTTGTGACAGATTTGAGATGGTTATGTATGTATTGCAAGAAGCAAAATATCAAAACAAAAAAACCACTGCTCTGAAACCAGAACACACAGACAAATGCTTCTAGTGAAACGCTGAAATGGCTTGAGAGAAGTTGATTGTACGCCAAAATTTTTAACCTGTGGTAGTCAATGCATGGGACCAACAGAAGTATTTGAAGCTACTTCTGTATACAGTAACGTTTTATGGGGGTAACCATAGAGGGGGTTCCACTAGCACTCCCATGATTTCCCATATAGACTTAGGCCATGAAATGGTCCATAGTCTGACAAATTAATCTCAGATGGGTTGATGTAAGTTTTTCAGGCTGTATGGCCATGTTAGAACATAAGAAGAACATAAGAAGAGCCATGCTGAATCGGGCCTCAGCCCATCTAGTCCAGCATTCTGTGTCACACAGTGGCCCACTAGTTGTACACAGGGATCTCTAGTAGAAAGGAGGGCAAAACCCTCACCTGCTCCCGATCCCCCACAACCAGTACCCGGGGAACATCCTGCCTGCCTCCATCAACACAGAGGTGGCACTTGGATGTCCATTTTAGTAACTACTGATTCCCTTGGTATCCATGAAGCATTCTCTCCTGACGTTTCACCTGCATCAAAGGCAGGCATCCTCAGAGGTTGTGAGGTCAACAACCCAGTGATTCCGGCCATGAAAGCCTTCGACAATACATTGATAATCTCAGATGTTTCATTTTCCAGTGACTTTGCAAAACGTGCCCGCTCAAAACTGTTTTCCTTCCAGAAAACAGTCGTTCCTCCAAGGAGCTCAAGGTAACATGAATTTTTCTGCTCCTACATTTCATTCTCACAAAATCCTTGTGAGCAAGATGGTAGTTGGTCCCAGGTCATACAGTGAACCTGGGAAATTGAACTTAGATATCCCCATTAATAGTTGAGACCCCATCTACTACACTACTGTTGTTTTTGTGGTTGTGGTTGTTGTTATGTGCCTTCAAGGGTTTTCTGGGGCTAAGAGGGTGAGACTGGACCAAAGTCACCCATCAGTATGCCATGGCTAAGTGAAGAATCAAACCATGACCATAGTCCAATGCTAAAATCACTATACTACAATGGCTCTTCCACACTATAGTGACATTAAAATAATATAATCATAGAATTGGGGGGAAGTTTGTGCACAATTTAGTCCACCTGTTTCTTGATGCAGAAAGATATTTTGGGTCAGGTGAGAGCAATTTCCAAGGAAGGGCGTGTTGAACCACTAAGATCTTGGAGTCTTTCTGGACAACAAGTTGAACATAAGCCAACAGTGTAATTCAGCAGCTAAAACAGCCAATGGGGTTTTGGGCTGCATCAAAAGGAGTATAGTGTCTAGATCAAGGGAAGTCATACCGCCTCCCTGTTCTACCTTGGTTAGACCTCATCTGGAATAGAGTGTCCAATCCTGGGCACCACAATTTAAGAGTGATATTGGCTAGCTGGAACAAGTCCAGAGGAGGGATACTGAAATGATCAAAGGTCTGGAGACTATGCCCTATGAGAAGTGGCTTAAAGAGCTGGGTAGGAGACATGATAGCCATGTATAAATATGTGAAAGGGTGTCAGAAGGAAGAGGGGGCAGGCTTGTCATCTGCTGCCTGGAAATTAGGACTCAGAGTAACGGGTTCAAATTATGGGAAATGAGATTCCACCTGAACATTAAGAACTTCCTGGCTGTAAGAGCTATTCAGCAGTGGAACTCTCTGTCTTTGAATGTGGTGAAAGCTCCTTCCTTGGAAGCTTTTAAACAGAGGCTGGATGGACACCTGTCAGGGATACTTTGCTTGTTCTATTCCTGCATGGCAGGAGGGTTGGACTGAATGGCCCATGTGGTCTCTTCCAATTTTATGATTCTGACTCAACTTTTGTCATGAAGCTTAATTTACTGTCACAGTTGTTGGAGCAGGGGTTTTTCTTTTTTTTTTAAGGTTCTACTGGGAAAATGCATCTTTGATTATATGATTCTAGAAAGGCTCCAGGAATGCAAGAACTGCGTGAAATAAGGTCACAACATTATTAACCTCAAGAACATGTAATGCAAGATCATATCTGATGTACAGTCATGCATTGGTTTGTGAGAATTTAGTTTAATTAGAATACCATCCCAGGATTTTTGAGAAGACCCTGAGGTTCATCTTAGCTTGATCCCCTGAACGTATCAACAGACTTTTTCAGGTGGTTCAGGTTGGCACCTTTATTACAAGAAATAATCCTGGGCCAAGAAGCCCTTAGACATCTTCTCCCAAGCCAGTCAGAAGTGATTGAGAAATAGGTGAATTATTTCACCTTGTGGTACTGCCAAAAACCTCTTCAAAAAAACTCACCTGTAAAAGCTTTGGAAATGGAAGAAGGTCATGTGTTCCAACAGCACTGGCATCAAGATAAGGAGAGATGATTTGGCTGTTGTAAAGTCAACCTAGGATTGGTTTTCTCTATTGCAGTATTTACTGTCTTTAGCATCATCTGAACCCATTCCAACTTGCATATCATTAATTCAAAGTAATACCTGTATAGATAGGAACATTGAGCATAATCCAGTCAAGCATTTTTACATTCTGACGACTGTAGCGGGAAAGGTGAACATAAGAGTTACAGCTGGTGTATTGTAAGAATGTTTACGTTTGGCTGGAGCATGCCAAAGAAGGTGTGTGCATCAGTTTGTGTTCGCATGCACCACATACAAACATGTACCATGTGTGGTGTCTAGTAAAAGTGAATCAATAAATTATTATCTTTGCAAAAATCTGAAATTTTTCATACTTGTTCAACATTAGTGGAATGTTAGGATATGAACACATAAATGGGACAAAGAATTAGGTTATGGGAAATGTCTAAGACGAAAAGATCATCACCATATATTTCTGTTGTCCCTGCCAGTGTCTCTGTAGAAGGGAAACATTCTTGGACATTTCCTCTTTTATGTTATCAAGAATTTACCGTCTATATAACAATGGTCATCAGATTAATTGTCACCAGCTGAAAATCCCCGTGTATGCTTGCTTCTTGAATAGTGTGTGGGAGCTGACTCATGCATAGGATAATAAGTGTCTGAAAGTGAAACATACTTTTTTACCCATCAGACATCGTTCCCCTCTTTGTGGCAAGTTTTAGTTTGCTGGAAATTATGTTGTCTGTCATTGTGCTGCATTTTCCACAGTTTTGCTGTTTTCCCAATCTGATTTAATATATCCTATTGCTCAGCATGGAACCAATGTGGTGTAGAAAGCCAGCATTTTGTAGTGGTTTGAGTGTTGGACTAGAGCTCTGGAGATCAGAGTCTGAAACTCCACTCAGCAACAGAAACCCTCTGCCTTTGACAAATCACTCTCTCTCAGCCTCAGAGAAAGCAGAACCAACACCCGCCCCCCAATCAAACAAATATTGCCAGGAAAAATCCATGGTCTTAGTTGGAAACAACTTTGAAGACACACGATAATTTATTAATCACTGTTTCCCATGAAAATAGGCATTCTGGTGTACTAACAATTTGTATTTGTCTCTGATATAAGATCAGAATATGGCTTCCTTATGAGTGGGAGGGGAACAAGAAATTATAACATGTGAAACCAATTTTGCATAAATTGCACTTTTTGTGTTTCTAGCAAAGTTTGTATGGTAACTCTCACATACAAAGAGAGGCAGTATGGCTACTTAGTGTGCTGACTGAGGGATTCTGGGAATTGTAATCCAAACTTAACTTTCACCCAACCTCTGCTTTCTGGGTCAGTTTCAATAGGCTGGCATTAATCTTTTGAGCTCTAAATAGTTTAGCACAAGGTTATCTGATGGATTACATCCACCCACAGCAACCTGTAATGTGCTTAGATCAACTCCAGAAACCTCGGGTTTAATGAAACTGGTGTACATGAAGGATAGGGCGACTCTGCAAGATCTTTGTGGAGAAGACAGCACTGTGAATTATTTTGCCACTGCCATGAAATGTAATGGGACCATGTTAAGTAATCCCATCTATGTTTCTTTAAATAAAGTTTTCCAATAGACCTCACAGGCAATGATATTTCAGTTATAAAACCTATAATGCCTGCTCGCAAAATAAATGATTTGTGCTATAGGAAACATCGAATTGATTACAACATTCCAGGCAAAACGAAGAAAATTATGAAGCTTATTCTGTGGATTCTTTAAAGCAAGATAAAATAATGTTAATTTTTTTAATAATAGCATACAAAGAGACCTTATAGCACCTTGGAGGCTCAATGAGAAAACAGCTTTCATAGAATAAGGGCTCATCTACACTGACCATATATCTGTCAGGGATGCTTTCAATGTGATTTTCCTGCTTCTTGGCAGGTGGTTGGACTGGATGGCTCACAAGGTCTCTTCCAACTCTATGATTCTATGATTCTAAGAAGAAGCAAACACACTACAATGAGCTTTTACTATTTTCTGTTAGTGTTATTAGTTATGTGTTACACAATGGTCACTGTGTTACTAATGCATTTGTGACACATTATTTTATTTTTAAAATTGGGGGAGGTACTTAGAAATATAGCCCCAAATCCATAAAAAGTACTATTTTTCATGGGCCAAAAGGCATTACATTCGAATAGTAGTGGTTTTTTGCATTGCCTCCCCAGGAAAGCTTGCGTGACACTCTCATAAATATACTTTATGAGTCAAGCCTGAGCATTTTTGTTTTATTAGGATTTTAAGAACTGCTGGTGTCAAAAGTTTTGACAGAGCAGTTTTGATGTGAGTTTCCATTTGAATGGCTTGTTGCTATTTTAGTTTATTGTGCTGGTTTTTAATTATTCAGTTGCATATTTCTTGCTCATTGTGTTGCAGGATTTAACTAAAATAATACATAATACAAGGATTTTTAAAAAATAATAACTAAACAATTATATTAAAATTCACTTGAAAGACATTTTAAATACAGTCTCACTTATCCAAATAGAGTCTCACTTATCCAACATAAATGGGCCTCATGGGAACTTTTCTTCTGGGGAGCTTATGAACTTTCTACATATTTAGACAGATTATGCTTGTTTGTTGTATACGCTATATAATTCGATGCATTGATGTATAGCTGTGTATTATTTTATTTTATATGTCATCAATAAATGATGTTGAGACATAATTTGTTATATTGTATAGTGGTGCATTCACCTGAGTATTATCCAGCTGTTTATATCCACTATTACTGGTGAATGAACCTATTTTTCATTGTTTAATCTCTTAGACATACTTGATTTAGATATATATTGTGTTATTATATAACGTTGAATTAACCCTAATCTCATTTATTCCTTTTATTGTGTGCCTCTATGCTACTTTGTACAATGAGATTACAACAATTCAGAGTTCAGATATCCTGTATGTATTAGGCATGAGAAAAATGAAACGGAAATTAAAAGGATTCGTTAGTGATTCGTATGTAATGGGACTTTTGAGCTTTTACGGATCGCTGTCGCGAACCCGGAAGTAGACTTTCTTTTACGACTCTTTGCGGCGTTTACAACCCATTTTTGTATCTGAGTTGTAAAGCATTCGTATGGTTTCTTTGCCCTTAGTAAGCGTGTTTTGTCTTTGGCTGATGGATACCAGGTGGTACCATCACCCCACCATCACTCCACCTTTCCTTTAGCCAATCAGAGGCAAAGAAACATGGATGGGGTGAACGAGGGCCTCATCCTCTCTCTCGCCAATGGCAGGGCGGCGAGAGAGGAGGAGGAGGCTCCACCGCGCCTCTCTGCCTCTCTCTAGCCCCGATCCATGGATCGGGGCCAGAGAGAGGCAGGTGGGCGAGGTTTTCTCCTCCTCTCTCGCCGCCCCTGCCATTGGAGAGAGGAGGAGGCCCTCGCTCACCCCTTGCCTCTCTCTAGCCCCGATCCATGCATCCATGGATCGGGGCCAGAGATAGGCAAGGGGGTGAGCGAGGGGCGCGAGCGCGGGGGAAAGAGGGGCGAAGGAGGAGGCAATCAGCTGATTTGCCTCCTTCGCCCCTCCTCTTTCCCCCCGCCCGGATCCCAGTTTGGCCCAATTCTGTCATTGGTGGAGTTCAGAATGCTCTTTGATTGAAGGTGAACTATAAATCCCAGCAACTACAACTCCCAAATGTCAAGGTCTATTTTCCCCAAACTCCATCTGCGTTCACATTTGGGCATATTGAGTATTCATGCCAAGTTTGGTCCTGATCCAGGATTGTTTGGGTTCAGAGTTATCTCCCGAAATCACTGTCAATTCCTCCCAAACCCCTCCAGTATTTTCTGTGGGTCATGGGGGTTCTGTGTGCCAAGTTTGGTCCAGGTCTGTCATTCATGGGGTCTCAGCTGTGGAAGTCAGAGCTGAATTGGTCGAAGGTACTGCAAATCCCATCATCCCTTGTCCATCCTCCCCCAAACATATTGTTTTTGTGATTAATCCCTATGCTTTAACTTTGGTCAATTTGTAACAATGAAAATACATCCTGCATATTAGATATTTGCATTAGAATTCATAAGAGTAACAAAATTATGAAGTAGCAACGAAAATATGGATGGGGGTCACCACAACATGAGGAACCACTGCATTAATACATATCTCTCTCTCGGCATTACTTCACGAACGAAGATTCAGGAAGGACTCATCCCACGCTTTTTACAAGCGCGCTGATGACTAAAGAGGCCAATCTGAGATAGACAAGTTCAGTTGCAGAAAGCACAGCAGAAAGTCTATATATTATACATATATCTTTCTGTTTAATTGCTATTAGGGAAATAAAATGTGAACAAAGGAAGGAAGGAGACAAAGGAAGAAGTAGAGAAGGGGGAGGGCAGGAAGGAAAGAGAAAAGAAGGGATGGAGAACCAAAGAGCAAAGGAAGGAATGAAAGAAGAGGGGAGAGAAGGAAGAAAGGAGGGAAAGGGGAAATAATAAGGGGGAGAATCGTACTTCACTTTCACAATTGTCCTGAGAGCAAGTAGCTACTACCTCTTATATTTATGTTATACATGTACAGCTCCACTTAATTGCACTGCAGAGGTGAAGGGAATGTTCCCCCCTTGATTTTTAACTGTTTCCCTGCTTTTCAGACTTTAGAACCAATTTAGAATTTCGTTAATACTTACGTTACATTTTAGAACTTTTTGGAAATTTTTTTGTAAGTCTTTCTTTTACTAATCAACCCCCCCCCCCCATTTGATTTTAGAATCGTGATTTTTGGGTTCTAAAACATGCCTAGTATGTATGTATTACTTTATTGATTGTATTGTGTAAGATTAAATATCAAGCATCACATCACGCATTTATTACTTATCAACACTACTATACCCGGTCACTCCTTGACTCCGATCTTTTCCTCACACCCCCAGTGGTGTTCTTTCTATTCCCCCTCCCTCTGTTTTACCCCAACTTTGTCCTCTTTCTGTCTGTGTTAGCAGCAGTCCCAGTGTCCTTTCAATGCTGTTTAACATATACATTAAACTGCTGAGAGAGACCATCCAGAGTTTTGGAGTTCGGTGGCACCTATATGCAGATGACACCCAGCTCTACTACTCCTTTCCACCTAATGCCAAGGAAGCTGTTCTGACCTTAAACCAATGCCTGTCATCAGAAATGGACTGGATGAGGACAAATTGACACTTAATCCAGACAGGACAGGTGTACTCCTGGTCAGTTGGAAGGCAGATCAGGGAATAGGGATTCAGGCTGTGCTGGATGAGGTCACACTCAGGAGTGGGGAGGCAATTTGAAGGAGTAAAACCATATCCTTCTCTTTTCCTGTTATTCCTACCACTCATGTCATCAAATAGCCAGGAAATAGCCAGGGAAATTATTATCCTTCTTCAACCCCCCAACCTGCCATAAAATGGAGTATTCTTCTCTGTCTAATGCTCCCTTTTGGCCTTTGCCCAGATAATGGAATAGTACCAAACTCTGCAGTCCATTCTGGCCAAAAAAGGACTAGATTATCTCGAAGGATTTTCTCAGGTGGCACTAGTTAGCACTTTTTATACGCTTGCCAGAGGAAATCATCCTGGGACATGAGCCCACTACAAATCTCCCCTAAGTAAATAATTGTACATATTCATAATCCCAAATGTAAATATTTCATTATTATGTTATACACAACTTAAGTGCTTAAAGCAGTGTTTCCCAACCTTTTTTGAGCCGCGGCACACTTTTTACATTTACAAAATCCTGGGGCACACCACCAACCAAAATGACACAAAATGATACTCTAACACAGTGTTTTTCAACCTTTTTTGAGCCGCAGCACATTTTTTACATTTACCAAATCCTGGGGCACACTACCAACCAAAATGACACAAAATGACACTCTAACACAGTAATACATATAGTTAATATGTTTCAAAATTTATTTATACACTCAGTGTGAAACCTGGCCCAGTTTCGATGAACACAACATATATAAACTTCCTCTCACATATTTATACATGGCTAGAATGTCTTCTCTCAGCCTTCTCTTCTTCAGGCTAAACATACCCAGCTCTTCAAGCCGCTCTTCATAGAGCTTGTTCTCCAGACCTTTGTGAAATTTCACCCAGAGTGAAACTTGCTTCCAGTTAACTATGGATGACATGAAGCTGTTATAAACAGTTCCTTGGGGGAAGCAACTCTCCAAAAATTCAGTAAAATAATAAAAAAAACATTTCCAAGCGGAGAGGTTCAATTTGTTTCTTGGAAACCTGTGAGGGGGCTGCTAGGAGGGGGGGGGGAGTGTCAATTTCCCACGGCACACCTGATGATCGCTCACGGCACACTAGTGTGCCACGGCACACTGGTTGAGAAACACTGGCTTAAAGAGGTCATTATGCAGGAATCTAGCATCATTAGGTTCAAATGGTGCATCTGAAAGCCTTTAGCACTGCATAGATCTTCTGTTCAGTGAAAAGGTAGAATTTATTGTGGATGATTTGAAAATGCAATATGGTTATCCATTCCTTCAAGCTTATACAGATGGACAAGAAACTGCAGGCTACAGCAGGGCCTTTTCATACTACACAACTATAGCCCTATGCTTTTATGGATGTATCCTATGGAATCCCGGGACTTGTAGTTTAAGGAGGGATATCTGGAATTCTCAACTCGAGAACTCTAGAGTTGCATAGCAAACTGTCAATCACTCTCATATAAGTGAAAGTCACCAAAATTTAATGTATTCTAAATATAACTTTCATGTTTTCCTCTTCTATTTGTCAATGAATTCCTATATATTCATTTAGTGCATCCTGTGTTGATGTAGTTTCATGTAGATTGTAGAAAATGTCAGTCAAGCTCCAGGCAGGGGGTTCTTTTACATATGGTTACACCCAAAGCTCTAAACCCAAATAATTGTGTCGTGCACTATGGTAGGTTTTTGTGCTGAAAGTACCTATTCTTGCCTATGTTACAATGAGAAAAAATGGCACAGTTTTAAATGTGTTGTATTTCTGAAAATCATGATCTCATTCTCATTGTGGTGTTGTTTTGTATCTGATTTCCAGATTCATTTTTTTCTTTCTCACATTAAACTAAGGTTATTTATGTATATTTTTTGCATGTGCACATTAACTGCTACTCTAACCAGGATGTGTATTATTTTGTTTTCATTTTCTCTCTCTGAAGTTACTACCAAGTTACAGAAGCAAATTGTTGTGTGTCAAGCAAACCTTTTGTTGAAAAATACAAGCTCAAGCAAATCATTTTCCACTCCTAACTTTTATATAGCTTCCACACAACTAACATTCTAACCTTGTTTACATCTAGTTTTAGTATTCGTGTTGTCTAAAATGTTCTCAGGTCTTCCTTTTTTGAGATGCAGTAGGGTAAGCAAATATAGCATACCCACAAGTCAATTCTGACCTCTGAGAGGCCTCCATAGACTCTACTGCTCCGTCACTACGCTGCCCACCTTCACTAAATTGAACAGCAAAATAATGCATTGGGTTTCAACAGCAAATGAGAGTTTGCAAAAGAAATCTTTGCAAACTGCAAGATACTTGGAACAAACAAAATTGTTTCTTTAAACAGTAATTTCTGGTGTGCTAAAATTGAAAACTGAAACATGATTTGGGTGCCTGGGGTTTCAAGGCGCACAGACTATGTGTTTTCCTTTCCTGGAATATACTGATGACATACCAAGTCTGATCTAAAGCCAGAGAGGATGTTCTAAAGGCACGATTAATAGTGACCAGGTCTGCAGGGCATGGCCACTTTGCAGCTAGACTGATCTTCAGTTAGATAAGTTCACACTGAGGAGAAAGGCCAAAAGATTAAACTTTATTCGACATGGTGGGATTGGCAGGCCATACCCTCTCACCTGAACTGCTACACAGCTGTAGTTGTACTGTCTTTACAAACTGGCTTGGAGGTGCCTAACAGTAGTTGAGGGCAGCTTTGTTGTACTATTATCAAACTTCCTGATCTGAAGAGTAAGAGTATCTCAAGAGTATGGACTTCAATAGATTTACCTTGGTGATTTAATTTCAGCTGGTGTTGAAATGCAAGTGAAAAGAGGCAAATTCCATCTGCTTTATGTTTACCTCCTTTCGCTGTATGTGACTTCTTCACATATGTGTTACATTTTCCAAAGTGGGAGCACTGAGCTAATCAGGCTATCTATAAATATAACAGCATAGCTCAGTATAAATGTGCTTTAATTTAAACATACTTAAGCCACCAAGGGGATTTGAGGATTAGTCTAATTGGACCTGCCGAGCTGCCGCTTGATGGATGTGATGTGATGCATTTATATAATTGGCTTGGTGCAGCTCTAAGGCGCCCGGGTGGGAAGTGAAAGCAAAGTGCAAAAACAGCTAATGCCAATGACACCAATGGGAGAAAACCTTCTGAGATGTCTTGGTGTCACCAAAATTTCAGGCCCATTCAAAATGAAAAGCTGAAAATGGATGTTCAGGCATTAACTCTGAAATACAACAAAACAGTACATCATACTATCCAGTACAGCAGCAACAAAAGTAACCCAAGCCACTTTGAATCAGTCTTTAAACATTCCTGCCTTGATCAGTAATTTTAAAAATAAAATATATGCTCCTTAGATTTTGCAGAAAGGTTTCTAGTTCCTGACTGCTGTCACTGGATATCACTTTCCACAACCCCAAAGCATTTTAATGTAGGCCAACAATTTGAAACCCAATTATCTGTGACTGCGATGCTTGATTAGCAATGAGAGAGAGAGAAATATGTTTGATAGCAAATGTTTGTTACTGCTTGAAAGTCATCAACTTTAGAATAAAAAAGTAACAGAGTTGGAGTAGACCACATGGCTCATCGAGTCCAACCTCCTGCAGGAAAGAAACCAAACCTGGATCCTGCAATTTTGTCCAACTATCACCCTGTCTCCAATCTTCCATTCCTGGGCAAGGTGATCAAGCGAGCTGCGCTGAGACAACTGCAACAGTTTCTGGACGATACCGCCGGCCTGGATCCTTTTAAGTCCGGTTTTCGCCTGGGCCATGGGACAGAGACGGTTCTGGTGGCTATTACTGATACACTTCGTTGTCAGCTTGATAGAGGGGGGTCGGCACTCCTGATACTCCTGGATCTTACAGCTGCATTCGACACTGTCGACCATGACCTACTGATCCATCGACTTGCCATGGCGGGAGTTCATTGTCGGGCCCTCAGTTGGTTTGATACATTTTTTCGAGGCCGGTCTCAATGTGTCGAGTACCTAGATCGAACCTCGGACAGATCTGCCCTTTCATGTGGGGTGCCTCAGAGAGCAATTCTCTCTCCCCTCCTCTTCAATGTCTACGTGAGACCTCTTGCCAGCCTTGTGAGCAGCTTTGGTCTGGAGTGCCACCAATACATAGATGACATCCAGCTGCTTTTATGGCTGGAGCCTGGAGTCACCTCAATACCAGAAAATTTCACCTTCTGTCTTGAGGCTGTATCGAGATGGCTGCGTGCCAGTAGGCTGAAGGTGAATCTTACTAAGACTGAGATTTTGTGGCCTGGCCATCCACCTGGAGTGGCGCCCTCCCTGCCCAACTTCGATGGTGCCCCCCTTAATCCATCTTCCACTGTTAAGAGCTTGGGTATCGTCCTGGATTCACAGTTGACTATGGAGGCCCAGATCGCTAATGTTAGTAAACAGGCCTTTTTCCATCTCTGGCAGGTGAGACAGCTGGCACCTTACCTTTCAGAGGAAGCCTTGGCTACAACCATCTATGCGACGGTTACATCTAGACTGGATTATTGTAACGCCTTGTATGTTGGCCTTCCCCTGTCAACTACTCTGAGGATCCACATTATTCAGAATGTGGCTGCCAGGCTACTTGCAAAAACACCTTTGAGATGCCACATAACTCCAACTCTGTTACATTTGCACTGGCTTCCAACAGAATTCAGGGCCCTGTTTAAGTTGTTGGTTCTGACCTTTAAGGCGCTTTATGGTCAGGGGCCAGCATATCTCAGAGACCGCCTCTCCCCTCTTCGCCGCCAGTGGTCGCCACGACTCCTCCAACTGAACTTACTGTATGTTCCAGGCCCCAGGGAAGTACGTCTCGAGAGCACAAGACGTGGGGCCTTCTCCATCTCTGCCCCTGTCTTGTGGAACTCCTTGCCTCCCCACTTGAGGGCCATGCATGATCTGCGACCCTTTGCTCAGGCACTCAAGACCTGGCTTTTTAGCAGAGTTTTTAATGTCTAATGCAGTCTATTTGGTATTGTGTATTTTTAATGCTATTGTTTTATGTAAATCGCCTGGAGCATTTTAATGGAGGTTGATTAACAAGTAAGAAACTGATGATGATGATGAAAGCACAATCAAAATACCCCCAACAGATGGCCATCCAGACTCTGTTTAAAAGCCTCCAAAGAAGGAACTTCCACCACACTCCAAGGCAGTGAGCTCCACTGTTGAACAGCTCTTACAGCCCGGAAATTCTTCCTAATATTTAGGTGGAATGTCATTTCCTGTAATTTGAACCCATTGCTCTCCAGGATAGCAGAAAACAAGCCTGCTCTTTATGACAGCCTTTCAAATATTTTATACATGGCCATCATGTCTTCTCTCAGCTTTCTCTTCTGCAGGCTAAATGTTCAAATTCATTAGTTTTGGCCCAGCTCTCTAATCTGTTAAGATCGTTTTGAATTTTGATTCTATCATCTGAAGTATTATCCCTCCTAATTTGGTATCATCTACAAATTTGATAAGCGTGCCCTCTAAACCTTCAACTAAATCATTGATAAAGATGTTGAACTGAACCCTGAGGCACTCCACTAGTCACTTCTTTCCAGGATGAAGTGGAACCATTGGTGAGCACCCTTTGGTTTCGGTCGCTTAACTAATTACACATCCATTGTCAATATTTATTTTCTCATGTCAAATTCTGCAGAAAACATTGGCACTTCTTAATAAAATGAGTCATGTACCTTTTACATTGGCTATACTAGAAAACCTTTTGCACCAAGATTGCATTTTGGATCCGCTTTTAAAACAATTGTGCTGCAGTAGGAATTTGCCATGCTTGTCTTTGTAATTTTTGTTTAAAAGTTCTGGGGAAATGACATTTAACAACATCTTTCTTCAGAAGCAAGTTCCATTGAGTTGCTTGAAACGTAATACCAGGGCGTAGCTATTACATTGTTATATGCAATTGCCATGATTCTTAGTCTATGAAATCTTGGGATTTGTGGCATTATTAAATACTTCAGATTCTATAGCAAAGAGCTCTAATGCTGCAGTTCAGGTAAGTGTATTTAAGAATTGTGAGTACTTCTAATGATATATCAAAAATACAACATGTTCAGTTTAATTGCCTTGGCTTCTACACACACACACTTGATCTTAGCCAAAAAGCCTTGGCTTCTAGGAAAGAGACCAGCATTGCTTTGGCCTATTTATTTATTTCCTATAGTTTGCCTCACTCTTCTCACCCCGAAGGGGACTCAGAGCAGCTTACAAGTTGGCAATGTTCAATGCCATACAAACAACAAACAGATGCAATAAACACAAATATTATAGTCATTAAAAGTTTTAAAATCATGACATTAATAAATTGTATGAATACATTAAAATCAGCTATTAAAAACACACAAATCCAAAGTCATAGTCAGGAGCCATTCCAATTGTATTACGCTTGCTTCATGGCCACCTATTGTACTGACTGTTCTCCAAAGGCTTGGTCCCATAGCCAAGTTTTCAGTTTATTTCTGAAGGTCAGGAGGAAGGGAGCTGGTCTAATTTCACTGGGAAGGGAGTTCCACAGCCAAAGGGACCACCCTGTCTCTTTTCCCCACCAACTGCACCTACAAAGAAAGCGGGACCAAGAGCAGGGCCTCCCCAGAAGATCCTAACCTCCGAGGTAGTTCCTAGAGGGAGATACGTTCGGACAGGTAAGCTGAGCTGGAACCATTTAGGGTTTTATAGGCCAAAGCCAGCACTTTGGATTGTACTCAGTAGTAGACTGGCAGCCAGTGGAGCTGGCAGAACAGGGGAGTTGTGTGCTTCCTGTACTCTGCTCCAGTGAACAATCTAGCTTTCGCATATTGAACTACTTGAAATTTCCGAACAGTCTTCAAAGGCAGCCCCATGTAGAGCGTGCTGCAGTAGACTATACAAGATGTAACAAAAGCATGGACCACCGTGGCCAAGCCTGGCTTCTCAAAGTATGGGTGCAGCAGGTGCACATGTTTTAATTGTGCAAAGGCTCCCCTGGCCACCGCCGAGATGTGGGGTTCCAGGCTCAGTGATGAACCCAGGAGAACACCCAAGTTGCTAGGTATTGGTCTTTTAGCAGTCCATGGTGTCCAGTACTCTGTGGCTTCTGTAATAAGCATTTGGATGCAAACTGGTGTCATGATTTCCTATGTAATCATCTGGACAGCAAAACCACTTTCTTCAGTACCAGTTTGAACTACATTAAATGGTGAGTGTGTAGATGGAGCCCATGTCAATGAAAGGACCCAATTTGCATGCATATTCCTCAGCTTGTGCAATTAGCCTGTCTGAAAATAAAAGGCAGTTTTCTACAAGGACAAGATTTGTATATGGATCTTCATTTAGCTCTGGTGAGACTTTCAATACATTTCAAAATAGTGTCTTTTCCATAACCTCAAATTTCTATTTGAGGAAAAAATCGGATAGAGACTATAACAGCATTAAATCAGAATTAATGTGTCACACAACACTGAGTACTCCCTTTTA
The DNA here is from genome assembly GCA_030556195.1 of Anolis apletophallus. NCBI lineage: Eukaryota > Metazoa > Chordata > Lepidosauria > Squamata > Anolidae > Anolis > Anolis apletophallus. Next base: position 121,333,590 of record JARBWK010000003.1, read on the forward strand.
CTTAAGACATGGTAAAACACATTTTACTACTTATTCACTCAGTTTACTTCAGGATGTTAAAATGTCATCCAGGAGATTTATTGCTCCCTTTGGGTTTGCATGCTTTCTGTGGGAAATCTCCTTATTCCAATAAACCAGGATGATAGGAAGCATTTTATTATGGTTTACTTTTTTAAAATCCCACAAGCCCAGAGAAGCCAAGTCTGCTCTTTACTGCTCAGATGGTTATATAGACAAAGCATAAAACAGAGAAAATGGTAAATGCTGCAAATAGAGCAACCTCCCCCTCCGTTTTATACTTAATGCACGATCTGTACATTACACCTCTGTCATTTGGGGAAGGGAGAAAATGGCCTCCATACAATGGCTCCTCCATGCTTACTTATTTAGGCAATCTCTCGTAGCTCAAGGATTATTGTCTTCCGGATGTAGTGTCTCGGCAGTGGGTATGTAGGCTGCTGCAGAGCCCTATTCTTGATCCAAATGTTCTCTCGCAGTGAGGACATCAGTTTCCAGACAGAATGTGATCCCAGTTAGGATTGGCTTAATGCGCCTTCCTTTTGGCACGTTTCTCCTTTTCGCCCTCCATTTATGCCTCTTCGAATTCTGTAGCACTGCTAGTCACAGCTGATCTCCAGTTAGAGCGCTCAAGGGTCAGGGCTTTCCAGTTCTCAGTGTCTATGCCACAGTTTTTGAGGTTGGCTTTGAGTCCATCTTTAAATCTCTTTGCCTGTCCACCAGCATTTAATTTTCTGTTCTTGAGTTAGGAATAAAGTAACTGCTTTGGGAGACGGTGATTAGGCCTTTGGACGTGGCCAGTCCAGCGGAGTTGTTGGCGGAGGAGCATCATTTCAATGCTGGTGGTCTTTGCTTCTTCCAGTACACTGACATTTGTCTACCTATCCCAAGAGATTTGCAGGATTTTTCAGAGGCAGCGCTGATGGAATCATTCCAGGAGTTGCGTATAACATCTGTAGACAGTCCACGTTTCGCAGGCATGTAGCAGGGTTAGGAGGACAATGGCTTTATAAACAAGGACCTTGGTATCCCTACGGATGTCCTGGTCCTCCATGCTACTTCTGTATCTGTTGTTCCCTCAAGGTGTATGTAGCATTTCAGGAGTTATTAGCATCATTGTCACATTGAAGCCTCAGAGATAATGTGTTGTTAAGTTGTGTATATTATTGTATAAGTGAGGCCTATTTCACAAGCTATAACGAGCTCTGAAAATTAGGTGCAAGACAGCCTCTGATCTTCACATTTTTTCCTTGTAATAGTACAATGTTGGGGAAGATGTAGTTTTCTGGCTGTTGTTCCCATTTCCCCAATCAATGTGGTCAATATTTCAGGACCGTTCCTCCATAACTAACCTTTGGGATAACTTTAGATAAACATGACTCTGTGATCCATGGTCACCGAATTATTTATATTGCTGAGTGTGGATTAGAAACTCCCAGGTGCACCTGTTCCAAGTTTGTTACTAACTGTTAGACAACACCAGCTATCTGTGCATTATTCCGGCTCTTTGTATGCAGTAGTGCATTAAGGTTGTTGTTGGTTGCCTGATGACAAAGCCAGTAGAAGCTTTGAAAGCCTGCAAAAAGTGTTTTGTTTATTTTAAAGGTAACAGTAAACATTTTCCCTGACATTAAGTCTAGTTGAATCCAACTCTAGGGGTTGGTGCTAATCTCCATGACTAAGCCAAAGAGCTGGCGATGTATGTAGACACCTCCAAGGTCTTGTTGCTGGCATGACTGCATGGAGTGCTGTTACCTTCCCGCAGAAGCGATACCTATTGATCTACTCACATTTGCATGTTTTCAAATTGCTAGGTTGGCAAAAGCTGGGGCTCACAGTGGGAGCTCACCCTGCTCCCTGGATTTGAACTGCCAACCTTTCAGTCAGCAAGTTCAGCAGCTCAGTGGTTTAACCTGCTATGCCACCAGGAGGCCCAATTTGTTCATTTCAGTTTCCCAATAAAGTCATCAAACTTTGTGGATTTGGTTTCTATTTTAAAAAGCTATGAGATAAAAGTGGATCAGCACTGTATACTATTCAGATCCTGCTTGGTAGTTTCCTCCTTGTACTCATATCTGCATGTGGGTGTGCACCCGACTACCAATGAATAACAATTCCCGAATCAGGTGAAGTGGAGTCTACTCCACAAAAGCTTAAGTTACAGTAAGGATTTCAGGTGCCATTGAGTCTTTGTTGTTTTTAAATGCAACTGACTAATACGACTATTTCACTGGAATCTGTCCGAGCTATGTGCTGGATGACCAGTCATCCAGGTTAGGTATCTTGGCTGTCACTCAAAACCCCAAAGCCTTTGCCAGATAGCTGAAGCCAATTGGACTGGGAAAGTACACAATACATGGCTGTTTCCGATTTATAGGACTTCAGCGTCACTGCATATTTTGAAAGTCTGGCTGGTTTCCTGGCTTTGAGAGTCTCTTAGTTGGAACTTCAAGAAGAAGCACGAAGGAAAAGCACTTATCTAAACTCTTGCAAATAGTATGAACATTTAATTAATTAGTACATCCAAGATCTAGTTTAATGAGTTCCCCACTGACATAATCTTGTTGTAACAATCTACCTCTATGGTATTTCTCACATTATCATAGTCTGTTACTGGGAAATGGGTATACTGTACTGGGAAACAGACTGATACTGGGAGGTACCTTCAAGCAAAAGAAAAAACAGGTCTCTGTGCAATCACTTTGTTCTTTTTATTCTTTAAACTGACTTTTTGGTTGTCCTGATTTATAAAAAGCTCATTCTCTCTAATCCCAGGACTTGTAGTTTTGTACATTATTTAGAACTAGCTGTACTCGCCACGCATTGCTGTGGCCAACCTTTTCTCCCTCTTTCCTCCTTTCTTTCTCTCCTTCCGTCCTTCCTTCCTTCTCTTCCTCCCCTCTTTTCTTTCCTTCTTTCTCCCCTTTCTTCCTTCTCTACCTATTCTTGGGCTGCAACTCCCAGCAGTCCTCCTGATCAATCTATCAATCTATCAATCTATTTATCTACCTATCTATCTCCAGGGCCTGACTAAGGTAATTTAAAATGGTACGTAAACTTTCTTTTGGCGCCCCCTTGCTCTCCGGCATCGCACCAGTGTGCGCACGCACACAGGCGTGCATGCGCACAGGACCAGCTTGTTCCGTGCATGAGCACCAGTGTGCACATGCACACTGGTGTGCACATGCACAGGGCCAGCTAGTTCCGCTCATGCACCTTAGTTGCAGCATGACGCCAGCTGGACCGAGACACCAATCGCCCTAAGTGAGGCTGAAAAGGAGGAACTTTTTGAAGCCAGGGCGGAGCCTCCTGCCTCTGGCTGCAAAACGTTCCTCCATACTTTTCAGTCTCTTGGAGTGCATTCTTAACTCCGACCACCTGGTGTCATGCCGCAGCAATGGCACATGCGCGAAAGTTCCGCACATGCACCATTGCTGCAGCGCACTCCAAGAGGCTGAAAAGGATGGAGGAACATTTTGCAGCCGGGGCGGAGCCTCCCACCTCATGCAACTTCGACCCCTGGAGTCGCGTCCGTGCGCCAGCCCGCAGCAATGGCGCAGCATGCGCTGAACCTGGCGGCCGCGGCCGGTTGCACCCCTGGCTACATGGCGCCCTAAGCAGCCGCTTACTTTGCATACTGTTAAATCTGCCCCTGTCTATCTCTATCTAATCTAATCTTATCTATCTATCTAATCTATCTGGAGGATTGCTGGTAGTTGCATTCCAGGAATAGGAAATTGGAAATATGCAGGGACTTGGATGCTCTCAAAGAAATCCAAAGAGAAGAAAGTTTACCACTTGGAAGCAGTGCATTTGGATCATCCTCCTCTCCTAAAGGGCCTTGTCTAGGGGTTGCTGGGAGCTGCAGTCCGATATGCTATTGTGTGTTTTGTTTACCAGAGGGCATTGTTTTTGTGCATACTTTGTAGCATCTTTTGCTTTTTGGCCTTTTAAGTTCCTTCTGTTGTGTTTTTCAGTGTTTCTATGAGTGATGGTCACTTGTTGGCCTGATAGGTGTATTGTGTCCAAACTTGGCGTCAATTCGTCCAGTGGTTTTTGAGTTATGTTAATCCTACAAACGAACATTACATTTTTATTTATATAGATTCACTACCAAACTACAAATCCAAGGGTATGCTCATATTCTTTCTTATCAAAGCATATCAATCCAGTTCTATTCTCCACCACCACCACCACAAACACACACACACCCCTTGTTTTCTGTCTTTGTTGGCCTTCTCTGAACCTGTTCCAATACATTCAGAACCTTCTTTGGAAATTTGGATGATTTCATGTTTGGTTTGGATGGGCTCAGTTTTTATTATATCTGATACTTGCAGAGGATATTTAACACTCTTTGTTTCCCTTCACATTTATTTTTAACAGAAGTGCCTTCTTGCCATGGGCAAAGGATGCATTACTAAGAGGGAAATCATCTCTACGTCACCTTACCACATCTCAGTATGTGAGTTGCTTTACCAGCCCTTGGAAATAGATTTCCTGCTCACAGATTAACTCTCTTCTCCTCCCACCCCCCATGGATTGTTTACATCTGACTGGCTGACTCTAATAGTAACTTGGATGCATGCAACAATGTTTTTCAGATTTATATCTCCGATGCCTGGCACATGCATTGCCTCAAAGTTTCCTTAGCATAGGGATCTGAAAAGCAAAAAGGAATTTCGTCAGTAAGGGCATAGTGGTATAATGGGACTGGGTGGGTCTCTACCAGCTACTAAACTGGCATGTGGATGCCAGTAGGCTGCAGCAGCTAAAAGGTGAAGCGGGGTAAGAGGGAAGATATGTTAAAGATTCACATTTGCAGAACTTTATGATGCATCCAGGAACCTGGCCAATATACTAGCAGCCTGCCTGCTACTCAAACATGCCACCTCATCACATTGGGCTAAAATCGGCAGCACCAATTGTTGCCCAGGTCACCCACGGAACCGGCCAGCTCCCATCACATGATGTCATACCAGCTCCGCTTTACACATGCAGGGCAGATTCAGCACATGTCGCATGCAGGGTAACACAGGAGAGCTCCTTTATTCTCATACAGTATATTGGGGGGGAGCCCCGTACACAACGCGCACTCATGCTTCCCTCCATGTGATTGCTCTCCTTTGGATCTGGGTGATACAGGGCATGTGGCGCCAGGTTCCCCACACTCCATGGCAAAGCAGAGCACTACTGCCCACCAAAGGTATGATGAAGTGGATATAGTTTTTTCCCTGCTTCCTTTCACTGCAGGGAATGGTGCTTGAAAGAGTCAGTGTGGTGTAGCGGTTTGAGTGGTGGACCAGAAATTCCTGGTTGAATCTACATTGGCTAAATAATGCATCATTACCTCAATCTCAATCCTGCTGGAACATGTTCTTCCCCTTCCAATGTGCTCTTAAAAACAAACCCAATTTACTCCAATGCTTTTGTGAAGAATCTTTTTGAAAAAGTATAATTTGTCCCTGAATTAAGATTATGTTGGGATCAGGGCTGCAGGAAAATGGTTTCAGGTTGGTGACGGTCATCTGAGTATGCCTGCCATAGAAAGAATTTTGTATAAGTACATATTTTTGCCCCTTGGATTTGGTATTTGTATGCAGACCTTTAGACACATGTCATTGCACACATTGGCAAGTTGGCATTTCATCACCCCCTTCTCTGCCAGTACCATTTTATGGAAGTGCAGGACAAAGGGAAAATAAATGCTATTTCATTAAGCAAATATGCAAAATTACAGATGTGTTACAGATGTGTTGCAGAAAAAACCCACAGTTGCTGTGATCAATACAGTGTACAGGCAGTCCCTGAGTTACAAACATTCAACTTATAAACAACTCACAGTTAAGAACAAAAGTGAGACAACAGAAAGTGAGAAAAATTTACTTCTCAGAATGGAAATCAACTCTTGGAAGAGTTATTATGGGAAAAAGTGTCTCCACTGAAGCTTTATCACCAAATCTTGTTTCCACAACAAACCAAAATTTTCAAAATCCAATTATCACAGGGACAGAAACTTCTAAAAAGGGACACAGATAGCAAAACAAACACCACAGGGGTGTTAACCTTTTCCTATGCCATTCAAAGATAGAGTTACATTTTAAAATGTACCTGTTCCAACTTACACACATATAAATTCAGCTTAAGAACAAACCTATATAACCTATCTTGTTCATAACTTGGGGACTGCCTGTATATAGAAACTGCCTCTTTGCCCCAATGTGACAAGTTAAATGAGGAGGAGGGGGAATCCCTTATGGCTTTCCAAACTCAGTTCAGGTATGTCTGGCATTAAAGTGAGGCAGAGATACTAAACCTTGAAGCTGGGATGCAGCCCTCATATAGATTCAGTTTAGAAGGCCAATATTTGAATAGTCACTTAACCATGGGTGTCCACTGGATGACCATGACCTCTCTCAGCCTATGAGCAAGGCAATGGCAAACCGCCTACAAATATTTCAAATAAAGAGCTAAATAAATGTGATCCCTCTAGTAGCAAAGTAGTGACTGTATACATTAATGGTATTTGGGCCATTGTTTTGGTTAAATATTATGTTGTTATGTTCTTCAAAGGAGCCCCCGGTGGCGCAGTGTGTTAAAGCACTGAGCTGCTGAGCTTGCTGACCAAAAGGTCGCAGGATCGATTCTGGGGAGCGGCGTGAGCTTCAGCTGTCAGCCCCAGCTTCTGCCAACCTAGCAGTTTGAAAACAGGCAAAGGTGAGTAGATCAATAGGTACTGCACCGGCGGGAAGGTAACGGTGCTCCATGCAGTCATGCCGGCCACATGACCTTAGAGGTGTCTACGGACAACGCCGGCTCTTTGGCTTAGAAATGGATATGAGCACCACATCCCAGAGTCGGGCACGACGGGACTTAATGTCAGGGGAAAACCTTTACCTTTACTATGTTCTTCAAGTTAGCTATCACTTATGGGAAGTCTTTGTAGAATTTTCTTGACAGATTTTATTCAGAGGAGATTTGTCATTATCTTCCTTTGGGGCTAAGAGAGGTTGGCCAGTGGTTTTCTGTGGCTGAGCAGGGATTTAGACCCTGGCCTTCTGGAACTCTGGTCGAAAATGCTCATATATACCCCACCCCACCATGCTAACTCATTGAAAGATATCAATAAAACATACTATTAATGCTGACAAGCATCATGATGGCATGTATATTCTGTACACACTTGGAAAGGTTTACCTTGCATTTCTTGTTCACTCAAAAATTGTTTGGTGAGTCTGTCTGTTTGCCTGTCTCTGTCTCTCTCTGTCTCTGTCTGTCTGTCTGTCTGTCTGTGCATGTGTGAGAGAGATGGGGGGAGGGGGGAGAGATAAACACATCTCCACTTTCTGGTTCATATCATGTAAATATGTGGCTTAGATATCTGGTTTAGGGATTTTCTGATTTGGTATTATTCAGTTTGAGAATGAACCATAGGAAGAAGGTGGATGGCAAAGTGTATCTATTCAAAGAGATGGCATACACATATCCACATCCATCACATAATGGCTTCTAAATAGAATGACAATGGCCTCCATCAGCTTCTGAGGAAGGCAAAGGCAAACTCATCTGAACATTTGCCCATCCACCCCCAATCCATTATATGGTCACATTCGGGTTGCCATAAGATGGAAATGACTTGCAGGCATACAACGTTGACAACGGCAATAGGGACAAAGGACTTAATGCAGGGATGTTACAGAAATTAATCACAATTTGAATTAGCTATAGCAGGGCTGTCCAACTTCTACCAGATCTGTGGCCGGAATTCCGATCACTGATGACCTGGGGGGCCGAAGGGTCTGCCTCCGCCCCCGGGTCCGCCCCCTCCCCTTAACATAAGGGGAGAGGGGGAGAATGGAACACAATGGGGGCATAAATAAACAATTCCATATATTTAATATTAACATAAGGGGAGAGGGAGAGAATGGGACACATGGGGGGCATAAATAAACAATTCCATATATTTAATCTTAACATCAGCCTACCTTCCCAAACGTGCAGGATCCAGAAGAAGCCGATCCACGAGCCAGGCCACGACCAACCGAGCCAGGCGCCGAAGAAGGTCTTTGTGGGTCGCAGGGATTCACTAGCCGAGATTTCGGCAACAGGAGGAGTATTGCGAGACTACGCGAGCCACACAGAATTTTGCTCTCAACGCAGGCGTGATCTCGCGTTGAGAGCAAAATCCCGTGTGGCTCGCGTAGTCTTACCCGGAAGTGGGTAATTTTTTAATTATATTTTATTTTATTTTTCTATTTTTATTTTTTATTAAAATGCTGAGGGGGCTGGAGGAAAGGGGCTAGGGGGCCGTGTACGGCCCTGGGGCCGCCTGTTGGACAGCCCCGAGCTATAGCATATCATGAATTGGTGAAAGTATGACCCTCAGATGGTGTGGGGCTACAACTTCCATGATCTTTCATCCTAGTTGAGCATTGGAATCCAACAACATCTGGAGAGAAAGACACAGCTGGCAGTGGGAACTGGCCATTTCACAGTCATGTCTGAATCTCTTTCAGTTTCCTTTGAGTCAGATGTCATGGATGCGATTGCCACAGTGTTGTCTTCTATTAAGGCCATTTTCTATAAACATACATTGTGCTGTAAAATCATTCCCTGCTGCTTCATCAGAGTCCATCAGCTTACTCAACACTGCATAAAAATATTAGTCATCAGATTTTCCACAGGGTTGCCTCCATCTTCTACATCACATTCTCATTTTATAGAATAAGCTGTAGTTTATTTTTGTTTGAAGAAAACTGAACAACCTCTTCTTTACTAGACAACAGATTATGATTGTGTATTTTAATGGTTAATGGTTTGTTCAATGGTTATTGTATTAATTGTTCATGTAATTGCATCAAATTGCTGCCTATGTAAGCCGTCCTGAGTCCCCCTTTCCGGGTAGAGAAGAGACAGGACATAAATACCAGAAATAAATGAATAATATAAATAAATAAGGGGAAATCATTAAATATTTCACCACCTTCTGCTTATGTATATCAGAAAACCTTGTCAGACTCTGAATCATTTAATGTTTCCCACTTTGATGCAAGGAAAACAATGCATTTTCATAAGACATGTTAAATGTTCACACTGTGGTGTGATGTGTGTCTTAACAATATGTTTGTTTCCCTTGTTATTTACTTTTAAGTCAATTCTAATTTATGGTGGCCCTAAGGCAAATCTATCACTTACAAAAAAGAGTATATTACTTAAGAGTACCGGGAGTGGTGGTTGTAACATTTGCGAATAATTGTGCATTGTTAACAACTCTATAAAAATAGAAAACCAGCAGGCAAAACTTGTTATGCTAAAACCTCCACCTTTATGGGCTTTTATTTACAGTGGATTATTTCTGGGGTGAGTTAATTTTAATTTTAGGTTCACTGAAATCCATGTGAAAGGTTGGATCACACTAGGTAAAAGGTAAAGGTTTTCCCCTGATATTAAGTCCAGTCATGTCCAACTCTGGGGGTTGGTGCTCATCTCTATTTCTAAGCCAAAGAGCTGCCGTTGTCCGTAGACACCTCCAAGGTCATGTGACCGGCATGACTGCATGGAGCGCCGTTACCTTCCCGCCGGAGTGGTACCTATTGATCTCACATTTTTGGGGCTGACAGTGGGAGCTCACATCACTGTCTGGATTCGAACCTGCGAGATTTTGGTCAACAAGTTCAGCAGCTCAGTGCTTTAACCCAGTGTTTCTCAACCAGTGTGCCGGGGCACACTGGTGTGCCGTGAGCGATCATCCGGTGTGCCATGGGAAATTGGAACCTCCAGGGGGAGAGTCTAGTGTGTTGAAGTATAAAAACCCTAAGAAACCTACCTCAATAAAGGCACAAAATTACGACCCCCCCCCCTCCCCACCTGTTGTCTACTTGGTCTCTCACTCTCCATGCACTGGGAAGGCCCGCCTTCCTTTCCCCAACTAAAGACCTCCTCTTGCCTCCTGGGGGTTCTGTGTGGGATGTTTGGCCCAGTTCTATCATTGGTGGGGTTCAGAATGCTCTTTGATTGTAGGGGAACTATACATCCCAACAACTACAACTCCCAAATGTCAAGGTCTATTTCCCCTGAACTCCATCTGCGTTCATATTTGGGCATATTGAGTATGCATGCCAAGTTTGGTCCTGATCCAACATTGTTTCAGTCCACAGTGCCCTCTGGATATAGGTGAACTACAGCTCCAAAACTCAAGGTCAATGCCCACCAAACTCTTATAGTCTTTTCTCTTGGTTATGGGAGTTCTGTGTGGGAAGTTTGTGTCTGTCTGCCATTCCTGCCAGGATTTCTATGTGGAGTTCATTGAAACAGGCCCAGGTTTCACACTGAGTGTATAAATACATTAAAAAACATATTAACTATATGTATGACTGTGTTAGAGTGTCATTTTGTGTCGTTTTGGTTGGTGGTGTGCCCCAGGATTTTGCAAATGTAAAAAGTGTGCCGCGGCTCAAAAAAGGTTGGGAAACATTGCTTTAACCTACTGGACCACCAGGGGCTCTGGATCACACTACATTAAATAAATAAATACTATTAAGCATAAATCCCATTGAGTTCAAGAAAAATATAAATTCAGCTAACTTACCTTGAGGGTTTTCTTGAAGCACTGAAGCACCTTTCCTGTACCTATAGTGAGAAGTGGTACAGTCTCTTCCACCAGCCCAGCAAGATTTTTGCTGCTTCAAAGCTGCTCACATTGGCTTCTACATTGCAGAAGACAGAGAAATGCGCCCTACATGATGGCAAGTTTTTTTGTTTTTGTTTTTTGGCACATCAAGGCCTATATTGTCTATTCAGGAACTCATGAAAAGGCATCACATTCCATCTTAACAGACGAGGTCAAGGACTGAATGCGGAAGAAGTGTTTTGGAAAATCTGTCCTGTGACCTTTGATATATCTGATTTTTCCATCCAAACGTAGGAGTAGATGGCAGGACAGTCTATAGCAGTGTTTTTTCAACCTTTTTTGAGCCACAGCACATTTTTTACATTTACAAAATCCTGGGGCACACCACCAACCAAAATGACACTCTAACTCAGTAATACATATAGTTAATATGTTTTTAAATGTATTTATACACTCAGTGTGAAACCTGAGCCTGTTTCGATGAACACAACATCGATATCCTGGCAGGAATGGCAGAAAGACACACATGAAGGTCTTGCTCAATAGCTGTCAGTTTCTTTCTGTGTTTAGTTTTTATCGCAGTCAGGCTAGAGAAGCTCATCTCACACAGATATGTGGTTGAAAACGGGAGCAATGTCAAAAAGCTTTGTTGGCCAGAATGGGGAATGGAATCAAACTTCCCACACAGAACTCCCATAACCAAGAGTTTGGTGGACATTGACCTTGAGTTTTGGAGTTGTAGTTCACCTATATCCAGAGAGCCCTGTGGACTCAAACAATGTTGGATCAAAACCAAACTTGGCATGAATACTCAATATGCCCAAATGTGAACACAGATGGAGTTTGGGGAAAATAGATCTTGACATTTGGGAGTTACTGTTTCTGGGATTTATAGTTAACACACAATCAAAGAGCATCCTGAACTCTTGCAACAATGGAATTGAACCAAACTTGGCATATTGAACTCTCATTACAAACAAAAAGTACTGAAAGGGTTTGCTTGGGAATTGATCTTGAGTTTGGAAGTTGTAGTTCACCTAGACCCTGAGAGCACTGTGGACTCAAACAATGTTATGTTATGTTATGTTGTTGTTTGTTTTCTATCCAGAATCACAATGTTGGAAGGAGGCTTACCACTTTAAGGTCCTTAAATGGGAAAACTTAGGCCCTTTGTGTGCTTTGGATTTCAACTCCCACCATTCCTAACAGTCTGAGCCCTTTCCTTTTTAAGTGGCTTAGGGGGGGGGAGAGAAAAGGGCCTGAGGTTGCTAGGAATGGTGGGAGTTGGAGTCCAAAATACCTGGAAGGTCCAAGTTTGCTCATGCCAGCTTTCGACAGAGACCTCTTCCTCCCCCTTCCCCTTCGCGCCCTTTCTTCCCCCTCCTGCCGAACACTTACTTTTTCATCTCCACTCAGGCTCCCTTCTTCCCAGACTCGCTCTGCTCGCTTTGCCTCGCTTTGCCAGTGTGAGCGTGTTCAGGAGGGGAGGGGGGGGGAGGAAGACGTGGGGTGAGTCTGCTCAGTACGGGTCATGTCTTCCTCCCTCCCCCCTCCCCTCCTGAACACACTCACGCTGCCCCCTCGGATCAAAATGGCGGCAGAAGCGGCAGCGTGAGCAAAGTGAGCAGAGCGAAGCTGGGAAGAAGGGAACCCGAGTGGAGAAGAAAAAGTGTTCGGCAGGATGGGGAAGAAAGGGTATTGGAGGTTCCAATTTCCTATGGCACACCTGATGATCGCTCACGGCACACTGGTTGGGAAACACTGGTCTATAGTGTTTCATGTTGCTGAAATGTGAGGCATTTAAATCTTGCCAGTTCTAGAACAAGATGCTTGGGTACATTGCCTTTTGGTCTTTTGTAGAATGTTATCCAATCACTGGATAGTGAAGCTCCTCTGAGTTTTAGTCAGACCTTTACACGAGCTATTTAAAGAACTGAACCAGAACTCCAAAAAACCCAAAATTGAGACTAAATGCCAAAGAAGATCAAGCTCTACACACAGTGACATTGGAATCTCTGGTCACCCCTCCAAAAGTTTCTTACATTTCATTGAATACACAAGGCTTCAGAATGAAATCAATGAAATCTGATATGTGAGTAATTTGTACTCCTGATTCCACCTATTTAGGAGATTCCTGTCTTGCTAATCATGGAATGACCAGATTTCAAGAAAACTTAAAATAAAAAAATGTAGGACTGATTAAAAATAATTTTTTAAAGAAATTACATTGACAATAGGTAATTCCTTGAATATTATCTGAAGGGATCAGAATGCTGTTGGTGTCCATAATCACTGTTTCTTTGAATTGGCAAGGATATTCTGAATTAATCCTCTGCTGTCCCACTTTTTAAATGGGTTTAAAAATGTCCCAGTTCCTCTCTCACTTGCTTCAAGCTAGGCTCAAAGAGCAACGGGTAAGATGCAATCAATGAGGTCAGCAAGAAGGAGAGGAGAGGAGAGGAGAGGAAGGAGCATCATCTACAGTAGTTCTTCCCAAAAATACACTTAGGTGAAAATCAGCCTCTTATGGGCGGTGTATTCATATTTTTTTAATATCACTTGCCATCTTGACCACACTGTGATGCTGCTGGCTGGACATATCCAGGTTTTCATCTGTGAAACATGAAGGGTATGGTGTATAATAGTTTCAGACACTATAAATTGCAAAAGGTGGTTGTTTGTTAACAATGTGAGGTGAACCAGTTATTTCAGCTGTCTCAATTGCTTTGTTTTGAAAGTAGTAACAACAATACACTGGACAGATGGACTTGGAAAATATTTATAGAATGCAAGCTCAGGGAAACTGAATCAGACTTTATGAATGATAATCAGCTTTAATTGAAGTCCACGGTCTTTGTTTCCAATTATAGCTGACTCACTTTGTTTATTTGTTCCTGCTGATCAAGGAAGTGTCTTTGTTCCCAAGGAAAAAGGAATCTATGGCTGCTCAGTCATGGACTATGACTGGGAGACCTTCTGAGATGTTTCAATCATGTAAACGTAGGGTGGTGGAAGTAGCTTGTATGCACTCCTTTCCTCCTTTGATCAGTTTAGGCCCAGCCTGAGTACAAGAAAGTAGGCAAAAGGGACAATTTTAAAAAGAGTTTAAAGAAGAGGGAAACAGTTTTTGCTATCTGGGATAGGGATTTTGGAGGAAAAAATGCTAACTCCAATCTTAGTTCAATTTTCAAATCAATGCTGCTTACAAGTCTCGTTCATTTCAATGAATCCATAACAGTTAGGGCTTTTTTCTGTGTCAAGAGTAACTTGAGAAACTGCAAGTTGCTTCTGGTGTGAAGCTTCTGGTATGAGGGAATTGGCCGTCTGCAAGGACGTTGCCCAGGGGACGCCCAGATGTTTTGATGTTTTTTTTACCATCCTTGCGGGAGGCTTCTCTCATGACGCCACATGGGGAGCTGGAGCTGACAGAGGGAGCTCATCAGTGCCCTCCCTGGACGAGCCTTTGACCTGCCACCGGGGGTCACAGTTAGGGCTAAAATTAGATTTAACTCTCTCTGTATTCTATATAAACGTGTGCCAGCTGTGCCTGCATCTTAGGAAGTCAGATTTAACTATGGTAGTCCATGCTCTGGTTACTAGGCATGAGAAAAAAGTTATGAAAATGAAATGATTCGTAAGAAATTCGTAAGAAATGCTACTTTTGAGTATTTCCGCACCTGGAATGCCAACCAGGAAGTGGACTTTCTTTTTCGAACTTCGGGGGCCAGGATTTTCTTAAGTGTCGTTATTAGGTCGTAAGGGGGCACCTCCTTCTCTCTCACCACCCTCCCGCCTCCCTTGCCTAAGTAATCAACTGGTCATACATTCCATGCACATGCAATAATACAGCAGTAATAACAATAACAAGAGGTAAAATTCAAACCGAAGTATTCTGACTGATCCCTGCCTCATGCGGTGCAAAATGGGGCTCTTCTCTGTGAGCCGGGAAAAGCCAGCGTTTTCTGCTTGGGTGCACACACATACATATTCTTGGGGGATTTGCTGCAGAATCCCGGGCTCATAGAGAAGATTCTGCAGCAAATCCCCCCCAAAGAATATGTATGTGTGCACCCAAGCAGAAAACGCTGGCTTTTCCCGGGCTCACAGAGAAGAGCCCGTTTGCACCTCATGAGGAGGGACCAGTCAGAATACTTCGGTTTGAATTTTACCTCTTCTTATACCCATTGTTATTACTGCTGTATTATTGCATGTGCATGGAATGTAGGTATATGACCAGCCTGGGCAAACTTGGGCCCTCGCTCCTCGGGATGGGGTGAGAGAGAGGCAGCGAGGGAGGCGAGGGGGCTCCTCCTCCTTTTCTTTGCTGCTTCCAAGAATAGAATACCCGCTCCCTCCCTCCCTCCTTCCCTTCCTCCTTCCTATTTGGAGAGTCCCATCTAGAATTCAGTGTGATTTATTCAAGTTTTGCCTACAACTCCCAGAAATCCCAGCCAATTTACCAGCTGTTAGGATTTCTGGGAGTTGTAGGCCAAAACCATCTGAATGCGCATGCGCTGGCATCTGAACTACTAACGAATTTCGTTAGTAATTAAGTTACATTTTAGAATTTTTTGGAAGTCTTTCTTTTACTAATCAAAAAAATCCCCCCCTTTGATTTTAGAATCGCCATTTTTGGGTTGAAACCATGCCTACTGGTTACATTCCGAATAGACTACTGCAACACACTCTAAATAGAGTTGCCTTTGAAGGCTGTTTGGAAGCTTTAATGTGTCCAACAGACAGCAGCCAGGTTGATCACCGGAGCAGCATACAGAGTTCATACACAACCCTCCTGTTGCACCAGTTTCACCATTCAAAGTGCTGACTTTAGCCTACAAAGACCTAAACGGTTTCGGCCCAGCTTACCTGCCCAAACGTATCTCCTCCTATGTACCACCTAGGAGATTAAGATTGTCGGGGAAGGTCCCTGCTCTCAGTCCCACCACCTTCACAGACACATCTGGTGGGAATGAGAGACAGGGCCTTCTCAGTGGTGGCCCCTCAGTTGTGGTACTCCCTCCCTAGGATATTAGAGCAGCTCCCTCCCTCCTGGCCTTCAGAAGGAAAGCGAAAACCTGGCTCTGGGGTCAAGTAGGGGTCAGTAGATGAACTACTGTGCAGTAATAACTATGAAAAAATGTGCAGTGATGCTTGGAATGGCCGCAAATTATGATTGTGGATGGCGTGATTTTAATACTGATTATAATGTTTATATGTTTTAATATTCTTTTAAACTCTTATTTTAATTTTAACTTAAATATATTTCATTGTCTGTTGTTTAAAGGCATCGAATAGTTGCCACATGTAAAGCCACTTTGAGTCCCCTTCGGGATAGAGAAAGGCAGGATATAATAAAGTAAATAAATAAATATTCTTCTTTCATTGATTTTTTTTTTTAAAAAAAGACTTTTCCAATTAATTATTACAACTTTGGCTCAAATAAAAATACCCTGAAAGAAATTGTGACTATCTATAAATTCAGTGTGCCCTAGATTGCTCTGCTATTGTTATTTTAATACTCTGAAATAATAGAATAAGGGCATAAGATGAGTGAGACAATTAGAGATATTTCTAGCATATGTCTGACCCATTTACATATAAACCAGGAGCCCTACTTCTTGTAGAAGAAGGAGGATATTTACAGAGTGTAATGAAATGGATTTGCCTTCCTGCTTCAGTTGATTCTCATGTTTCAATTCATTATAGGTTTAAGCCAGTTTCCCCCTACCCAGATCATTTCTAGTATCATTTCTGATATTGGGGAAGCAATTGAAAAACAACACGAGAGGGAAAATTCATCATTTCTCCCTTCTGTGTGTTCCTCTTTTTTCTTTGAATGGAAGAAGCATTCATAACTGCATGCTTAAAACGCATGCCCCTTGCCCCATCTGGCTAGTTGAGCCCTTTGTTAACTATGACAACTATGAAAAGTCAATGTTCTTATTTATTGTTGAGGATCTGTCTTTCTTCTCTGTATCTCCATTATATATGTGTGCTAAATGTCATTAGAGTAGGCTGAGGAAGCAGTTGATGCTGTGGGAGAGAACCAGTAAAAGGAGATGGATGAAGAAATTAAAAATGTTGGCACTAATTATCAAAGTGTTTCAGCCACACAAATTACAGCTAAAATCTTGAATGTGTTGCTTACTCCTTTGTCAACCCTATTGGCGTTAGCACACAGCTAGTGGGTTCTTAAAAGTATTATTAGTATTATTGTCATTATTAACGATACTCTTAGCTTTCAAGTAATTAAACAATTCAACATTACAAGATTGATTTTTGATGTTTGTTTTTCTCTCTCTCTGTGTGCACTTTTTTTAAAGAAACATATGCACAGTGGTTGAGACAAATGGATCTGGTTTCCCACAATGCTTGTCATGCAATTAGGCCGGTGGTTTCTTTGCCTTGTGCGCTTGTCTTCATGTGATGTGGTGATGCAAATGTTCGCATTTGTTCCCTTTGTGTTGTTGGGTGGCCTGGTGGGATGGCTGCAATGGGATTTCCCATCTGGTTTTATAGCTCAAATTTTCTACCTAAATCCAATTGTAGAGACTGGTTTCTTCAGAGCATTAACAGTCCAAGGAAAAGTATATACAGTTCAGTAGAGTTAGGCATGCACACTCAGAATATCAAGAAGAGTTAAGTATTTTTCATTTTCATATTCATTAATGTCCACACAAAAGAAAGGAGCATATAAGCTAGTCTTTATTTCGGCGAAAGTGCCATTCTTCCAGCCCAGATTTCATGTCCCGTGGCCATGTGACAGCAGTGAGCATGGTCAAAGCCAGCCACAGATGAGTCAAGCATTAAAGTGGAAGGACTACCCCTTTTTCTCTTTCTGCCATCCCTTCTCTTTTTCCTCCCCCTTTCCATTTCTCCGTCTGAAAGCCTCTTCTCCATTCCTATATAACTTTTTTTCCATTTTTTCATCCTTTGAAAAAATCTCAACTGGTATAATTGAGGAATTATAAAAGCTTAAAGTCCCTGCCAGGAGTTTATTTACTTATTGTGTCAGAAGAAAATTGAAAATACAGTTATAATGTATTTTTTTAAAACCACAAAGTTTAAAACTTGGCAATATGCTAAATTTCCTTTGGCCAGAAGCTGGCCACTTGGAGTGGCTCTGTTGTTGCTGTAAGAAGGTCCTCCATTGCACATGTGGCAAGGCTCAGACTGCATTGTGGCAAGGTGATCTGTGGTTTGCTCTTCTCCACACTCACATTTGTTTATTTATTTATCGTATTAGGAGCGAAGGAAGGATATAGTTGTGATGTATTTGAGAAATTGGAGCCCCTGGTGGTGCAGTGGGTTAAACCCCTGTGCTGGCAGGACTGAAGACCAACAGATTGCAGGTTCGAATCTGGGTAGAGCACAGATGAGCAAACCACTGTCAGCTCTGGCTCCCTATGCAGGGACATGACAGAAGCCTCCCACAAGGATGGAAAAACATCAAAGCATCCGGGCGTCCCCTGAGAAACGTCCTTGCAGATGGCCAATTCTCTCACACCAGTTTTGCAAGTTGCTTCTGACATGGAAAAAATGAGAAAACATAAAGTTTAAAAATTGGCATTATATTAAATGTCCTTTGACCAGTAGCTGGCCACTTGGAGTGCCTCTGGTGTTGCTGTAAGAAGGTCCTCTTTTGTACATGTGACAGGGCTCAGGCTGCATCGTGGTCTTTTCTTTTCCACACTTACATGTCGTGCATTCCACTTTGTGGCTCATTTGATATCAGCCATGGATTGAGGTGCTGGGTCTTAGTCTGCCACTTTTGGACTCTCACTTGCTGAGAGTCCATGAGAGAAGCCTCCCTGCAGGATTAAAACACATCCAGGCTTCCCCTGGGCAAAGTCTTTGTAGACAGCTGAGCCTCTTATTCTGGAAAAGACCAGAAACAAAGTGGAATCACATGTTCCGGACTCCATTTTGTAGCCCCATTTCTTAAGATTGGCTCTGCATTTCGTGGTGCCAGAGCACAGTCTGTTCAGCACCTTCCAAGTTGCCCAGCCTTCTGTGTGCACAGGAGGGAGTTTCTCATGCGGTATCAGCCAGCGAGAGTCCAAAAGTGGCAGGCTAAAACCCGGAAACTCAACTCACGGCTGATAGCAGATGAGAGACTCCCCCCTGGGCACACCAAATACTAGGCAACTTGGAAGGCGCTGAACAGACCATGAGATGCAAAGTGAACCTTCAGAGATGGAGCCACAAAGTGGCGTCAACAACATGTGAGTGGGGAGAAGAGAAAACCACAGATCAATTATTACAATGCAATCTGAGCCCTTGCCACACGCACAGGAGATGACCTTCTTACAGCAACACCAGAGGCACTCCAAGTGGCCAGCTACTGGTCAAAGAATATTTAGTGTAATGCCAAGTTTTTAAACCTTGTTTGTGTTTTTAAATACATTACAACTTTACTCTCAGTTCGCTTCTGATACAATAAATAAATAAATAAATAAATAGACGCTTTTGGACTCTCACTTGCTGAGGTGTTCCTGTGAATATCTTTGTATATATTACAAAGCTATTTCTTGATTTTAGGCATTGGTTTGCTGGCTGATACGTATCCGAGCAGAGGATGGCCTGGAGATGTCAATGCCTCGCTCCTTTCAGTACTGGCTGCTACTTCCCAACAGATGTCAGGTGGTGTGATACCAGCTAAACAGTATAATTTCTCCAGTGGTGTAGGGCATAGACATCCTGTGATGATGCAGCATGTCTCATTAAGAGCCACATCCACATCTCTGGCCAACGTCTTTGATGGCTGTTTCTCTTACACCAGAAGTGACTTTCAGTGTGAAACTTGCCAGGGGTGAAGTGAAGGAAGATTCTGGTTCTGATGAAGTATGTGTGTAGTTATTGGTCAAATGACCTTACCCCACTGACAAGATGATAATATGAAATTCTTGCAGAATTTAAGGATAGAAAGAGTGCATGAGTGGGAATGAGAGAATGTGCATATTCAACCTAATGGAGTATACCCACATGCTCAAAGCCCAATAATTCTTCTTGAGGCTCTCATCAGAAGAGATATCTAAGAGTATGGAAATATTATGAGTTTTTCTGCACCATATCTCTGAGAATTGTTCATTTGGTACATCCAAAAGTAACTTTTCCTAAATCATAAGGTAAATCCAGAGGCAGCCTATGCCTTACCTTTTAGGGAATAAGTGGTGGTGATAAACTGGCATCTAGTTAATTCTTACATTTCATTGAAATTTATTTCCTTTAGTGAGAGAAATGAACAAAATATTTACTGCCTTATAAAATTAAGAAGAATATGTGATTAAAGAGCAATAATTAACTTTACAGATCAAGCTGGTTTCTTTATTAGGTGTTAATAATTTTATAAGGTGCTAAATAGCTCAAGGGAGGGACCTCGTGAATTAAAATTTAACCTTTTGATGGATCATGAATTTCTCTCCCTCCCCCCTTTCCTGTTGCAGCTTGAATACCCATGAAACTATGTGTGTGTTGTTGGAAGCACACAGGCAACTGTTTATTTCCTTTATGACTATGTGCAAATGTTACAATGTCACTGCTCTTGATGTTATGTTTCTTACAATATTTTCATGCAAAATATCAACAAAAATTGCAATGATCCAAGAAAAATTAGACCTAAATGTCTGCAGCCAAACTCACCTTAAAAGCCAATGGAACACTTTAATTTTGCACTTTGTTAAATACAGCTTTATGCACATAGTATCACAAAAAATGCTTTATATGAAATCAAACCATTGGTTCAGTATTGTAAACTAGTGGTGGGCGCCGTATTTGTTCCATTTGTTTCATTTGGGTATTCGTTTTGTACCATCCATTCAGATGGCACAAACAAAAGAGCCATTTTTGAAACAAAAAGTGAAACAAAAGAGAAAGTTGCATGGTTTCTATTTTTTGTTTGGATTTTGTGCTGTGTCACTTTCCTTACATGGCCTGGGGAGTTCTTCCATTTGTTTGGGTCAATCAGAGCCCAAGAAAGCAGTGACATCACCAGGCTATAAGTCTCCACTGCAGATCCAGAGGAAAATCTCTCAGAATCAGTGGGATTTAAGCCCTGCTTGTAAGCTCAGGTCTCCTCTGCAGATTGCGAGGAAGGGAAAGAAGATTTTATTTATAGAAAGAAAAAAAATCCCTAAAAATCAGGGGATGACCCAAATGTTAGAAAACTTGGTGGACAATGAGTGCTCGATATGCTCTCCATGTGTGGTGACTTTCACTGCTATAGTCCTAAAACTGAGGGGAAGAGGAGCCTGGGAAGGCCACCTATGTTGGTCAAAGGTCCAATATATTTTCATTCGGACAAAAGAAGGAAACAGCTCATTCAGAAAGGCCCCTGTTTTTGGAAGCATCGCTCGAAAATGAAAATGGGCCATATGAATGAAACAAACCAAAACAGATAGTGATTCTATAAAAATGCACAAGACTATTGTCAACTCTAACTGGAAATGACTGTCTGGAATTTCAGACAACATCCTTTCCTAGCCCTGAATGGGGATCCCTGGTATTGCCTTATGTCTTTATATCCAAGAATGAGTTTTGTTTCTGAAATCAGATAAGATTGGATGTGTTCAGTTGATATGTTTATCAAATAGGGCAAAATGTTGTAAAGGAGCCGAAGCTTTCAATAAATAAATACCCAACACATTTGCACATGTAAATCTGAACTATTAAATGTCAAATGTAAAATCTCACTGAGAGCTGAGATACAGACCTCCAGTGAGATGCTTGTCTGTGGTTCTCACACACATGAGAACCATACATTTGTTGTGAATGAAGCCTTCTGTCTCCATTACTACATTATTCTGTTTTCCAATAAGTTTCTCCTTCACAATTATTTGCGTTTTATTTCTATCTCATCCTGAGTTTTTATCATTTTACTTTGTATATGTGGCCCTCTCACTGTGATTGTGATGTACCTATTAGGCATGAGAAAAATGAAACGGAAATTAAAAGGATTCGTAAGAGATTCGTATGTAATGGGACTTTTGAGGTTTTACGTATCGCTGCCGCGATCCCGGAAGTAGACTTCCTTTTACGGTTCTTGAGGCCAACAATTTGCGTTAGGATCGTAAGAAATTCTTAAGTACTAATTAATTAATTATTGTACTACTCACTTCTCCCTGTCTTCTCCCCCTCATTTCCTTCCCGCCTTCATTCAGCTTCTTCTTTTTCCCGCATTTCTATGAGGAACTGGAAGTGACGCTGCTGCTAGGCAAAGCATTCTGGAAAGTGTAGTCCTCCAGGCTCCCCCCCTCCTTCTCTTCCCCGTTGCTCTGCTGCCATGCCCCATCGCAGGGGCCTGCTTCACACACACACACACACACACACACACACACGCTTCTCCTCCTCTCTCTCCCTGCGCTCTCTCAGCTGCTTCTCTTCCCCGTTGCTCTGCCATGCCCCATCGCAGGGGCCAGCTTCAGCCCTCCAGGTACGTGTTTTGGACTTCAACTCCCACCATTCCTCACAGCCTCAGGCCTCTTCCTTTTCCTCTCAGCCTGGGCAAACTTGGGCCCTCGCTCCCTCGGGATCGGGGGGTGAGAGAGAGGCAGCGAGGAGCGAGGGGGCTCCTCCTCCTTTTCTTTTGCTGCTTCCAAGAATAGAATACCCCCCTCCCTCCCTCCCTCCTTCCTTCCCTCCCTCCTTCCTATTTGGAGAGTCCCATCTAGAATTCAGTGTGGTTTATTCAAGTTTTGGCCTACAACTCCCAGAAATCCCAGCCAATTTACCAGCTGTTAGGATTTCTGGGAGTTGTAGGCCAAAACCATCTGGAATGCGCATGCTCTGGCATACGAATTACTAACGAATTTCGTTAGTACTTAAGTTACATTTCGAAAGTTTTGGGAAATTTTTTGTAAGTCTTTGATATACTAATCAAAAAAAATCCCCCCCCCCCCATTTGATATAAGAATCGCCATTTTAGGATTCTAAAACATGCCTAGTACCTATTACTGTATTTTGCATTATTTTATTATATTCTTATGTTTTCTTTATTTTATTGTGATGTTTATTTTGTGCTTTTGGTTCTATTTTGTTGTAATGCATTTCTGGGCTTGGCCTTATGTGAGCCGCCCGAGCCCCCATTGGAGAGATGGTGGTGGGGTATAAATAAAGTTTATTATTATTATTATTCTGTTACAATTTTGAAGGACAGACACTTATCTCAGTTCCCTAACCATGATTCAAAAGAGAACCTCCAAATGTAAGTGGCAAATACACTGTGTGATGATCCCTGTCAACAAACCTGTTTCAGCCATTCCCGTCTCCCCGTTTTTATCAGTAGTTGATCTTTTGCAAAACGAATCAGTCTTAATTGTTCACTTAATTGCCAAGTGACACTTTATATTAAAACACACTCCCAGTTAAAATATTTCTTTATTTATTATTAATGTTAATTTAAATACAACTTCACTGCCATTGTGAGACCCAAAGTGGCTTGCAATGTAGACTAAAGCAAAATAGTGTTTCACGAATGCTTTTAATTGTTTGATGCCACTGTACTCCCCTGTTGTAATGTCATTATATTCTTGTTTTCTCCAGTCCTTTAAAAAGTTCTTAAAAGGCAGATAATTCTGCACTAAGAGCTGATTCAAATTATTATTAGCTGACATGTGAGTCCGCTATGAGTTCAGAATGTCACACCACTCTAGATAATCAGCCAATCATATTTCAGTGCTTTCAAAAATATGCAAGAGTTAACACAGCGAAAAAAGAAGTAACCGGTCTTGTCTTCTGAATGTTGGAGTTCCTATGTGGGAAGTCTCTCTGCTCTCTAGTCCTCTGAAAGAATCAAATGTATCATCATGGTCCATGTATACTCATGTATTTGTTGTTATGTGTCTTCAAGTTCTCTTTCATTGTATATAGGAGAAACCATCACGGAACATAGGATCATAATTAGAAGGGGTCCCATAGGCCATAAATCCAATGCCCTGGACTATCCAGCCTCTATCCACCTTTTCTTCTGATTGCATACTGAGGTGATCTATTATGGAAAGGATAGTTCTATGTATCGGGAAAAGGGGAAAAAACCTGCTTTGGGAAATGATAGCGACTCATTGATATCAGGATAATATTTGTCCATCTTGAGTTTGGCTATTCACACATCCAAGAACAAATGCTGTCCCTCAGATGAAAGATGCTTTGAGCCTTGGGTGGAAACACATATCACAGATGTTTCACATGTTTTCCCTTGAAAAGATTGAAGTGGGACCTTTAGATATGAATGTTTCCCTGGCTATTTTGCATACTAAGGAAAAGATACAAACAAGAGGTTGGCACTGGGCTTTGGGGGCTATAGTATGCATTTAGAATAGCTGTTTGGTCCACTTTGCTACCTTAATGAGTATGCAAATAAATTTATTTCATAATGAATTTGTTTGTTTTTACAATTCATGTAAGCAGAAAACTACTTGGCAGAGATGAATAGAGAAGAATGTATACTGTATATTGATCCAGGGGATAGAACAAGAAAAGTTCTTTCATGTCCTCTTCAACTTTACAATGTGTCAGATCTGAGCTATTTGAAGTTTGCTTGGAACACACATGTCTGATGCGGAGTTTTATGTGGTTCAAAGGCTAGTGGAACATGTTTCATCAATTAACTGAACAAATAAAAGATGTCATCCATTCCCACATAGAAAAAGATGTCATTAGTGCAGTACTAGGTTTGGAAACAGGACATCCAAGTTCATACACTTCCTCAGTCAGGAAAGTTTTTGGACAGCCTCAAGCTACTCACTAATTTGAGTACTAATATACTTGGCAGGATTGTTTTGATGATAAAATAAGATTTGAGTGTATTATTACATGCTTTGAGGCTCATTATCATCATAGGCTATCACTCATGGCCCAGTATGATTGTCCTCCAAGGGTAGAGACTTGGCGATGGGTCTGTCAATGACTATAGAGAACTATTCTGGATCTGCAAGGCCTTTTGTAGTGAGAACATACATTACATAGAATATCGGATTCCAACCAAGATAATCATCATCAAGAACAATATTATGTTTTTCTTATTTCTTTAAAAATCTTTTTGAGATTAGGTTATAGAAACAGCTTCTTCATAGATTTTGTATGAATGGACTCAACCATCAATGATTTGAAAATATTCCCCTTCCTCCAACCCCCCCCCCCCCCCAACCAAACCTATTAAAAGGGACGCCATTTTAATACTCCATATAATGGGACATGGGCCTACACAGATTTTGACATCCCTGGGGGGTCTTCAATCCAAACCCCAGAAGGTTTGTAGATATTTTTGCCCCACATGGTGTTGGTGCTCAGCCAGCAATGAAATGAGCAGGCAAGCAGATTTATGCAAAGCCTGGATTTGACTCCACATTCTTTCTGACCAATGTAAAAAAAATCCCAGTTCTACAAACAAACAACCCATTTTTGTTCTTTTATTGATATCTGGCTGCTACATATGGAGGGACTTTCTTTCGAGTGATGTTGTTTTCCAGTTGCCAATATGCCGTGAAAAATAGGCTCCTTGGAATGACAGAAAAGGCAAGATGTACTGCAGAAATGGTGTGGTCTGTTGCAATAAATTACAGGTTTCCTTTTCATGTACAGCACTAAAAGCAGCACTGATGCAATTAGCTACAGCTGGTTACAGAACAAAAACATGCATCTGTGGAAGAGCAGGCCGGCTGGGGAACTCGCTCCTACGTTCTGGAATGCATCATTGTAAAACAAAAAAGAAGCAAGGGTAGAAACTGTAATTTTCATTCCTGGGCACAACAAACTTTAATAACCTTTATTTCTCCCCACAGAATTCCAGAACCGTGAAAACTACAGGATCTAATAAGCACTTTTACTTTACTGCAGAACAATTAGTAGATACAGTCGTGTTGTAGCGGTTCCTGTGAGGCAAGATAAAAATAAAAGCAAAAATAAGTGTGTGTCAAAGGCGTGGTTTCGGAGTGACGAGTGACTGGCCTAATAAAAGTAATACTTTAATATTTATTTTATTTTATTTTTCTTATTGTCATCATAGCAACCTTTGTACCATAGTAGACATTTGCATGGTGGTAAAACACAAAACTCAAGTAAGCAAATTTAGGCTGAAAGATTAATTCCCCTCTATTATTATATTAAACACACCCAAAAGTTGTTGTTGTTGTGACTTAAAGTTGTTTCTGACTTATGGAGAAACTAAGGCCCATCTACACTGCCAAATAATGCAATTTGAAACTGCATTATATGATCAGTGTAAACTCATATAAAAGTGGGTTAAACCGCTGAGCTACTGAACCTGCTGACCGAAAGGTTGGCGGTTCCAATCCGGGGAGTGGGGTGAAGGCCGAGCTTCTGTCAACCCAGCAGTTCGAAAACATGCAAATGTGAGTAATCAATAAGTAACACCTTGGAGGTGTCTACAGACAACGCCGGCTCTTCGGCTTCGAAATTGAGAGGAGCACCACCCGCCAGAGTCGGACATGACTAGACTTAATGTCAGGGGAAACCTTTACCTTTTTAGACTCATATAATACAGTTTAACTGCATTGAACTGCATAATATGAATCTACACTGACCATAGATTTATTCAGCAGGAGTTTGCCATTGCCTTCCTCTGGGGTTGAAAGAATATCACTTGCCCAAGCTCATCTGGTGGGTTGCTGTGGCTGAGCAGAGATTTCTACCCTGGAATATTTGCCACCATGGTTTAGTCTAAAAGTATGATACAATTATTTGTAGAATGTCTCCATTCACACTCGAACCATTTAGACAGGTACAGCAGGTATATAACCACACAATTATACAGTAAATTATGGCAAAAAATCTAAAAACATCTACAGCCAATATCAGGAAATTAGGTGGAACAAATCAGAACAAGGAGAGAGTTGTTTATATTGCCAGTAAGAAAGTGAGATGATCCCCCCCCCCAAAAGTGCCTGGGGTGCAAAAGTCTGCATCGCCCATCTAAGTATTTCAGATCTTTCCTCCCCCTTCACAATTACACCTCGATGAAATAAATAGGAGGACAGGAGGATTTTCATCCCTCAACTGATTGACTGGTAAGAGTGCACACATAAGGGCATTTATGTGTGCATACGTATATATAATATTGGAGAATATTTT
Organism: Anolis apletophallus; assembly: GCA_030556195.1. Classification (NCBI taxonomy): domain Eukaryota; kingdom Metazoa; phylum Chordata; class Lepidosauria; order Squamata; family Anolidae; genus Anolis; species Anolis apletophallus. The sequence goes on from JARBWK010000003.1 coordinate 121,360,324, forward strand.
ATTTATGTTATGACAATATGAAAAGTAACCACCTGTTTAAAATTTCATCAGACTTAAAAACTGGGCCAACAATTTATGATGTATGGAGACCCTTACATCATAAATTACATGTATTTACATGTATGGAGGGGTTTCTTGGTAAGATTTGTTCAGAAGGGCTTGCCTTTGTCTTCTTCTGAGGCTGAAAGAAGTGACTCACTCAAGGTCAACCACTGGAGTTGCATGACCAAACTGCACTTTTCATGAGTGCCATGTTGGGAACCCTCACTTTCACCATGACCCACTCTCTTGTCCTCTCCTACTTGGGCCCGGCCTATCTAGTTCACTTCATAGAAAGAGACAACAAGGCTACTCTTTACTCACTTGAAAATTCTTAGCTCTCCTAGCTCTAGCCACTTTGTGCAATGCAAAAGATAAACTAAATGCTGGTGGATGACACTTTAAGAAGTTCTATTCAAAAGCGCACTGAACGTCTTTGCCCTTATGCTGCGCAGATTGACCAGAACTGAGTAATCTTCCTCCTGCAATAAGATATGTTAACTGCAAGCTTCTATTTTCCACCTGAATTGAGCTTAAAGTGATTAATGTTTTCCAGTGTGTTTTGTTTTTGCTAGCCTAAGACAAGTTACCAGCTAATTTGGGTGGTTCATGTTGTTTTCTTCTTAGGAATTTACAGGGTAAATCCTTTAATCCATGTCTGGGCTTCTCAAGCTTAGAGAGAGAAAGAGAGGGGAAAACATGCCTGGTGAAATCTTGTTCTCTAGTTCCACAAAAAAACGTTGCAACAAATAGTTTTGATTGGCTTCCCTCAAAATATAGTGTGTGTGCAGTCAACTACGGACCCTTCAGCTACTGACAGATGAAAATGGCTCCCTATTACATTGCCTGCCTAATGGATAACTTTTTAAAAATGAACAATGTCGGGCACTGAATGTATTCAATAAGAAGCTGAAGTTTTGCTTCCCTGCTTTGGTTACAGAAAGGTTAGGAAACTTGGTTGGCATTGCAATTTCAGTTGGAGTGTGCAGACAGAACTCCACACACTTAAAAGGGCCTTTTATCCTTTTAAATCTATGCCACTAGCAGGTTTTAATGCTTAATGTCTTGTTATGGTACTGTTGAGCTCTGCACTATTTGATTGACTGATGGAAATCAAAGTATTGGATTGGGGTGCCAAAGTAGCTTAATAAATAAGTAAAGTGCAATTCGTTATTCAAATGTTTTATTATTTTATTGTATTATTGTTTGAGAAAGTTAGGCGACAGTGAAAATTGAAGATAGCTCTTCTACCTTTAGTGGTAGTATATAGGTACATGATCAAGTCACACACAACACCTGCTCAAAGCCCCTGTCCTACACAATCATTAAAGGTATAGGAGGCTTCTCTTGTTTTTGCTCAGGCGGCCTTAGCAAGCATTTAAAGCAGCATAAACTCCACAGTCCCCAGTTATAAACTTGTTAGAAGAGACCAGTAGCTATGTGAGAGTCTATTAGGAATAAATGCCACTGTTTAGATATTACCACAAAAAATGTTTCACAGTTACCACCTGAGTTAATGGTTGAAATTTCAAATGGACCACATCTCAAATGTTGGCAACATATTTCCTTGTCATATGAGAAACAGTTGTTGCTCTTTGGTGCTATGATACTTTGGTGCCAGTTCTTAAAATATGGAACAAGTATTCAGTAATAATAAACACAATATATCATTTTTCTTTGTGACATACCATGTGAATGAGAGTGCCCAGCATCTCTCAACGATGACACTACTGCCTAGGGCTGATATGATTCCTACCTAATCTAGAATATCTTCTCTGCTGAGTTCATTGGAAACAGCCTTCACAGGGGAGTTTCCACTTGCAGGAGTCCCCTAGGGCAAAGCATCTTCCTTTTGACTTTCTTCTGTGTTGGTGGGCCCAGGCAAGCATAAGTGGGAGTTGTAGTTGAATTCAGAGCAGGCCTGGGCAGCTACACATATTAGGCATGTTCCCCCTTTCCTAATTTCCTAAAGCAGCACTAGTTCAGAAGCAGGTAGAATATCTAAACAATGACTTCATCTAGACCACCTGGTCCTACTCAGAGAGAGAAATGATGGTGAGCCAGAGTGGGCATCATCAACGCATCAGTGTTTGTGGAAAGGGTTGGAGAGTAGGTAGATCCTGGAACTGACTGAAGCCAATCTCTGTGGTGCATTTAAGCACCATCAGGCCTTGACCAGTTCCAAGGCTTCTTATGTAATCCACTCCATCCCCTAATTGCTTCCTCCTCTGCTAGTTTCACACTGCCTTAAGAGGTCACTGTAAATGTGTTCCTGGTTTCTCTCTTCTGCTCCCACTTTCCGCCTTCATCCTCAGCTTACTTCAATTGCTGCAAACCAAGTTCATAAGTAGTTTGCTCAATTGACTCCAGGGAGGAGAAGTGAGGCAAACATTTATCCCTCCAAATAGGCTCAATTGTCTCCCTCACCACACCTTTGTTAGGCTTTCTTAACTCACTACATAAATTCTATTTTTCTCTTCTTTAAATAGTAGTTTCATGTATTTTTTTCTGATTAATATTGTTTGTTCTTTCTCTAGTGGCTACACCATTTAGACTAGGTATGGGTAAACCCGAGCCTGGGGCCAGATGCAGCCTCTTGGGCTCTTTTCTCAGGCTCCCCCCCCCCTCTCACTATCTATCCTTCCTTCCCTCTTTCCTTTTCCCTTTCCTCCCTTCCTCCCATCTTTATCTCCTTTTTCTCTCCTTCCTTCACTTCCACTCTTTCATCCTTCCTTCCCTCTTTCCTCCCTCTCTCTTTTTTTATCAATCCATCCATCCTTCTCCTTTTCCTTCCTCCTTTCCTCCTGGGGGATGCTTAGCTGGGGAAAAATATGGTTGAGAGGGAACATGAGAACCATGTTTCAAGATTTAAAGGGGTGTCCCATTGAGGAGGAGGGGAAAACTGACTTTCTGCTGCTCTAGGGACGACCCCACTCCAGCCTGTCATGCGGCCTCCATGTTGGAAAGTTCACTTATACCTGGTTTAGACACTTTGGGACCATTCAGACTGGCCAAAAACATAGGACCTGTATTGGTTTTTACCAGAGGGGTCTAAACAACGCCTTGGATAAAAGCAAATTAATATGGAATAAACCCAGGTTTTCCATGTTTATTCCATATTAATTAAATACCTCATTTGATCTGGGCCTTCCTGAAAGTCCTGGGTCTAATGAGGTATTGGGCCTGTGAGGACTAACTTCTGGGGTTGCGTTCTGCAGCACCAGGGGTGAGTCCCCACAGGCATCCCGCACCCTCTGCCCCAGCACCTGATTTTCCTCCTCACCCTTCCCATCTCCTCAGGTGTCATTTTCTAACATCAGGAGTATATGAAGAGAGGCTTCATGGCTGACAGGGACCTATTTAAGTAAGTTTTAGGGGATAAACTGGGGGCTTCAGGGTGGCTTCATGTCATCCCAATTTGAATCAGGATAGCATGTAGCCAGCCCAAGAGGGAAATACTGGGGTTCTGGAAGGAGGTGGGTCTAAATCCCACTCAAGTGGGTTACTTTAACCCACTACAGCACAGGTTTTAGTCATGCCTGGAAGCACCCTTAGATGTTACTTGGCTGCACATGTTTCAATTTTCATCTGTGAAATATTGGAGGGTAAGTTTGGGTTTGGGTTTTGGGGTGTGTGTGTTTGTTTGGACTACTAGCCATGCTAGCTAGCCATTCTAGGAGCTGTAACCCAAAACATAATGACAGGAAACCTCTATGACAGTTACAAATTCACTTGAGACTGTTATGTATTCAGAATCCTTACATGACTCTTAGTTTAGTTTACTTATACTTATGTCCCACACAAAATTCTGGCCTGCATTTCAAACCGCTGGCCCTGGTATTTCAAAAGTTGATGTAAGCTTTGATATACTATCAAAGATCTCTGGAGCGAAACATATCCTTTCTATGTGTTCTACTCCAGAGTAAGCCAGAACATAGAGAAGTTATTTGTGTTGCTTTTTACCAGTTCCATCTAGTGAGAATGTTACTTTGAGATGGGCTCCAACTTTCCTTTCTGGGTGATAATCTTGGAATTATTTTGATTCCTGTGGGAAAACAATGCCCGAAACCAAAAATATGTGTGTGCTATGTCTTTGTAAAGAGAGAGAGAGAGAGAGAGAGAGAGAGAGAGAGAGAGAGAGAGAAGCTTACTTGCAAAACCTGCTCATTTTCTCCAGAGAAATCAGCACTTTTGGAGAACTACACATGGAGTATCTACCCAAATGATGGAAATGTGTCTGCTTCTCTGCAAGATAAACAAAAGAGAAATCTAACTGCTTTCCTTCGGTTTTATTGCTTTTCTAGCATTCCTATATGCTGCATCCCAAGTCCACATTCAACATCATGTATGAAGTGCAAGTCAGGGTGTTGCTTTGCTATGAGACTATGAGCTGGATGAGATTACACAGATAGCATCTCCATGCAGAAAAAAATCAGATGCTCCTTGGCCTTCACTGAATAAATTTACAAAGAAATAAATTTACAAACAAACAAACACACTTTTCTTTTCATCTCCACATCTTTGGATTTTGTTTTGTAGGTAGTTGGAGATCTGGTTTCCTTTAAGGAGTGAAAGAGACAGAATCCCCTGAGGTAATACACAGAGTACTGGGAGGTCTTGGTGACACAATTGAACTGGCACCAAATCAATGAAAACAAAACCAAGGAGGAAGAGAGAGAGATGTAATTAAAACATTATGTTAAAAACATCCAAATCCATAATTAAAAGATGCAAACTATTGTTTTGCTATACTAATTGTCTTTTAATTCTTCAGCAGTCAGCTGAATGGCATAAAAACCAAATGGCATAATATCCCCCAAATATCCATGTGAGTGGGCTCTCTGCTTCTAGCGTGATAAGAGTGTTTATATTCTAGAACAGAAGGGACTCTATGCTTTCATCTCTGTGTGAATAAAAGCAACTTGCCTCCAAGATAGTATGGAAAGAAAAAAAATGGTTTGTCTTCTGGTGAGCACAATTATAATCGGCTGTGTGCATGTACATGCCCATACATCTGGAGTCTAAATCCACCCTACTTTAATATCTTGCATTAATTTTGACAGACATTTTCAAAACATTAGTTCTAGATGTACTCTATTATCTTCAGACCTGTCTCCAGTCAAATGGAGTAGCACATTTCCAGAACAGTTATAGCAACCTGCAAGCCAGGGCTTGGAAGTAACGAATCACTTGTGACTAGTTATTTGGAGTAGGTTAACAATTATAAGAGCTACTAAACCAGTGCTATGGACTTCTAATTGATTTTTAATTAATTATACATATTCTAATTAATTATACATATTCTAATTAATTATACATATTTTGGGTTATAAATATTTTGAGGGCCTGTTTTCAAGATCCTTAAAAAAGAAATCAATCTGCAAAAAATTGTGATAAAACAATCTCAGGTGCAACTTCTTTTTAAATTCCAAGAAGCGATACGCATCTTTATATCTCAAGGGTTTTAATATCACTTCCTCTAACTGTCCCAATTTGACAGGGACAGTCCCAATTAATCCTCCATTGTTCCACTTTCTCAGATACTTTTAAACATGTCCCAGTTTGTCTCTCCTCCTTCCACTTTTCCCTTTTGTTCTCAGCTGACTTTAGTTGCTGCAAACTGAGTTCGGAATTACAAAAGTAGCTTGTATTGTTGAAAGCTTTCATTGCTGGAATCATATAGCCCGAAAAGCCTACAACAACCCAAAAGTAGCTTGTTCTCACTTAACAGTGGGGAGAAGAGGAGAGGGTGGAACCTTGTCTCAATTCTGAAATAATGCAATAGATAAGAAAACATGACCAGAAATTTGATGCAAAATGGAAGAATAGAAAGAAGCAATATTCTAGCTTTGAGGAGACATGATCATTTTCCAGTTCTTTTTCTGCGCTGTGATGTAAAGACCAATCCTCAGATCCTGTGTCACTTTGAAGCTGGGTATGTCCTAACTGAAGCTTTTACTGCAGACAATGAAGAGGGTATTTTATTCTTCTTTTCACATGGAGGAACATTGGAAACAAACACATTGTCTGAAGAACACAGACATTTGCTTAATGCTGCCACAATAAGAGTGCAGAGAGATTCAATTACCAGTAAAGGTCACACAGTGAATCAATGGCAGAACCAGCCTCAGAACCCAAATCTCTTGTTCTTCAAACCAGGCCTGGTAGATTCCTGCAGTTTCAACAAAGACTTCAATCAAAACACAAAACATCAAAGAGGAGGAAAACATTATTGGGGAGGAGAACTCTCCCTACAACAGATTGTATCCTGTGGCATTAATAACTTTAATTAATAACATTAATGACATCTTGGCACTTTATCTTTTGCATCTGCGTCAAAGACATTTATTGCCTTAGTGCCATATTCAATGGTTTGTAGGGGTGGGGGCCATATTTATTATATGGGCTATTTGGCTTCCCAGATCATAGGGTCTGGCTGTTCTTCTCCACTCCTCAAGAGGAATCACAGGGTGTTTCCAGATAGCCTCATAATCTGGGAGAAATAAGTGGGACAAAAAAATCATGATACCTGACAGCAAGTCCAAACACAAAAGTGTCAGTCCCATAAAGGGTCCCCCAGAATCTTGACACATTAGTTTGTAGATGATTTTAGAAATCCACAAAATGGATTGGGGACATCTGCCAGAAGTTTACTTTAAAAAAATTACTTTCCAAGATGTGTTGGACCTTACAAGTGCTGATGTGAATATAGGAATGTGCACACAAGCAGATTTCTTGTCATTATCTCTCCTCGCCTTCCTGTTGTCTTTGCTTTTTCCCTCTTGAACCTTTGGGGTCACTTGCCTGCCATGCTGATGCCATCTGTATAAATTCAAGCTCTGTTTAATTTCATAAACATCAGAACAAAGAATGGTTGCAGAGAGTTCTCATGTGGATTGCTTTCCAATTGTGCTTCCATTTCGCCACCTCTGTGTCCATGGCTCCATTTGTTTACAGTCCTTATCAGCTGTTTCAGGATTCAGTCCACACCAGCATAGAGGGACAGAGTGTTTTCCTTTAGTGCAGGGATATACAGCCATGCAAACATGCACATTTTGGGACCAAAATCAGGTTTTAAGCACACCTTTTTGACATGTGTTTTTTGGCTGTTAATGTAATCCAGCATGCATTTTCAGCAAATGTCATTTAGCTACCCCACTCCTCTTTTATCCTGGTTTCTTCTGCATTTTAGGGCCTGTGTAGAAGGGCCTTAGGATGATATTGCTGCTTTGAGGATCCCCCCCCAGTGTGTGTGTGTGTGTTTATCTAACTTGGATTTGAAAATAAATGAATGGAATACTCTGTGCAAATGTTTTTTGATGCGTAATGTGCCAATGACCATACCTGGTTGGCCCTTGTAATTTTGCCTTTGTAATGTCACCAGGGTCCACTCCTGTGACATCACAAGTAATCATTCCTGCATTTCAATATTTGGCACTGAAATCTTAGAGCCTGGGATACACTTGACTGGCCAACATTGTGGGCCAAACATTATGACCTCTTTCAGAAGATCATGTGGTAAAACAAACAGGTAGGTAGCCTCATGACACTAGCTCCTCCCTTAACCTAAACACTTTTGTATATACGTAGGTTCACTCAACTGAGAACCCTCGTGTTTACAAACATACTAACAAAGTACATAGATCAGACACAGGCTTTTGTAAGATGCTAATCTTCTGTATATGCATTAATTCTTATTCTTCTGAACATTTGCCATGTCAAATTATAGATCACAGATTGTAGATTTTACAGCCAAAACCTAAGCAATAGTGCTTAGGTTTCTCTTTGATAGGGTCTGGTATTGTCACAAAACATGTTACATTAAGCATCAACTACTGATTTTACATTAGAGTTGGGGGATCTGCTCTCATCTTCATTATCATCATCATCATTTATTATTTCATTAGTCGCCCTCCACCCGAGTGCTCTGGGCGACTTACATAAAAACAGGATAAAAGCAGAAGATTTATACATACAACAACATAAAAATTGATATTGAATTAAATGCTCTGCCAAAGAGCCATGTATTGAGTGCTTGCATAAAGGACCATAGGTCAAGCATGGCTCTTAAGTAAGGTGGAGCATCATGACATTATTGTAGGAAGAGGCAGATGGTGATGACATTGACAGGCCCTCTGCAAATGATGAGAAAGGTCAGTCAATCTGGAAGCTGTTTGACTGGTTAAAGGTAGGACTCTTCTGTGCAGATGTTGGCAGTGTTCACTCCAGTCCTCCTGGATGCATATAAACACTGCAGTTGTGATTCCAGCCAATTCTTCCTTTGGGTAATATTGCAGGTTGAGACTTCAATATCTGAAATACTTGGGACCAGATGTGTTGAGGATTTCTGATATTTTAATACTTATATTTGCATATATGTAGTGAAAGAGGGATGGGGGAGAAAGGGGGCTAGTCCAGCATCCACTGAGTTTTTCCTCAAAGAGTTCTGATAAGGAAAAGAGAGAAGCGGGGAGGGGGGGACTCTACTTACACAAGGCTCCTATAAAAAGCAGGCTTGCAGGTACTTCCCTATTATTGTCTTTTTAGCACAATAACCAGGATGGGAAAATCTTTTCCCTATCCATTTCATTTTTCATTCCCCAATAAGGTCTTTTTATTCCCCAAGAATGTCACGCTGCACTTACCCCTCATTGTCATTTTCAGGGCAACCACCTTGCCATGTGCCACCATTGGCTGGATGGAAGGCAAACCCAGAAGCATACAAGACTTTTGCTTATCACAGAAGCCTTGTATGCCCCCACCCTTTTGTTTCTTCTGCCAAAGCTCATTGAAGAAAAAAAATCAGTGGATGCTGGATATGTGAATAACCCCATTTTCCCAAAGGCAGAAGTGGAGGGGCTGATGGCAAAAAGTTTCAGTTTTGAACTTTTTAATTTTTTGATAAGTCAAGATCAATCTCTTTGAATTAATACAAATAGACATTCCTGCTAATGTGCTCACCAGGCCATTCTTGGGATATGAAGAGGACTGAGAAACAATTCTTTGGTTCTGAGTTGAGAGACACATCGATACAAAAATATTATTCACAATTTATCCCTTTGACTATAGTGCCTAAAGCTATTGCAGAAAGGAGACATATACCAAATGATTTCCCAATAATAATAATAAACATGTGGAAATATATCCCAGCATTTCCTGAAAGTGAATGATAAATGTCCCAAGGCTGTTGTGAGGTAACTAAGTGTAAAATGTATGTCAGAGGAAATTACACTGCACTATGAATTTGCAAAAAATGGCCATAACAAAATTTAGAAATTAAAACTTCAAAATCTTGACTTGGCACTTAAATGTCAAAACAATAAAATTAACTACAAAGTGGCAAATGCATTTTAACCTAAACAAGTGTAAAGTCATGCACATCGGGGCAAAGAACCCCAACTACACCTACCAATTGATGGGGTCAAAGCTTTCCGAGACAAACCAGGAAAGGGATCTCAGGGTTCTGGTGGACAGCTCAATGAAGATGTCAACCCAGTGCGCTGCAGCAGTGAAAAAAGCAAATTCTATGCTTGGCATGATCAGGAAGGGAATCGAAAATAGGTCGTCAAATGTTGTATTGCCTCTCTACAAATCTATGGTGAGGCCACATCTGAGTACTGTGTACAATTCTGGTCACCGCACCTCAAGAAGGATATAACGGAACTGGAAAAGGTACAGAAAAGGGCAACAAGAATGATCCAAGGGATGGAGCAGCTCCCTTACGAAATCAGGTTGCAACGCCTTGGTCTTTTCAGCCTTGAAAGACGGCGTTTAAGAGGTGACTTGATCGAAGTGTATAAAATCATGCATGGGATAGAAAGGGTGAATAGAGAAAAAATATTTTCTCTGTCACACAACACTAGGACTAGGGGACTAGGGAAATATTTCTTCACCCAGAGGGTCATTGGGTTATGGAACTCACTTCCAGAGGAGGTTGTGACAGCTGTCAGCCTGGACAGCTTCAAGGCAGGATTAGACAGATTCATGGATACCAAGGGAATCAGTAGCTACTGAAATGGACATCCAAGTGCCACCTCTGTGTTGATGGAGGCAGGCAGGATTTCCCCGGGGTACTGGTTGTGGGGGGTCGGGAGCAGGTGAGGGTTTTGCCCTCCTTTCTGCTAGAGATCCCTGTGTACAACTAGTGGGCCACTGTGTGACACAGAATGCTGGACTAGATGGGCTGAGGCCCGATTCAGCATGGCTCTTCTTATGTTCTTATGTTCTTATGTTCTAACTAGGATTAAAAATTTATTTGGATATTACTTACACTGACAACAATGATCTCCTCCTACCATATCCAGAGAATTCACAGATAAAGTGGCTAATATTTTGGCAAATACACCATTCATATTGCAAAAGAATTTCCTCATAAAAAATCAAACACAATAATCAGCACATGTCCACACCATGTATACCAAAAGTGTATTTATTAAAATTATCCATACACTTTTATTCATTTAATATGTCGCAGAGGTCTTCAAACTTAAAAGATCATGGTAGAAACAATAAAGATGTGTTTCATTGAAACCAGACAAAAGAAAAGCAATGCCAACCAGAAGATCAAGATACATGTGCTCTGATAAAACATGTTGTTTTGTTAAATGCCAATACAGAACACTTTCAAGTACCCATGACTTGTTTTTCTTACAGATTTTATGAAGACATAATTGGTCTTGCCATTTTCACAACAGGTAAGAATTATTTGACCCAGTTTCAAGGCCAGCATAGATAACAAGCATCTAGGGCCACTATAATTTACCAAAGCGGAAGACAAGAATTTGTCTTACTGACCAATACAGAAGCCTGGTTTCATCTACTGTATGCTTTTTATCTAGATTTCTAGTGAGGAAAGGCAAATATTGATTATTCATTTCCCTTATTCAAGTGTGTGTGTGTGTGTGTGTGTGTGTTTGTGTGTTTAAAGTACTACTCTAGAAACAAGATAGTTATTTGGATAGATAGTACAACACTCATATCTATGAGGAATACATTTCCAGACTTCGCATGGATATATAAAACTATGGACAATAGGAAATCCTATTGAAATAAAGGGCTTCTGGCCCAAGAATACACAGAGTTATGTTGGAAAAGCTAGAAGGACATATTTGGTCAGATTTGGATAAATGGAGCTATGGCTAACAGTCATTCAGATTATTGTACTACATTGTGCTTGTCCAAACCTTCTTCCTTCTGAGGAAGGTGTCATTGCTGGCTTAGCAAATATTCTCATTCAGCCAAGTAATATGTCTGTTCAAAATTATTTGTCTTGCTCTATGAACTCTCCTTAGCTGATATGTGTCACTTCATGCACCCATGGGCAGTTATGGCTCCTACAAATAAAGAAAATAACAGCATCCTCATACTTTCAGTTGCCTTTTCCAAGAAGTACAAAATTTGCAGTCTGAACTATAATCTTTCCTATGCACATCTAAGACTTGACTGATGTATGTCCTTCTGTTTACATTATTTGGGCTGTTTTTGAGACAGTCTGAAGTCCGGCTTGTTCCTGAAAAGTTGGCATCATAAGCAATAAATAATATATGAGAAGGCCTTGAATTTTTCCCCTCTTTCCAACGTACTCCAATGCTGTTTTGTCCCTGCCACGTAGGGTGACTTGGTTTTTTTAAAGACCTCCCCCCTGCAGCTGTCAGATGTTAACAATTTTCATCTGCTGTTGCTGTGAGTTGGTTTTGAACTTTTAATGCAAACAATGTCTGAATTGGAGAGGCAAACACTTTGTTGGTGAGAGAAACTTCAAAGGATTTCAAAGACAAAAACAAGGACAACAGAAACCGAACCCCATGCTTGATAAAGCAGCATAAAACAAGAGCTAAATAAATAAAGAAACAGCCTGGAAAAGTGAAAGCCAAATAAATAACAACAACAGCACCAGCAGCCCCAAAATTAAATATCAAATATCAGTGGTTATGTAGAGAACAGGAGGTGAATGGGTGGCAGAGCCTACGAACTGTTATTTTCAGATGTTCCAGATGATAAAAGATAGCAAAAGATCATTATGAAAGTAATGTTTTTGAGATCTGAAGGAATAAAATCATGTCAGAGTTCATAGAATCATATAAGAGATGGAAGAGACATCGTGGGCCATCCAGTCCAACCCTTTGCCAAGAAGCAGGAAAATCACATTCAAAGCGTCCCTGGCTTTGTCTGAAAGCCTTCAAAGAAGAAGCCTCCACCACATTCTGGGGCAGAGAGTTCCACTGCTGAAGAGCTCTCATAGGAAGTTCTTCCTCGTGTTCATGTGGAATCTCCTTTCCTGTAGTTTGAAGCCACTGTTCCACATCCTAGTCTCCAGGGCAGCAGAAAACAAGCTTGCTCCCTCCTCCCTATGTCTTCCCCTCACATATTTATACATGGCCATCATGTCTCTTCTAAGCATTCTCTTTTGAAGGCCAAACATGCCCAGCTCTTTAAGCCACTCTTCATAGGGCTTGTTCTCCAGACCCTTGCTCATTTTAGTCGCCCTCCTCTGGACACATTCCAGCTTGTCAACATCTCCCTTCAATTGTGATGCCCAGAATTGGACACAGTATTCCAGATGTGGTCTAACCAAGGCAGAATAGAGGGGTAGCATGACTTCCCTGGATCTAGACACTATACTCCTATTGATGCAGTCCAAAATCCCATTGGCTTTTTTTGCTGCCACATCACATTGTTGGCTCATGTTTAACTTGTTGTCCACAAAAACTCCAATATTCAAGCCATTGATTACCAAGAGGAAAAAGCTCTTTGTATATTTGTTAATTATAGTTCTAGCAACACCAGTTTGCCTTCCCACTAAAGAGAGGTGGCCCATCTCTCAGTAGAAACTCCCTTTCAGATAAATTCAAAAGCACACAAAGACCTTTTCTTTGGGTGGCTCTCAGAACTACTTCAAATAATATTTTTCCTCTGTAATTATAGGCCATAATTCTGCTGCTGACATAACACTGGCATAGTCATCTATTGTGCAAGCCTATATATTCTTTTAGTTATAACAGAAAGAGATATTTCATACCTTGTTGCACAGTGATTCTCACTAGAGCAATGGAAATTTTCACTGGCAAAACATGCCCCCATTTAGTACTCAAGTGTAGGATTACCACCTGTCCCGTATTATACAGGATGTCACGCATTTTTGCTGTGAATTTCGTGTCTCATATTTTTAGCTCCTGTCCTATATCGACAGGACAGGTGGGAGCAGGAGGCCAGGCCAGGCCAGCAGTGAGGAAGGAAGGAAGGGAGAACTCTACGAGAATGCCCGGTAGCTGCCTCTCTCCCCACACAAACACCGGGCCTGGTCCGGCTTACTCACCCGAGCCAACAGTGTCACCATCTTGGCGCCTTCCCTGGCCACTCTAGCCCTCCCTCTTGAGCATAAAGAGAGGCGAGCGCAGAAGGGGAGCAGAAGGGGGAGGGGTGATTTGGTTGGGAGTGACGGACCAGAAGAAACGGGCCTTCCTGGAAGGGAGGGCAGTAGAGGTGGGATGGCGGCAGCAGAGAGAGGGAGCCAGAGTGAGGTTCTCACACATGGCCGCTTGTGTCTTGGGCCTGCTGGGGATTCTGGGCCATGCGTAATGGTCGCAGCAGCGGTGGAGGTGGAGGAAGCCACATGAGAGGGGATCGGGTGCCGGGTCCGCGGAAGCAGCAGTGGGAGGTTTCCCTGGGAGCGCGGGGGGGAGGGGGAAAGGAAGCCATGTGAAGTGTCCCTTATTTTTTGTGAAAAATCCCATATTTTAGGTAAATGTCCCTTATTTCTTATATGAAAAAGTGGCAACCCTACTCAGGTGAGCCCAGCTCGTGTTCAGCTGCAGTTCCACAGACAGGAGAAAATAACTGACACTGTCCACATAGATCGCCAACAGGTCCTTGGGCTTCCTCTTTTGCTTCCAGTAGATTGCTTCCAGCAAATAACAACAACAACTTTATTTTTATACCCCACCTCCATCTCCCTGAAGGGACTCAGGGCGACTTACACATGGGACAACATGTCCACAGAATATCAAAACAATGCAATCCATTAAAAACAAAAATAAATGATTAAAATAAAACATAGCAAGCATAACAATAAAATAAAACACAACTTAATAAAACATAAGGGTATAAAACAGCAGCATTAAAAACTCACTCAAACAATACACAACAAAAACCAATAACCAGAATACTAAGATGGGCATGATCAGGGTATAAAGAGGACTAGGCCTGGGATAGTACAAAACAGTGTAGTATAGGGCCAGGGGATTGGAAGAAGTGCAGAGAACAGGCTACTGTCTGCAGGGGCGGTCTGAGATAATTTCGCATGGCAGGCGAAAATTATTTCAGCGCCCCCCAACATAACTTTTGGGCCCCGGGCCTTACCTTGCGTTCTCCCACGCGCCCGCCCTCTGCAACGCCCGTGCGTGGGGCCGGCAGCGGGCACCAGGAAGTGCTAGGAGGCCTTATCTCCGCGCGCCTGCGCTGTGCCTACACAGCTCCGTTGGCACAGCGCCTGCGTGCGGAGGCCGACGCCGTCCGTGTTGCTGCTGCGTCGCCCGCCCGCGCGCATGCGCTGTCCCTACGGAGCTCTCTTGAGCTCCATAGGCTGCGCCGCGCGCCTTCATCGCCCTCCGCGCATGCGCTGTGCCTCTGAGCTCTCTTGAGCTCCATAGGGACAGCGCATGCTTGTAGGAGGGCGCGCGCGCATGCGCTGTGCCTACGGAGCTCAAGAGAGCTCCGTAGGGATAGCGTCTGTAGCGTGTCCCCATCCACGTGCATGCGCTGTGCCTACAGAGCTCTCTTGAGGTCCGTAGGCACTGCGCATGCACGCGGAGGGCAGCGCGCGTGCGCTGTGCCTACGGAGCTCAAGAGAGCTCCGTAGGCACAGCGTACTGCGCATGTGCAGTGCCTACGGACCTCAAGAGAGCTCCGTAGGCACTGTGCATGTGCGTGGAGATTTACGTGGCGCATGTGCAGTGCCTACGGACTTCTCTTGCGGTCCGTAGGCACTGTATCTTGCGTGGCTCCCGCGCAGCGCAGCGCAGCACAGCGCAGCAGCAAGGCGGGTGTCGCCGCGGCGCCGCAGGGCGGCGCCTCACGATGGCGCCCCACCCCTCAGCGTCCAAGATGGCGCTCTACGCGCGTGGGCCGCGTAATGGCAAAGACCGCCCCTGACTGTCTGGCAAGCTAGGGGCTGGGCATTCATAAGTAGGGAGGGACTAGTCATTCTCAAATGCTTGTTGAAACATCCAAGTTTTCAGATCCTTATGAAAGGAGGACAGTAAAAAAAACTTGCCTAATCTCCCTGGGGAGGGCGTCCCAAAATCAAAGGGCCACAACCGAGAAGGCCCTCTCCCTCGCCCCTACTAACCGTGCTTGTGACGATGGTGGGAGCGAGAGGAGGGCCTTCTTAGTGCATCGTAGAGCCCGTGCTGGCTTATAGGGGAAGATACGGTCACAAACATAGGTGAGGCCCAAACTGTAGGGCTTCATAGGTCATAACCTGCACCTTGAATTGGGACCGGAAACTTATTGGCAGCCAGTGGAGCTGCTTTAATAGCGGTGTTGTGCACAAAATACAGATGCCACAGGAACACATCATCTGTTCTCTCCAATATTGCCTCCAGTTGCTGACCAGCCATCCCCTGCCCAAATCCCATACAACAATTGGCCAGGAGGCCAATCTGCCTACATCTGCATAATTTATTGCCTTTAATATTTTATTTTATTAAAATTATATGCATTGTTTTGACTTATTTCAATTTTATTATAAGCCACTCTGAGGTCTTTTTGATATGAGTAAAATATTCAAATAAATGAATGAATAAATAAATTTAAAAGTGATCCTATGAGGAGTATATTTGTGAACACATGCCTTCAAAACTGTTAGGAGCATGTTGTGTTTTTTTGTGTGTTTTTTGGGGGCAACTTTTCCAGGAATGCAGCCAACTAAGCTGAGAGGTTCAAATGGATTCTCATGTGCACAAAATTGTATACTAGAAGAGTTTTTAGCAAGCTGGCAAAGGGAAGAACTTCAAAAAAAATCGATGACCTTGGGAAAGGGAAGTATGGCAAAAAAAAAAGCTCTGGTGAAGAAGCCATACAATCTGGGAATTCCCAGATCACTGAATCATTGGGATGACAATGAATTGCTTGGCAGACTGCATTACAAGAAACTTAATACATTGGGTTTGTTAATGAGAGTCATTAGGAATTTTCAAAAATTGTTCTGATTGATGATAATCTCTGAAAAGTAATTTTATAATGCCTTGATGACTGCTCTGCTCCCATCCACCCACGGATTGCTTTTAGCGTTTAGCTTGTCAGCTTCAAGTGAATTTATGACTTGGCACTGAGTGTAGCAAAATGCAACGTCAATTAAGAGGATCAGATCCTGAAAAGGAGAAAGTATGACATGAGTAAATGCCTAGAGGTACTCTTGCACTTCTCATTTGCTCTCTGCCAGACAGGCTTTTCATCCCAATCACTATGAAGACCGTTTCCCCATAAAGAAAGAAGAGTCTGGTTATTAACACCAGGAGCCCCTGGTGTTAATAACCAGACAGGAGCCCCTGGTGTTAATAACGCAGGGGTTAAACCCCTGTACCGGCAGGACTGAAGACCAACAGGTTGCAGGTTCGAATCCAAGGAGAGTGCGGATGAGCTCCCTCCATCAGCTCCAGCTCCTCAAGCGGGGACATGAGAGAAGCCTCCCACAAGGATGGTAACACATCAAAAAAACATCCAGGCATCCCCTGGGCAATGTCCTTGCAGACGGCCAATTCTCTCACACCAGAAATGACTTGCAGTTTCTCAAGTCGCTCCTGACATGACCAAAAACAATTAGCAGCAGTATATCAATAGTTCCATCCACATTATATATATATATATATATATATATATATATTTCAATATGTTTAGCAATTGTAACTGTTTTGATTATTGGGTTGTTGTAAGTTTTTCAGGCTGTATGGCCATGTTCCAAAGGCATTCTCTTCTGACCTTTTGCCTGCATCTATAGCAGGCATCCTCAGAGGTGGTGTGTTTTTGTGATTTTCAGCTTCTGAATGAGTTTGACCTGAACCCCCACCCGACCCACCCCTTCCTGCTATATGAAATCTGTGTGTCCTACTGAAAATAAAGAAACCAATGGCATCTCTGGAGGGTCATAAGATAAAATGTTTCCTGAATGAACCTACTCTCAAATTACTCTCTCTCTCTCTCTCTCTCTCTCTCTCTCTCTCTCAAAGTGAGGAAACTAGTGTGTTGGGGTGTGTGTGGTGATAATGAAAGACAATCTGGTGAGATTGAAAATAATCCAACAAAACATCTTCCTATGAGGCCTTAGAATCTTATGAAGTTGCATTGACACTAATCATAAAATGTTTCCATTTATGCTTACATTGTTGTTATGTGCCTTCAAACCATCTCTGCCATATGGTGACCCTATTCTTTCTTGGCAAGGGGATTTTCCATTTCCTTCCTCAATGGTTGGCAGAATGTGACTTGCCCAAGGCCACCCAGAGAGTTTCCATGGCTGAGTAGAGCCTCAAACACTAGTCTCGTAGAGTCCTAGAGTAACATTTAGTCACTCTACCACACATGCTCATGCTGATACATGCTGGCCATTTCCAGGATTGGCCTTCCATGAGACATATAGCAAAGGTGTAGGACACCTCCAATGGGAGATGCACCTGACTGATTTCAGAATTCCCCAACCAACATCACATCTCACCACAGACTTTATGTGTATCATTTTCAGGATGCTGAAGATGTTGCAATAGGGAGTCCATTTCCATAAGCAGCCCAGATGAACATGCCTAAATCTGGAACCATACCAATGTATTAATTGTGGGCAGTTTACAGCTTTTCAGATGTTGGATTTAAAATCCCATAATCCTTCAATAATGTGATATATTAACTAGGAGTTGATGGTATGTACAGTTGGTGATGTCTGTAGGGATGTCTTGCTTACCCATGGCCTCTATGTTAAGATTTTCTTTTAAAGAAGGCTCTCTCATTATGTTAAACCTTTGGCACATAGATTTGACATTGTCCGTCTTTATGGCGAGGGTTCCTGCTGAGTTCAGTTATATTCAGCAGAAGCCAGCTCAAGATGTTGTAACACCAGGTTTTCACCATATTCTGATTCTCTGAAGGAGGCTGTCAGGTATCCCTGGCAACATCCCGTTGGTGTGGTTTCATCTGCCAGTATCACCACACCCTAAGATTTCTTACACATTCAAAATAATCAGTTCAGTCCTGCCACTCCTATTAACCCTGAGTAAGATCTGAGCCCCAAATGTGTAATAACGCAGTATCTACAACTATATCACAGAACTGACAAATTCTACAGCAACTGATTTGGAAATAAGGAAATGCTTTCTGGGAGTCAACCTATTTCTGGCTAGCACATTGTTTCATTCAGATAGCACAATTTCAGATATGCTTTCAAGTATTCACTTATATTTGTAAGATTCCAAAATGGAATAAATACGCATTACTAAATATCAGTAACAGCTAGAAAAGATATTTAGGACTAGATTTGACGAAGGCACACAAAGAGCATTTTCAGAGGGCAAGCTCAAATTTAGATCACGATTGTGACATTTGGGAATTTGGAAACTGGGAAAAGATTATAATACTTAGTCAGATAGAAGGCAGTAGAAAAAAAGGAAGGCAGTATTCCAGATCAAGGAGACCATAGGACCTAAGAAGGGCTCTTGATGATGAGATGACTTGAGGTTTCTCATACATGGAGAATCATTAAAGATTGAAGTTAGTTTGATGATAGTTAACAACAACAATGAACAAAGTACCTCTTTTTAGGTGCATGTTAGATGACTTCATGTTGTAGCAGGCAGGTGTCCATGTCCATTCCCTTCCATATGGAGCAGACTAGCAGAGTCTCAAAAAGAGATACAACAGCCTTGTATCTCTAAAGTGTACTTCTAGATCAGGGGTCCTCAAACTAAGGCCTGGGAGCTGGATATGGCCCTCCAAGATCATTTACCCGGCCCTCGTACAGGGTCAACCTAAGTCTGAAATGACTTGAAAGTACACAACAACAATCCTATCTCATCAGCCAAAAGCAGGCCCACACTTCCCATTGAAATACTAATAAGTTTAAATTTGTCAAAATTGTTCTTCATTTGAATTAGTGTATTGTTTTTAAGTATTTTTTGCACTACAAATAAGATATGTGCAGTGTGCATAGGAATTCATTCATGTTTTTTTCAAATTATAATCTGGCCCTCCAACAGTTTGAGGGACTGTGACCTGGCCCTCTGTTTAAAAAGTTTCAGAACCCCTGATCTAGATAATGGCAATCTCAAATCTAGAAAAAGATCTTACCAGAATTAAACATACTTCTCAAAGTTAAGTGCAGTCTGCCTGTATTGTGACTTGGAGGCTGACTAGTGAGAAAATAGACCTCTTTTTGAAAATTATTTTATTAATTATTTGACACAATTTAATACAATCAGAAAATATACATTAAAAATAATGAAACATGTCTAGATCCATATTCAAATTGCAACTTGTGGAAAATAATCGTAACATACTTTACCATTCACTAGAATTCAAGACATTTTCAAAGCAAAATCTGTGCAAACTATTCTTAACTAGAGTTATTGGTTACTATGTTTTAGGAAAAACTGCTTCAATCTGGATAATAGCAATAATACCACCTGTTACTTGCCCCCCCCCCCCACCTCCCATATCATATGCAAAAATCCTAGTTTAAATTTTTAAAATGGCTCCCAGTAAGGCAGGAAATATATCTTCACGATCAAGAGAATTTCAAAATATGTCTACACACAGCATGATTTCACATTAATAAAAAAATAACCCCATAAGAATGGAAACACATATTAAATCATTTTCTTGTGATTTGAGGTTTCTGACTGTTTTACGTACACAAGTATGGATAACTGTAAAAAAAATCAATTTGCATAAATTGAAAGACGTTTAAAATCATAATCAAATTTTTCATTAACATTATTCCATCATATTTAACCTTTTCAGGACGCACTTATTTCTAATTTGTACAATTCCAGTTTGTACAAATAGCAATAGGTAAAGGTTTTCCCCTGACATTAAGTCCAGTCGTGTCCAACTCTGGGGTGCGGTGCTCATCTCAATTTCTAAGCCAAAGAGCCGGCATTCTCCGTAGACACCTCTAAGGTCATGTGGCTAGCATGACTGCATGGAGTGCTGTTACCTTCCCGCTGGATGAGTACCTATTGATCTACACATATTTGCATGTTTTCAAACTGCTAGGTTTGCAGAAGCTGAAACTAACAGCAGGAGCTCATGCCGCTCCATTACATGTTTCTTTTTCTTCAAATATTGTTTTCCTTTCCCTCTTCTTTTTTCTCCTTTCCTTTCCTTTCCTTGACAACCATTCATAATACCTTTTCCAAGCACAAACTTAACATTCATATCTCAAAGAGTTTTGCCATAATACATATACTACGGAAAAGAAAGTCAGATCAAATAGCTCCAAAGGAGTCTTCATCATATCTTTCTTTAGGAGGAAGATAAACAATAATAACAATAAGCATATAACAATAATATAAATTAATTTTTATACCCCGTCTCCATCTCCCGGAAGGCATGTGGGTGGCTTACGAAGGGACAAACCCAGAGAGCATAGACTTAAAAACATAACACAATAAGATAAAAACAAAACAAAACCAAACAAAAACATATCACAATAAAACATAACATCATAAAAACAGTACCATGCAAAGCGATAAAAGAGCTGAGTTCAGAGGACTCTGAGTTTGTTCAACTTTCTAGACAAAGCTAAGGGAAAGTGCAAAATCCAGTAAGACAGGGCTGGGAGAATAATGTCCTTGGGCATTAAAATGTCTGGATTATAGAGCAGAGGGCCATGCTAAAGTGCCGGAATTTAGGTAACATTGGACCAATTCTTTGGAACTGCCTAGTCAAAGGCACAGCGAAACATCCATGTTTATAGGTTCTTCTGGAAGGTGGACAGGTTAGATGCCAGTCTGATCTCCCTAGGAAGAGAGTTCCAGAGCTGGGGTGCCACCACCGAGAAGGCCCTCTCCCTCGTCTCTACCAACAGTGCTTGAGATGGAGGTGGAAGCGAGAGAAGGGCCTCCCCAGATGATCTTAGGGCTCATGTTGGTTCATAGGGGAAGTTGTGATTGCGAAGGTAGGCAGATAAATTAAACAATGTGATGAAAATTTAGATTTTATAATGGTCAAACTTGAAATCCCCACATTGAAATAGTATTTCCTTCTAGAAACCTTTTGAAGCATTCCCATTCTTTCCTAAACTCTAAAAGGTCTTTTGACCGGAGTTATCCCATTTGCCGAGTTATCTCTTTTTCCAACAATGATTCTAGCAGGCTACATTTTTAAGTGCCAAGATTAAGAATCACTCCCAGGGCTGGTCCACAATGATTTGCTACTTACAACATGGCATAAGATGGTATTTCTTACATTGTGTCCATTCATACGTGAACTAGATTTGCAGTTGCATTTTGTTTCAGCATTGGCACCAGTCTCCCCCCACACCTGAGGGCAGCAGATGGACCATGTGGTGTGTGCGCAGTCCTCTAGTCAAGGGGAATTATTGGGGGGGGGGGGGTGCTCCTTTCCCTCCATGGCATCTGCCACCTGAAGCAGTTGCCTAATCCTGCCTCTAGGTAGACGCAGCCCTTTTCGTTCCAAAAGCAAAGTCAAATTAAGGATGGTGTCTTCAGACTCTCCTGAGAGACTGGCGATTGGCTTTTGGTACTAAGCTGTGTTATCGCTGACTGCTTATGTACCTCTTGCATGCAGTTTGTATTCTTCCAAGCATGTCTGATCCTCTCTTGCTCAGACAGTTTAATGTTAAATGAGTCCGTCTCTTGCAAGATTTTCAAAGCTTCCCGGGATTTATATTTCTGTGAATTACAACAAAGAGATTCCCTCTCCACCTGTCTCCACAATCTGTCTGGGGTATAATTAGATCAATGCTAACCTGTCGAGCCCTTTCATTTATTTTATTTTTTTTAACATTTCATATGACCACTTCTTTAACCCCTAAACATTATGCCATTGATGTTGATATTAATAGAAATCAATGCATCTATTTTAGTACAGTATTTACATTATTCCCCCTGTTCTATTTTTTTCTCTCCGTGTTGTTGCTACAATATCCTTCCTGCACTGATGCTGGCAAGAGTTGTGCTATTGATTTAACTGACCAATGTTTTGGCCATCACCTTCATATTCCTCCTACACCAATTAGGGGCAAGAATTGGCCTCATAAATGCATACCTTTCTACCAGACAATGTGCATTTCTTCCACATTTTGTTGTAAGATTCTGCAATTGCCTTAGAGGAGGTTGTCAGGATGAAGTACAAGAGGTAAAAGATGAAGTTTAGTGTGAAATCACAGCTAGTAAATAGAATATCACAATAGAAGGTTCCATTGTCTCATAGCATGATTGGGGGTGTATATGTGAAGGGATTGCCCCATAGTCTTGGGGAATGCTCCATGTGTACATTGAGAAGCATACACAGAGGAAAGAATTTGCCACCAAACCTGAAAGGAAGCAAAGATTTCATGTGTATGTGTGTGGCTTCCCTGTTGGGTGTGACGAATTGTCTTACTACTTCATCACACTAGAGAATTACTCCACTTGAAATTGGGTTGCTGTCTCCTGCAGAATTCCGAAGTTTGTAGTTTAGGGAGGAGACTTTAACAGCCTCACTAAACTACAAATCCCACAATTCTGTAGGAGGCAGAAACTGGATTTAAAGTGGATTAATTCTCTAGTGTGATGAGATCATTAATTTTGATTCCACATTCTAAAGCACTAACTAAGGTGTTGAGTAGTATCCCAAAGATAGGATCATCACCTTTAGGGGAAAATCCATTTCTACTCCATTTCCAAGCACAATTCAAAATGCTGGTCTTGGCCTATAAAGCCCTATATGGTTCTGGCCCAGCTTACTTGTCTGAACGTATCTCCCTTTACGCTCTACCTCGTAGCCTAAGATCATCCAGGGAGGTCCTGCTCTCAGTCCGGTCACCTTCGCAAACGCGTTTGGAGGAGACGAGGGACAAAGCCTTCTCGGTTGTGATCCCTCGTCTGTGGAACTCGCTCCCCAGTGAGATTAGGTCGTTTTCATCTCTCCTTTATTTTAGGAAAAACTAAAATCATGGTTCTGGGACCAGCTGTTTGGACAGCAGGCATGACAGTACTTTGGAGGTTGAACTGGACTGGAAATGGCTATATGGCTGATAATAATGTTTTAAATTGTTTTTAACTTACTGTTTTATTTACTGTTTTAAATTTTTGTCATATATCTTATAATAGTTTTGTACATTCTGGCATTGAATTGTTGCCAGTGTAAGCCGCTCTGGGTCCCCCCTCGGGGGTTGAGAAGGGCGGGGTGGAAATGTTGGAAATAAATAAAAAAATAAAATACAGGATGGATTTTCTTCACCAATAATATTCAAGCATATCTTAGGGCAGCTATGGTCCAGTCTATTGTCCTTCAAATAATTGTCCGAGTGCAATTTCTAGGGTATTTATATATAATCCAATAAGGCTGGGCAACTCTGGTGGTTGTATGTCTTTTTTTATAAAAAAAAAAAAAAAAAGCTCTCAATCAGACAATAAAAAATGAAGATGTTTCCCATCAATTGTTCCATTAGTTGTTCCTTTCTGCCAAACAAATCTGAATATTTCTTTCTGCCATTTTGCAAAGGATATCTAATTTCTTGTGACTGGAATAGTTCAAAAATAGAATAAAAGTCTTGGCAAACATTTGCTTTTATTACTGCAATTCTACCCCAAAAGGATAAATTTAACTTTATCCATTTTTCTAAATCTTTTAACTTTTCCCAGATCTTTTCATAATTTTGAAATAATAGACTCTCATACTTTATCATTGTAAATCTCAACTATTTAATTGCAGCTTTCTCCACTTTTAAAATGGAAAGCAGATAATCATTTTCTTTTATCACAGTTCACTTTAAACCCAGAACATGTCCCAAACACCTTTTTTTTTCAAAAAAAGCCTTCATTGAGTCCAACCAGTTTTGTGTCATTGTCACGTGATCATCCACACAAACCCTCAAATTATATTGTTCTTTTATTTTAACCTTCACTGTTTTGAGTCCGTCAACTTGTTTGAGATCTCTTCTAGAAGCCCTGAGTATTGGCCAGGCTGGCTGAGACTTCTGCAAGTTGGAAGTACAACAACATCTGATTGAGAAGCACAGATCTACATGAACACACCAGAAGAATTTAATCAGATATATGCCGATATCATCTGGCTTTAATGCCCTTTTACGTGAGATGAGATAATCGGTAGTCTGAACAAGAGTCTGGGCATAGTAATACACTGAATGAGAGAAAATGGGATGAAATACAATTCATATAAAACAAAAGTACCACTACTGGGTAGTTTGCCAGCTTGAGTTGTGTGTCTCTTCCAGTTTTGCTCAACCTGGGGGTCGGGACCCATTGGGGGGGGGTCCACGAAGGGTTATCAGTGGAGTCACCAAAGACTATCAGAAAACACAGTATTTTCTGTTGATCATGGGGGTTCTGTATGGGAAGTTTGGCCCAATTCTATCACTGGTGGGGTTCATAATGCTCTTTGATTGTAGGTGAAATATAAATTCCAACAACAACAACTCCCAAATGTCAAGTCTATTTTCCTCAATCTCCACCACTGTTCACATTTGAGCATATTGAGTATTCATGCCAAGTTTGGTCCCGATCTATCATTTTTTGAGTCCACATGCTCTCTGGATGTAGGGGAACTAACACTCCAAAACTCAAGGTCAATGCCCACCAGACCCTTTCCAGTATTTTCTCTTGGTCATGGGAGTTCTGTGTGCCAAGGTTGGTTCAATTCCATCATTGGTGGAGCTCAGATTGCTCTATGATTGTAGGTTAACTATAAATCCCAGCAACAACAACTCCCAAATGACAAAATCACCCCCCCCCCCATCCCACCAGTATTCAATTGTGGACGTATTGGGTATTTGTGCCAAATTTGGTCCAATGAATGAAAATACATCCTGCATATCAGATATTTACATTATGATTCCTAACAGTAACAAAATTACAGTTATGAAGTAGCAATGAAAACAATTTTATGGTTTGGGGTCACCACAACATGAGGAACTGTATTAAGGAGTCGCAGCAATAGGAAGATTGAGAACCACTGCTCTATTTGGATGGAGATTGTTTTCCTCTAGTTATCCATCCTCTGGTAACCTCCCCTTTCGATTCCTACTGTGTGTTATGTTTTGAAAAAGTGGAGAAAGGTCATTAAGATCTGTTGTTGCCTGGAACCAAATATACAATTGTCTGCTAGGATTTGGTTACAGGACCCCCAAAGATACAGAACATCATGGAAGCTCAAGACCCATTATAACTAGTGGCATTGTAAAATTGCGCCCCTTGTAAAATTGTGCTTTATGAATTTTTTGTTACATTTTCAAGCCATGGATGGTTGAATCCGTGGATATAGAGGACCAACTGTATTATGCCAGTACTCTGGATTTTGCGGTGGCTGTCTGGTTTGTTGCAAACTCAGCTCAAAACTCTAAACCAGGGGTGAGAATTGGGAGACTTCCCAAATGTTTTGAACTACAAATCCCAGAAGCCTTGGTCTGCATAGCCAGTGTTAAGGAGCGCTAGGAACTGCACTTGGAGGGTTGAAGCATTCCAATCCATTTTCTGCAATTTTACAAAACAAGTTCATTTTTATATTCCTTCCCAAACCCTAAGGCCTTTTCTGAAGCTCCTCCTTGGTGGTCCCACCTAAAGATTAAAGAGATTTAGTAGTTACTAGATTAAAAGTCTTTCTAGTGACAAAATACTGATTGAGGTACACCTTCCCCTAAGAAGCTTGTCTGGCACCTAGATTATCAACATTTCCATGGTTAGTGGAGACTTTTTATTCTCCATTTTTTAAAATCTCAAAATGTTGTTTTAAAAAGGATTACTACTTTCCAGAACTTTGGACTGCTTTTGTTATCTGAATTTCTTTTTATTTTAGTTTTATCCTGCGGCTGTTTTCATATGTTCTAAATGTTACATTCTGTCTTGTTTTACTGTTATAGTCTTAGATTTTATGGTCTTAACCTTTGTTTGTGAACTGTCCAGGGAGCTGTAGCTCTTGCTTAGGACAGAAATGTTGTTCATAAAACAAAACAAATCAGAGTAAATATAAAATCAGAAACTTGCCTGTTGATTTAAGAACACACCACTTTCTCTGAACTGAATGTTAGCTTGAGCATTGTTGACCATTTTCAGCAGCCTCTGTTTACATGGATTCATAGTTATAGATCTGCTTCTCATCACTGGTTAGTATTTCTAGTTGTTCTAAGGTTAGCATGCACTGTGGCCTTAACATTTTACAAATAGTGCCCTACCATGGTTCTTGTATTTATGAAACCATATGTCTTATAGTAATGAAGATAACTACTCACATCATGAAATCATTAGTTTTCTTTGAAAAGAGATTGACTCTTTGTATTTGACGTTCTTGGATTTTTGCTTTTTTTCTTTTCATTTTTTTTGTACATTCAGTGTTCTGGTACAGCTTTTCTTTTTTCTTTTTTTCTTTGTCTTTTGCACTTATGCAACCATTTTTTTTATTAGTAGCTTTGTTAATGCTTCCACAATGTGTCTTCATCGCTGTAATAATAGAAAAGATATTTGGAAAGATCTAAGCAGATATACAATGCATGTAGCTCCTGGAGTCTCATCGGTATACCAAACCCTATCAGAATAGAATTGACACACAAGGGTGTCCTGTTTTGTTACAGAGGACATTTGGAACTTTCAAAACTTTAGATGACATGTACAATAGTACTTGAGTTGAAGATAGAGATGTAATAATTATAACAAACATAAGTTCTCCTCCCCTTCAATCCCCTTCCTCTTCCTCATGATATAGTAAACATTTATATAGTCCTAAACTACTAATCAGAGCTCTGCAACCCTCATCTCCTTTTCTATTCTCCTTTTTTCTTTGTCTGAATTTTTTAAATACATAATAAAATTTATGGAAAAAAGAGAATAGAATTTACATATTTTAGAAAGTGTGAGTGTCTATACATATATCATCCTTCCATACAACTCTACCTCAGGGCTGCCCACAAAGTCGATCGCGACCAGTCGATCGTGGTGCCAAAGCAGGTTGATCGTGCAGCACCTTCCTTCCGCACCGTGCAGCACTCCTTTCGCACGGCACACCTTCCTCCCGTGCTGTGCGGCGCATCTTCCCCTTCGTCATGCTGCCCCCTGAAGCGACTCCCCCGCCTCCATCCCCAGTGCTGTCGCAGCATGGCCTGAGGAGGGAGGGAGAAGGAGGGCAGCAGAGCAAAGGAGGGGGTGGGCGGCACGCGAAGACGAGCCATGAGGGAGGACAACCAGAAGGAGGCTTTGGCAGCCATTTTCTGCCAAAGCCATCTGCGACTGCGAGAAGTTCATCTGCTTGGCCACATTGATCAGAATTGAACGGCCTTGCAGCTTCAAGGTCTGTGTGCTTCTATCCTGCCAGTTTATATCTCTGGAATTATGTCAGGGTGGGAAAAGGAACTCTTCTCTGGGTGCATTTTTTAATGTCCTATTTGCCACATGGCCTTGCAGTTGAAAGGTCTGGCTTTTTTCTGCATGATTATATATCTGTGGAGTAATGTCCAGGGTGGGGGAAGGAACTAAGAACATAAGAACATAAGAAGAGCCATGCTGAATCGGACCTCAGCCCATCTAGTCCAGCATCCTGTATCACACAGTGGCCCACCAGTTGTACACGGGGATCTCTAGCAGAAAGGAGGGCAAACCCTCACCTGCTCCCGACCCCCACAACCAGTACCCAGGGAAATCCTGCCTACCTCAACCAACTCCGAGGTGGCACTTGAATGTCCTTTTCAGTAACTACCGATACACTTGGTATCCATGAATCTGTCTAATCCTGCCTTGAAGTTGTTCAGGCTGACAGCTGTCACAACCTCTTCTGGAAGTGAGTTCCATAACCCAATGACCCTCTGGGTGAAGAAATATTTCCCTTTGTTAGTCCTAATTTTCCTACCTTGGAGCTTCAGGGAGTGCCCCCTAGTCCTAGTGTTTTGTGACAAAGAAAACAGTTTGCTTTATTCAGCTTTTCTATCCCATGCATGATTTTATACACTTCGATCAAGTCACCTCTTAAACGCCGTCTTTCAAGGCTGAAAAGACCAAGGCGTTGCAACCTGGTTTCATAAGGGAGCCGCTCCATCCCTTGGATCATTCTTGTTGCCCTTTTCTGTACCTTTTCCAGTTCCGTTATATCCTTCTTAAGGTGCGGAGACCAGAATTGTACACAGTACTCCAAATGTGGCCTTACCATCGATTTGTAGAGAGGTAATACAACATTTGCTGACCTATTTTCGATTCCCTTTCTGATCATGCCAAGCATAGAATTTGCTTTTTTCACTGCTGCTGCGCACTGGGTTGACATCTTCATTGAGCTGTCCACCAAGACCCCAAGATCCCTTTCCTGGTTTGTCTCAACTATTGTATGTTGGGTGCAGGTTTGAATGTACCATTGGCCACATTGATCAGTATTGAATGCCCTTGCAGTTGAAAGGTCTGGCTTCTTTCTGCATGTTTATATATCTGTGGAGTAATGTCCAGGGTGGGGGAAGGAACTATTGTATGTTGGGTACAGGTTTGAATGTACCATTGGCCACATTGATCAGTATTGAATGCCCTTGCAGTTGAAAGGTCTGGCTTCTTTCTGCATGTTTATATATCTGTGGATTAATTTCCAGGGTGGGAGAAGGAACTATTGTATGTTGGGTGCAGGTTTGAATGTACCATTGGCCACATTGATCTGCATTGAATGGTCATGCAGCTTCAAGCTTAATTATTTATTATGTGTGTTGTGCAATATTGGCTTATTCATTTATGCAAGGTACATCAACATACATTGTACATACAAAGAATCCTTAAGAAATAAGAAAATAGTTATACGTTTTAAATTTCTGTGTAGGTAGATCTTTGTGACTTGGTTGTTTTATAAGTACCTCGCATGCTGAAAAAGTGTGAGCATCCCTGATCTATCTGATCTATCTGTAGTGATAGCTGGGGATTGCAAGGGTGTATCTACACTGAAAATGAATGCAGTTTGATGCAACTAACTGCCATGACTCAATGCTATGGAATACTGGAAGCTGTCGCTTGATGAAACAGAGGCCCCTTCTACACAAACCTTAAAATCCGGAAGAAACTGGGATAAAAGATCGGGGGCTAGATGATGCTTAGTGGAAACAAGTACTGGATCGTGGGATCGGTTTAAAAATATATGTTAAAAGGATCTGCTTTAAATTCACGATTAGCCAAAAAATTGTGCTGCTATGGAGGATTGTATATCCCTGCAGTAAAAAAAAGAGACCTCATTAAGATAGGCTGGTGTGGACTGCTCTAAACCTAATACCAAAACATCTGATGACTCTCTCTCGGCATTACTTCGCGAACGAAGATTCAGGAAGGACTCATCCCACGCTTTATACAAGCGCGTGGATGACTCTAAAAGGCCAATCTGAGATAGGCAAGTTCGGTTGCAGAAAGCGCAGGAGAAAGTCTCCTTGGGTGATGTTTTTTCCAAGTTGCGGTTCTTTCTGCGTTGTCGTTTCTCTTCGAGACCCATTCGGCGTGTCTTCTCGAAAGAGGCCGCAGCATTGTGGATAGTGCTTCTCCATGCCTCCCGATGTGAGGCCAGGGTGGACCATTGTTGGTGATCAATCTGGCCAAGCCTGAGATGTTGTTTCAGGGAGTCCTTATATCTCTTTTGGGGGGCGCCTCTCTTGCGCTGACCCGTGGCGAGTTCACCGTAGAGTAGTATCTTTGGGAGGCGGTGGTCCTCCATCCTAGAGATGTGTCCTGCCCAGCGCAGCTGTGTTTCTCAATAGCATGGCCTCAATGCTGGTGATCCCTGCTTGCTCAAGGACAGCAACATTCGTCACATAGTCGGTCCAGTGTATATTTAGGATTGTGCGAAGACAGCGCTGATGAAAGCGCTCGAGGAGTCGTAGGTGTTGGCGATAGGTGACCCATGTTTCAGACCCATAGAGGAGAATGGACAGTATGATAGCTCTGTACACACTGATTTTGGTGCTTTGTCTCAGGTGCTTGTTGCTCCAGACTCTTTTGTGAAGCCTTCCGAATGCACTATATGCCTTTGATAATCTGTGATCTATCTCTTTGTCAATCTTGGCGTCTGAAGAGATGATGCTTCCCAGGTAGGTGAACTGCTGAACGGACTTAAGCACAGATGTGCCTATGCTGACGTGAGGATGATGGTGTTCTTCCTGTGGTGCGGGCTGGTAGAGGACTTCTGTTTTCTTCAGGCTGACTTCCAGCCCAAACAGCTCTGCAGCTGTTGCAAAGCAGGATGTGAGGCGCTGCAGGGCTGCTTCTGAATGGGCGACAAGGGCAGCATCGTCAGCAAAAAGTAGCTCACGGACTAGATAGTTTAGAGTCTTAGTGCGAGCCCTCAGACGGCTTAAGTTGAACAAGCTACCATCAGTACGATAGCGTATATATATGCCGTCTTCTTCTTGTAGGTCTGCCATAGCCCTTTGGAGCATCATGCTGAAGAAGATTGTAAATAGGGTTGGTGCAAGAACACAACCTTGTTTCACTCCATTAGTTATGAGAAAGGGCTCCGAGAGAGCATCGCCATATCTGACTTGACCGTGCTGGCCCTCATGTAACAGGACAATCATTTTGAGGAACTTGGGGGACATCCTAGACGTTCCAGGATCTGCCACAGACCTTTCCTGCTCACAGTGTCGAAGGCTTTGGTGAGGTCGACAAATGTTACATAGAGTCCTTTGTTCTGCTCTCTACATTTCTCTTGCAGTTGTCTAAGGGCAAAAACCATATCTGTGGTGCTCCTATTTGCTCTGAAGCCGCATTGGCTTTCAGGGAGAAGTTCTTCTGCAATAGCCGGAACTAATCTGTTCAGGAGTATGAAAGAGGTAAACAAATGGAGCCACAGACACACAGGTGGCTAAATGGAAGCACGAGAGGACAGCATTTTGCATGACAACTCTCTCCAACTATTCCTTTCTACTCATATTCATGAAATTATACAGAGGTTTAAACAGTGGGCACCAGCATGGCTGGTAAATGAACCCAAAGGGAAATGCGGTTTAAGAAGGCAAACATAAAGGCAGCAGGAGGGTAAGGAATACAGTAGAGTTTCACTTATCCAATTGTTACGGCCCCTGGGGGGGCCTGTTTGTATTGCTTTGATTTATAAGTGTTGCATGCTTGCAACCCTTTCCTATAGTTATTGCAGTTGCAAATGTGTGTGTGCTCCTGTATGGGAGGAACTTGAGTCTGCCCAGGGTTTTGGCGCCAAAATTGCTCCCAGGGACTTAAGCTCCTCCTCTCTCTGAATTTTGCTTCAGGAAATAAACTCTTTGAACATAAGGACTTAAAGAAAGGGACATATAGGCTGGGTTTCTATGCTTCAGCTCTGACCAGCCATTCTTGCCATCTAATCCCATCCGAGGTCAACCTTCAAGGATATCAAGCATATCAGATGGCTTGATGCATCTTGTGTAATCTTGGCGTCTTCGGCCAGCGTTGCGAACTATATAGGAAAACCCTGTTTTCACCAAAGGGTTCGCTGGACTGGGGCCTTGAGGTCTTCGCAACCGTAAGAGCCATCGAGGAAAAAGGGGACCTTCGGCATTCTTCAAAGGACTATAGCTCAGGTAACAACTTTGAGGTAAGTTATTAGTTGTTTGAGAGACTTTAAATTAACCTTTACTGAGCAAGAAAGAAATCGACCACCAGGGAACTGGTTGTGTTATAATAATTCTGTTTGAACTCTACAACATGGAGTTTTAAAGCGTATTGAAAGACCTGTTCAGGCCCCCTTTTTCCAAAGGAAGACAACCCGGTAATCTCTGAGACCACTAGTGACTACATGTCCCATCTAAAGTCACCTTGAGGGTCTCAGCGTGACAGAACACCAATATAGTAACAACTGCAAAAGTACACCACAGTATGCTAAGTACTGCAAACACACAAGGTAGTTGGGCTGAGCAAAGTTACTCAGTCCCAATGGAAAATATCACTATACCTGATATCACTTCAAATAGTATTTTACCAACATTCATCAAATATACAATACAATATTCCAAATCACATTATCGCAATTAACACACAGTGTTTAGGCATCGACACCTGGAATCACTCAATTCAGTTAATTATCCATAAAACATACAAATATAACATTATACTCACGTCCCTAAAATTTAACAGTCTTTGAGCGTTAACTCAAAGTATGGAGAAAAGCAAGTAATTCCCTGGTATTTGTAATCCATTAAGGGATGAGGGCGAGCACGTCCGAAAAGATTTTAGAGCCTAGTGTAACACTAGTAAATAGCCCGCAGAAAGCATGAAATTATTCTCAAGATTCCAGTCTTTTTTGTGATGGTGTGTCCGGGATATCACAAAATGCTATCCTTGCTGTAAACAAGGCTGTAGTGGGCGTGTCAGAAATGTCTTTACTGTCGCGCCACAGCCAGGGTTCCCAAAGTAAATGTACTGCAGTGCTTAAGTTTCTCGCCAGAACGGTGAATTTGCCGGCCGCAGACAGGGTCTCCAAGGTACAAACAATGTAGCGTTCAACGGTCCGATCTAGCTGGGGCGGTGAGTCAACAAGATACCAGGGAGGATCCCACAGGTGAGTCCAAATGGTTGCCCAACACTTGTAGCACAGCAGTTCTCGTTTGTGCCTGGAGGGCAGGGGATAGGACCTGGGGTCCCATTAGCATTAGAACCAGCTGTGCTAGAACAGGATTCAGAGGATGAGCTAGATGACTGGGGTGAAGGGCAGCTTTCCCGCAAGGGCCTCTTTCGCCCACAGAGAGCTTGGCCTGGGAATAAATGTGTTTTGGTCCTAGGGATGATTCAGATAACCAGGTGCAGCTAGATAGCGATTCGTGGAGTTATGAACATCCGGGAGGGAGATCTTCCCAGGAGCCTCCTGAGGAAGATATGGAAGAAAGCGAATGGGAAACGGCTAGGGAGGAGAGCTCTCAGAGAGATAGCAACACAGCTGGGGAAAGACAAGGCCGAACCTTTGATAGGAGACGGAACATAGAGTCTAGCAGAAGGGAATGGTCAAAGAGCATAGACCGGCCGAGGTCCGTGAGCAGCGATTGGAGACGCAGAAGCCTAGAGCGTCGGGGACCTCGGCCGAAGGATTAAGTATAGGATCCGTGGGAACGGATCCTCAGTGCTCCGGCCACGTCTCATCTGAATAGGTGTGAAGCGGAGTGGGACTTCAGCTAAGTTAGCTGTGGTCATCAAGCCTTGCCTTGTTTCCTGATCCGCATCGGTTGCGGAGCCTTGCCCTGGTTTCCTGATCCGCATTGGTTTGCGGAGTGTTACCCTGTTTCCTGATCCGCATCGGCTGCGGAGCCTTGCCTAGCTTTTTGCCTATTTGCTACGTTATCTTGGACATTGATACTTCAAGCCTTTTGGATTTTACCATATTCTACTGGACTATATTCTTTGGAACTGTTTTGCTATTCAATAAAGTAGTTAGCCTTTACTTTGTCTCTGTGTGTGTGATTAAGGGGCCGGCCAAGCCCGTGCATCGTGACAACACTGTGCTGAAGCCCAACTCACCTATGGGTATAAATTGATGGAACTAGCCCGTTTCGTGTTGAACTTCATCAGGGCAATAGTCAGTAAACAATAGAAAGGCTTCTCAATTGTATATCTAGAATATAATAATCATAATATAATATCAAACACCAGAGCATACATATGGTAGAGGGTTAGAATGTTGTTAAGCAGTAGACTTACCGCAATCAAATCATCATAGAGTATCACAAGATAGTATCGACTGTAGATACGGTGATGTATTGATTCTATGGTTCATTTATATATTATAAGTAATTGAAGGTGTGTTAACAAGCAGAATGTCCCTCCCTTGAATAATGGATAACACTACTCAAATGTGAAAACCCTCTTGGACTTAACGACCATCTCAGTATTAATAACATCTTGATCTGAGGAACTCAATTAAACCTTCAAGCATATGTATGCTCTGGTTTTTTATATTATATTATGATTATTATATTCTAGATATACAATTGAGAAGCCTTTCTATTGTTTGCTGACTATACCTGTAGGCGAGTCGGGCTTCGGCACAGTGTTGGGCAACCATTTGGACACACCTGTGGGATCCTCCCTGGTGTCTTGTTGACTCACTGCCCCAGCTAGATCAGACCTTTGAATGCTACATTGTTTGTACCTTGGAGACCCTGTCTGTGGCCGGCAAAATCGCCATTCTGGCAATATCCACAAACACTTCATGATATTATATTTATTTTCCTATATTTCTCCCAGCATGGAATCCAAAGCAGTGTACAATAATTTTAAAGCACAATACAACTTTAAAAAACCCAAAAAAAAACAGTAGAAAGGGCTCCAAAAACCATAACATACTAAACTCAAAAGGTTATTTGAATAAAAAGGTTTCTGTCCACTAGCAGAAAGACAACAGAGAGGGGATGATTTGATCTCCTGGGTAAGAGTGTTTCACAAATTGGGAGCAACCACCAAGAAGGCTTTCTCCTCTGTTCTCATGCATGTGATGGTGGTGGAATTAAGGGCTCTTCCACACAGCCCTATATCCCAGAATATCAAGGCAGAAAACCTCACCTTATCTGAGTATGGACTCAGATAACCCAGTTCAAAGCAGATATTGTGGGATTTTCTGCTTTGATATTCTGGGATATAGGACTGTGTGGAAGGGCCCCAATAAAAAGTGTTCACTTGCAGATCTTCAAAAATGGGCAAGATCATATAGAGAGATACAATTTTCAGATAATTATGTATGTTAAAATAAATTCACTGGTTTTTGAATCTGAAAGCGACTGCTGAAGATATCCACAAACACTTCCATGATATGTTCCTGTACTATTGAAAAGTTTTATGCAACTATTAAAGTCTTAGCAATTGGGACCACTCATGTGAGACATTTCTTCCAGTACTTTGCTGATCAGGAGACAGAGTTGGTTCTGTCCACATGGAAGTGGGACTCATACTGATGAGTACAAAGGGCCAATAACTGTAATATATAGTTTTAGTTTGCAACAGGCCATGAGGCAAATTCCATTTTCCATATCAGAGATGTAGTATTTTCAATGAAGGCCTTCCACCCATTTAGGCAACGGACAGAGCAATTAATGTTGACGATGCATGTGTGAATCAGCTGGGAAATA
The DNA here is from genome assembly GCA_030556195.1 of Anolis apletophallus. Taxonomy (NCBI): domain Eukaryota; kingdom Metazoa; phylum Chordata; class Lepidosauria; order Squamata; family Anolidae; genus Anolis; species Anolis apletophallus. The sequence goes on from JARBWK010000003.1 coordinate 121,395,632, forward strand.
ATACTTACTTTGTGACGTGTAATAAGCTTACAGAACAATGCTTTGAAAAGTGATGCAAAGATGCAATGAAACAGATGCAGGAAATATGGTACTTTTTGCAAAGTGGACTTTGAGGGGCAATCCAGTTTATTAATGGCATGTATTATGGAATAACAAGTTGCAGATGGTCATTTGGAGAGGGAAAAAAACACTTATCCTTTGCAGACATTCATTGTACATTCATCTTTTTGCTGTCTGGATTCAGGGTGGGAGAACCTCTCAGAGCTTGTGTGGCTTTGAAAACTTCACTCACTCTTTTTGAGTTCCAGAGTTCAGTCTCGCAAACCTTCTTGATCCTGTATTAAACCTCTTTGAACAGAGGATGACATAACATTTTAAAAGGGCTTTCTTTATAGTTTTTACTAAATAGGAAACCCTGGGGCCTCTGGACAAATCTCTTCCTCCTTCCATCCAACATTCTCTCTTTCCTTCTATTCCTTCATTTATGGGATGAGGATGGAATCCAAGAATTTCTGGAAAGCCGCAGGTGCCTCCATCCATTATTCCTTGCTTCCTTTTTGAGGAAATGTGGAAAAACACAATAAGGTTGTTTTTATAATGTAATATTAACAACTGTAATCATGAATCCCACTGGTTTTTGAATCCTAACTGAGATAAAGGTAAGTACTTCTAACATCCATAATTTCTGTGGAAGATTTCAACATGTGCTTACTAAGGAAATGATAACCTTTATTACTGAGTAAACAATCTTTGGAACATAACTCTGCTGAATCAGTCCAAGGGCTATTCTGGGGCCTATGCAAAAGCTGCATTGAATGTCCTCAATATGCATGGCTTAGTGATCATGGGTAAAAGCTCCCAAAAAACTTAGAATAATTCAGAGAGTGTCATTTCGATTAAAGTCTATCAGAGATAGCAACACGAGCCAGCATGCTTTGGCTGTTGGACTATGATCCTGAAGCCCCAAGCTTGAATCTAGGCTGATCCAATGTTCACACATCAAAAAGACCTACCTATGGGTCACCAGAAAGAAGCTGCTTCCCAACAGATCCTTACTGAGTGCCCACTCTGGTGTTCTCTAGATCAGTGTTTTTCAACCTTTTTTGAGCTGCGGCACATTTGTTACATTTACAAAATCCTGGGGCACACCACCAACCAAAATGACACAAAATGACACTCAAACACAGTAATACATATATACATATAGTTAATATGTTTTTAAATGTATTTATACACTCAGTGTGAAAACTGGGCCTGTTTCTATGAACACAACATAGATATCCTGGCAGGAATGGCAGAAAGACACACACGAAGGTCTTGCTCAACAGCTGGGAGTTATAGTTCACCCGCAATCAAAGAGCATTCTGAACTCCACCAATGATGGAATGGAAGTTTGGTGGGCATTGACCTTGAGTTTTGGAGTTGTAGTTCACCTATATCCAGAGAGCACTGTGGAGGGGAGGGAGGAAGACGTGGGGCGAGTCTGCGCAGTAGTGCCCCGCATGGGTCACGTCTTCCTCCCTCCCCGCTCCCACAGAAACAGCAGCGTGAGCAAAGCGAGGCAAAGCAAGCAGAGCCAGGCTGGGAAGAAGGGAGCCTGAGTGGAGAAGAAAAAGTGTTTGGCAGGAGGGGGAAGAAAGGGTATTGGAGTTTCCAATTTCCCACGGCACAGGGGTTGGGAAACACTGCTCTAGATATTTGGGGATCAAACTAGCCTCTGCCAAATGGTCTGTGAACTAGAATGATGGGCATATCTTAAAGGCAGCAGGTTTAATGATAAACATGATCTGTGGTGACAGAAAAGGATGTTTGGATGCATCTGACATAGTTTAGTAGCCACTCATCCAACCATCTTTCTTAACTAGGAAAATTCCAATACCAATTTGAACTGGAAAGTTTTGAATGAGGACCTTAAGAATTATATCTGTCACATCAACATCACACATTAGATATTTAATTCTGATATTCTGAGTCACTGTTAATTGGTCCATCCAGTCATAAATCCAGGTTCGAGTGGTACCAAATATGAATTGCTTTATTTCCAAAGTATTATAAGTCACAGCAGGGAATTTATGAGCTTCATAGAACCAAGAGTTCTTTTCCCCCAGCTATTCTTCATCCATAGTAGCAGTACCATGGATGGACTGTCTTTTTCTTTCAGAAAAAGGGGAGGGTAGATTGCTTTTCCTGGGAACCTCCAAGTGTGGCAATTCACTTTGTACATAGATTGCACACTGTCCTCCTAGATTTTGAAAAAATTAAGATATAACATCAATTTTTTTTAAATGACAAGGAAATTCTAGATTTGATTTTTTTATGTGCATAAACCTTGGAAGGTCACAGGAGCAGAAAACAGACCTACAGACAACACTACAGTGTCATACTGCCATACCTTCCAACATTTCACAAATAAAAATCAGGGCATGTATGGCCAAGTAACAGTGACGTGTGATCAATATGGCAAAAGTATTTAATGAAGACGCGGACACAAGCCAAGAGGGGCTGCAGCACTTTGCTATTGCTGGAGTCCACTCAGAAGGGCAAAATTCTACCTCTCCCCTCCTACATTTGCACTTTGAGCTCAGTTTGCAACAACTGAAATGTGTTCAAAGGTCAGAGAGAAGAAACAGAAGGAGATGAAAATAGAGAGATTTTGAAGCATCTGAATAAGTGGGGCAATGGAGGATTAATCAGAATGGTCTCTTCCAAATCAGAAATTGGAGGGTATGCATGGCTGTTTTAAAACACCTGTGATCAAGTTGATTGGTTTCATTAAGTCCACTTTTCAGGTTTCTCAGAATCTCTACCAGCCAGAACAAAATGTACAAGTGCCAGGAGAGGGTTGAGAGTCATAACATAGTCCAGACAGATTGCCTATATGCAACTGTCTCTTCTCTTCTAGTTCTGGAAACTCTTGTGGTTGTGAGTAACTCATCCAAACTGCCTCCTTCCCCCTAGTTACTAATGGGATGGCGGTGCCTGTGTTCATAAGCTAATGGCCTAATAAATATAGCAATTGGATTTAAAATCACTGCAAATAATTAAATCCAGTATGTGGCTTGCTATTTCTTCCAGAACCCTCTTGAGGACAAACTCCTCAGGTTTTTTTCTGTGTCAATGTAAAAGAATAGGGCTTATTTAGGCCCTGATCCAGGTCTTCAGCCTTATTTCCCAGACAGATGGCACTTCACCGGACTGAACATAAGAAGAGCCAGTTCAGCCCATCTAGTCTTCAGCCTGTGCAGGAATCCACCTTAAAAACATCCCAGACAGATGGCACTTCACCTTTGCTTTAAAAGCTCCAACAAAGCCTGCACTCTCTGGAGCAAACTTCATTTTTTGGCACCAAATCAAGTTTTTCATACACCACTTCCATCAATGATGTCGAGCAAGAATTTGGGGGTCTTGCCGAGAAGGCAGAGACCAGTCAGACCCACCAAAGAGGATCTGGTATAGCCCTGGCGAGATAGGAAGGGATCAATTGGATTTCCCCCTGAATTTCCCAAAATAAAATCTCACCAAGTTGAAGAAACACCACCAAGTTGTTTATTTCATTCCAGCTGGAGCGGATGTCAAGCTGCAGTCATTTGCCAAGAGCGGACATACTGTACAATACAAAACATTACATTTATATAGATAAAAACAGAGCTGTCAAAGTTCAAACCCCCCCCCCCCCCCTTTTGCCGGCTTCACGCTGATTGGTTGGAGCCATCAGCTGGCGGGAAGGCGTGACTGACTTAGCCGCACCTCAGCCAATCAGGAAGCCAGTGCCGCTTCAGACCAATGAGAGCGGAGGAGGCAGTCCAGGCAGGAAACAATGAACCGGGAGGAAATGATGAGTGGATTAAATGACTTAATGTTTGTCCAAGTGCTGGCAATTACTCCAAGAGTCCTCAAGCTAGCTTTTTGTATTGTCCCAAGTGAAGGAAATAAACATCTTGGTCTGGTGCGGATGCCAGACCCCGGTAATCCTTAATCCTGGATATGGGATCCATTGATGATATCTTGCCTTTGGTATCGGCCAAGGGAATGAAAACAATGGGTGAGGCAGATGGGACATCCAAATCCTCCCAAAGCCAGGATGTCCCCTTTGTGAGGAATGACAAAATCACCATGGGGCATGTCCTTCAGATGGTCATGCTCTGAGGTCCAAAAGTGTGTGCCCATTGTTTTATTATCCATGCAAGAGTTCCTGTTGGGTCCTTTGTGTTAGGAGATTAACTGGCCCAGGAAATGAGAGATTCCCTGAGTCTTGGTATGCTAGGTTCACGAAAAGGTGGCATTTCATATTTTTATATAGGGACACAGGGAAGGGGGAAAGCATATAGGGAATACATTCATATTAGAGGGAAATGGGAACCATATCATCTCATACCAGCCCAGCCCATCCACCAGAGTCCATTAGAATTAATAAATCATTTATTTATTTATTTATTTGTTTGTTCCATCTTGTATTCCGCCCCTCCCTGCAGGCTTGGATGAGTTACTCACAACCACAAGAGTTTCCAGAACTAGAAGAGAAGAGACAGTTGCATATAGGCAATCTGTCTGGACTATGTTATGACTCTCAACCCTCTCCTGGCACTTGTACATTTTGTTCTGGCTGGTAGAGATTCTGAGAAACCTGAAAAGTGGACTTAATGAAACCAATCAACTTGATCACAGGTGTTTTAAAACAGCCATGCATACCCTCCAATTTCTGATTTGGAAGAGACCATTCTGATTAATCCTCCATTGCCCCACTTATTCAGATACTTCAAAATCTCTCTATTTTCATCTCCTTCTGTTTCTTCTCTCTGACCTTTGAACATATTTCAGTTGTTGCAAACTGAGCTCAAAGTGCAAATGTAGGAGGGGAGAGGTGGAATTTTGCCCTTCTGAGTGGACTCCAGCAATAGCAAAGTGCTGCAGCCCCTCTTAGCTTGTGTCCGCTTCTTCATTAAATACTTTTGCCATATTGATCACACGTCACTGTTACTTGGCCATACATGCCCTGATTTTTATTTGTGAAATCATGAGGAGGGCCCATGGGGTTTGAAAAGAAAAAGTTCCCAAAAGGTTTTTGAAAGTCCTTCAAAAGTAGGCAAAAGTCCCATAAAAGTTCGAGAGAGTGTGGAGGGAGATGATTTGGTGAGTCCATGTGATCCACACTGGGGATCACTGCAGATGCGGAGAACTGGCATCCCTCCATTCAGGAGAAAAAAACTACAAATCCCGTCTCGCCATAGGGCCAAAGTGGCCTGCTTGCTTCCCAGGGGTCCCAAAGGGCGACCGCAGCAAGCTTCCTGGGTCACAGGTTTCTGGACATCCACAAGATGGTGACAGGGTCGGCGTTGCAGTGAAGAACCATGGATGACAATCAGCTGGTCTCCACTTGAAGTTTATTGCTTTCTGATTAAAAAAAGGTTATTCCTGGGGCATAGGGGCCCAAAGAGTAAAAGGGAGATAGCAGTTAGTCTTAGAATTAGTCTAGGAGAAAAATGGCATTGGTTTGGAAGCGATCCGTTGACCCATGGATACAGAGGCCTCATGGGTCTCTGTATCCATGGTTCAGGGGAACGCTGTTTCGGCCTCCCTGGGATGCTGGAAGAGCATCCTGGGCGAGCCAGCAGCGATCTGCGGCATGGGAAAGGAAATCTTCATGCTTTGAAACAGTTGGAGACAGTAAAGGACACAATGTATCACTATTAAGGGGGAAATATACAATTAAATGATACTTTATTGGGGATTTCCAATGTTAAGATCTTTAAAGAAAGATTGCTTGTTGAAGCTGCTGCTGTAGTCACACTCCCAGCGATGCTGGCCCAACAGGGCATCAAGGTGCTGCAGGGATTGAGGACCCAGCCCTGTAATACTCTTTCAAAGTTCTGCTAATTTTGAGAAGTCTTTCATAATGAGGGAAAATTGTAAGTTATTTGTTTTCGGTAATACAAAAGAAGAATTACAAAGATTATATCCCTTTGGAGAGCTGGTGAGTCCTTCAAGGTGGATTGAGGAACCACAGGAAAGCAAGGAAAGAATACTCTACTTAGACTGTAATTTCGCTTGGCATCTTGGTGTCTTATTCATGTACAAGTTCTTCTACACAAGCTAGTAGACAATGTTACTGCACACCATTGCTCATTCTGTGTTATATATATCAGTCTGAGTCATTTCACATTGTGCAGTGATTGCATGACCACATGTGGTCATGCATAGCACAGCAATGCACAATGTGCACTTGTGCAATATCTCAAATTTCCAATCAAGTTGTGTAGTGCAACCTTTGTGAGTTTTAAGTTATGCTACATGCCTGACCCTGTTTCATATGTGGGAAACATTTGATCCTCTAGATTTGAACTTTTCCTTCCTCAAGTCCCAAGCTCCTTTCACACAGCTGAATAAAATCCCACGTTTTCTGCTTTGAACTGGAATATATGGCAGAGTGGACAGAGATAATCCAATTCAAAGCAGATATTGTGGGATATAGGGCTGTGTGGAAGGGCCCTCAGTTAGCATGTCCAATGGAAAGGGAATCATGGGAATTGTAGTCCAAGACATGAAAGTCAAAAAGTCCCTACCTGTTCCCTAGATGCTGCAGTTTTAGCGATTTAATTGCATGCACTTGTACATCCTAAATAATGTTATCCAAAGCTCACAACTGAGAAAATATATTAGTACCTTGATAACCACACTGTTAGGCTAGATCTACACTGTCATACAATTGAGATTATCAAAGCAGATAATCCACATTATCTGCTTTGAACTGGATTAGATGAATTCACACTGCTTTATAATTCAGCACAAAGCAGATAATCTGGGTTTTCTATGGCAATGTGAAAGGGGTCTTAGATGTATGCATACCACACAACGTAAAAGCAGTGACAGTTGCAGAAAGCTTGCAAGTGTTTAAATGTATTCCAGATATAAGTTCACAGATGCTTTGACAGCGAGCGATCTCTGTGTTTCTACCCTGTGTGAATTATGCATAGCTTGTTGAGGTCCCACCATGTGAGCCCACACAGACTGCTCCAGACAGAAGGAATTAATGAGTCCCATCATATTCTTCATGGCAAAAGAAGGAAGCAAGGAACTTTCTGCTGTTCTGGATATGTTGACCTGTTACCAGATTTGCATGTTGTCCTTTGCTTTGCTTTTCTTTGCATTGTCTCAAACTGATTGATGAAATTGAGATGTTGGACTGAGGCCCCTTCTACACTGCCATGTGATCCAGATTATCAAAACATAATCCACATTATCTGTTTTTAACTGGATAATAGGAATCTACATTGCCACATAATCCAGTTCAAATCAGATAATTGAGATTTTATATGGCATGCATATTAAAGGTATTCTGGAATTATATATCTCTGGGTAATTTGGTTTTTGAAGCACATTAAAGAAGTTCAGTCAATTTCAGTCAACTGAAATCTTTAAGTAGGTTGCAGTGCCAGCTTCAATCACTAGATAGCACACTTACATATGTCTGCAACTTGAAATACTGCTGTCAGTCTTTAGATGTCAGATTTCTTTAAGCACCACATTTCTGTTGTTTGGGATATTGGCTACCATTCATAAAGACTGATGTTGAAATAAATTACTTAGTCTTGACAGTGATGCAAGACTACATTTCTGCCTTCATTTCCACCTTTTATTATGAATGAGACTAATATGGCTATCTCTTTGAAAATTATTTTCTAAAAGTATCCAGTAATATGCTCCTTGATAACGCAGCAGGTTAACCACTGAGCTGCTGAACTTGCTGACTGAAAGGATGGCAGTTCAAATCTGGGGAGCAAGGTGAGCTCCCACTGGTAGGCCCAGCTTCTGCCAACCTAGCAGTTCGAAAACATGCAAATGTGAGTAGATCAATAGGTACCGCATTAGTGGGAAGGTAACTGCGCTCCATGCAGTCATGCTGGCCACATGACCTAGGAGGTGTCTATGGACAACATCGGCACTTCGTTTTAGAAATCGAGATGAGCACCAGCCCCCAGAGTTGGACACGACTAGACTTAATGTCAGGGGAAATGTTTACTTTTGCTATCCAGCAATATATCAGGCCAGCTATCAAAAAGAGAATACCAAAAGCATGGCAAGAGCAATGGACACTTTAAAGTAAAATATTGCAAAACAAGCCACAAAGTAGTTAATCTAGGGCAAACCATTGTAGATCAGCAAGACAGGAAGCAAACAAGGCTGTATTTTGACTAGAATAGAAGGTAGACTAAAACTTGTTCTAGATCAGCAACAGCCAAAGCCAGGAATGACCTTGTGAGGGTGGGGAAGTTTTTGCATTGCCTTACAATCTGGTCCTCAATTATGATTTTGATCCACTAATTACAACTGACCCAATTCTACCTCTTGCACCTCCTGGTGGGATGAAGACTACATCGTCCAGCTATATGTGGCAATAGTTCGACAAGTTCAATGATTCCCCTTTCTATCTTCCTACAGTTTTTTACCTAAGGAAAATGAGAGAAAACTTTGTTCTGTAGGAGAACAAGAACATTGGGATAGATGTCTCTATGAGGAAAGTGAATAAGCACCTCTGCAGGTAATAGGGGAAAAGAGAGAAATAAGATATTTCCAAAATCATGGGAAGCCAGGTAAATCTGCTAGTACCTAATAATTCTGAGGCTCAAATGATCATTCTGTAATAGCAGTGCTGAATCACGCAACTAATAATTTCTAATTTTCATTCAATGTAGTAGATAAGATGCAATTCTTCCTGTCAGCTCATATGATATATTTTACTGATTCCTTTCCATTACATGTGTTATTAATGCCCTGTCCTTTTGAACAATGTGATTTTTCAGCCAAAAAAAAAAAAGATACAGCATGGATTCTCTGTCACTTTTTCTTTTGGTCCATCAGCATTTCTGGGTCAGAAACTACCCTCCAAGTCTGGCATCTGGTGAGATGGCCAGTGTTTGGTACATATGGCATGAGTATGTATATGCTCATTTCTTTTGAAATCAGGGTGTTCTCAGTGTATCAAGATGGGCAACTAGTGCTGTCACTATTGCAACAGGGGCATGTTGAAACCATCAAGGTTTTTTTCCTTTGAATTCAACCATATATGTCATAGAACAATGCCACAGACCTGTTTCATAGTATGTTAGCTGACTAACACAGAGCTAGTGGGTATTCCTCCCTCCTTATGCTTTGCCGTGGATGCTGCTCAAAAACACCATGGCAATGGCATGTTGTACCATTTTCTTCTTTCCTTTCCTTTCCTGATGGGATGATTAGAAGCAGATGCCTCTTGTGTTCCTTTTCCATGCTCTCCCAAGCACCCTGTCCTTTTATTATGTGTGGCATATGTTTGCAGCACGTTATGTCTCTGTATCACAGGCAAATAAAAGGCAACTTTCACCATTTGTGTGGTATTCCATGATAATGAGGATCTTACTCGCTTGCTTTGTGGTGTTGCCTTCTACAGATGTTGATGGTAGGTTTGCAGTCACCATCTGGAACAACCCTCTGAATAGCTGTTGTGTTGTACATGTGTGAATCTCTGGCATGGGGGTGGGCAGAAGAGTGAGTTATAAAGAAAGGAAAAGCAGCATTTTAAATAATCTCAGCTGTGTTAGGAAATGTAAAGATTCAGGGCACAATCCAGATAAAACTACCCACAATAAGATCTCTTTACAGGTAGCAGAATGAAAGTCAAGACTACATGCTAGGTTAAATTTGCATGATTGCAGCCGAGACTTATGCTCTTTTTTGCTACAGTGTAAACCTACAGAGGCCTCATTTGCATCAGGACCATCACACAGTGGCAGGAGACTTATGCTCTTTTTGCTACAGTGTTGAGGCCTCTTTAGGACCATCACACAGTGGCAGGAGAAGTTTACATGTTGACCTCTTTAGCGTCTACTTTACTTTACTCTAGTTTGGACTAGCACATTTTAAAAGCCAGAATGATGTAGTGGTTTGAGCATAGGACTATGACTCTGAGCTTGTTTTCACTGGCCAATTATTTTGAGAATACTCTGGATTGGGCCAGGAAGTGTTTACTCAATCCACCCACAACACATGGTCCAGCTAGTTAGAAACCAATTCAGCCTGTCTGGGCCATCACCTTCCTTGTCACTGTTACCACTGCCAGATGGCTGCAGAGCTCTAGGAGCTCTGTGCCCTGTGCTGACATGTGCAAAGGTGCCCATGTGACCAGAGAAAAGGAGGTGATCTTGTGCCTAGGCATTTGGAAGTCTTTGCTGATGTCATCCCTGAGTTCTTTGGCTGTCTGCAGAAGTGATGGGGTGTCATGGACCTAATCCAAAAAGAAACAATTGTGGCTAAGAAAACCCTGAGATAAATTTGCTTTAGAGTTGCCATGAGTCAGAAATGACTTGAAGGTACATAACACCAACAAATGTAAAGTCCACTATAGTCTATCCTCAAATATTGCTCTGATATAACCCAGGGCATGTGGACAAATAACATCAGTATGGTAAAGATAGCAAAAGTTATATAAGGAAGAACATACAAATTAGGAGGGGCTGTAGGAGTTTACTAGGAGGGAAATTCCCCCCCCTTCTTTTATTTCCTTGTTTAATTGATTGAGTGCAAAAACGATTCCGCGACTCTTGCGTAGAGCGTCATTGGGAGGGGCACCACCGGCTGGGAGGGGCGCCAATTGGCCCAGTTCGCCACTAACCTACAGGCGCCAGAGAAGCGCGATGCGCAAAACCTGCAGGGTGAAAGTCAGAAAGGGTCGGCCGCCCCTGAGTGCAAACTACTCTTGCAATTTCAACTCAATTGGCAGCAGTTCGACTAAGCAGAGAATAAAGGGTGAAAGTCAGAGAAGGCGAGAGAAACTGGGACATTTTACAAACAGTTAAAAGAGTGGGACTACTGAGGATTACTCAAGATCACCCATATCAAATTGGACAGTTAGCCAATATATGACTAATTTAAGGACTAATTGTGACTTCAACCAGTTGTCAGAACTCTTTTTTGTTCCCACAGAATGTACCGATGAAAAGAAGAAGTCAGCTTTACCATCATTCCACTGAAATGTGTGTCTGCAGTGTATATTTATGCATATGTGTCTGAACCCTCTTTCAGGGGATTTTCGTAATATGACACTCTGTTATCAAACATATGTTTCTACTCTTAGAAGTGAATTGCAGAAGTTGGTTTCAGTGTGCAGATAGTGAAGAAGTCAGTGTCTATCCACTCAATTCATTATGTGCATCTTAGACCCTGACTAATAGAATAAAACTGAAGTCACAACTAATCAAACTTGGCATGTTCTGTCTGTGATCGGTAATCATATAAAATGTCATTCCTCCTTTTTCAAATAATGTAGAAGTAGTAACATTCTACCATCCCATATGCTAATATTGAATCTGACCTCTTAAATGCAAGTAAAAACACACAAAAGTCCTTTGAGACAAAGGATGCATTTACACTATAGAATTAATGCAGTTTGACACCACTTTAAGTGTCATGGCTCAGTGCCCTGGAATCTTGGAAACTGGAGTTTGGTGAGGCACCAACACATTTTGTCAAAGAAGGCAAAAAATCTTGCAACACTACAACACCTAAGATTACATGGCATTGAGAATGTCAGTTAAAGTGCATTAATTCTGCAGTATAGGGCCCTTCTACACAGGCCCTAAAATCCAAGGGAAACCAGGATAAAAGGGGGGGCTAGATGATGCTTGCTGAAAATGCACATTGAATCGCATCATCAGCTGAAAAACATGGGTTTAAAAAGTGCACTTGAAATCCAAGATCACCCAAAAATGTGCATATTTGCGTCACTGTATATCCATGTACTCAAGAAAAACACAGGACTTCATTGTGATATGTTGGTGAAGACTGCTCCAGTGCACGTGTGAATTTTAAAATCCTGAAATAACTGATGAGGGGTAAAAATAGATGGAGCCACAGACACACAGGTGGCTAAATGGAATCCCCGATTGGAAAGCAATTCCCATGAGAGCTCTTTCAACCGTTCATTTGTTCTCATATTTATGTAATTAACAGAGTTTAAATTTACACAGCGGGCACCAGCATGGCAGGTAAGTGACCCCAAAGGGAAGCAGGGTTTAAGAGGGCAAATGTAAAGGCAGCAGGAGGGTGAGGAGAGATAATGACAACAAACCTGTTTGTGTGCACATTTGTATAACCACACATGCACTTATGAGGTCTAGCACATCTTCGAGACTCAATTTAAAAAAATAATAAAACTTCCTGCATCCATTTTGCAATTTCTAAAATCCATTACAAACCAACTTCTCAGGACGACAGCGGACTATTGCCAGGACTGACAGCTCCATGTTTGAACTTGCTTTCAGGTACTGTGATTTTTTTGCCCCACTTCTTTGTTCCAAATTATGAGGCTATCTGGAAGAGCTCATAGATGCACTCTCACAGATTAATTTTAACATGGTATTTCCTCATATATAATTTTGATGACGTATGTTGATATCTACAAAACAATTTGCTAAAATAAATCAAAGGTGCTACTTCATTCCTTCATTCTCTCCACCTCTTTCGTTTCATATTATCTCTTTGAAAACTATCCAAAAGAGAAGAATCAGTAGATGTTATTTTCTGAATAGATCCTCAAAGTACTTAAGCCTGCATTTTATATTTTGCTATCGATTATTCCACAAAATTGTTTGAAGTAGTGTGTGTGTGTGTGTGTGGTTGTGGTTGGCCAAAGTGAAACTGCCATAGACACAGATTTGCTTGAGATCATACAGGCCTGACCAATTTAAGTAGCAGCACAATTAAAGCAATGGGACTTTGGTAAGTGTTGATTTACCATCCAGCAACTGATTGAAGGGAATTAGTCGAGGCCTTGTATCACAATAAATGACAAACAGACAGGGGCAGTTTCCGCATGTATGTTCATCATTTGATTTCAGCAATCAATGGGTGACTCAACTATGAACAATCACAAATCAACCACCACCGTTACAAGTTTCAAAGTTCTTCATTATATGTGTCAATGGGGGTGGTTCAGAAATTTGGCTGTGAGTTATCAAGTAGGCTAATTAAGGGAAGGGTTATTGCTCAGGGCAAAAGCACATGGTTTGCATATGAAAGTTCCCATATCTAATTCTCCCCCAAAGAATCTCTGTAGGACTGAAGCTGGAAGGAAGGTTTAGCCAGGTCTGGGGCTCATTTGGCCCTCCAATTCTTGTTAGCGTTCCTATCTGTTCTAAACAGCATAGCCAATGGTGGGGTGATGGGAGTTGAGATTTAAAATGTTGCAGGGGGTTGAACCCGTGCTCTCACTCTGCATTGGGAAATCTTGTATGACATTCTAAGTATAGAGACACATCGTATTTCAATTTAATAGTACCAATTGCCATTTGTAATGTTGGCACAGTTGGCAATATTTGAAAACACATTCAGATTCAGAGAATGGTTTACATTGGGGGGGGGGGGGTTAGTCTGATTTTTATTAAACAGCTTTGTCACTAATTCAATGCATATATCAGTGCAAAACAAACAGAGATAGCAACGGTCAAATTAAGATGCTTTTTGCTATAAACCATAATGGTAAAATATCCCAACATTGCACATCCCTGTATCCTGCTATTGCCCATGTGTGTGGCACTATAATTCTCATCCTCCTCCACCATTGGAAAAGCTCTAGATCAGGGGTGCTCAGAATGGTGATCAGGATCACCAGAGTGATCTTTGGGCCTCATCTTGGTGATCTTCAGACCTCTGACCAGGTTTTTTGCAGTTTGTCCTCTTCACGCGCCCCTGCACGCTGCAAAGAAGTCCTCCGTCGTTGCCTCCCCGCTCCCTGCTCGTGCGCCGCCTCCAAAGGCTCCAGAGTCCAAGAGGCAGAATGCCCCCTTTGGATTCCTCCTCCTCCCTCCGTCCTCCAGCCACTCAGAGTCGTAGGAGACCAAAGGGGCGGGCCTGATGACGCAATGCATGGCTGGCCCCGCACGCATGTGCAGAAGCGCCCATTCTGCCTCTCGGACTTCTCGTGAGCTCTTGGAGGTGGCACGCATGCTGGCGGCGTGGAAATAGGAGCAACGGCGGAGGAGGAGAAGAAGGACGCTTTGGGGTCATTTCCTTACCGCATCTCAAATGTCGGTCTTTTTACTTTGGGGTGGGTGCTTGATTGTTCTGTGGCATGTCTCTTTGTTTATTTTTAATGCTTAAAAATGGCCTTTTAGCTCCAAAGCCTCTCTGCTTGCTTGAGAAATATATGTTGGGGAATATGGAAATTTTGGAGAAATGGGGTGGTTGGATGTATTTTTGCATGCCCCTTTGTTTACCTTGCTGAGTATGAAATGGCCTTGCAGTTCAACAGCCTCTCTTCTTACTTTCTGGCTGATAATATGTGTGGTAATATGGCAGTGTGGGAGAAATGGGGTGGTTGTATGTATTTATGCATGCCCCTTTGCTTACCTTGCTGAGTATTAAATGGCCTTGCAGTTCAAAAGCCTCTCTTCTTACTTTCTGGCTGATAATATGTGTGGTAATATGGCAGTGTGGAAGAAATGGGGTGGTTGGATGTATTTTATGCTCTGTTTTATATTGCTGTTATTAAATTGAAATGTTGATGTTTTATAACTTCATTTTATGTAAACTGCCCCGAGCCTGCTGGAAGGAGCGGTAGATAAAAATGAATAATAAATATAAATAAATAAATAAGAAAATAGTTATACGTTTTACATTTCTGGGTAGGTGATCTTTGGGACTTGGTTTTTTAATCAGTAGCTCCCATGCTGAAAAAGTGTGAGCACCCCTGCTCTAGATTGCAGAAGGTTTCCTTACAGAATGAATCACGAAGTGCATATTACGTGCTGTGTGCTGAAACTTGAGAATTAAGACTTTATGATTGAGTCCACCCAGCACTGGCTGAATATTCTCTGCATCTAATGCAACCTACACAGCATGAAAGATAAAAATGAGAGTCACCACATGTTGCTAAATCATTGCCCTTCTTGGCTCATTAAATGGGTCAAGTAGGAGAAGGAAGTAGTCAGTACTCAATTACAACAAGGTAAGTTTCCAACATGACTAAAGGAGGTAGCTGTAGGGCCTCTATTGAAAACATCTTCTCTAAATCGATCTATAATTATTTGCCAATGTCCAACATTC
The DNA here is from genome assembly GCA_030556195.1 of Anolis apletophallus. NCBI lineage: Eukaryota > Metazoa > Chordata > Lepidosauria > Squamata > Anolidae > Anolis > Anolis apletophallus. The sequence continues at coordinate 121,410,707 of JARBWK010000003.1, forward strand.
CATTTTTGGGAGAGGTCTTAGAAGGAATAGTGGCTCCCAGGTCCAAAGTTTCCTGGATGGAAATGCTTATCTAGATCAATTTCAATATGGTTTCAGACCAGGTAATGCAACACAAACTATGTTGTTCATCTTGCTAATTGACCTGCACCAGGAACTTGACAAGGGAAGTATATGCATCTACATTATAAAATTAATACAGTGTAACACCACTTTAACTGCCATAGCTCAATGCTATGAAATTCTAGAATTTGTAATCTGTTGAGCATAAGCACCCTCTGGGAAGGAAGGTTAAACTCCTTGAAAAATAACACATCCCATGATTTCATAGCATTGAGCCATGACAGTTAAAGTGGTGTCAAACTGCATTAATTCTTGGTTAGGATTAGCCTCCCTTATAGATATAGGTTCACAGTTTTGGTTTATGATTGCTTTCGCCCTTGAACTTGGAGGCATAGGATTCTACAGTGGCCAGGAGTATATTTATACATTTAAGTATACTATTACTGACTGATAAGACCATGATGGAATTTGCTCTAGTTACCTTTCATTTTGATTATTGCAATTCCCTCTTTGTGAGGTTGCCTTTGAAAAGTGTTTTGAAAATTTGACTGGCACAGAGTTGTAGTCAATGTGCTTAATGAGGCTGGTTACAGGGATATACAACACTCCTGCTCTCCAGCTAGCTGCCAATCTGTTTCCAGACACAATTCAATTCGCTTGTTATGACTTATCTGACTTAGGTCCAGTCTATCTGGCAAACTATATCTTCCTATGTGAGCCTGCCCAAATCTTAGGAGACTATCAGGTGAGCTTTTAGTACCGCCACCTACATAGGTATGATTGGTAGGGACATGAGATAGGGCCATCTCAATGGGTGCCCCAGACTCTGGAACTAGCTCCCTAGTGAAACCAGATGTCCTTCTTCTGCTCTTCCATGACCAATCAAATAGCCCTTTATGGAAAGCGCTTTTATGAGGGTGCTGTGTTATACTGAATTGTACTATTATGAACTGATTTTTAAAGTTCCAAATTGTTTCAATATTGCTGATCGTTTACTTATATTTTAATGTCTACTCTTAGTTTGTTTTATCTATATTTCAATCATGTTGTTTTGTAAGCTGCTATGAGACCCCATTTTGAGGTAAAGAGAGACAACAATAACGATAACTAAGAGCAACAACCAACAATAGACAGAAATTATCTTCAAAGACAGGATACCAAAATATGTTTCAAGGAGTTTATAAAAACATTACTTGTTTTGTCTTGCTGGTGACACATTCTTTTTGTTGTTGCTGTTGTAGTATGCCTTCAAGTTATTTCAAATTACTACTATGAGGTTTTCTTGACAAGATTCGTTCAGAGGTAATTTTTATTTGCCTTCCTTTGAGACTGAGTGTGTGTGACTTGCCCAAGATTACCCAATGGATTTCAATGGATTTCAAAGGCTGAACAGCCATTTCAGACCCTGCTCTCCATAATCCTAGTTTGATATCCAAACCACTATACCATACCAATCACAATTTTTTTGCTTTTTAAAAGTTCTTAACAAATACATCTATTATTTAAGGGAAACTCGGGAAGCAGTGACTTTCCAGAAGTTGTTGAACTCTAAATCCCATCAAAGCAATCTAGAATGGTGAATGGTGAGGATTAATAGATGTTGTAATTTTTTATTTATTTATATCATTTATATTCCGCCCTTCTCACCCCGTAGGGGACTCATGGCGGATCACATTGCACATAAACAGGCAAACATTCAATGCCATAGACATACAACATATATAGACAGACAACGAGCTACACAATTGGTTGAGAGCTCACCCCGACCCGGGCAGGCCTCGAACTCATGACCTTCTGGTCAGTAGAGATCTTGTGCAGCTGACTCCCAGCCAGCTGTGCCACATTCCATCTAACAGCTGGAGGGCTATTGATGTCAAAAGTATCTTTGCAGCAGTGCCACGGCTTAAAAAAAATAATGGCACATCATGTCATAAATTTAATCTTTTTAAGTAATATCCCAACTTTCTTTGTTTTATAGGTTCTTTATCGTGGACCTTAATTTACTATTTCCTTAAGCTGATTAAAATTTGTTTTCTTAAAGCCTAAACTATAGTTAGTATTCATTTTCCTCTATATAATGAACACATGGCAACTTCTACTCAATTTCCTGGTTCTTCTATCTCAGAGGTCAGTTATTTCTGTTGGTGAGAAGCTCATCCAAGGTAGCTGACACTTCTTACACTTTCCAGAAAATGAATGTCTCAGGGAGACAAGTGAAGGGTTTATTGGGCCTTATACTCTTTACAGAGTTTGACTTGTAGCATTTAACAGGGCAAACTGAGACTAAAGGCACTATAAACCAGGGTACCAGAGGGTGGCGACAAAGAACAAGAGATCTATTGCCCTCTTGCCTTGCCTATGATCTTTCTGGTTTGCCTGGTTGGCCACTCTTTGGAACACCAAAGGGCGTTGGAACCTATAAACCTCTACATATTGTTGTTATCTTACAGTTCCCATCACCCTTGATTATTGGTTATGTGAGCTGGGGCTGATATGATCCAATACTATCTGAACAGCCACAGGATCATTATTAAATGGACCTTTGGGGAAATCTAGAAAGGGTTATTTTTATTCTTTTCCTAATCTTTTATATGACATCTCAATGACTCATTTTCACAGCCCAACAATTCAGTTTCCCTAGTAATCTCCAGCCCTCAGAAAAAGAAATTAGACTTCTGAAATGAAAGAAAGCTTCTGCTGATGAACCAGCAGGTAGGTGGAGTTGTTGTCAAACATGCTCTGAGGTGAGGTTGAAGTGCGTGGCCCTCTGGACTCTGCAACGTGTCTTCCTGCCTTCCTGAAACACTGTGTTCCTAAGCATTTTCAAAGAACAACATGAAAACAAAAAACACTTTCATTCAATCCAGTGATTCAGGCTGTGGTCAGTAACCAAGCCCATTCCAAGGGTAGATAATGAGCATGAGGCAGGTTGTTTTCATCCTTAATAATACATTTGTATGCAGGTAGGGAAGGGTGTGGATATTTACCAGTGTGCTAGGGTAATCACCTTATGGGTTTCACTATAAATACAGGTAATTTCCAGAATGTCTATTATTAGGTTCAATAAGACACACAGTCATAAGCATAATTGCAAAATATCAGAAGGAAGGCAGATATGCTGTGACAAAGATCTCGGGCATGTCGTAAACAAAGGGAACCAAGGTTTCTCTTGCCCTAACAATGTGCAAGGCAGGCAAAATCAACTGGAATGTTGCATTGCCTTTGGCATCTCCACAACGCTCGAATGTTTCATAGGTCTGTTTTTAAAAAAAGATATTGTGGTCTCTGGACCATGGCTTCAGCAAGTGCAATAGACTCGCCCTTCTGTGCATGGTTCCTTCCCAAACCTGGTATTAAGCAAAGTCTCAATGCAATGGGCAGCTTCAAGAGAGATTTTCCTATAAGAAGTAGGGGTTGAAATGTGGAAGGGGTTTAAACCCCTTTCAAAGAATGCTGTCCAATGATATAGTTACAAGGGCCAAGATGAGAATATTTTCCCAATAAAAATTCAGTTCTCTAGTGAAATTCATCCCCAAATTTCTAACATTACAGAATGAGAAACAGAAAACCACTCATATCTACAACTCTATTTGTTGTGACTGTATCCCCTTGTTCAGTTTGCCCACACTTTTTCATCAAAGGTTTATACTGTACAGTATTTCTACATGCTGACTGAGGTTTTAAGCTGATGCACACAGTGCTAAACATTTGGGGATTTCTTTAAAAAACAAGATGTGATTTGCTGAGGTGGTCCTATGTTTTGAAGAACAAATTTTCTCTTATTATTTTCTATTTAAAAGAGTTAGGCAGGTTGTGTATCCCTTATGCAAAATACTTGGGACCAGAGTTTGGATTTGCTTTTTAAAAAATGGAATATATTTGCATATATGTACATAATGACATATCTTGGAGATGGAACTCAAATCTAAACATGACATTAATAATTCATATATAGCTTATACACATTAAGCTAGTGCAATCTGGGTAAACCATGATCTGGGCCAATGTCCCCGATTTTGGTGAGGGTCCTGATTCTTTTTTTTAATCTCCCAAATACGGGAGGACATAAATAATTTTTGATCCAGGAAGCCAAAAGATTTGTTTTCTATCCAACCCATTGGTGGCAATGGGGGAGGGGGTTCCCACAGGCTCCCCTTCATCATTTTAGGCATAGTTTGTCCTTACATCCTTCATTAAAACCTGAATTAACAGCATCAAAATAAATATACTACTCTTTCTGCGATCCTTTCCCTTCTATCTGTAGAGGAGACTGGGATTAATGCTTAGTTAAAGCTGTTTCTACTCTAGAGGAGATAGGAGCTGCAAACACACACTTTCTCTCCCTGCAGGAGGCAGTTTTCCAAGGCATTTTAAGGAGGCTCCCACTTCCCAGGGAAGGAAGAGGGGTCAACCTGGAAGTATCCTACCCTGGGCTTCCTTTTTAAAAAACCTCTTCTCTCTTGATTTGAAGGCGCTGTAGTGGAAAGGAGAACTGGCATTACCTCCCCTCCCCCCAGGTTTAATGCTTTGTTAAAGCTGTTCCTACTCTAGAGGAGACAGGAGCTGCAGGTGCACACTCTCCTCCCTGCAGGAGGAGGTTTTCCAAGGCATTTTAAGGAGGCTCCCATTTCCCAGGGAAGGAAGAAGGAACTTCCTTTTAAAAGCCCTGTCTTCTCTCATGATTTGGAGGTACTGGAGTGGAAAGGAGAACTAGCATGCCTTTTCCCTCTTTTGTTTCAATCTCCTTCCTGCTTCCAAATCACGAGAAGGCTTAAGAAACCTCACGTTTTGGGATCCTATTCTTTCTAGCGGCTGCCTCCCTTCCTGCACTCCACGTGTAACCAAAAACAGCCAGCTTTCGACAGCCACTGTTCTATTGTGGCCGGTAAAAAAAATGGTGGTGGAGGCCATGCCATTACAGGCTTTCGAACAAACCAAAGGCATATGACCATAACAAATCCATGCACAAGCCCAATACACATAGCCTGAAGTAATTTTAGACATAATATTTTTCATAGGGTAATTTTGTGCAGAAAATGTATTTGTGTACATTGAACCCATGTGGACATTGAATCCATGTGGAAGCATTCTGAGCTTCGGATTTCTGGATAAGATCTGCTCGACTTGTATAGAGTGAAATTATTGTTTCAGTGACGCACTATATAATTCTATAACTCTAAAATAAGTGTTTTTATAGGAGAAAAAGCGAAAGTATTCTTTCAAAATGTCCAGATTAAAAAGAGACCCACTCAATCGTATAGAAAAGAAGTTGCATTTGGTGCTGGGCAGAGATGTTTTGCTTTTTTGGAAAAACTTCCATAATTTCAGTAACAACGGTTGCAGCCGCCAAAAACTTCCTTTCCACTAGCAGTGAATCCTGTCATGGAAAAATATTAATTCCTACTTGTTACTTAGCTCTCAAGATCACTTCCTAGAGGAAATCAGAAGCTGGTAACCTGTTTTTGAAATCCAAAAGAGGTCTATTATGCAGGCTGACATTTCAATCACCTGGTACATTTTTACCTGTATGCAAATGAATAACTTACACTCTGGGATGAGTAAGACTGAACGCAGCCTCCAGCTTCATTCCACAGGTTGTTTGTGTTGCTGTAGCTGCTGTTGCTCCTGCCCTCCTGCCTGGCTGAAGGCTGGCTGTAAATACTTAAACAAATTGCCTGTCATCAAGGTGTGTCAAGATGTACTTCATTATAAATTGTATCTTGTCAGGAGGGAAAGAAAATGGGCTTCTGCCATCTTTATGTATTTATTTATTTATTTATTATTTCGACTTGTATACCGCTACTCCCTGAAGGCTCAGAGCGGTTCTATGATGTGCCAACTGGATTGTGCAAACTGAGCATGTGGAATGACAAAAATTCTGAAAAACGCTGGCATATCTGGGCTTCTTTAATTCCTATCCAATGGTTTCATTGAGGTCTGGAGGAAGGACATTTAGCATTGCTATGAAAGACAGGAACAAAATGTGCAAAACCAGTTCAACCAGAGTTGTAAAGGAATGTATCTCTATCAAACATGCATTGTGTAATCCAACTACCATACTGAGGAGGAGGAGGAGTATAAGCGTTATCCCCCTTTCCACTCAGAAACACAAGGCACCCCATAGTATAAATAAATGCACTTAAAACTGAAAGTATTTAGAATTACAAATTTTGTGTAACACCAGCAATGCATATTTGTGTGTGTATGGGTGCGTGCCTTGAAATCGCATGTCAACTTATGGTAATACCATGAATTTCATCAGATTTTCTTAGGCAAGTAAGATATATAAGTTGGAAAAACAAACAAATATATGTATACAACTCTTGCTAATAATCCATGCAAATAAATATATTGTCAACTAGTGTCTGATTCACGAGAGTGTGACAAGGGCTCAGCAGCAGGAGGCAGCCAGCAGGAGGGAAAGACAGAACCGCTTTAATAGCTCAAGAATTACTGGATATGGGCCCTACAGCATAGTTATTTTGTGTTTTTCGCCCTATCTCATAGATAATTGTCCCAATTTTTCTTCTTACCTTCCTTACCCTGTTCTGAATTGTTGAAGTCACTGTGCATTTTTCTTGGTCTGAGATAGGTTGTGCCACTATTAGTTTTAGAAAGAAGTGTTTTGTTTTTTCTTCAAGTACTTAGGTCCTTGATTCTCTTTTTTTCTCTTTTAATTGCTGATTTAACTCTTTCTTCTTCTCGTTATCTTTTTTCTCCTTCTCTCAACCTCATAACTCCTGGCTAAATTTTGTCTTCTTCCGTGTCTTTCATTCCTCACAGACACCTGCCTTCTTTCCCATTCATTCTTTCTGCTCCACAAACTCCATCCATACATTTCCTCATTTTTAAACATTTCTGAGGGGAGAATATTTGGAGTGTCTCCGTCTTTCTCTCCTTCTTGTACTCTTTGTCTTTCCCCACCCAAAATTCCTGGCTAAATGTTTCCTCCTTCCCCTGTCTCTTTCCTTTTCCTCCCTCTTATCCACTAGTCTCAGTCCAAGCAATCCTTCACCACCTCCAAGTTTCTGTATCTCCCTCCTTTTCTCTACATTACAACGCATGGACAAAACCACACACACACACACACATACTGTATATATATGTGTGTGTGTGTGTATATATGTGTGTGTGTGTGTGCGCGCGCGCACAAACACATGTACACATAAACACAAATACACACACGCATACACACACAAAACACATATACACAGACTGGGCCACAGCAACGTGTGGAAGGGGATGGCTAGTAAATAATAAATAATACATAAATACATAAATAAAGAAGTCTGTAAACACTTCTGAGGGGAGAATATTTGGAGTGTAGGTATTGGAGTATAGGCTAGTGAGTCCACATATAAGGAGTTATACTGGAGTTTGGAAAATTAAGAAGATGGGGCTAGAGCAGTGGTTCTCAACCAGTGGGTCTCAACCTGTGGGTCCCCAGATGTTTTGGTCTTCAAATCCAAGAAATCCTAACAGTTGCTAAACTGGCTGGGATTTCTGGGAGTTGTAGGCCAAAACACTGGGGGACCCACAGGTTGAGAACCACTGCTCTAGCCCCATCTTCTGAATTTTCCAAACTCCAGTATAACTCCTTATATGTAGACTCACTAGCCTATACTCCAATACCTACACTCCAAATATTCTCCCCTCAGAAGTGTTTACAGACTTATTTATTTATTTATTTATTATTTACTTGCCGTCCCCTGCCACACGTTGCTGTGGCCCAGTCTGTGGCCCTTTGTGTGTGTGTATATATATTTGTGTTTTTGTGTATATGTGTTTGCATATACACAAAATACACAACGCTTTGCCCATGCGTTGTAATGTATTTTTTCCCCTTTTTTGGCTTTTTAAGTCTCTTCTGCTGTGTTTTTCAGTGTTTTTATGAGTGATGGTCACTTGTTGGCCTGATAGGTGTATTGTGTCCAAATTTTGTGTCAATTTGTCCAGTGGTTTTTGAGTTATGTTAATCCCACAAATGAACATTACATTTTTATTTATATAGATTTTGGGCATTTCTATCCCATCCTTCTCACCTCTGAAGAAGGACTCAGGACGGCAGGCAGTCATTAGCTGCCCAAAAAAATACATTAAAACACACAGTTACAATAAACACAATTAAAACAATTATAAGCATTCAATTAAAAGCAGTTCGCAGTTTCAAAACATAATCCAATTCAGTCCATTGCGGTCCACTAAAACATTATTTTCCCAGTTGATCCATTTATTGCACAAACGCTTGATACCAAAGCCAGGATTTGAAATTTTTTCTGAAAGGTCTGGAGGGTAAGTCATCCAGTACAATTCTATAGCATGTTTCTATAATAGGAGTCACTATTATCTGCAGATGCAAGTATCCACATGGGCCTTGCAATGTATACCCAAGTGGTTGTATTATACATGTGTCTTCTCCCTCCTTTCCTAGTCTTCTGTTTTTCTTTTCATCCTTTCTCAATTCCCCTCCACCACTTATAATCATACTAATTAACTTTCTTCTTCCCCCTGACAGTGCCTTTTCTTATTTTTATCCTATTTTCCAAACACTTTGGAACAGTGACTTAGATACCTTAAGATTTTTCATCACCATCACTTCTCCATTCCCCAAATATTTGGAAAGTTCTAGTAGCATTATTAAAATTGTAGTGATTAGTATTTTGGGAAGGGAGAGAGGAGGCGTCTACAACTTGGATATAAAAATAAAAGAAAATGTGGCCACTAAGGTACTGTTAGTAGAAGCAAACTAATAAAAAGCAGAGTTTGGACAATGTTCCTCCTGCTTTGACATTTTGGGGGGTGGGGGGAGAATTGGGCTAAACATTTGTGTTTTCTTTAAAGATAGGGTAGACCTACAGGGGACTGGTGTACCTGAAGTGATATTGCATGACTTCCAGTCATGATCTATGTCCAATTTTCAACCATTTGAAGGTATTTGGGAGGTGAGGTGGGAAAACTAAACCGCATTTGTGTGTGGTTTTGGTAACTAGAAAATCCTTCAAAATGTATGATTGGAAGGCTCCAGGAAGGCTTTTACAGGTCACACAAGCAGAGTTCAGGAGCCGCAAGTTATCTCTTGAGTTCACTTTCCACACAACTGCTTTAAAGAATGGCTGATTAGGGCTTGTCAACATGCCTCTTGGCCCCTCCTTCTGGAAACCTGCCCTAGTCATCCAAACAGGATATAATTAATGTGTGTGGCTGGGCCTAACACCTCCAGGGAGGAGTGAAACTGGCAACTATGAAAATGCATTAGAAATATTGGCCTGAATCCCAAAGTGCCACCAAGCAGCAAACACCATTCTTTGAATTTTCAGAGAACTCTAATAGCACAGGTTGAATCTGGGCCCTTCCAAAAACAGACCCTATATCCCAGGTTTTCTACTTTAAACTGGATTACATGGGTCCACACTGGATAAACAGAAAACCTGGGATCAGATCCTGTTATATATGTGATATCGGGCTTGTCTGGAAGGGCTCTAATAAACTGATATTTATAGTGTTGAATATTCCCCAGCCCATGGTACCATCCTCACTACCTCCTTTTAGATTGCTTTCAGATGATCTTGTGGGTTGAGTTGGATTTTGATAATTACTTCTAAGTGGTTTTTATTTATTTATTATTTATTTATTTAAAACTTTTATATCCCGATCTTCTCACCTCCGGGGAGGGACTCAGACTAGCCTCACAGCAAAAATTCAATGCACTTCATAAAATTAAAACATCATACAAGTTAAAAATACATATAAATAAAATACAAATAGATAAAATACATTCAAGCCCAAATTGGCAGATAAAATCAGATCAACTCAGTCCAATAAATATGGTCATTCACTTTATCCAGGAACAATCTCGGTCCTTATTCTGGGAATGCTTCCTTCCAGCCTCCTAAAGGACAGGAGGGAGGGGCAGATCTAATCTCACTCAGGAGAGAGTTCCATAGCTGAGAGGCCACCACAGAGAAGGCCCTGTCTCTCGTTCCCACCAAACGCACTTGCGAACGTGGCGGGACTGAGAGCAAGGCCCCTCTGGAAGATCTTAGCATCCTTGTTGGTTCATAGGGGAGAACATGTTCAGACAGGTAAACTGGGCCTAGATTAGCCTAGATTTTAAAATTTGTTGAAGTCTGAAGCATATGACCCCTCGGGTTTGACATGGATGTGCGGGACTGGTTCCCCCTGTTATGATTTGGTCATCGACCATAATAAAGTTTACGTACTTACTTACTCAATCCACAATCAATTACTTTGGCTCACCTGGTCCCTCTTTAGAGTTCTAAATAATTTTAGAGGAAGATACACCACCACTCCTTTCCTCTTAGCCTCCTTTTCTATGATCAACTACTAGAGTATTTCCAGATCCCAACGCAACCAGGCTTCAAATTATAAGATAAACTTCCATATGAGGGAGACATCTTCTTGAATGGAGCTGGTGGACTAAGCTGGTAGCAGCAATCCCAACACTGTTGAAGAGAAAACATTTACATTTCCCACAACACCCTATATACCAGTGGTTTTGTCCTACAACTCCCAGAAATCATAGCCAATTTACCAGCTGTTAGGATTTCTGGGAATTGAAGACCAAAACATCCAGGGACCCACAGGTTGAAAACCACTGGTCTATAGGGTGTTATGGGAAATTTTAATGTGTTCTCTTCAACAGTGTTGGGATTGCTGCTACCAGTTTAGTCCACCAGCTCCATTCAAGAAGATGTCTCCCTCATATGGAAGTTTATCTTATAATTTGAAGCCAGGTTGGAAGTATTATTAGATATTAACATGGCAGGCCAAACTGGATGTTATTTAAAAGATTGAAAAGAAGGGTTGGAATAAAAGAAGGCCAAAGATATTACTGTGGCTGTAGTACATACAGCATGTGACAAGCTGAACAAAGTCCCTCTCCAGTCTTGAAATCTATGTGACTGGTTAGTAATTCTGAATTCTAGAACGGATGGTAGTTGTGGTAGACTGTTGGAGCAAAAGCAATTTTAAAAATCTTGCATCACTTTAAAGACTTACAATTTATATTTGGCATAAACAAATAATCAGGTAGGCTGGAATCCACCCAAGCTTATTCCAAGTAAAACATGTTAGTCTTTAAGATACCCCAAGATTCTTGATTCTTGGTTGTTTCTGTGAGTATTGAGGATTGCAATCTAAAGCTTTCTGGGTTGGAGTAAGGAGTGTGCAATTAAGCGCAAAAAAAATCTAATAGTTTTTTTTGTTTTTGTGGGCTTTTCTTTTGAGATATGTTCAAGAGCCACATATTCAAATGGCCCTTTCAGTCCCAATATCGCAAACATGGTGCTTCAAACAAGGGTTGCTGCATTGTAACCACACCTCAGCCATGCATGCTTGTTGCCTTGCAACTTGGCAAAATCTTTTCAGCCAGAATGAAAAGTCTTTGCAAAAGTGAAACCAACAGCTAATCATCCCTATCTATACATACCGGATCTTTCCCCCTGACTAATTTCTCTTGTAGTGGGAGTAATTAGGTTTATTAGTAACAGTGACTACATTGTTACCTTCAGGCAAACTCTGGAGGAGTTGCTTACTAACCTAGCGTTACTTGACTTCTCCAGCATGGTTAACGGCAACCTTTGCTCTACAATTAAATGTCTGCCAAACATTGTCTGGACTTTCTTGTCTCATTTTGAAAACCACGCTTTAACTGGCATGTTAAACTATAAATCTATCCATGCAACATCTTTAGCAGTGCTGGTGCACTTGGCACTATGCCATCTCTGGATGAACCGGGCCATTCTGCATGCCTAGTCAGGCATGAGGGAAGACGTGGAGGGAGGAATGCTACCATATAAAAGCACTGAAGTGCAAAACTGAGGGTGCAAAATGAAGGATACGTATTTCCCATCCTTTCCATCTTTCCCAGAGCTTGGAAATGTTGCTATTGTGGTATACAGCCTCTAAAGTCCGCCTGCTTGGTGAGGATTTGGTGAATTGTAGTCCAAAAATGGTATTTCTCCCTATCACCCCCTCTGATCTTTCCTCCAGAAAAAATCACTTGGGTTGAAGAAAACTGGTATGATGGCCTCTCAGTTCAACACTAGATGCAACTGCTGTTTGCCGTGGGCGAGCCACACTTACAGTTTCCATTTCATTTGCATCTGGCAGAAATGATGGTGATGAAGCCTGAATAGGAGGGTTTGGTCTGTGGCCCAGTCTTTTTTTGTAATTTAGGCTGCAAGGATGATGGTAACTGAAACCTGAGGCTGTTTGAAAAGCAGGGCATGACTATGCTTCTCATAAGCCCCTATCCCTCTCCCTGTAACGAACAATGGCTGCTATGTTGATCCCTACCAGCCTCTCAGCATTCACATCAGCTGCACAAGCAAATAACAGAATAATAATATTGACCAGGGTGATGAATAAACGAAGTATTCAATAGCAAGCCTGGGGAAACCCTAGGCAATGGGCTAGAAATAACCCGGAAGGAGTGCCTCACCTGACATGTCAACTTCCCCACTCCCCAGGTTCTCCCCCAAGGTAATCAGCATCTTCCCAGTACTGAACCAGGCCTACCACTGCTAAGATGTATCACACTACATTGTTAAAGTAGTATTAATCTACATTAACTGCCACAGCAACATCATATGGGATCCCAAATTTGTAGTTTAAGGAGGAACATTTCCACCCAAAGTGGAAAATTAGGGATGAACGATTTCTGATTTTCCTTCCACACACATCAGTATGTCTTCCCACAAAAAATTACGATGTAAACCATAAAAAAATATTTAAAAAACAATTAAAGATGATCAGCAATTAAAAAGTCCTATTCCTCAGGAAACGTTTTAAGCAATTCAGCAGCCATTGTTCGTTACAGGGAGAGGGATAGAGGCTTATGAGAAGCATAGTCATGCCCTGCTTTTCAGACAGCCTCAGGTTTCAGTTACCATCATCCTTGCAGCCTAAAGGTAGTTGAGAGGGCAGTAATGGAGCAGTTGCAGTCCTTCTTAGATGATGCAACATGGCTAGACCCCTTCCAGTCCGGCTTCCGTTCGGGGCATGGGACGGAGACGGTTCTGGTCTCCATCACAGACCAACTGCACTGCCAGCTTGACCAAGGCGGGTCTGCACTGCTCGTGTTATTGGACCTCATGGCAGCGTTTGACACAGTCGACCACAATCTATTGATCCACCGCCTGGCCATGGCTGGAGTGAGGGGGACAGCCCTTAAATGGCTGACCTCCTTCCTCCACCAGCGGTCTCAGCGTGTGAGGAGGGGCGAGGTGGTCTCCGAGGGCTCCCCGAGGGCTCCCCGTTAGTCTGTGGAGTTCCGCAGGGAGCCATTCTCTCCCCTCTGTTATTTAACATCTACATGCAGCCGCTTGCACAGCTGGTGCGGAGTTATGGGCTGGAGTGTTACCAGTACGCTGATGATACCCAGCTCATCCTGAGGATGGAGGGCAGGCCGGGATCCATCCCCGATAATTTCCAACATTGCCTCGAAGCCGTTACTGGATGGCTGCAAGCCAGTAGGTTGAGGGTGAATCCGGCGAAGACGGAGATCTTGTGGTTGGGCCGCCCGGGCGGGGTAGGTGTCCAGATCCGACCCTGGACGGTGTGGCGTTATGCCCATCGTCTTCCGTGAAGAGCCTGGGGGTCCATTTGGACTCCCAGCTGACCATGGAGGCCCAGGTCTCTGCGGTCAGCAAGGTTGCCTTTTTCCATCTTCGACAGGCAAGGAGGCTGGCCCCCTACCTCTCCCGGAACGACCTGGCCACGGTGATCCAAGCCACGGTCATCTCAAGGCTAGATTACTGCAACGTGCTCTATGTTGGCCTTCCTCTGTCAGCGATCCGGAAGCTCAAGCTGGTGCAGAACACTGCCGCCCGGCTCCTGTCTGGCACCCCAGCAGGCTGCCACATAACACCTGTCTTGCAGGATCTGCACTGGCTGCCAATTGAGCACCGGATTGCCTTCAAAGTGTTGGTTCTTACCTTTAAGGCCTTGCACGGTCTGGGGCCAGCGTATCTGAGGGACCATCTCACTCCATACTGCCCTCTGAAATCACTACGGTCCGAGGATGCCAACTTCTTGGAGATACCTTCGGCGAAGCTGGCACGACTGACATCTACCCGCCGGAGGGCGTTCTCTGTCATAGCTCCTATGCTGTGGAACGCCCTCCCGGCCGGAACCCGGGCCATGAAGGACCTGCTCCCGTTCAGACGGGCCTGAAAAACTTACTTGTTTAAGCAGGCTTTCGATGGGTAGGCCCCGCACATTCTTGAATTGTGCCATTACTTTATTGTGTTACTGTTGTTTTTAACTGTTTTTATTGCTCTGTATTTTATTGTGCCTTCGGCTCTTGTGAGCCGCCGCGAGCCTCCGGGAGTCGGCGGCATAGAAGCCCGAATAATAAATCATAATAAATAAATAATAAATAAATAAATGTTGATGCCATCGAATATTAAATCTAGATTCAGAAAAATAGCAATACAGGAAGAATTGGCAAACTGGAAGCTTTAAGAAAGAGCTTTGAACAACATTTCTGAGAATTTCCCAACTGTTGACTATGCTGTCCTCAGGATTCTCGGAGTTAACGTCCACAAATAAATCATCTAGTCCAAATTCTGTTTTCAATTATCAGTGGAAAGCTTTCCACCAACAGTGGAAATGTCGATCAAATGCTCTTACTTCCAGGTTAATATTATTGAGGTCAAGGGATGCCTTATTGTAGACAGTCCAGTTTAATTCCACTTCCAGCTAAGAACAGATTAGAAGAGACTCCGCAAAGCTACATTGCTCTGGTGTAGAAACAACCTGTGATGGAAAGAGGACTATCTTTGTATCGGTCATGAGACATTTGCGTCAAATCCTGTGAATCACTACCAAGGAAGAGTAGCTCTTATGGCAAAGCCCTCAAAGTGCATACAAAACCATGGAAGGTGAGGATGAGACATGTCATCATGATTTTGATGATCAAGTACTTGTGGAAAGCGCTTTCAACATTTAACCTCCATACTGATAACATGAGTAATGACTACGTTTGCTACAAGCAAGGGGAGTAACACATTTTAAATGCCTAGATTGGATTTTGTGCACCTAAATGAACTCCAAAATACCTCCACATGTTCTTTTCAATGTGGGTTTGCCCTTCTTGGTTGACCTTATCATCTGTTATATTTTCCCCCCAGTAGGTTCTTTTTGCTGGCTTGATCCTATCCAAGCTAGTATGGCATCATCGCAATGCCATGTAGTCAATTAAATTGGCTAGGTCCTAATGCCAAGCTATAGTGAAGACAATGATGTCTGATTTTAGTCTGACTGAATATTTATGTACATGTTCAAAGCCCCCCCCCCCCAAAAAAAACCTCTTACTTTTTGAGTTATAACTCCCAGAACATCCCAGGCAAAATGGCCAGAACACTTTCTTGCATATCTTATTTGGGGGGAAAGATGAAAGCAGGGGCAAAGTATGGTATAATGTGTGTAACACTGGACTGTAGCTCTCAAGACCAGGGTTCAATTCCCTACTTAGCCACAAAAATCCACTGAGTAACTGTGGGTGAATCACACTCTCAGGCCCAAAGAACTCTGTGATAAGGTTGCCTTAAGTCAACAATGAGTTGAAAGGCACAACTCCAACAATAATGATTACTACTCATAACTCCTATGCTGGCTGGTGGATTCTGGGATTTGAAGTCTTAAAAAATAACATTTCTAAGTTCTGTGCCAAAAAAAGGACTGAAAAAAGAATGCTCTTCCCTGAAGCAAGCAAGGCCTATGCATTAGCTTCATCTATGCATTAGCTGAGCAAGGGAATTATAATCTTGGAAAGACCCATGGCTCCATGTCATCCATGCTGCCAGACCAGCCTATAAAGCTACTACTGTGTAAACAAGCTAATGTCTGAAGGAGATGAGCAAAGAAGAACAGAACTTGAGCAATTCTTTCTTTGTATTCACCAGATTGTTTTCATCTGCTTCCCTCTGGATTGGAAAAGTACAGCAGACTCTTGTTAGGTCGAGAGACACTACTGCACTCATTCCAAGTCGTTATCAAAGTCAAGACTACTTTCTCCCATTGACATGGAACACAACAGGGAACTGAACCTCTCAGGGATTATGAAATATACAAAGAGGAAATAGGGTCATGTACCCACTCATTATTTGGAATTACAGTATAAACTAAGTACAGCAGTACTTCCCTTAGATCCAATCAGAGGGAAATATCTAGAGGTGATGTAAGCACGGATGTGTTTACTTGCTCTGTAGGAGGAAGGATTTGGCTCCAACATGAAAAGCAAATCAGAAGAGGCAGTTAAAAAGGAAGAAAGCCAGCCAGGCAGCCACGGCTTTAATTCCTCCAATACTGTCATTGAACTTATTTCCCTGTACTTTTCATTCTTTTCAACAAAGCTTATCCAGAACTAGTAGTCAGGGATGCTGCTCAATGCCTTGCCCATGGTGCATATTTATTTATTTTATATACTATGCTGTGGTCCTGATTTGGAAGGGAAGAAACATGGCAAATGTGTCTTTCCCTCCAAAACAAAGAATGTCATGGCTTGTTTGCAGAAACCAGTGAATAATAGTTCCAGTGTTGGGGAAGTTGTGTATATCTGCTGCAAGAGCTGGGTGATGATTCCTATCTGCAAAACAGGTTTAGCACATGGACAGTTCCTTTAAAATTAGTCTAAAACACTTAGGACAGGGCTGTCCAACTTCTACGGGCCCAATGGCCGGAATTCCGGTCACTGATCAACTGGGGGGCCGAAGGGTCTGCCTCCGCCCCTGGCTCCACCCCTCCCTGGCTCCACCCTTCCCCGGCTCCGCCCCCTCCCCTGCTCCACCCCCTCCCCGGCTCCAATTTACTTACAATTGACCTTGAGTTGTGGAGTTGTAGTTCACCTCCATCCAGAGAGCACTGTGGACTCAAATAATGATGGATCTGGACCAAACTTGGCATGAATACTCAATATACCCAAATGGGAACACTGGTGGATTTGGGGAAATGTTTCCTAATACCTTTGAGTTACACACTTAAATTGGGACACACCAAAAAAAACCCAAACACCTCAATGCCGTCGCAGGGCTTGAAGGGGCCTCCTTTCCCAGAGGCGGGTGGAGGAGGCCCAAAGAGCTCCCTCCCTCCCTGAAGGGAAAACAAGCCACGGGGGCAGGCGCAAAGGAAGCCACGTTGCGCCCTGCATGCGGGGGAAGGCAGCACAACAAGGGGGAGGGGGCGCGGAGGAGGGGAAGTAAGCATCGCCAAGGAAACCGCCACCGAGGGCCCCTCCCCCTCTCACCCAATGTCCCACTCTTTTTAGATTGATTGATTCAAGCCAGGCCCTTCCTTACCCATACTGGGGGAGCCCCGCCACAGGGCCGAAGCGCCAACGCCAACGCCGTCCCCAAAGAGCCCCGCTGGAGCCAAGGCCAAGCTCAGGCCAGGCGCTGCGGCTCTCCCATCCACGGGGCAGGAAGCGAGGGCCCTCCACAGGAAGAGGACGGAGCCAAGAGGGGCTTTCCCTGCCTCACTCCCCTCCTCCCCCTCTCTGAGGGAATGGGGGCTGGCCTGGAAGCAGTCGCGAGGGAGGAGGAGGCGCGCGCCCAGGCCGGCCGCAAATCCCGCAGGACCCGAGATTTCGGCAGCTATCGCGAGACTACGCAGCCACAGACGGGATTTCAACCTCCCTTGAAATCCCATCTGTGGCTGGCGTAGTCTCGCGATGCTTGCCTAAACCCGGAAGTAGGTATCTTTTTTTAAAAAAATATTTTAAATTTGTATTTTATTAAAACAAGTTAGGGGGCCAGAGGGAAGGGGCTCGGGGGCCGTGTACGGCCCCAGGGCCGCCTGTTGGACAGCCCTGACTTAGGAGATTCACTGCTCCAGTAATGTTAGAGAAGTGGTTCTCAAATTTCCTAATGCCGCAACCCCTTAATACAGTTCCTTGTGTTGTGGTGACCCTCAACCATAAAATTATTTTTGTTGCTGTAATTTTGCTACTGTTATGAATCATAATCTAAATATCTGATATGCAGAATGTATTTTCATTCACTGGATCAAATTTGGCACAAATAACCAATACAGCCAAATTTAAATACTTGTGGGGTTTGGGGGGGATTGATTTTGTCATTTGGGAGTTGCAGTTGCTGTGATTTATAGTTAACCTACCATCAAAGAGCATTCTGAACTCCACTGATGATGGAATTGAATCAAACTTGGCACACAGAACTCCCATGACCAACAGAATATACTGGAAGGGTTTGGTAGGCATTGACCTTGAGTTTTGGAGTTGTAGTTCACCTGTACATCCAGAGAGCACTGTGGACTCAAACAATGATAGATCTGGACCAAATTTGGCACAAATACTCAATATGCCCAATTGTGAACACTGGTGAAGTTTGTGGAAAATAGACCTTGACATTTGAGAATTTTAGTTGCTGGGATTTATAGTTCACCTACAATCAAAGAGCATTCTGAACCCCATCAACGATAGAATTGGGCTAAACTTCCCACACAGAACCCCCATGACCAACAGAAAATACTGTGTTTTCTGATGGTCTTTGGTGACCGTTCGAACACCGCCTTGTGACCCCAAGGTTGAGAAATGCGATGTTAGAGCAAACCCTACTTTGATCAAAGCACCCATCCTCTAAAGTGGTTGCTCCACACACATTTTACACTGCAGATCTCACAGATTTCACACTCCACTGGTGCTTCTAAATGTCCTGGGTGAATACTTAGTATAGGGAGGAAAAGTGAGATATCCACAAAAGATCCATATCTGTAAATCAGTCTCCATCAAAGCAATACAAGAACCAATCATATCCACTCCATTTCAGTTTCATTTATATTTAAGCATAAATCCATTCCATTTTTTAATTTCTTCTGCAAAATTGTAACTACATAAATTTGTAGAAATTCTCATTTGTTTCTGCAGACAACGTTTCCTATCCAAAGTACCTTTCATACACATCCCTCCATATCTACAGATTCTGAATCCATGGATTCAACCATTCACAGCTTGATTTTTTTTTAATTCAAACTTTGATTTTGTCATTTTGTATAAGGAGTACAGTTTTACTGTGCCAATATAATAGGACTTGAGCATCTGTGGATTTTGATCCTGGAACTAAACCCCAGTGGATAGCAAGGGCCCACTGTACATCTAACCTTAGAGTTAATGTCGTTGTGAGTATCTTTTCATTCATTTTTCTAATATACACTTTTTATATGCAATTTTTAAACTGAAAAGTGTTACCAAACTCAGACCCAAAAAATAACTGAATATAGATCTTAGAGGTGTGCAAAATTCCAATGTCATTATAGATTTTGGAAAATTAAAGCGATTATCAGATACAAACCACCAAAATACGAAGTGGGAAGGGCTCCTCTGAAGGATTTATAAATTGAAACACAAACCTCTGAATCTTGTAAGTTTCCCCATTGGTGCTAATGGGCCTAATCTTACTGAAACGATAACAAAACTTCAGATTTTGAATTATGAATCAAACTGTCCCCTCTTAATCTTCTCAAATCTTCCTGAAATGAAATTTTGGGGGGGGGGGATGTCCAAAATTCAAAATGAAACAAATGAAATGTTTCGCACACCTCTGATATATCTACTCCAAGTTAATGAGAATTACATTGGTTTACAAAAAATGGTGGCCAAATAAGCTTTTTCAATGCCCATAACATGTGGTTGAGAAACTAGGACATGTTTTATTCCAAGTCTTTTGCATACAGACCTGCCTCTATATTGTTCACGTTGGAATCAACGCACCCAAGGCACATATGAACTGAGCTTTAAGGTCCTTAACACTGCATTGCTCTCATAGAGTTATTTTACTAATGTCTTTTCCATGTGCACTAGTAAGAATTGGGTTTACAACAAAACCAGGTGGATTAAATTCCTTAACAATTCATTATTCTGAAGATTATCAAGGTAGGAACATTTAAAGGTAATCTGTTGACTGCTCATTTGCACTTATTGTAAATTTCCCACTGGAGACAGTATTTGACTTAATACTTCTCATTTCCTTGAACAGTCAACACTCAGTTTGAACTCAGCAAAGAAAGCCAGATCTTGATTAAATGCAATTACTTACTCCCAGGGCCGTAGCCAGGATTTTGATTCGGGGCTGAGTTTGGTTCGGGGGAGGCTGAGACTGGGTGGAAGAGGGTCTACCCTAGCAAACCTTTTGTATTGTTATCCCAATAACCCCATTAATGTGGGATATAATGAGCATGGTGATCAGATCATGATATGAATAAACATAACAGTTTAAATAATGTACCAGTAAGGCCTGTTCGCGGACCACCCTGAGAATAGCGGGGGGGGGGGCTGAAGCCCCCTTAGCCCCCCCCCTGGCTACATGCCTGCTTACTCCCTTTTTTAAAAAGAAAGATAATTTCAAAAGTAATGTAACAACTGGGAAAATATTACCTTACTGGTATAACAAAGAACAATTAAGGAACATGTGCAATGACAATTCAAAATGGCTATGGCATACGATTTCTGGATCATGGTATTTTAATGTTTATACTAGGATGATTTTATACTTGTTTGAACGTTGAAATTTTATTTATGTCTTATGTTTAGTGGTTTTTAATTTCAATTCAATTCAATTTCTCACTTATTAATTGCCCTCCGTTAAATGCTCCAGGCGATTTACATAAAACATTGCATAAGAACGTACAGCAATAACCATGTAGACTGTATTAAACATTAAAAGCTCTGCTAAAAACCCAAGTCTTAAGTGCCTGAGCAAAGGGCCTCAGTTGCGCATGGCCCTCATGTGGGGAGGCAAAGAGTTCCACAGGGCAGGGGCAGGGATGGAGAAGGCCCTACGTCTCTTAATTGATTTTAAGTTCATAGTAGTAATTAGTTGTTATGATTTCTTTGTATACTGTATGTTGGCATTGCATTTTTGCCATAGTACTGTGTGTTGTAAACCACCAGGTGTGAAAAGGGTAGTTTATCAATACAGTAAAGAAATAAATAAATAAATAAATAAATAACAAGCACTGTTTTCTAGCATTTTAACGCATCAACAAAGTTTTGGCTTTTTGTTGTAAAGGTAAAGGTTTCCCCTTGACATTAAGTCTAGTCGAGTCCAACTCTGTGTTGTGGTGCTCATCTCCATTACTAAGCCAAAGAGCCAGCGTTTTCCATAGACACCTCCTAGGTCATGTGGCCAGCATGACTGCATGGAGCACCATTACCTATTGACTTACTCACATTTGCATACTTTCAAACTGCTAAGTTGACAGAAGCTTGGGCTAACAACAGGAGCTCATCTTGTCCTGTGAATTTGAACTGCCAACCTTCTGATCAGCAAGTTGTGCAGCTTAGCAGTTTAACCCACTTTGCCACCACTGCCTCTTTTTGTTGTATCAACTGTAAATAATTCCTTCTCACAAAGTAATGAAAAGTAGCAAAGCCTCCAAACTAGAGTAACAAATACATTCAGTGATGTATCAAAGCACTGTAATAAATCATGGTAGTAAATTATTCTCAAAAACTTTAATAAATAACAAGAACAAATTACTTTTGAGAGCAATTTTCCATGCCCCGAAGAAAGCAGAGTATATATACAGTATGCAGAATTTGCGGATGGTTATTTTGTCAACAACAGAATATTTAACTTCATGACAATGGCTGGCATTCAGTACTCTAGTTACAGATCTGTAACTCAGAATTACAGATCTGTAATTGTTCTGTGTAATTGCTCACACACACAGCTTCAGAAAATCCCATGATAATTTCACTTTACAGATGCCATCTGTCAGAAGTGACTTTAAGGCTCACAAGAATAACAAATAAGCCATCCATATTACAAAATTATAGCAGTTTGACACCACTTTAACTGCCTTGATTCTCTTATATGGAATTTGTTCTTTGTGGTGATACCAAAACTCTTTGGCAGATAAGAGTGAATATCTCACAAGTTCCATACTATTGAGCCATAGTTAATTTGGTGTCAAACCGGTATAATTCTGCAGTGTGGATACAGTCAAGTACTCTTTAAAATGCCAGGTAGAATGATGGCACTCTCTATCCAGAAGACAACCCACAATGGCTGTTCGCTGAAGTGGAAGCTGAAATGTGTTCACTGACCCCAATGCCAAAAATTATGCTTTCACACACAGATGAATTTTTGGATTTTCTCATTTGTCTTGAGCAAACTGAACCTTGATCACAAGTCATATTGCACCACAAGCCAAAGTCAACTCAAGTTCAGATATAAGGTAGAGAGAAAGAGATGAGAGATGAGACAATACTGGACTCAGCTGAAACCATACAAATACAGAATATGCATCATAAAGCAACCATTTCCCACCCAGCAAAATCCATGTTATGAAATAGCAAGTTATATAATTAACTTTCCACATCATCTGGCTTTCCTGTTCTGAAATCTATAGTCTCTAGTTCCCACTTTTATAAGACATAACCTCAAATTAGCTCTCTGCTAAGCAGGATAGTCAGCTACTTAAGTATTTCACAATTTCAGTGATATCAGACAAATAAATGTGCTTACAGTCCTTGAGCCAGATTTTATAAGGTGATTCTGAAAGTTGAAACTCATTATGGACAATAGCAGAGGGTTTTTGTTTTTGATTTTTATACATAAAACTGTATGGCCTCAAAGTCACCACAGAACCACCACATGGAAACAGGTTACCGGTATTACTTGAAACAGCTACCATTCAGGCATGATTTCAAGCAGCCTCCTTTTTCTGTGAAGTCTAATTACAGCTCTATAAGAGCAAACTGTGAACCCTGAAATCTACACCATTATCTGATGTTCTGTATCTTGAAGCTATTTTTAACATAGCACACTAAGGTGAACCTATCACAGGCCTTTCTTCACAAGTTTGAGAGGTTGCCCTTGCTTCCACCTGAGGCTGAGAAAGTGTGACTTGCCCAAAGTCACCCAATGGGTTTCTATGTCCTAGCAGGGATTCAACCCCTTATCTACCAGAGTCCTTGCCCAATACTCAAAGTGCTACACCACACTAGCTCTATTATATAAGATGAATTTAATAGAGACAAATCTAACTATGGAAAATTCATTAAATTCTTGGGACAATGAAAGTCATTTAGGGGTAAAAGCATGACAAACATGCAAAAAAAGCATTTTAAAAAGAGTTGATCTGTCCAAAAATGGCACTTATAAAAGAAAGAAACACTATGTTTTTCAAAATAATCATGAGTGGTTTCGCTAAGGCTTGGTGAGAAAACATAACCCATCAATGGAGTCAAGCAAGAACAGGAAGGCCAAATATAAGAGGTAACCATTATCACGTAGCGTCCAACTGTTCCAGTTTGGTAGGTAGAGTCCTAATTAATTCTTAGCAGTTCTACCTATCCTTCCGATTTGAAAATCTATCAATTTCTCTCTCCTTCCACTTTTTCCGTTTGTCCTCAGCTTATTTCAGTTACTGCAAATTGAGTTCAAAATATTAACTCAGTGGAGGGAGACAAAGGAGTGGTGAAATCCTGCCCTTCACAGTAGGCTCAGTCAAATGCAAAGTGCTGTAGTGTCTCCCAGATTGAGTGTACACTATGCCCCCGCCAATACCTATGGACTGGTTTCCACAATTTCAGATGGCCACATCTGATGAAATATGTCATCTCTTGGAATTTTCTAGGTCCTCTAGGTCACACGTGTCGAAAGCAAGACCCACGGGCCAAATCCAGCCTACCATGTCTTTTAATGTTGCCCATGAAGTTTTCAATGCCAGGGCAACATAGCTGCATATATATCGTGAGGTGTTGTGTGGTTTCCAGGCTGTATGGCCATGTTCCAGCAGCATTTTCTCCTGATGTTTCACCAGCCACAGATGCAGGTGAAACATCAGGAGAAAATGCTGCTATTGCATGGCCAAACAGCCCAGAAACCATACAACACACCAATGATTCTGGCTGTGAAAGCCTTCAACAATACCGGCCCTGCTTTCAGTCCCATCTCCTTCACAGGTGTGGCTGGTGGGACAAGAGACAGGGCCTTCTCAGTGGTACCCCCTCAGCTATGGAACTCTCTTCCCAGTGAAATTAGATCAGCTCTCTCCCCCAACGACCTTTAGAAAGAAACTAAAAACCTGGCTATGGAACCAAACTTCCAGAGAGTAGCACAGTACAATAGGCAGCCACAAAGTGATTGTAACACAATTGGAACAGCTCCTGGATTATGACTTGGATCTTGTGTTGTTTTAGCAGTTTCTTTTAATGTACTGAAATGTAAGATTTTTCTGATTTTCTACTGCTTTTAATGTATAGCAGGGTAAAAATACAGTAATTAAATATATAAAATAAATTACAAACAGCACTTTGACAGCAACTGGTATATCCCTCGGTGAAATGAGTTTGACACCTCTGCTCTAGGTGGTTCTATACTTCTGCTAGACATTAATATGGAATCACCCCCAGAGGACCTTGCCTCTGCTTTTTATCCATGGTTTCCTGTTTCCATAGTCAGTTCAGAAATGTGTTCCCCTGTGAATATAGGAAGCATACTGTAGTTTTGCTATCTTGACCACACTGGGATGTTGTGCCAACTTTAATCGATTCACTGTTATAGGACATGATTATAACACCATGATCACCTCCAATGATCTGCAAAGAGTTTGATTTTGAACCAATAGCTGTTGCCCATCAAAAGGTGCATCCACACTACATAATTAATGCAGTTTGACCCCACTTGAACTGCCATGTGTCAATGCTGTGGGATCATGGGAATTGTAGTTTGGTGAGGAACTGGCACTCTTTGTCAGAGAAGGCTAAAGATCTTGTGAAACTACAACTTCCATGACTCCATAGCATTGAACTATGGCCATTAAAGCGGCATCAAACTCCTTTGTAGCTGCACCCTAAGTTGCCTTCCCTATCTCTACCTGCCCACACTGATATCAAAGTGACAAATGGAAAAAGTGAAAAGATCAAGGCGGGAAGCATAGAACCAGATGTATGAATGCCATGTATAATCAATCAGGGATGAGCACTTTCTTAACTGGCCACACACCCATAAATCCATTATAAAGATGTATGGGCATCTGAGGCAATGTCCTTTTCTTCTGGGTCAAGCTGATAATTTGCTTCATAACAAGCAAGGCACTCATTTGCTTGATAGACTTGTTTATCATTCCAAACCATTGTTCAAACCCTTTGTTAGTGCAAGCCGATCCACCAATTCACCCTGGACTCAGTGCTCTCATTTTTGCTGCCTATGACTACATGGGAGGTTGAATCCAGGAAGTAGATTAAGAGGGCACTGTCCCTTTAACCACAGCCCAGTATCCTGGGCCTTGGAGAAACCCTATAGTCAGTATGCAAAACTGGTCAGACCAGTTGAGTTACCCTGTTCATGTGGATTTTGGTCATGTGGATCCCAAACAACTACCAAAAGAAATCTCGAGTGTAAATCTCCTTTTTAAAATAAAAAACACACATTTTGGGGGGGAGTTTCTCCTGATCTAAACATTTGGCAATCAATTTTGCCTAATGTATACATATTTTGCAAGAGATCCTCCTGGGCCACTGTTTAATTGGGCTGAGGTCCCAAATATTTGCATATCTAATATGCATATTTTGCAAGAGCATTCTTAGAGAACGAACTCATTTTCAAAATTCAGAGAAGTCTTCCTTTTGCAGGACATTGAGCTTGGGTTCATGTATTGGTTTCAAAATTAATTCTCATTAAAATACTAACCAGATAAAATTCTTCTATGTAAATGGGTATAGGATATCTTAAAAATGCATAGGATTACACTCTAACCACCATCACCTTGAGTCAATACATCACAGTAGTTTCATTTTCCATTTCAGGTAGCTTCTTATTTAGAGTCTAAACTGGACCATCTCATTATGAGCTTCACCTCCAAGTGTCCTAATTTGGCAGGGATCAGGGCCGTAGCCAGGATTTTGGTTCGGGGCTGAGTTTGGATTCGGGGGGGCTGAGACTGGGTGAAAGAGGGTCTACCCTAGCAAACCTTTTTGTATTGTTATCCCAATAGCCCCATTAATGTGGGATATAATGAGCATGGTGATCAGATCATGATAAGAATAAACATAACAGCTTAAATAATGTACCAGTAAGGCCTTCTCGCGGACAACCCTGAGAATTTCGGGGGGGGGCTGAAGCCCCCTTAGCCCCCCCCCTGGCTACATGCCTGGATGTGGGTACAGTTATGTATTCAAGAGATTTCAGAAAACATAGTTTCTACAAAATCATTTCATTTCTTTCTACCCAGTCCTTCAAGGTGCAGAAACTGCTGTATCTCGCTTTTTGCCTTGGGCCTCTTTCTTGTTGCACTAACATTGATGTCTTGGTCCCTGCCTAAGCTTCTTAAATTGATAGGGTTGGCCATGATCTGGCTGTTGATGGAAGAAACCCTATTGGTAGATGTCCAGGAAGAAGCAATGTCCCTTTGTATGTCCTTTTTAGTTCTGGTAGGTTGTTTCTATGTCAGTAGGCAGTGAATCCACTCTGAATTTTATTATGAACTTGGACGGCTCCTTTAAAATACTGCTCTGTTGGTCTGTATGGTATTTAAAATTGGGTTGTGGGTTTCCCAGCCCCCTGGAGCAAATGTTGACAGCCTGGGACTGGGGATTGGAACTAGATGTTGCGAACTGGAATCACTTCGTACCAGATCTGCTTACAGAGAATGAATGTAGCCTGGTCGATTTTGGCCAGTATTCCCTCTGTGTGCTTAAAGACATAAAAGCCTAAGGTCACAAAAACAGTTAGAAGTTTATTTTTTTCAAAGTTGGGTGGGAAACTTGTGGGCCTGTTCCTCCACTAGAGCTTGGGAGGAACCATTGCCTGACCATTGGTTACATCAGCTATTACCAGTGAAAGCTCAGGTCCAACGATATACTCTATTCCTGAGTAGGGCCTTCCTATACCTCCTCTAATGCTAAGGAAATAACTTTGAAAGGTAAGTTTGTGCACATCTGTCAAACAATGTGAGCATTTTAGGGCGGGGGAGAGAAGGCATTTAATAAAGTAACATATCTAGGAGATACACTCTAATCTAGATAAATAACTATTGAGAATAAAAAAATGCTAGCGACTAGCTAATATCTTTGTGGTTGATCAGTTATATTATTGATTAATTTTTGTTTATCTGTTATAATTTTAATTTTGTTATAGTTGTGAATTTTCTTTTGGGATCTGGAGGGTCGTGGTGTTCATTTTTTGTTGTAAACTACCCTGAGTCCCTTTGGGGAGATAGGGTGGCACATAAATATATTATTATTATTATTATTATTATTTATGTAAAACTGCAAGAATCCCAGGGACTTTTAGTATGGAGTTTTTGATTCCTGAATTAAAATTGCATAGCATATTCTTAAAATATTGTTTTTCTCAGAACAATGACTTGCTTTTCCCCTTTGACAAGTCACTTTAGATTTGTGGACTGTAGTAGCATCCCTGGAATTCTCTACTTCTGAAGGATCCCAGTATCTTCTCACCTCATTTTTTAGAATTTTGCAAGTGTTGATATTGTTCTATTGGGTGTACCCATTGTAGTAAACTGTATGACTTGATTTTCCAAAACTTTCCAATACAATTTTTGGTCTAAGCATAGACGATGTACCTGAGCTTTCCTCAAGGGTAGCACTGGATAAGACAACCAATGCTGCTGGGAAGCATCTATGTGAGCTGATAATTAAAAACAACCTTCAACTCTGTAACGGACATGGCCTTGGAGATCCAGATGGATATTATACATTCACTTCCTCTAAAGGCCGAGCCAGTACCATAGACTATTTTATGGCCACCAGCCCTGTTCCAATACTCCGCGACTCATTTAAAATAATCCTCGACCCGAAAGTGATCATAACCCCTTGCAGATGACTATCCTAACCCTTGGCTCCCTGATTAGGCCTTGCAATGCTGATGGTTCTAACTACCTAATCACCGGAGGCAAGCGACTAAGGTGGAATGACCAGCTCCAAGATAGAATTACCAAAACCTTGGAAACTTCTGACTTTGTTAAACTAAGGGAAAATATCCTGGCCCAGCATGATAATATCATAGGATCATATGAAACCCTCTTATCCTACTTAAAACCATACCTTATAACATCCTCCAATTCTAAACTACTTAAATTCAGACCAAAGACCTGGTTTGATGAGGACTGTCACAAGGCCAAGAAAGGGCTAGAGAAGGCTCTGAAAACCTTAAAATCAACGGCCAATAAAGATAATAACCAAACACATTTATATATAGCTGGGCTAAGAAGCAATTATAAAACACTACTCAAGGAAAAGAAACATAATTATCATACAACCCAATGGAAAGAACTGGCCCACGCTGCCATGCAGAAGGACACACAAAAGTTCTGGTACATTATTGCACGAGCAACCAGAACAGCAAATCACTCCCTAGAAGCATCAATTCAAAGTAACGTATGGGAGGAATACTTTACAAATATGTACAGTTACAAAACAACTTTGCACCTCTGTCTACACTGTCCCCAAATCAATGCCCTCCCAGAGTGGCCAGCGGTCACCCCCGATCAGGTCAAAAAAATCATGGCCAAACAATCAATAAATAAGGCACCTGGAGAAGATATGATCCCCATGGAACTGCTAAATGTAAAATCAGACTACTGGATACCTATCCTGGCCAAGCTGTTCACCCATGTAAACAAAACAGGGTCCATCCCTGAGGGCTGGAGATCAAGCATTATTGCCCCTATACATAAAAAGGGGGACAAAAAACCCCCGCTAACTATAGGCCAATCACTCTCCTGAACATTATCTCTAAACTGTATGCACGTACCCTATTGGAACGCCTAGAAGATTGGTCTGAGAGCAATGACCTAATATCTGAAACCCAAGCCGGCTTCCAAAAGGGAAAATCCACCATTGATCTATGCTTTGTATTAAATTTCCTGATCCGTAAATACACCCAAAATATGAAGCAAAAACTTTATGCCTCTTTTATTGACCTAAAATCAGCCTTTGACTCAATCCCAAGAGACCTGCTCTGGACAAAATTGGAGAAGGCAGACATTGACCCCTCGTCTGCTGTATCTGATTAGGGCCCTATATACCAATACTCGACACAGGTCAAAGTTGATATGGCAGGTCATCTCACACCAAAATAAATACCTACACTGGTGTCAAACAGGGCTGTATCCTAGCACCTTTTTTATTCAACTTCTATATCAATGATATTGTCAAGGAGTTAGAGGGCCTACAATACGCCCGGTCACTATTCTGGACCAGAAGCTTTCCCCTGCTAATGTATGCCGACGATATCATTCTCCTGTCAAGAACTCAGGTAGGGCTAAGACGGTTGTTGGCTGGATTCTCAACATATTGTAAACAAAACGCCTACAATAAATTACAGCAAAACCCAGGTTATGGTCTTTGGTAGGCGCCCCCAAAACACACTCTTGGCGCCTAGATGAACATGTAATAAAACAAGTCAAATCCTTTAAATACCTAGGAATTTTCTTTTCCGAATCAGCCACCTGGAAACAACAGATGAGTAACATCAAAACTCAAGCTTACAGATCAGCCAAAGCAACACTGAGCTTTGCTGCCAAACAAGGTGGTAATCTGGTTAATCCCGCCTAACTGTTTTCAAAGCCAAAACCCTGGCGCAATTTCTCTACGGGCAGAAATCTGGGGCATACCTAGTGCCCTAGGTCTAGAAGTGCCTCAAAATTACTTCCTTAGGGCACTATTAGGCCTCCCTATAGAGACTCCCACTGCCCTGATCCGCCTTTGAAACCTCTGTCCCAACCCTAGAAAGCCAAATAGATAAAAGGATCTTGTGCTATTGGCTTAAAATCCAAGAAATGCCAACTGCTAGATTACCAAAAAAATGTCTCTTGGAACTTAACAATGGTCTACCTGTTAACAATTGGGTCCACAAGGCAGCACAACTGGCCATTAAATATGGTCTCTCGGTTAGTGAGCTGGCAAAGCTAGACCACCCCACAAGGAAGACAAAAATAAACAAGACAATATTAGAAGTCACTACACTTACAGACCTCCAGGCTGCCTGTGACTCTCCGTGTGCCCCCCTATACTACCTCCTTAGACAACCCACTGGCTACCCAGACTACCTTGACAGCCTGACCTTTGTCCAGCTCCGACGAGCCTTCACAGAGCTCAGACTAAATATGTTTGATTCAGCGGAAAGGGACGGGAGGCTTAAAAAGTCCCCAAAATTGAACGAAGATGTATTGTTGGTTGCCCCTACCCAGAGGACCTGGTACATTATTTTTAATGTGCTGCCCCCTACACAAAGATCCTAGGGGCGCTTTATCTTACCTTTACTGGACAACAAAATCTTTCTGAATTCTCAAGAGATACTACTCTACCTCCTTATGGATACAGATAAATATACGACCTGGCGCGTAGCCCTGTTTGCCCTTGCGGCTAAGAAGATTAGGAGGAGGCACATAGCGAAGATGGCTGTCCTATGTAAAGGAGATAATCTGGTTTAAGAAGGTTTAAATGTGACTCATGGTGTATAAGTAACTGGTAACCTTTTATTGTCTACTATGCAAATTCCATATGTATTGTTTTGTGTGTGCGCTCTTTTTTATTTTGGACTTGCAACGGCCTTTGGTCAAAAGCAATAAAATTTTATACTCTATTGGGTGTACCCATTGTAGTAAACTGTATGACTTGATTTTCCAAAACTTCAGCCCGTTTCAAGACAGGTGATATATCAACAAACTAGAGAAATTTAATAGATTTTGGAGTATGTTAGGGATGTAGCTCATTGATTTTGTTCATCCTTAAATAGGAGAAGGGTTCATTATTATAGTTTTCTCCCGACTTTAGAAGAAAATGTTTATTTTCCCCTCTGCATTCAAATGACTCAAAGGTTTTGTGCAAAAAAAATCGTTTTCTGTCCACATTTGCATGGGAAAAATGTTTCCTGAACAGAGTTTTCTGTGCAGAAAATAGTTTTGTGTGTGTGAGGGGCAGCAAATTTTGTTCAAAACACCCGTGTGTTTTGCTACACAAAGTAATTCCTGTGCAACTATTAAAAATATGTAATACTGGGATAAAATTAGACAAGATGCTCACTTGTCTGTTATTCTTCCTGGTTGTGTTTCAGGCATGTTGAGAAATACATTTTTCATCAGAACCAGCAATAATGAATATTCTTTCCATCCCTATTGTATCCTCTCTGATGAAGATATACTAACCGCCACATGTTCCCTTCTTTGTTACACTGTTTCTTATTGTATTTTTCCATTAAAGGGATTTCTCCCTTTTCAAAACTTTTCTCCTCCTTTGAAACTATATTTCTGAAGGTTTTTCTTTTATTTTAGGAGTCTTTTTAGACTGCTTGTGGCAGAAAAGAAGGTGGTAGTAGTCTTAGTCACTCACTTTTTCTTTTCCATCTTTTAACTAATTTTAAGGTTAACAATGCATTTGCTGGAGTCTCTTTTGTGTTCTAAGTTTACAGGGATTGTTATACTTTTATCATCTCAAGGCTGATACAAAACCAACAGAAGAATAATGGTGAAATATTTGAACAAGAGATGCAATTACTTATGCTTTCAATGGAAGGAGTCTAAGAGGTCACTTAATGTATCTTGCATACCTATACCTAACAAGAGTTCTTTTTAGGTTTTAATTTGACACATGCCCTTACCCACCATTTACCATCAAGATGTTCTTTGGTTTATTTTAGGAAGTGTTCAGAAAGAGAGCTTGATTCTGTCTAAGTCCTGGGATATGCTTGGTGTTTGTAGACATGAGTTGCTTTCTTAAGATCTATAGCATTGAGCTGTTGATTCTTCAGGCAGATCAACTGCTACTCCTGGAAGTATTGTTTTCTCGTCTTCCTTGGCTTCCCATGAATAGTGTTTCCAATATTATTCTGAGACAATGGCAACCAAAATGTTTTACTTTGTTCTTGAATACTCTATATTCAGATTCAGATGAAATGAGGTATTTTTAGAAGAAGCCCCCTCTGGCACAATGGTGGAAGGAGGAAGGTCCTTCTGGAACCATGGAGGAGGAAGGAAGGCAAGGATGGAGGGAGGGAAGTTGAGGAGAAGGAGGAGGATGGCTATGAGGGCGCAGGGAAACCCGCAAAACAGTGAGTTTGCAGTAAATGAATTGCGAAGCCGTGAGGGAACACTGTACAATACAAACCCAATATCTGCAAGGATATTTATTATTCCTTATTTATTTGTGGCATTTGTATAGTGTCCTTCTCAACCCCAAAAGGGACTCAGGGTGGTTCACAGTGTTGGCAACAATTTAATGCCATTGATTAAAAAAAAACAGTATAAAACATCAAAATTGCCCCTCCCCTGATAAAACATTAAACATTAACAAACTCATCATATAAAATAACATCACATATTAGAGATATAGCCATTGTCTATAAACAGTCCTAGGGTCATTGCACTTTCAATTTTCACTTTAAATATTCCTATGATGGGCCGAATGCTTGGGTCCCCAGTCATGTCTTTAGTTGCCTCCTAAAGGCCAGGAGGGAGAGGGCTGACCTGATCTCTCTCTGGAGGGAGTTCCACAGCCGTAGGGCCACCACCAAGAAGGCCCTGTCCCTCGTCCCCACAAGCCACACCTGTTAGTCCGGTGGGGCCTCCCCGAAAGATCTTAATCTACAACTGGTTCATAGAGCGAGATACGTTTGGACAAGTAAGGATACATTCCAGGGATAGTTCCGATTAACCTTCTATCATCCCACATTTTCTGCTGGTTTAAAAATGTCCCATTTTATCTCTTCTCCCACTTTCCTCCCTTGGCCTCACTTTACTTCAATTGATGCAAACTGTGCCAAAGTACATAGGTTGTGCCCAGTTACATCAGAAAGGGATGGAGGAGAGTAGGACAGATTGTTGCCCTTCTTGGTAGGTTAACGGGAAAGCAAGCTGCTGCAACCCCTCCTAACTTGTCTGTTCTGCCTCATTAATAACTTTTGCCATCTTGACCACACTCTCAGTTGCATGGCCACATATGTCCTAGTTTTGTTTGAAAGGTATACAATTATCTGAATTCAGGTCTAGGCTAGTGGTGTCAGTTATAAGTACATTTCTAGTTCTCTTCCCAGCCCTCCCCCTGTTGTTCTTGGCATCCAGAAAATGTTCTTGCATCATAAATGGGAAATCTAATTGCACATATATGACCATCAATGGTTTGGCCATGACAGGAGGCAGATGTGACATTAAGTCAATAATTCTACACATATTGTTCTATATAGACCAGTAACACCTGCACATCTGCATTCCTCATAGCACTCACAATAGTAATGGACATTCTTATTGGGAATACATAACCCATTTTTCCTGCCACAAATTACTACAGAACATACTCAGAATAAATGGTTGCTGATATCTCTGTCACAGAAGCACTGCCTTGAGGAAACACATTTGTATTCTGTCTAATAAATTAAAAGCAATCACGTATTCATTGAGTAAGTTATAGTTAGGCCCTTAATCTCATTTACCTTTGATTCCTGGCAACTTTCCCAACCCTGTACCTGAGAAAACTGGTGGCCAGGGAATCTAATCTGATATACTGAAACATCTGTTACATTGATATGGTTTTTAAAAAAACCCTCAACAATCATATATCCAATATGAAACTTTAGAGATTCACAGATTAAGTAAAAGTCTCAAGCCACTTATTTTGTAGCTTTCTACATTTTTAAAAACAGAACTGTTTACTTTTAATATCCACAGTTCTCATCCTGTGGGATCATGACCACCTCAAAAGTCCCAAAGAAAGATTTGTAGCCACAAATCCACACAAAATCTAAGGCAGCTGCATTGGTTGATAGAGAAAACTGAATTCACAACCCCAGCCATAAATGGCTGCTTGTGAGTAAGTTACTGTCACACTTGTCTGAGAAAGACATCCGGCATCAAACAAAATTGACCCATTCTTCAGATAGTACCAAGTTTTACAAATCTGAGGAAATCCATATTCCTGAAAATAGGGCTGTGGAACCCCTGCAGAAATGAAAAAAGTAATTTTTTAAAAAATGCAATTTTTAAACCTGAGAAAATATCTATCTAGAAATCTAACACAATTCTAGACTCAAAATTAAACTGAGAGACGTGTTCTTCCTATGAATCTTTAAGTCATCCAGTATGACTCCATGGTTAACTAGAGCAGATCTTTTTAAACTTTTTCCACTTGCACCCCCTTTCTGCCTGAGAATATATCCCAGGGTATATAGATATATAAAATAGTTATAAAAACAAACATTTACTGATAATACATCATCATTTGCAAGTCTTGCCAAACAGGTTGTTTTTCCTTTTTATGAAGTACAGCTGAATCATTTTCTGCAGAGCCCACTGTAAACACAAGTTCTAGCTCATAGACTCATATAAATGTCTAGGTGGCCTTCAGAAAAATTTCAGTATTGCAATCTTTCACAACCCCATGGACTCCCAACCTGTAGTCCATGGACCACCAGTAGTCCAGAAGAACTAAAATATGGTCCGCGGCCTCGCCATTACTACACTGTTGCAACAAGAGCGATTGATCTCGTAAAACCCTCTTATAGAGACAAGGCTTATTAAATATGGTTTTCTGTGGGTGAGCAGATAGCGATTACTGGATGGCATATGTTCTGTTTCAAAAGCTAGAGCTGTTGTGGTCTATCCAATGCAATGTTATGAATCAGCACCTCAGATAACCAAACCGAATCGAAAGTTGACCAAAAACTGATTCCTAACCATTTTGATATTAATGTTGGAGAGTTGTCCCTGGTCAAGTGGTCCCTAGTCAAAAAATAGTTGGGAACCACTGAGTTAGAGGGACCCCATTTGCACCCAGGACCCACAATTTAAGGAGCAGTGAACTAGAGAAACTAGAGATTCCTAAAGATAACAAATTAATGAAATCCACTAACCATTAACTCTGCAAAAGTAAACCTGCAAACGTGGAGGTCTGATTGTAATTCAATATACTCAGTTCAGTAAAGCAATGACTATACTCTCATTTTTAAGTTTCAATGATCAGAACCTTCTATTGTACTTAGAATATATTGCATCTGTTACCAATCACTGTTTCTATTAGTAACAATATGATTTCTATCTCCATAATTTCCTTCTACTGGCTGCAACTCATATTTCTGAACTTGCTTGCAACTTTACAGATCAGTTGCAACACTCTTATGGGATCAAAAAAGTAATTATTAACTCTGCCTTCAAAAAAAAAGCCCTCCAAAAGTGTTTTTTGATCACATAAGAGTGTTGCAACTGATCTGTAAAGAAGTTGCAAGCAAATTCAGAAATATGAGTTGCAGCCCATAGAAGGAAATTATGGAGATAGAAATCATATTGGCTCATTATTCACAAGCAGCTCAACTAAAATAACCTTTCTCTCTTTGTGTTAACAAGTAAAATATTGTTGCCTATACAGTAGTACAACTCCTTCCTTTCCAGCTCTCTTGGGGAACCTTGATTTTAAAATGAAAGATCTACTAGTTAGGAATCCCGAGTGGCACAAGTAAAAAAAACTGTGCATGGTTTAAAGAAAAGTTGTGCAATTACCTTTTCTGAAGTTGTTCTTGCTTTGGTGCCAAAGATCTTTTCATTAAACAGAAAAATACGGAAGTGTATTTATTGTTGTTTGGTTCAGAAATGCTTCTGCAATGTGAACTGATATTTATAAGTGGATTAAAGGTATACAAAAATAGAAAGTCAGAAGAAAAAAGAGAGTTGAAAAGTCACCTCAGTTTAAAATATATTCATGCAAAATAGTTCCGGAAATAATTACACAGTATTATTTATCCTTTTGAGTATGTAGCTATCTTCTTCTTCTCCTTGGCTGTTCTTCACGAACGAAGATTCAGGAAGGACTCATCCCACGCTTTCTACAAGTGCGTTGATGACTAAGAAGGCCAATCCGAGACAGGCAAGTCCGGTTGCAGAAAGCACAGCAGAAAGTCTCCTTGAGTGATGTTGTTTCCAAGTTGCGGTTCTTTCTGTGTTGTCATTTCTCTTTGAGACTCGTTTGGCGTGACTTCTCGAAAGAGGCTGCAGCATTGTGGATAGTGCGTCTCCATGCCTCTCAATGTGAGGCCAGGGTGGACCATTGTTGGTGATCAATCAGGCCAAACCTGAGGTGTTGTTTCAGAGAGTCCTTGTATCTATTTTTGGGGGCGCCTCTCTTGCAAGTTCATTATTTATCCTTTTGAGTATGTAGCTTTACATTCCTGATTATTAGCTAACAGAGATATTAAAATGTAAAATGCCTTGGACTAAAACATTATACAAAAGTGATTATTGGGGAATCATTCCATCTCAGAAGGAACTGGGCCAAAAAACCACGATGTGAACTTCTTAAAATATAATGATAGCATGTTAAAGACTAACACATTTTCTTTAATTGGCTACAGCTCACTTTATGACATGCTTGAGGTGTTTCCTGAGTCCCAAACTGGTGGTGATAGCAGACATCCTGCATACATTTGTTTTATCCAAAATGAAATTATGCTTTAGGGTTGTTAATATTTATAGCTAAGCAACTTCCATGTGCAGTGTATGCTGCTCTGTAAAATATGTGTGAGACACACACACACACAGTGTTCCCTCACTTATCGCGGGGGGTTACGTTCCAGGACCTCCCGTGATAAGTGAAAATCTGCAAAGTAGGAACACTCTATTTATTTCAAAATTTATACATTATTTTAGCAGGTATACACTATTTTAAGTCTTTAAACACTTAAAATAAAGTGAAGGAAAGGAAGGAAAGGCTCTTCAATGCTAGAGAAAGAGAGGGAGGACTGAGGCGGGAAAGTGCCTTGGAAAGTGGCAGCAGCAAAAACCTACAAAACAGTGAAAAAACCATGATATTTGTTTAAAATTAATATTTTTTAAATCCACGAAACAGCGAGTCCGTTAAATGTGAACCATGAAGTAGCGAGGGAACAGTCTCTCTCTCTCTCTCTCTCTCTCTCTCTCTCCCTCTCTCTCTCTCTGTGTGTATATATATTCATCTATAACTGTGTTCACCTTTTAGATGTTGTTGTTATTGTTGTTGTTTTGGGCCTTCAAGTCATTTCAGACTTATGGCAACCCTAAAGTGAACCTACCATGGAGTTTTCTGGTATGTCACTCTCCCAAAATCACTCAGTGCATATCCATGGCCAAGCGGGGTCTCCAAAGTGGCAGTCAATACACATAGAATTTTTTACATTTTGCCAAGTACACAAAAACCTTAGAAATTTCTTGTTTCCTACAGGATCCTCCCACCCAAATTGTGAAAATTAGTGTGATATGTTCAAGGAAACTCATTGCATGAGTTGTCACTATGCTCCATGCTTTTTGTTCAATTTTTTCTAAAAAGAAAAGAGAAAGACGGAAGGGGAAAAATACTTTAAGCTCAATAAGAGAATGGAACAAAACTAGAAACCTCTGAGGATCCCTGCCATAGATGTGAGTGAAACATTGGGAGAGAATGCTACTGGAACATGACCATACAGCCCAGAAAACTCACAGCAACCCTGTTTTTTAAAAATGCTTTAAAGAATGTCTTTTAAATTTAGTTCTTAAAATTAACTAGGAATCAGTACTATTTAAAACAATTCCAACTTGTTCTATTATTTTTTTAAATGTAACTTTATTACAAAAACAGCAACTTGGTCCAGTTACTAAAATTACTTATAATTTATTTCCAAATTTTGCCTGCATGTGTGTAAGTATAATGGAGGAAATGAGGGAAGAGTCTAACAGCTTTAATTCCATCCCTCATTGATATGTCTCTGTTCTTTGCACACACTTTCAGTTGATATTTAAAGTCCACAATTCTTTATTTATCTTCAGAATTTTCCTCAACTTGTTTTGAGTGTCTCGGAAATCACAAAATAGCAGGAGATTGCAAATGCACTGCAGACATTTCACTTCCTTCCTAGTCAAAGGGTAGAAACAGATTCCTAGCCAAGATAAAAATCAATTTCACCATTTCTTCAGCCCAGATAATTAAAACATGTCACCATTATTAAATCTCAGTATTTTTCCAGGTGAAACATGTATGCTTCCCAGTCCAGCAGATTTTGGCAATGAGTATACCTATGAAAACACATTGTGGAATCTGGGAGTCAACGTGCATTATTTGCTTCCTGGCTAGGTATCTTTCTCAAGATTTTCTGGAGTGGGTTGTACCTGGCTGGCAGCACATACAACCTTAAGTTCTTGGCCATTCCTCTTAAGACAAAGGTGGGGAAAGAGCAGCCTTCCAGACGTTTTTGTATTGTATCTCCCCAGTGAGGTTATGCAATGATGAGGGCAGGTGGCATCTCACCTTGCTCACCCCTTTTCTTAAGGTATTGCAACCTTTTGTGTGGACTCTTTTCTCTGTTTTGACGTCCATGCTGTGCCTAACATTCCTTCAGAATTCATTGCTTCACATCAGTGCCTGTTTAACATTGAGACCAGATCTTGCAAAAAGTTGCAGTTCTTAAAACTTCAAGTTCCAGAATTCAACAGCAACAACAACAATCACAACTTTATTTTGATACTCCGCCAACATCTCCCCGAAGGCACACAGGCGGCTTACAAGGGACAAGCCCAAAAATACATATAAAACACAACCAATAAAATGAAATGCAACAAGATAAAAACAACAGCAGAAATACATCACATCACAGTATACATTTTAAAAACAGTATAATGGATGAAAGACTAAGTGCTGAGTGTGGAAGGATAAGGAAATGTGCAATCGTTCCTAGATAGAGCCCAGGGAAAGTGCAAAATGCATTTCAATTCGGTTCGGGTCATGGCTGGGAGGGTAACTTCCTTAGGCATTTACAGTAACAGGATTTTTGGTGGGATAAATCACAGCCATTTTGAGCATGATCCATAAGGACTGTCCGCAAGAGGAAGTAAGAAAGACCCATGAAAGGAGGCAGTTACAATAGGTATCTGGCTTAAGTACTGAAGGCACTTCAATCAACCTCTGACAAAGCAGCAATGATATCCACAGTCTTGTTTTAATGGCAAACAGTGGAGCAACAATATCCATAATATTATATAATGATATTATATAAATTGACATTTATCTTCCAGTTTCGTAGGTCTTGCAGATTTCCTTGTCATTCACCAATTGGACACTCCACCTTTGGGATTTGTGTCTCCAGTTTGAAAGTTTTTACATTTTTTTTATTTTAGGAAGAAGTCTCCTAGGCAGGGGCCTGTTTCTAAAACACACACACTTACTGAATAAAAATGACAATAAAGATGATGTGACAAAGTAGGTGTTTTATACCAAAGCCCCAATTAAAATGCCTAGGAAGAGTCCACAGCCACGCAGGGATTGTTTGGTGTGTTTTTCCATGCCTAATCAAGAAGTGTCGCATGTATTTGTTTTAATTACTATTATTATTTTTTACTTTTAAAGAAAGTATTAGGACTCTCAGACAAAGAGCACACTGTTTGGGTTTCCACAACTTATTACTTTTCTGATACATTAGTGTGATGCAAATTGTTTTCCAAGTAACTCTCTGGGCTTCCTTGAGGCACTTAAAATGATATGACAATATATGCAGAAGATGGTGTTGCTATTCCGGCTTCTCATTTATGTGCTCAATGGATCCAACATTATGTGACATCATGAAAAAACATAGTGATGGATGCACATTGGCCAATGCCTTTGGTCCCTCTATAATTTGGTGGCTTCCTCAACAAGAGCCATCCTGATTGGAGGGTAGTGGCACTGTTTTCAGGTATAATGTGGGTGTGTCTATCTCAATTTCTAGGTTAGCATGTACTTGTGGTGTTATGTTAGTCCTGTTGACTCTACTTCTGCTTCTGGCTGAACATAGAATGGCAAGTATATTATGACAACGTAGGCCCAATAGTAGCTACTTCATATTTTGGAAATATACCATTGTCCCGTTCATCAGTTTCCCACTCTGCTTATTCCTGCTTGTTTTAGCCTAGTCCTTTCCAGAGTTGTTATGCAGGTGTTGCTGATAATTGTTAGTGTCTTTGTACAGCGCCTAACACAGCCATATTCATTCAAAGATTGACTAGTAATCTTACATATTTATATGAACCCCAGCTTATCATAATTATAGGGTGTTCTGAGTTTCACTTTAATTAATGTTTGTGGCTTGACTCTTGAGCACTTGGATGCAAAATAGTGCTACATGAACGTCAAGGTCCCAAAGGCCAAACTTCCCAAGATCAGCTATCCTAAAGAAGGGGGAATCACTAAGCAGAATGAAACAGCTGTCTTAAGGAAGCAGAGGTGGACAGTAATGATTTTGGCAGATAAAATTTAAAGAGCCTGTAAAGCCAACTAGGATGTTAAACTCAGGAGCTTACCCCCTATCTAGGACCTGGAAAATTACTTTTAAGAAGAATGAATATAGTGACCAATAATTGAGCATTGGTAGGATGATGGTCTGAGTTCTAGGGCATCATCCTACAAGTGTTCAGCTTTGATTGCTGACCCATTTTATCCTGGCCTACTTTTCCAGGATAGAATTCATACCAGGATGACCAACTTACTCCCACACCGCTTGTTAGTCTTATTTTCATTAAAACAATAGCAAGGGGAAGAAAAGGTTAAATTATCAACCATCATCATTCCCTGAAATCCCCGTAATTATGACTTCTCCTTTATGCCATTTGTGTAGGTTTGGATAGTATAGGGAAAGGGGTAACACCCCTGTGACGCTTGCTTTGCTGGCTGTTTCCCCGTGCAGAAGATTTCACCTCACTTTCTGGTCCTGTGACACTTGGATTTTGAAAATGTTGCCTTGTTGTGGAAACAAGGTTTGGTGATAAAGGTTTAGTGGAGATCCCTTTTCCCTACAAGCATAACTCTTCCAGGAATGAGTTCTCTTCCTAGGAATACGAGGGGATAAAAAAATTGGAGAAACGTTGGACAAAGTGTATAGAGCTCAAAGGAGACTACGTTGAAAAATAAAATGACTTTTTATCCAAAAACCTGTGCTTCATTTAAAAATGTCATGGACTTATTGACCTGCCCTCGTAGATTCCCTCTTACTTTCTGTTGTCTTATTTCCGTTCTTAACTATGAGTCGAATGTACGTTGGATACTGTAAACGCAAGCTAATAAATGTCGCAGTATATGTAACAAAATATCACTTTTATACAATAATATCAAACAGCAATGAGGGGTTCCCTCTATGGCACCATACCTACAAAATAGCACAGTATAGTAACATAATCAATGTAACAGTATGATACATATATAAACAGTTTCACTCTCCTACAGATTACAATACAACTCTTAGCTCCCACGAATACAATGTTGGCTCTATGCAGTCAGGTAATATAATACTCCAAGTTTCACCAGCTCAATGTTGAGTCCATATATGCCAACACGTATCAGATGATGGTACTCACTGTCCTGGCGTTCGTGTGTCCTCAAATGAGGTATAACAGGTCCGTGAATGGAAAGTATCAGGGAGAGGCGTCGCCGGACTTTGGGCAAATGCAGCCAAACTCCCGCGGCCGTGCCAAAACAAATTGCACCAAGCCGTAATGCAAGCTGTTGCTAAGGCGCGCCGCAAAGCTCTCAATTCTGTCGCGTAGGAAAACTTTTACGACATAGCGGCTTGTGTTATGGCGGCGGTTTGAATCAACGTAGTAGCAAATGTAACAGACAGGAGAACAGGAAAACGATGAGGGAGAATGAAGTAGATGGGAAGCGTAGGAAAGCAATTCGGGAGTGAGACCAAGGGGGAACTCCGAGAAGGCAAGGAGAAGGCTCCGATCCGCCATTTGCGACATTTATTAGCTTGCGTTTACAGTGTACTGTGACACAAGATAGGTATATTTTTTCTGTTTTGCATTGAATGTACGTTGGATGTCTGTAACTCAGGGACTGCCTGTATATAAATAACATTCAGGTCAACAATGTGAAACAATTTTGGAAAATAACTAAGAAGAGATCATAGGCATTTCAGAAATCTGAAGGCCATTAGAATAAACAGATATATATATATATATATATATATACACACACACACACACACACACACACATACACATACATACAGTATATCTATATATCCATCAGTCTCTTGGAAGGCCTGGCTCATAGATAAAACAGAAAGCTGTGGAGGTTTTTTTAAGTGACATATCAAGGCAGTGCCCGATAAAGTATGTTTTATGGTGTATTACATCTGTCAATTTCAGCCATGTCTAACATTGCAATAAATAAATAGTAATCTGGTTGATAGTGCTCAATCGCACATGAAGGCCCAAAGGAGGGTATACCAAAAATGGTGTTAGAAGATGCCCTGGATTTTAAATTTACATTCAGTTTCCTTAGTTTTTTCTAATTCATGACCAAAGTTGAATTCACATTGACCTGTTTCCGACCTTGAGAAATTCTACACTCACCAAAATAGTTCATAAATTGCTTTAAAGCAATACCTGAGGTGATTCTTGTGCTTGTTTTTATTTCCAGCACAGTTAAAGCACTGCAGTTCCATACCATCTAACTGTCCCAATTCGTCAGGAACATTCCCAACTCATCCTTTGCAGTCCATCTTAAAAATGTCCCAGTGCTTCTCTTCTAATCCCACTTTCCTCCTTTCTCTTCATCTTACTTCAATTGCTTCAGAATTAGTTCAAAATTCAAAAGTGATTTGTAGTGGGGGAAAGGAGAAGAAGGGGTTTCCAGCAGGCTCAGGCCAAAGCTAACTGCCACAGCCTCTCCTAACTTACGTGTTCTTCTTTAATACTTTTTGCCATTTGGACCATACTTCAATGTTGCTTGCACCCACATTTTTATCTGTGAAATGTTAGAGACTATATAGTTCTAGGCAACCAAAGCAGAGGGAGTGCCATTTACACACCAAGCAATATATTGATTTGCATTTTATTTGTTCAAAAAGAAGCATGGAAGCTTTTCCAGATACCCGCACAATATTTGCTTCATAGCACCCTTTCAGATAATGGTTCATTGGGGGGTCTAAAAGAAGAAAAGGTTTTTTGTTGTTTTTTTTAAAGAATACTTTCATAATCTTACAATTTACTTAGTATTCTAGTACAATTACTCATTTAATTACAGTATAGGTTCAAGTAAAAAAATCATAAAGGACAATCCTATGAAAGGAATTCATCACACACAAAAACATTTTTTTCCAGTATTTACCGAGACTGTCAAGATTATAAAACTAATTTTGGCCTTCTAGGATGACGCGCACTGTTAATCTTTCTCTGATGACAGATGAGACATCCAATAAAAATGAGGAAACACACTGTGAAATGTAAAACACAAAGAGTCTTAGGACATATTTAAGATTAACAAATATATTAAAGCATAGGTTTCTTGGTCCAGTGGGCCTTTCATCAGATGTATACTCTAGTCAACAACAGCTAGTGCCAAAATAAAATCATTGATATTGCTTTCTGAAAATTGATTGCTGGTTTGGCTGGGACATTCTACTTTTGTGGCTGCCCCTGTGGACACAATGGAGTCTGTCTTTTTGCTTCAGAGTGGCCCTACCATTAGAGGGGCTGTGACCAGGGAACACAGAGCACAATTGTGTGGACTACATTCTTGTTGCTCTTGGATGCGGTTCTATCACCAGTTTTCCAGATGTGAAATAATTGAGGGTAGGGTGGGACAGCCACTAATTTGGTGTAGTAGTCTAAGGACCTCATCAAGCCAGGTGACAGCAGGGGGATTTGCCATGCAGAGTGGCAAATCCATGGGGCAGCAAGGGAAAGTATTGCCCTGTGCCCTGCATTGCCCACTGTGCCACTTTCCCCGTCACATGAGGGAGAGCGTCACCACCCAGCTTTCCCCTATATTTTCAATGAGAACTTGGGAAGTCTCCCATGTTCTCTGGACAGCATCCTAGCATTCTCTCAGGATGCTTCCTTTACAGAGCCCTGTGGAAGTAGCCTTATATCAGAGAAGCATCCTGGAAGCATCCTAGGATGTTTCTCAAAGTCAATGTGATGACGTGGTTCATGTAGAAGTTGGTTCATCCATGAAAACCCACTGGGTGATCTTGAGCAAATTCCACTCTCTCAGCATCAGAGGAGGGCACTGGCAATCCACTCACATTAAATCAGAAATTATTTGATGATACACAACAACAACGGGTTGCAAAAGGCCTTGTGAATTTTTATGTATTTTAATCTACTTGTATTTTAATCTTTTATTGTTTTTATGATGTTTTAAATTGTAATTTGGCATTGAATCCTTGCTGTTAACTGGCCTGAGTCCATCTGTGGAGGTTGAGGAGATCGGTATATAAAAGTTTTTAATAAATAATAATAAATTGTGCTACCCAGAGGCCAGTCTTAATATCATAATCTGGAATGAAACCTGTGTGGTAAATGTTTATACAAAAAACTGCCTTGTTCTCCTAAGTTAAAGAACAGTGGTTGAGCAAATGGATAGCATTTGTCTAAAAACTGGAAAGCAAGCAGGAGACAATTCAATCAGAGGTTAGTCCTGTTACCTACAA
The DNA here is from genome assembly GCA_030556195.1 of Anolis apletophallus. NCBI lineage: Eukaryota > Metazoa > Chordata > Lepidosauria > Squamata > Anolidae > Anolis > Anolis apletophallus. The sequence goes on from JARBWK010000003.1 coordinate 121,455,175, forward strand.
TGAAACCTATTCTCCAGTAATTATCTACAACACTGCAGCCTTAAGAAGCAGTTCTATGTCAAAGTAAGCCATGTTGCCTGAATGTTGGTTTTCTCCCTATTTCCTCAGTAAGAACTTACATGATCCTGTTTTTCAAATCTGTTCCCTATACAGAACTTCCAGCAAGAAGATGAAAAGTAGACTTCTTTCAAAGAGAAGCAGTTCTCAGATTATGCTTCTCCATTCAGAAATCCACACAGTGTCTGATACTCAAGAACATTAGCATTGAAGTGGCAATCTGTTTCTAGCCTGTTACTCAGGCTAAACAATACATCTTTACCTCAATCCCAGTCCAATTAGAACACATGACATTGTTTTCTTTCTGGGATGAAAATAATTATTTTCAAGATAATTTTTAAACCTCCAGTTTATCTCACAATTTTTGGAAGATCTGGGATTTAAACATGTAGTGTAACCCCTGAGGTAGAATGGGGGGGGGCAAGTTGGTGGGTGGTCACCTAGGTCACTTGACCACTATCACCATGGAATGATAGCTCCCTTGTTGTATCAGTGTCTGGAAAATGTAGTATTGTTTAAGGGGGGGATTTATTGTTTTGTTGTTTGTATACACATCTTCACAGGTCGGCCTTTCACCTCCCTCATCCCTATCAGCTGCACTGCACACTTTTGTGGAGAATAGGGGCAGGTTGGTGTGCGATAACCGGCTGTAGGATGGGCACAAAGTCTTCAGAGATGTGTATCCCATATTCTTGCTCACCTGGACAGGTCAGGACTTTTTTCTTTTTGTCCTCTCGGCACTCCTTTTACATATGAAGCTTTGATCCTTGAATATATACTTGCCTTTAGATATTCTTTTGAGTATGGTGGGAGGGGATGTTACATGGGGCAAGTGCTATAAAACACTTTCCTGAAAGTAGGCTCTATTGAATTCAGCAGAACTTACTGTAGAACCAGACCTGCGTAAGATTGCATCCTACACCCACTTTCCTAAGAATTAAATTTAGAAAATGAGGCAGCAAATTAGACTGGGTGGAGGCCACAGGTGTGAGGTCTGAGGTTAACTATCCAGGTATGTACCAAATCCTATGGAAGTGCTAGTGGGTGGTCAGAATGCCGAGAAACAGAGAAAGGCAATTTGATTATGCAAATATGTAAGATCCTCTTCACAAAACAATCTTCTGCACAAACAAAGGAAAGCCCTGCAGCCTCTATGGTCACCTGACCGGACATAAACTGATATGCAAAGCACATTCACACAGTAGAAACACCCTGTAGTACTGATATGGTCACATGATGTGGTTCTGTATGGTTTTCCAAGGTATGTGTGGCAGCAGGAACAGGGTCAAACCATGGCAGGCTATTGCGCAGTAGAGCTGGACAATAAATCTTGTAGATTTAGCCAAAATCAAGGCAGCAGGAACTTGGAGCTGACACATGTTGCCGAAATATAGCCTTCAGCATTGGTTTGGTTACACTGAAGAACAGTTGGATGTTAAAAGTCACTGTGTCTATTTTTGTATACTGCTGTATACTGTATACTGCTGTATACCGGCCCATTAATTCCTTTTTTCTAATTGATGGATTACTTTGTTGTAGGTGGCTTAAGTACTATAATCAACAACTTTTTTGAAGGAGGTAATTGATATAATTAAGAGTAACCCAGCCAGGGGGGAAAAGGGAGAGGAGCCCTACACTTTTAATATCTGTGAAGAAGATAAGATTGTGGCTTGCAAATAACCAACTGCAAATATTTTTCTTGAGAGGAGCTATCTTTTTCATCTATTTATACCCACCAACCTAAAAAAATCGAACCATTGCTTTCTTTAAAGAAACAAAACAAAGAAAGTTGTTCTCCGCTATACTACCCAAGTAAAGTGGCCACTTCGTACAAAATGGCAAATATTATTTTAAAGCTGCAGATGGTTGAATCCATGGAGACAGAATCTGTGGATTCAGAGGGTTGACTGAATTTATACAGTATTGTTAATCCATTGACAATTTACAAGTGACCTTTCCTTTAAAAGATTATTGTGAGAGAAAGGATGAGGAAATTACAATAGTAAAGAATCAATAGTGCAGCCAAAATGAAATGAGGGGGAAGGACATTACAGTGTCTCTCCAATGCGATGAACAAGAACACTTTAATTCTTCACACTGGAGCTAGAAAGACTGGATCATTTACCTGTCTATCACACTAATGGCTTTTATATACTCCTTATAAATCAACTCTAAAATGTTTCTATAAATCCCAATTAGCAGTTAAGGCAAAACATAAATTAATCTTAGGTTAAGGATAACTTTGGAGGAGTCAGCGCATGTTCAAATTATTACATTTTTCTGCAGTCCTTTGAAATATATCATTGTACGAACATGCACTTTGCAGTCTGTGCTGCCAACATTTGTCATAAATACCAATAGCTCCTCCAAACACTTACATCTCACAGTCATTCTACTGAGTTTAACACCTTCCCAGTTTCCATTGAAATAGAAAGGGCTATTGGGTTGACAAGGATTCATGATCAAAAAGACATGACAAGGAGGAATGATCTCTTGTTAAGATCTCTCATGTTCTGTTTTTAAAAGTAATACCTTCATTATGGGTGCTACCATAGGCAAAGAGTACAGCTCTTTCTTCCTGTTTCCTAAAAAAGACCAGAAACATCCAACTTGCTATTCATCCTGCAGGAAAAGGGACTGGACTGGAGTGGGGGAAGATAGGCACTTGTATCCTCACCCTCAAAATGTGGCAAATAGCAGTTGGCTGATGGAAATAACTGGAAAACTAGCATAGAAATAAAGGGTCTCTACTCTCGCAACCAAAGTCTAATTCAGTGAACCACTCTTGCTATTCACATTTGTAAACACATTGTAGATTATCCTGATCACAGATGTTACGTTGCTCTAATCTGAGTTCAGAACTTTGAGGTAACTGGTTACAAATAACTAGCTGCTTGTAATTATTTTATATTTCCAATAATGCAAATGCACAGAGGATAAAAGGATACAGGACAAGAGAAAGCCTAGGAAGGAATCAGCCAGCCCTGCCAAAGGTGTACAGTCTAAAATATACACACATTGAGCACACACAAGGGAAGGACAGGGTAATGCATATATAAAACTATACAATGCAATTAAAAACAGGTTATGCAAATATAATACTAAAACAATGTAAATAAAGCAAAGTGGCAAATGCATATCAGAATATCAGAATCTTCTAGGTTCTTCAGAGTGAGGGTCTTTCCAGACAGGGTGTTATCCAAGGAAGATCTGCACTCAGAAAGTGCGCACCTTCTGGGGTGGGTGTCCAGATGTTGTACTGGGACTTCCCATTACAACACCGTGACACTTAACCCCCTCTCCACAAACCCCCCTAAACATATAAAAAAACCAGAACTCACCCAGCCTCCATATGGTGGTTGCCCAAGTTCCTCCTCCCCTCTATTTCTCCTGGTGCCTCATTTGCACGCACCATTGCATGGAGGCCGGGTGAGTTCTTCTGCTATTTTATTGTGTTTAGGGGGACTTGTGGGGATGGGGTTGGTGTTCCCATAGTTTTCCTTGCTAATTCAGTCTGGAAAACTGTGGGAATACTGTTTGGACTGCAGTATTTCGCAGTCCAGACACCAGAAGTAGTGGGTGTATCCCGCACCTTCCAAAATGCGTAGAACAAACCTACTATCAAATAAATTTGCCACAAACCAGGGTTTTCCTGGTTTGTGGTGAATTAATTCCATTTTGTCCAGAATGTTGTCTAGACAGCCCTTTTTTATTGTGAAAGTTTCCGTAATAAGAGGGCTGTCTAGATCTGCCCTGATTCAAAGTTATTTTAATATAAATTAAACAGTGAATTCGCAGAATAAGTGGGCCTACTGTATAGGGCCCCTGGTGGCACAGAGAGTTAAACCGCTGAGCTACTGAACTTGCTGACTGAAAGGTCAATGGTTCAAATCCTGGGAGCAGGGTGAGCTCCTACTGTTAGGCCCAGCTTCTGCCAACCTAGCAGTTTGAAAACATGCAAATTTGAACAGGTCAATAGGCACCGCTCTGGCGGGAAGGTAACTGCGCTCCATGCAATCATGCTAGCCACATAACCTTGGAGGCATCTACTGACAATGTCAGCTCTTCGGCTTAGAAATGGAGATGAGCACCACCCCCCAGAGTTGGACTCAACTAGACTTCCCTTTTTACTGTACTATATTATGATTTTAACTAAAAGAGTGATAGCACCATTCCCTTGGCAGTGCAACTGTGACTTTTAGTTACCTTCATAGTTATTCGGGTATGGGCCCACTAAATAGCAGAATACCTTCTTGCTTCAAACACAGCTAAGTCTTGAGCTCTGTTGTGTATGCCAAGTGACAGTGAGGTGGATAGGATGGGATTGTGTATCATAGTTCAACAACTTCTAGGGATCAGACAGATTTATATTACTTTTTAAATGATTATATATTGTTTTAAATAGTTGCCGGCCGATAGTTGCTATAAAACTTATAACTGTAATAGTACCTAGCGGCTGCTGGAATTATAACTGCAATGAAGTCTTTAAAATAATGTTCTAGGAGCTGCTTGAGTTGCACCTACAGCCTTGTTAGTAACAACCTGTCCAACCCAATGGAAAAAATAATCACACAAATTACCTACCAAACCTGATTGCCATTTAAAAACACCTGTTGTTGTTTTGTCAATTAGGCCTACAATATATTTACTTTTTACAGTCCCCCCTCCATATCCATGAATTCAGCCATTTATGGCTTTAAAACATTAAAATATTTAACACCCCCCCCCCCCAAAAAGCAAACCATGATTTTACCACTTTAATAAGGGTACACATTTTACTACACTGATGGAGCATCCTTTTTTTTTTTTTTTTTTTTTTGGGGGCTTCTGGAACCAAACTGCAACAGATACCAATGATCCACTGTATTGGATTTCATTTGCATCCCTTTTCCCAGATTTAGAATGGAAAAAAACAAAAGGGAAAGGTTTCTATGGATCCAGACATCCAGCAGCCTCTTTCACATATTGCTCTGTTGCTGATTCAGGAACCTCTCAGTGTAGAGGTGGGCAATATGTCACACGTTGCTTATTTCTATAGAGTGGACAGCATGATCTCGTATCATTAGAGAATACTTTCCCAGACTTCACATAAATACATGAAAACCATGGATAATTGCAAAACCTATTGAAATGAAGGACTTCTGGTCCAAGAATCTAGAAAATGCCCGGAGAGAACATTTTTTTGTCAGATGTGGATAAATGAAGCCATGGATGCTGGTCCTGGGGCTATAGAGGTTGTACTGTACAACCAATTACTTATCTCTTTTAATCATCTTTGGGAGGGGGCAGGAGTAGAAGATCCACCAATGCTGATAATAATCAACTGAAAGTTTAAATCCTAGATTTCTGCAACTGGGTAACAGATTCTGGAGAGCATTATACAGATAAACTTCAAAGCCAATCATATTGGAGGCAGCTTTGGCATAGGCTTTATGAAGCAAATCTGCAATACAACTCATCCTTGCAATGTGACTGAAAAAGAACTGCTGGAGACAATTCGGCTTATAAATATGCATATATTTTCAAAAAAAGAATTAAACAGCTTCAAGGTTGCATTGACATGTTTACTGTGCTCCTTAAAAAGGAAAAGACAAAATACCTTTCTCTTTCCCTAAAGTACTGAGAGAAGGTGTATTGTCGAAAGCTGTCATGGCCAGAATCACTGGGTTATTTTTAGGTTTTTCGGGCTGTATGACCATGTTCTAGAAGCATTCTCTTCTGACGTTTCGCCTGCATCTATGGCAGGCATCCTCAGAGGTTGTGAAATCTGCTGGAAACTAGAAAAATTGGGTTTATATATCTGTGGAATGCCTGGGGTGGGAGAAAGAACTATTGTCCGTTGACAACATTCACACCTAAGTCCAACAGACATTACACAGACATATAAACCCAATTTCCTAGTTTTCAACAGACCTCATAATCTCTGAGGATGCCTGCCATAGATGCAGGAGAAATGTCAGGAGAGAATTCTTCTAGAACATCGCCATACAGCCCAAATAAACCTATAAAACCCTACTGAGAGAAGACATTGTTGCCCTCTTCTATCCAGCTCTGAGTTCTGAGTATCCTATATGTGGCCTATTCTAGGAGCACCCATATGGAAATAGACTATGATTTTATTAGTGTTAACATTTTTATATTGTGCTTGTGGTTTTGTGGCATGGGATTTTGCCTTGTTAACTGCCTCGAGTCACCGGAAGGCTGAGAAGAGTGGTATTCAAAAACAGTAAATAAATAAATAAATAAACATATAAATAATGCATAAAATACAAAGGAGAAATAACAGCCCCAGACTTATGTGTCCAGGGTGGGAGAAAGAACTCTTGTCTGTTGACAAGAAATATTCACACTTACCTCTGACAGGCAAGAGTTCTTTCTCCCACCCTGGATATCCCACAGATATATAAACCCAATTTTCCTAGTTTCCAACAGTTGATACTAAGGAGCTTTTCATATGGGACATTTTTATCCCATTTTGCCACTTCTAATCATGGCAAGGACGGGGCCTGCCATGCGCCATCACATCATGCATGGCGAGCCTTGCCCACATTCCTCCCAAAGTGGAGGAGAAATGGTGAAAGGTGCTTTCTTCTCCACTAAAGGGAGGAAAGTGTAGTCTGTGTAGCTCCAACAGAGCTACCTACACTTTCCTCCCTTTTTTGCTGTGTGATGGCAGAAAGGGTGGTGGAACAATGCTCGTTGCCACGCGTTGCCATATTTTCTGCCATGTGATGAGGGGAGGAGGGAGGGCACGCAGGGCACCATGAGCTGCCCTGTGCCCCTTCCCTTTCGAAAACGATTGCCGGCACAATGGCACGACCCAAAAGAGCCATGTGAAGAGGTCGTACTTATGCTATTACTCATCTATTCAAGTTTCACAGGCAATGCTGGTGATATTAGAATTCTAATATAGTATGATTCAGGAAGGAAGTCGAGCAAAAGACTAATCATACTATACAATTGTTCATGTCAGCACTAGGCCTCTAGCTTGCAAAGGGGCTGGAGCAAATGCTCCGATTGAACCATTGATAATCTGGCCCTACTCTTATGTGGAAGATTTTTGAGATGTGGCCTTTCCGCACTTCAGGAGTGGAAATACAAGTCTCTCTTCTAGCTGTGTTTTCTTATCAAATCCTTCCACTACTCCCCAAGTGAGACATGAAATAATCCCCATTTAGTTCCAAATGGAGGCATTTTTCAAGCCAAATTGTTGCAAACTTGGTGAGGAGAATCCATGGATTGCATCCAGCCTGTTAGTAGCTGGCTCTCCACCCCTGAAATAAATATAGAGAGAAAAACAAGAGTTTTCACAGTATTCCTTGTTTTGTACTAACCTTGAAGGTGCCATTGAGTCTGCACACCCATCTTTTCATCAAGGTTTTTGCAACACTTAATGAGAGTTCTGAACTCACAAATGATATGTACCTCTTATGCAAATTGATTCAGCACCAAATTACCTTGGCTTGCATTCTCAAGGGAAGGGTTGTAAACACTGCAGCAATTCAAAAGGTGTAAACAGAAGTTCAGTGCACTGATAATTTGATATTTGGTAGGATAGGTGTAGTGGTAGAACTCTATGCTGTGCTGAACTGTTGTTGAGTGTCTTCCAAGTGATTTCCAACTCTAAAGTAAGGTTTTGCCCTTGTCTCCCTCTAAGACTGAGAGAACATAACTTGCAACTTGAACGTAAAATGCATTCCAATAAAAAGAAAGAGGCATGGAAAGTCCAAAAGGACACCAGTATGGCTTACAAATGAAGTAAAAGATGTGATTGGAAAGAAGAAAAACTCATTTAAGAAATGGAAGGCTCTTCCTACCGAGGAGAACAGAAAGGAACACAAGCTCTGGCAAACTAAATGCAAAGCAACAGTCAGGAAAGCCAAGAGAGATTTTGAGGCACACATAGCAAAGAATATTAAAAACAACAAAAACTTCTTTAAGTACATCAGAAGCAGGAACCCAACTAGAAAAGCAGTTGGGCCACTCGACGACAATGGTCAGAAAGGGAAAATCAGCGAAGACAAGGAGATTGCTGAGCGGCTAAATGACTTCTTTGCCTCCGTTTTCACACAGGAGGACAGACAACATATGCCTGCAGCTGAGTCAGTTTTTTCAGGGAGGGAATTAAATGAATTAAACCAGATAGAGATAAACAAGGAAGATGTTCTAACATGCCTTACTAAACTAAATGTCAACAAATCACCAGGGCCAGATGGCATCCACCCCAGAGTTCTTAAGGAACTCAAGTGTGAAATTGCTGAAATTTAGCCAAAATATATAACCTTTCTCTAAGATCAGGCACTGTACCGGAGGACTGGAGGGAGGCAAATGTAACTCCGATCTTCAAGAAAGGATCCAGGGGTGATCCAGGAAATTATAGGCCAGTTAGTCTAACCTCAGTTCCAGGCAAAGTGATGGAAACCATTATTAAAGAAAAAATTACTAAGCACATAGAAGAACAGGCATTGCTGAAGGAAAATCAACATGGTTTCTGCAAAGGCAAATCATGTCTTACTAACTTGTTAGAATTCTTTGAGGGTGTAAATAAACACATAAATAAAGGGGACCCAATTGATATTGTTTACCTTGACTTTCAAAAGGCTTTTGACAAAGTCCTCACCAAAGGCTCCTAAATAAGCTCTTCAGCCATGGAATCAGGGGACAGGTCTTGTCCTGGATTGGAACCTGGCTAAATTGTAGGAAACAAAGGGTGGTAATAAACGGACATTTCTCTGGGTGGAAAGAGGTGAGAAGTGGCGTACCCCAAGGTTCAGTTTTGGGTCCGTTACTTTTTAATTTATTCATTAATGATCTGGATGTAGGAGTGAATTCTGACGTAGCAAAGTTTGCAGACGACACTAAATTGTTCAGGGTAGTTAAAAATGAAACTGATTGTAAAGAGCTCCAGAAAGATCTCTCGAAATTGAGTGAATGGGCAACAAAGTGACAAATGCATTTTAACCTAAACAAGTGTAAAGTCATGCACATCGGGGCAAAGAACCCCAACTACACCTACCAATTGATGGGGTCAAAGCTTTCCGAGACAAACCAGGAAAGGGATCTTGGGGTCTTGGTGGACAGCTCAATGAAGATGTCAACCCAGTGCGCAGCAGCAGTGAAAAAAGCAAATTCTATGTTTGGCATGATCAGAAAGGGAATCGAAAATAGGTCAGCAAATGTTGTATTACCTCTCTACAAATCGATGGTAAGGCCACATTTGGAGTACTGTGTACAATTCTGGTCTCCGCACCTTAAGAAGGATATAACGGAACTGGAAAAGGTACAGAAAAGGGCAACAAGAATGATCCAAGGGATGGAGCGGCTCCCTTATGAAACCAGGTTGCAACGCCTTGGTCTTTTCAGCCTTGAAAGACGGCGTTTAAGAGGTGACTTGATCGAAGTGTATAAAATCATGCATGGGATAGAAAAGGTGAATAAAGAAAACTGTTTTCTTTGTCACAAAACACTAGGACTAGAGGGCACTCCTGAAGCTCCAAGGTAGGAAAATTAGGACTAACAAAGGGAAATATTTCTTCACCCAGAGGGTCATTGGGTTATGGAACTCACTTCCAGAAGAGGTTGTGACAGCTGTCAGCCTGGACAACTTCAAGGCAGGATTAGACAGATTCATGGATACCAAGTGTATCGGTAGTTACTGAAAAGGACAGTCAAGTGCCACCTCGGGAGTTGGTTGAGGTAGGCAGGATTTCCCTGGGTACTGGTTGTGGGGGGTCGGGAGCAGGTGAGGGTTTTGCCCTCCTTTCTGCTAGAGATCCCTGTGTACAACTGGTGGGCCACTGTGTGATACAGGATGCTGGACTAGATGGGCTGAGGTCCGATTCAGCATGGCTCTTCTTATGTTCTTATGTCCAGGGTCACCCAGTGGGTTTTCACAGCCAAATGAGAATTCAGACCATAGTTTCCCAGTGTCCTCGTTCAACGTTATTCAAAATTTCTCCAAAGACATATTTCCCCCTTGCATTATCTGCATGCTTTATGCAGAGTTTCTTAGATGTATCACAGATATGCAGAAAAGTCCAAGAAGCTCCCATAAACAGAAAGCATGTCTTCTCTACCACAACCGTCATCTTTTGCAGGTAAAGCATTTACCATAAAGATTTCTTGCTACTTATTTTAGTTTGTACTTTTAAAAATATGTTGTGAGCCACTTCGGGTCTCATTATTGGGAGAAAGGCAGAATATAAATGAATGAAATATTTAATAAATAGATAAATTATACTTCAGAAAAAATGTCTCCACTTCAGCAAGGTTCCTATTTCCCTTGTTATCCCATCTTAATAAAATTCAGCATTATGAATCAAGTGGAAACTTTTCCACTACAATTTCTTTAGTATGAGTGCGGGATACTAATTCAGCTGTTAATCACTAAAACTCCATATAGCTATGACAGGATATTACCAAGGTGAACATGGAACAATGCTAAGTTGCTGAGATCTTATGCAACACAAGACACTAAAATTACATGGGAAATTTCATTTCTAAAGAAAATGGTGTACAGTTCATATGGAAGGTCCAATATTAATGTGGAATGATTTAAAAAGGGCATATCACATTTTTCTCACATCCTTTTTTGTTTTTTTGTTTTGTTCTTGTTGTTGTTGTTGTGGAGAAAGGGTCTACTTATCTGCCTAATGCTAGTATTTAAATAGCACTCTAATAAAATAGGCTGGTGTGACTGCTACTCTGTTCTCTTGAGACTGGCAGTTTTTGTAGACTGTGAAGCAACCCATTCCTCAAAAATATGTCACGCTAATTTATTAATGCTTATTCTGAAAAAATGAATAGAATTGCTGGACAAGTTTTCCCAGGGTTATATGCTTGGGATTGTGTACTACATCCTCCTAATTCCAAAATAACCAGGCTGCCCAAAATGCTTAAGGCATATCAGATTTGGTTGAGTGGCACAATCGTTTAGTTGGGATTGGGCTGTACAATCTCTTAATTCCAAAATAATCAGGGTGCCCAAAGTGCCAAGGGCATATCAGATGTAGTTGAGTGGCTCAGTCATTTGAATTCAATGCAAATAGAGTTGTTAGGAGGTCTTCTTACTAGGCCAGGATTAGGCACACCTTTGCCCCAAGAATCACATGTTGCAACAGGTCAACTGCTGCATGCCAATGGTGGGTTGGTCTACAAACAGCAATGGGCAAGGCCTGGGCTCTTCAAAAATGCTCATATCTCCCAATCCATTCATCCATCTATACCAGGCATAGACAAACTTGGACCCTCCAGATGTTTTGGACATAACTCCCACAATTCCTACCGGCAGTTAGGAATTGTGGGAGTTTAAGGGCATTTCCAAACAGTGCCAAATCATGGGATTTAAAAGAGGGGCAAAAAAGCCCAGAGTAGGTCCCCACACAGATCTGCCAGTCCTAGACTTTCTTCCTCCGTCATCATCACTGACCTCCCTTCTGTGTTTTGGGATAAAATGGAGGGCGGATGGGGTTCATCCACCAGATGTCCTGTTTGGAGAAGGGGAGAGATATAAATAAAGATGATTATTATTTTATTGACACAAAAATACAGTATTTCACAGCAAATGAGCTATATATGCTGGATTTCGTATAACAAAATCACAAGTTGAACACTATTATTATTAATATTATTATGATGATTTTTTTTCAAAAATGGTTATGCGTTGATCCATATATGCATATTTTAATATGATAAATACAAATTTTCATGTGCACATATATGGATCAGCACATAATGGAGGGAATTTTTTTTTAAAGTTCTACTGGATTGCTTCCTTTCCTAACTATTTATGAAAACTCTGTGGGTTAAACCACTGAGCTGCTGAGTGTGTTGATCAAAAGATCACAAGTTCAAATCCAGGGAGCTGTGTGAGTTTCCGCTGTCAGCTCCAGTTTCTGCCAACCTAGCTGTTCGAAAACATGCAAATGTGAGTAAATCAATAGCTACCATTCCGGCGAGAAGGTAACGGCGCTCCATGGAGTCATGCCAGCCACATGACCTTGGAGATGTCTATCGACAACACCAGCTCTTCAGCTTAGAAATGGAGATGAGCACCAATCCACAGAGTCAGACACAACTGGACTTAAGGTCAGGGGGAAACTTTTACCTTTAACTTCACAGTATTACAGTGTTGAGAGTTCTAATGGTTGAGAGTAAACTAATTGGCATCAGTGGAGGCTGGCAGCCCCCATCTCAGTGTGGTGGTTAATGCTATCTTGGTTGAAGCTAGAAGGAGCTATCCAGAGTGTGAATCTCTTTTGGGACATTCACAACCTTGCGTAGGTCCTCTCAGGGTTGGGTTAAACCTAAGAAGGGATTTATTGCACTTTATCAGCCTTCTCTGATTGGTATTCTGCTAATTTATTCCCTGAAATAATTGCCTGGACAACAAAGAGATGGAGATTCAGCGCCAGCTGGGGAACTTATGGGCCATGCACATGTCAGTGAAGGGCCGTGGGCTGAGAATTGTCCATAAGTCATCTTACTTACTTACTTATTTACTTAGGCAATCCCTCGTAGCTTGAGGATGATTATCTTCCATATGTGGTGTCTTAGCGGTGGGTCCATAGGTGGCTATGGAGCCTATTCTTGATCTGCATGTTGTCCCACAGTGAGGACATCAGTTTCCAGGTGGAAAGTGGTCCTGGTCAGGGTTGGCTTGATGTGCCTTCCTCTTGGTACGTTTCTGCCTTTCACCCTCCATTTGTGCCTCTTCAAATTCTGCAGCACTGCTGGTCACAACTGACCTCCAGTTAGAGCGCTCAAGGGCCAGGCTTCCCATTTCTCGGTGTCTATGCCACAGTTTTTGAGGTTGGCTTTAAGCCCATCTTTAAATCTCTTTTCCTTTCCACTAACATTTCATTTCAGAGTAGAGCAACTGCTTTGGGAGATGGTGATCTTTATTTATTTATTTAAAACTTTTGTATCCTGATTTTCTCAACCTCCGCAGAAGGACTCAGACTGGTAGACAGTTAGAATTCAATGCTAACATTAAAATCTAAAACATCATAAAACGACAATAAAATTACCAAATACATATAAAATAAATTACATAAAAAGCCGTTCGCCAAGGTGAAATCATGTCCATGTATTCAATCCATATATTGTGGTCAGTGACTTTAGTTGATTAGTGATCTCCGCCTTCATTCTGTGAAGGCCTCATTCCACAGCCATGTTTTTACTAGCTACCTACAGGTCAGGAGGGAAGGAGCAGATCTAATTTCATTTGGGAGGGAGTTTCACAGCTGGGGGGCCACCACAGAAAAGGCTCTCGTCTCTTGTCCCCACCAGACGTGCCTGCGAAGGTGGTGGGACCGAGAGCAGGGCCTCTCCCAACGATCTTAACACTCTTGATGGTTCATAGGGGAGAATACGTTCTGACAGGTAAACTGATCTGGCATACGGACAGTGTGGCCAGTCCAGCAGACTTGATGGCGGAAGTCCGGAGGAGCATCGCTTCAATGTGGTGGTCTTTGCTTCTTCCAGCACACTGACATTTGTCTGTGTGTCTTACCAAGAGATTTCCAGGATTTTTCAGAGACAGTGCTCATGGAATTGTTCCAGGAGTTGCGCATGACATCTAGACAGTCCGTGTTTCGCAGGCATATAGCAGGGTTGGGAGGACAATGGCTTTATAAACAAGCACCTTGGTATCCCTATGGATGTCCGTAGGGACATAAGTCATCTAGGTAGTAAACAACCTCAGAAATTACAATTCTCATACTCCACTGCCATTGGCCTTGTTAGCGTTAAAATTCAGAATATCTGGAAGGTCTGAATGCTCTCTTTCCCTACTATAAATTATGTCCAAGTCCAAAGAGGTTAGCTTAACTAAGTTTGCTTTGGTATGGCCAACGTCACTTCATGGTGTGCCTTGAGTCCATGACCAGGGATGATGCTTTCAGATTTTCTGGCTGGACTGCACAAGCCAGAAATTCAAAAGGCTATAATCCACCTCACCCACTCCACCCCTGCTCCTCTCCTCCACGCTCTTTCTAAGCTTTGTTGATAGTATATCACCTAAAATGGTACCACACCTTCCACTGCTTTTAACAACAGCATATGCAGAAATAGCCAAAGGCTGAGGTGTTTGGACAAGCTTAAGCCCTTTGAACCATATGCACTTCCTAAATGTGTGTTGTGAAAGTTAAGAAACAAAGCAAGCAAGATGGGGAGGGGAAAGTGTGAGCAAGATTGGAAGATTTCACTAGGAAAACAAAGAGACAATGAAAGGGTGTGCTCTCCTTGCTACAAAAATCCTTCAAAGGGTGTTAACTCTCAAGATAATAATACCTATGCCTCCCCTTTAACATAGCAAGTCCTCTTGTTTGACAAATATCATTGCGCTAAATCATCTCCAACCTCCTTGTGCCAAACAGAATTAAATTAACTCTTTGAAGACATTTATTTGCTTCAAGATTTTATAAACTGGTTTATGATTATGAAGATGCCATTCTTCCATGACAAACCTTGATGTTCAAGGTGATTTACAGCATATATATATATATATATACTGTATATACTGTATATACATATATATCTATATATATATATATATATATAGAGAGAGAGAGAGAGAGAGAGAGAGAGAGAGAGAGAGAGTGTATATATGTTAAGGTTTCCCCCTGACATTAAGTCCAGACGTTTTTGACTCTGGGGGTTGGTGCTCATCTCCATTTCTAAGCTGAAGAGCTGGTGTTGTCCCTAGACACCTCCAAGGTCATGTGGCTGGCATGAGTGCATGGAGCATATATACGTATATGTATATATGTATACATATACACACATATATTGTGAATGTCAATATAGATACTCTTAGTAAAGTGAAATATATAATTTCCTAGTAAGGAACTAGAAACAGTGTAATGTAATGCTTCAAGTGATGAGCTATGTGTCTGGAAGACCTGAGTTCAAATCCTCACTCAGCAATGGAAATCCACTGATTTACCCTGGTCAAGACACCTTCTCTCAATCTCATTGGAAGGCAGTGGCAAACCCCTCTGAAGAAGTACTGGGGGGGAAACTCATGTTAGGATTGCCATAAGGCAGAAATGGTTTGAAGGCATACAACAACAAGTGAGGAACTATTGTCAGAGTCAGACTGTTTTGAATTAAAAGAAAACACTGAAGCAGAACAAGAGAAACCTGAGCAGGAAATCTACTTTTGTTGTTGATGTTGCTGCTCCTGCTTCTGCTGCTTGTAAATATGACACTATCAATATGCATTGTGCTTTATAAATAAAACAACAATAAAAAACAGGCATATCTGTTAAAACATGTAATTTGAAAGACTCACACATGTGCACATATAAGGGATGAGATAATACACATATAAAACAATACAATACAATTATAAAACAGATTGTGCAGATATAATATAAAAACAAATCCATATAAATAAATCAAAGTGACAAAAGGCATTTCATCAGCATATCTGTGATAATAAAAATATTAAATGAAAACTGCAAAAGCTTTGGAAAACAAAGTTTTCAATTCAACTCTTGCATGTTCTTTTTTTTGAGGGTGTGGGGGAAGAAATATTGTTATTTCATTTTATTGTTTCTTGTTTATTTGTTTTGCACTGTATGGGTAAAATACGATAGTTTTAAAATCAGGTTGTGTCACTCGGGGTTAGATAAAATTGGTCTGCATGTTGGATATTTTTCATGATCTACAAGCTGTTTCCTCAGAACGCAATTTCTCCACCTTTGATGGTGTGTTGTACTTCTCAACAGTGAAGATACAGTATGTTTCAGGGAATTACGGGTATCTTCAAATGCACATATTGTCCTATCATTTGCAAGGGGTTTATTGATTTACCATATTTCTGCTATAAAGATGCTTTTTTCATAAGAGTGTTAACACAATGTTGACTCTGCACTTGCTTAAGGAGCCAAAAATACTAAAGGTTATTACACAAAACTACAAGGAAGGTGCTCTGGGTGACAGGCCTTTCTTGCATTTTGTACTCGGTGGCATATCCAGACATGCCTGTTTTTTCCCTTTCTCCAACAGACTGGCAATAGATACATGGGACAATAGTGCTCAAATAAAAGATAATACAAGAAGGAAGTTCAACCTGATCCTAAAAATCTCAGATAAAAGCTTTATTCTTGTGCAATTTTAAGATACTTTGCATCCAATCCAAACATTTTCCACCCCTTGTTCTAACAGCAAAAACAGGAGCCACTCTTTGCCTTTCATGTATGCGGATTTACAACCTTGGAAAAGACAAGAAGTCCAGTGTGGCGTTAATTCCATGGACTAGAATATCAGATCTGTACTCTTCACAACTGCTGCTGGTTTTGATAGTATCCTTTGATTATCTCTTCCCCCTTCATAGAATCATAGAGTTGGAATAGACCCCTTGCCAAGAAGCAGAGCAATCGTGTTCAAATCACCCTCTTCTTTTATTTTCTTTTTTGTTTCGTTTGTCAATCTTGCTTTCAGTTTTTTTCAACTCATGGTAAAGATGGGACAGTAAAAGGAGGAGTGTTTTTGTTGGGTGGAAATGGGACTTTTGCTGCTACAGTCAAAATTTCCTAGATTTTCATTGCTTATTCATTGAGTATCTGTGGATCACATTTTCGGGATGGAATCACTTCTGTTCAGGAAGAAAACCAAGAAGAACGGGTTAAGAATAAGAGAAGGGACTAAGATTGTTGCTCACATATCTTTTTATAGTGTCACAAATACTTTGGAGAGTAGATACAGGATTAAGGATTTGCAAATTTCTTCCAATCTGACACTACTTCAGCTGTCAAATGGCACCATCCTATGCTGGGATTGATAGTTTAGTTAGATTCTTCCACTTATTTCATTAACTGCCAGGTTCTGAGCATTCTGAGTACCTTGCCAAGCGACAAAGCCCATGATTCAAAGCACTGGGTGTTGTGGTTGCACCTGAATGTGAGGCTTGACGCTTTAAGACTCTCTGTCGCGACACTGGGACTGTGGTGGAGCTGGCTGGGAGTCAGCTGCATTAGATCACTATTTTATTTATTTATTTATTTATTGTTCACTTTTATATACCGCTCCTCCCTGCAGGCTTGGGGCAGTTTACATAAAAACAATATAAAATACACATAAGACAGTTTGATTATATAAAACACAAGGGTATGGACAGAATTATTAGGAGGCACTTAGATTGAAGGCCTGCTTAAAGAGGGTCGCCTTGCAGCCCTCCGGAAGGGAGCTAACTCTGTGGTAGCGCGAACTCCGTCTGGTAACTCGTTCCATAATGTCGGCGACACCACGGAGAAGGCTCTTTGTCTTGTTACTGAGAGGTGGCAGGAACGGATTGATGGAATCACCAGAAGATTTTGTTCTTCTGATCGTAACGATCTTGGGAGATCGTATGGGGTGAAGCAGTCCCTCAGGTCCCCGAAAGGTCATGAGTTCGAGGCCAGCCTGGGTCGGAGTGAGCTTCCGGCCATTGTGTAGCTCGCTGTCGACCTTTGCGGCCTGAAAGACAGTTGCATCTGTCAAGTAGGAAATTTAGGTACCACTTATACGGGGAGGCTAATTTAACTAATTTACAACACAATAAATATCTCCAGCAAGCATGCAAAGAATGAGAAAGTACTCCATCAGTGTCACAAATGGACGGTGAAGCGACAGCTCCCCTGGTGGCCAGAATACCCTCATTGGAGCTGGAACATTAAATGGTCTCTGTGTGTCTGTCTATATATGTTGTGTGCCTATGGCATTGAATGTTTGCCATGTATATGTACATTGTAATCCGCCCTGCGTCCCCTGTGGGATGAGAAGGGCGGAACATAAATACTGTAAATAAATAAATAAATAAATTCTGTAGGATGCAGCCATGGCAGTTAAAATGGTGTCAAACTGCTTACACAATGTGGATATAGTCCAGTTGACCATCAGCCTAGATGTCTGATCAGCATTACTTCTGCAAGAGAATTACTTTGAGTAGGGAAAAGAAAGTAATGGGCCAAGTATTTTGCTTGTTTCCTGGTGTAAGTCATGTTGTCAGGGTCACCACACCTTCACTCTTGTTTGGCAACAAGGGGTATCATCTTATACTCCTGTTTCCATTTGATCCTTGTTGATTCATAATATTACATTGAAGACCACTAGCCTTTCTGTATTCTCTGTACATCTCTGACAAAGAACTTAATAGCACACAATGCTGTGTTTGCATGTGGGTACATTTGCATATATTATCCATTATTTTTGGCAACATTTTTCTGACTGGTCAAATAAAACTGGCTTTTTCATGATATGATATGATTTACTACTTCTTTGCACTTTTCCTGAAAAAAGAAACATTGTGTGGAATTTCCTTCAGTACTAATTGTATAGATTTTACCTTAGTATTACATTGCTTCAAAATCTCCCTTTCCTGCTAGGACAGCTGCATTTGGATGAGTCATCCAAGTCGTATAACATCAGGAAGCCAGGCCTGAGTCCGCCACTGTCACTGTGTTCCCTAGCATTTCCTCTTTCCTTCATTATTTTGGACTGAGTTTACAGAGGCTCTGTTTAGTATAGCTCTCAACTGTCTAAACATGCAGCTGGTCAATGGTTTTGCTTTGAATCCATTGCTGATCCCAGTCCTTTCATGACTCCGTGCTGAAATAGTACACAGAGTAGCTTGCACTGATCTAACTAATGCTGTGTATTAGTGCTTGCCAAGTAGAACAAAATCTTCTCTGCTGTACTGCATGTTGATCACAATCGTGTTGTATAGGAATAAGAGGTTATGTTAACATGGCTAACTGTATAAAGTCCAAAGAATTTTTGGGGAGATAGATGATAGAATGAGGAGCCCCCGGTGGCTCAGTGGGTTAAACCACTGAGCTGCTGAGCATGTTGACTGGAAGGTTGCAGGTTCGAATCCGGGGAGTGGTGTGAGCTTCCGCTGTCATTCCCAGCTTCTGTTAACCTAGCAGTTCAAAAGTATGCAAATGGGAGATCAATAGGTACCACTCCGGCGGGAAGGTAACGGTGCTCCGTGCATTACTGCTGCTCAGAGGTGTCTATGGAAAATGCCGGCTCTTTGGCTTAGCAATTGAGATGAGCACCAACCCCCAGAGTCAGATACGACTGGACTTAATGTCAGGGGAAAACCTTTACCTTTACCTATGATATAGAATGATGAGCCTCAGCTCCATATCAACTCTCTCATATGGAGGAGTGAAAAACAAAAATACTCAACAAAATTTATACGTTTTCTTTTTAAAAACTGAGGAAAAATATAAATTGAGAAGGTATTTTCCATGCGTAAGCTCTTACATTTAGTTGCATATGTATTAATTGTTGTTTATAATACTGAATTAAAATTACCACCTCTTCCTTCTCATCCTTAACAATTACGTGGTGGGAAGTACATAGTTATTCTCCATGCTGCAAAGTGTTGTACATTCTAGATAGGAATTGTATTTGATTCATATTTTGACATGAAATCCACCAAATTCATAATTTTATCCAATTTTATCCATAAATTGGACAGAAATATACCTTCCAACTTTCCCAGTTTGGTAGGGACAGTCCCAATTAATCTTTTGTTGTTCTCCTTTATCAGCTGCTTTTAAAATGTTCCAGTTTTTCTCTTCTTCTCCCATCTTTCATCTTTGTCCTCAGCATACTTCCACTTGTGCAAGCAGAGTTCAAAGTAAAAAAAAGTGGTTTGCCCTCAGTTAACTCAGCAGGGAAGAAAAGAGGAAAGGGGTTATGCTTTTGTCCTTTCCAATTGCTTGTTGTTGTATGTCTCCAAGTCATTTCCAATTTATAGTGACCCTAGGATCAATACAACCTATCATGGGGTTTTCTGGGGTTGACAGTATGTGATTTGCCTAAGGTCACCACCTGGGTTTCCATGCCCAACCAGGGAATTGAGCCCTGATCTCCAGAGACATCATCCAACAATCAAACCACTGCACAACACTGGGGGTTCTCATCTTTCCCATTAGTCTCAAGCAAAAGCAATGCTTCAATCTCTCCTCACTCATGTGTTCTCCTGTTGTCGTCTTGACCACCTTCTGGGTTGTTTGACCGTCTATGCCAGGGGTGCTCACACTTTTTCAGCATGGGAGCTACTGATTAAAAAACCAAGTCCCAAAGATCACCTACCCAGAAATGTAAAACGTATATCTATTTTCTTATTTATTTATTTATTTATTTATATTTATTATTCATTCTTATGTACCGTTCCTTCCAGCAGGCTCGGGGCAGTTTACATAAAATGAAGTTATAAAACATCAACATTTCAATTTAATAACAACAATATAAAACAGAGCATAAAAATACATCCAACCACCCCATTTCTCCCACACTGCCATATTACCACACCCACCCCATATTCTCCCACACTGCCATATTACCACACATATTACCAGCCAGAAAGTAAGAAGAGAGGCTGTTGAACTGCAAGGCCATTTAATACTCAGCAAGGTAAACAAAGGGGCATGCAAAAATACATCCAACCACCCCATTTCTCCCACATTTCCATATTCCCCAACATATATTTCTCAAGGAACAAAGCAAGCAGAGAGGCTTTGGAGCTAAAAGGCCATTTTTAAACATTAAAAATAAACAAAGAGACATGCCACAGAACAATAAAGCACCCACCCCAAAGTAAAAAGACTGAACTTTGAGATTCAGTAAGGAAATGACCCCAAAGCGTCCTCCTTCTCCTCCTTCGTTGTTGCTCCTATTTCCACGCCGCCAGCATGCGTGCCGCCTCCAAGAGCTCACGAGAAGTCCAAGAGGCAGAATGGGCGCTTCTGCGCATGCGCGCGGGGCCAGCCATGCATCGCGTCATCCAGGCCCGCCCCCTTTGGTCTCCTACGACTCTGAGTGGCTGGAGAAGGATGGAGGGAGGAGGAGGAATCCAAATGAGGGGGCCCATTCTTCCTCTTGGACTCTGGAGCTTTTGGAGGCAGCGCGCGAGCAGGGAGCGGGGAGGAGCAACGACGGAGGACTTCTTTGCAGCATGCAGGGGTGCGTGTAGAGGACCAACAGCAAAAAACCTGGTCAGGGGCCTGAAGATCACCAGGATTAGGCCGGAAGATCACCCTGGTGATCGTGATCACCGTTCTGAGCACTCCTGGTCTATGCAGTGTTGGAGATATGCAGGAAAAACTTGAAATTTAAAAAAAGATCAAATTTGAGAGAAAGTCAATCTGAATGATTTGTGCCAAATCCAATGTTAGGTCTGACTGACATGAACGAGACTTATTAGTCATTGCTGACATAAAGTCCCAATGATTGCCTATGGCCAAACTCTTTCAACAGGTATAACAAAGACTTGTGTCTCTTGGAAATATTTGGCATAAACTTATGTTCATACATAGTTATTTAATCACACTAGTTGCATAGAAGCATGTAGTTACATAGAAGTATGGTCAATCCCAGCCCGACAGGAGTTGCTGTGATTGATGGGGATCTGTTCTCCGTCTATCAGGAAGCAGATGACTTAAACTTTTCCACCAAATCTCTTGTGTGAGCAATTCCTTCAGCAAAGAGGGATTGTAACAGGGATATTTGTATTGTTGAAGGCTTTCATGGCCGGAATCACTGGGTTTGTTGTAGGTTTTTTCGGGCTGTATGGCCATGTTCTAGAAGCATTCTCTCCTGATGTTTCACCTGCATCTATGGCAGGCATCCTCACAACCTCTGAGAATGCTTCTAGAACATGGCCATACAGCCCGAAAAACCTACAACAACAACAGGGATCTTGTTTCTGCCTGTCCCAATGGACATCGGGCATCACTCCTATGATTGGATGGGAGCGCTGGTCAAGGTTTTGTAGTCCAAAATGAACATTTCTACACTTTCAATTTACCCCTCCCTACTGACATAAGTCTAGCTTGTTTCATGGATGGAACGCTCATTGTTTAGCACTGTCTTTCTTTTGGAAGCAGCACAGCCAGGGTGTAAGTTAGGAGCAAGCGATTCTATGCAGCTCTGGGTGTGTTAGAGCCATGAAATGTTGCTAGAGCCTTTTTGTACTCCCATGACCCCTCCACATCACCTGGCAAGATTGCTTAAGGTTTCCTCAAGATGTGCCAATGCGGTAGGTATTCATATTTATGTAAGGCCATGGCCTAAATGCCCTAAGGCACTAGATCCTGTCTGATCTTGGAAGCTAAGCAGGGTCAGCCCTGGTTGGTACTTGGATGGAAAACTGCTAACCAATGCCAGGTGACGTAGGCTGTGTTTCAGAGGAAGGAATTGGCAAACTACCTTGCCTAAGGAAACCCTTTGAAATGAATGGGCCAGCATGAGTTGACAGGTAACATGATGGCATGCACGCACGTAGCCTTTTCTCTTACTCAATTATTGTTCTCCTTAAGCAGAGCAAATTTCTCTGTGAACTTTGGAAGATATACATGTGGTTGATTAGATGATTGCTGTGTAAAAAAAGCAGCCCATGTTTTTAAAATGATTTCTTTCACTAGTTAACAACAACATTAGTGAAGCAACCACACATAGGCTTCTCATGACAATCTGAGAAGATATGGTTTATGCATCTGAAACTTTCATCATTTTCCTGCAGTGACATCATGAACTAGTAGAATTGTTCCAAATTGTGTTGTTCTTGTGTGTCCAGGTCGTCTGAGGATTTTCTCATCCTGAACATAGAGCATCTATTAATTTCAATGTGTGCCCAATTACAGTTGTCAAGACCAACATAGTTCTCCCCATACATAACCCACAGGGACATGAGAGAAGCCTCCCACAGAATGGTAAAACATCTGGGTGTCCCCTGGGCAATGTCATTGCAGACCGCCAATTCTCTCACACCGGAAGCGATTTGCAGTTTTTCAAGTCGCTCCTGACATGAAAAAATGTAGTGAATAGTTAAAATACGTTAGTCCAAAAGCTCAAATGTTATTCTGGATGTTCAAATGACATGGTTTCAAGAGGAACTAGACACATCAGCAAATTTATAATCTAGGGAGTTGTCTCAATAATTTACAAAAAAAATTGATAGAGCTGATATACAACATGAGATTAGGGATAAGAACCCGGTAGAAGCATGAATTGAACACCCATATTTCTGAAAAACAATGAAGCAGGTTGTGGAACTTGCCACCATTTAAATCCATATCAGCATCAATTGGAGAACATTTTTATAAACTGTTGCATAATTTGTTTTCACCCCAAATAAACTTTATTAATTGACCCACTTGGTCCCCACAATGCTTATATTTCTTAGGGCCCTTTGAGACAAGCCCTATATCCCAAGATCTGATCCCAGGCTTTCTGCTTAAACTGGATTATAGGAGTCTGCACTTCTAGATAAACTGGGATAAACAGAAAACCTGGGATCAGACCCTGGAATATAGGGCCAGTCTGGAACGGCCCTTACACACCTTTCACAGCTGCTTCTTGCTCCAATTAGACACTTTTATCTTAATATTGTTTTTAAAATAGCATCAATTAGTGAATATTAGATTAGGAATGTTGTTTGGTCAATATGCCCGGGCTTCAAATGTACTGATAAACACTCTTTGCACAAATAAGTGATGCAGGCATTTGATAAGATACTCATATATGCATGAATGTCATATGCATGTATTATTATTGTCCTATGTATATTTTTACTACCTGAACAACTGTATCTAACTATGCAACTCATGTATTATTGCTTTGGCTTGGTTAGTACAAGTAAGGGGTTTCCCCCTGACATCAAGTCCAGTCATGTCCATTACTGGGGGTTGGGGCTCATCTCCATTTCTAAGCTAAAGAGCCAGTATTGTTCATAGACACCTCCAAGGTCATGTGGCCAGCATGCCTGCATGGAGCACTGTTAGTAACTATTGATCTATTCACATTTGCATACCCACTGCGCCATCGGGGGCTCCTCACCACTGGGGGCTCCTTAGGCTTCATTGGGTAAAGGTAAAGGTTTGTTTCCCTTTGATATTAAGTCTAGTTGTGTCTGAATCGGTGGGGGGGGGGGGTGCTCATCTCCATTTCACCGTATATGCCTCCAAGGTCATGTGACCGGCATGACTGCATGTAACATCATTACCTTCCCAGCAGAGCGGTACCTATTGATCTACCCCCATTTGCATGTTTTTCAACTGCTAGGTTGGCAGAAGCTGGGGCTAACAGCAGGAGCTAACCCCACTCCCTGGATTCAAACCGCGGACGTTTCAGTCAGAAAATTCAGCAGCTCAGTGGTTTAACTTGCTGCACCACCGGGGGCTTGGTTATGTCTAATAAGTTCAATACTTTGAAGTCACAAAGTCTCAGATCACAGTTATTCTATGTATGATTGCAATAGTCAATTTATTTTCTGGAATGATCAACCTTTTGCTGACAATCTTTATACTTACCTTGGCTAGTCCCCAGATAGTAAGCATGGTGTGTACCATCAGGGCCTTACAGGGACAGCTATTTATTTATTTATTTGTTTGTTTGTTTGTTTGTTTGTTCAGTCTTATATTCCGCTCCTCCCTGCAGGCTCGGGGCGGATCACAGATAACAGAATAAAAAATATGTTGCGTACAGCAACTTGCAGCACACAATAAAACAATTAAAACGATTAAAACATGGGACAAAATTACAGACGACAATAGGATGGTTACAGTTTCTCAGGACCGTAGGCGCAGAGATCACTCAGCAGGCCAGGCTAGCCAAAAGCTAGTCTGAACAGGGCAGTCTTGCACGCCTTCCGGAAGGGGACAAGTTCTGGAATCGCTCGAATGTCATCAGGGAGCGAATTCCATAATACCGGGGCCGACACAGAGAAGGCTCTCTGCCTGGTCGTGGACAGGTGGCAGGAGCGGATTGATGGCACGAGTAGCAAATTCTGTTCCTCAGAACGTAGTGATCTCGGGGGAACATACGGGGTAAGGCGGTCCCTCAGGTACGCAGGCCCTAGACCGTGCAAGGTCTTAAAGGTTAAAACCAGCACCTTGAAGGCAATTCGGTACTCAATAGGGAGCCAGTGCAGATGCTGAAGGATGGGAGTAATGTGCTCCCTCACTGGTGCTCCCACCAGCAAGCGGGCAGCAGCATTCTGCACCAGCTTGAGTTTCCAGATTGTCGACATGGGAAGGCCAACGTAGAGGGCGTTACAGTAGTCTAATCTCGAGATGACCGTCGCTTGGATCACCGTGGCCAGGTCGTCCCTGGACAAGTAGGGCGCCAGTCGCCTAGCCTATCGCAGATGAAAAAACGACATTTTGCTAACCATGGAGACCTGACCCTCCATGGATAGCAGAGGGTCTAATTGGACACCTAAGCTCTTTACGAGGGACGACGGGCTAAGCTGCTCGCCGTCCAGGGTAGGCAACCGGCACTCATCCAGCCCAGGGCGACCAGGCCACAAGATCTCCGTCTTCGACGGGTTCACCTTCAGTTGGCTGGCACGCAGCCATCCAGTCACAGCTTCGAGGCATAGATGGAAACAATCGGGTACGGTGTCCGGCCTGCCGTCCATTCTCAGCAGAAGCTGGGTGTCATCAGCGTACTGATAGCACTCCAGACCAAAGTCGCGGGCCAGCTGGCCCAGGGGGCACATATAGATGTTGAATAATAAGGGGGAGAGGATGGCCCCCTGGGGGACCCCACAACTTAATGGGAGTCTCCCGGAGACCTCCCCCCTCCACACGTTGTCCCCGGTCCTGGAGGAAGGAGGTCACCCATTTAAGGGCGATCCCCCTAACCCCAGTCGCGGCTAAACGGTGGGCCAGCAATGCATGATCTACAGTATCAAACGCTGCTGTCAGATCTAACAAGACAAGCAGGGCTGATCCACCCTGGTCCAGCTGGCGGCAAAGTTGGTCTGTAATGGCGACAAGCACGGTCTCCGTCCCATGCCCAATACGGAAGCCGGACTGGAAGGGATCCAGTCCAGCTGTGTCGTCTAAGAACCGCTGCAGCTGATCCGCTGCTGCCCGCTCAATTACCTTGCCTAAAAAAGGCAAATTTGACACAGGTCGGTAATTGGAGGGAGCCGAGGGATCTAATTTCGGCTTCTTCAGCAGTGGTCTTACCATTGCCTCTTTCAAACCCCCTGGGAACACTCCTTGCTCAAGGGAGCTGTTGATAATCTTTCCCAGGGGGTCTCGTAATTTGGTAGAACCCCCCAGGTCACCCCAATGCTATCATGAGACAGAAATATAGGATTTTATAAAAGAAATCAAAAACACAAAAGCCTCATCTATACTGCCAGAATAATGCTGTTTCATAATATAAATATATGCACACACATATACACATATATACACTAGGCATGAGAAAAAAGTTATAAAAATCAAAAGAAATCGTAAGTGATTGGTATGTAATGGGACTTTCTAGTTTATACGCATCACGGCAGCTAACCAGGAAGTAGACTTCCTTTTACGGTCCTTGAGGCCAACAATTTGCGTTATGATCGTAATAAATACTTAATTATTGTACTAGGTACTCACTTCTCCCTGTCTTCTCCCCCTCATTTCCTTCCCGCCTTCATTCAGCTTCTTCTTTTTCCCGCATTTCTATGGGGAACTGGAAGTGACGCTGCTGCTAGGCAATGCATTCTGGAAAGTGTAGTCCTCCTCTTTCCTGCTGGCTCTCTCAGATGCTTCTCCCCCCCTCCCTTCTCTTCCCCGTTGCTCTGCCTTGTCCCATCGCAGGGGCCAACTTCTCTCTCACACACACTCTACGTTGCTCTGCCTTTCTCCTCCCTCTCTCTCCTGCGCTCTCAGATGCTTCTCCCCCCTCCCTTCTCTTCCCCATCGCAGGGGCCAACTCTCTCTCTCACACACACACAGGGGCCAACTCTCTCTCACACACACACACACTTCTCCTCCCTCCTCTCTCCCTGCGCTCTCTCAGATGCTTCTCTCCCCCTCCCTTCTCTTCCCCTATTGCTCTGCCTTGTCCCATCGCAGGGGCCAACTTCTCTCTCACACACACACACACTTCTCCTCCTCTCTCTCCCTGCGCTCTCTCAGATGCTTCTCCCCCTCCCTTCTCTTCCCCGTTGCTCTGCCTTGTCCCTCTCAGGGGCCAACTTCTGCTTCTCCCTCCCTCCCCCTTCTCTTCCCCCTTTCTCTTCCCCGTTTGTCCCATCGCAGGGGCCAACTTCTCTCTCTCACACACACACACTTCTCCTCCTCTCTCTCCCTGCGCTCTCTCAGATGCTTCTCCCCCCCTTCTCTTCCCCGTTGCTCTGCCTTGTCCCATCGCAGGGGCCAACTTCTCTCTCACACACACACACACACTTCTCCTCCTCTCTCTCCCTGCGCTCTCTCAGATGCTTCTCCCCCTCCCTTCTCTTCCCCGTTGCTCTGCCTTGTCCCATCGCAGGGGCCAACTTCTCTCACTCACACACACACACTTCTCCTCCTCTCTCCTGCGCTCTCTCAGATGCTTCTCCCCCCCCTTCTCTTCCCCGTTGCTCTGCCTTGCCCCATCGCAGGGGCCAACTTCTCACACTCACACACACACACACATGCTTCTCCTCCTCTCTCTCCCTGTGCTCTCTCAGATGCTTCTCCCCCCTCCCTTCTCTTCCCCGTTGCTCTGCCTTGTCCCATCGCAGGGGCCAACTTCTCTCTCTCACACACACACTTCTCCTCCTCTCCCTGCGCTCTCTCAGATGCTTCTCCCCCCCCCTTCTCTTCCCTGTTGCTCTGCCTTGTCCCATCGCAGGGGTCAACTTCTCACACACACACACACACACACCTCCTCTCCTCTCTCCCTCCCGCTCTCTCAGATGCTTCTCCCCCCCTCCCTTCTCTTCCCCATTGCTCTGCCTTGCCCCATCGCAGGGGCCAAATTCTCTCACACACACACACTTCTGCTCCTCTCTCTCCCTGCGCTCTCTCAGATGCTTCTCCCCCCTCCCTTCTCTTCCGCGTTGCTCTGCCTTGTCCCATCGCAGGGGCCAACTTCTCTCTCACACACACACACACACACACTTCTCCTCCTCTCTCCCTGCGCTCTCTCAGATGCTTCTCCCCCTCCCTTCTCTTCCCCATTGCTCTGCCTTGTCCCATCGCAGGGGCCAACTTCTCACACACACACACACTTCTCCTCCTCTCTCCCTGCGCTCTCTCAGATGCTTCTCCCCCCTCCCTTCTCTTCCCCATTGCTCTGCCTTGTCCCATCGCAGGGGCCAACTTCTCTCTCTCACACACACACACACACACACACTTCTCCTCCTCTCTCTCCCTGCGCTCTCTCAGATGCTTCTCCCCCTCCCTTCTCTTCCCCGTTGCTCTGCCTTGTCCCATCGCAGGGGCCAACTTCTCTCTCTCACACACACACACACACACTTCTCCTCCTCTCTCCCTGCGCTCTCTCAGATGCTTCTCTCCCCCCCCTCCCTTCTCTTCCCCATTGCTCTGCCTTGTCCCATCGCAGGGACCAACTTCTCTCTCACACACACACACTTCTCCTCCTCTCTCTCCCTGCGCTCTCTCAGATGCTTCTCCCCCTCCTTTCTCTTCCCCATTGCTCTGCCTTGCCCCATCGCAGGAGCCAACATCTCACACACACACTCTTTTCCTCCTCTCTCTCCCTACGCTCTCTCAGATGCTTCTCCCCCTCCCTTCTCTTCCCGTTGCTCTGCCTTGTCCCATCGCAGGGGCCAACTTCTCACACACACACACACTTCTCCTCCTCTCTCTCCCTGCGCTCTCTCAGATGCTTCTCCCCCCCTCCCTTCTCTTCCCCGTTGCTCTGCCTTGCCCCATCGCAGGGGCCAACTTCAGCCCTCCAGGTAGGTGTTTTGGACTTCAACTCCCACCATTCCTCACAGCCTTAGGCCTCTTCCTTTTCCTCTCAGCCTGGGCAAACTTGGGCCCTCGCTCCCTCAGGATCGGGGTGAGAGAGAGGCAGCGAGGAGCGAGGGGGCTCCTCCTTTTTTTGCTGCTCCAAGAATAGAATAGCCCCCTCCCTCCCTCCTTCCTAATTTGAGAGTCCCATCTAGAATTCAGTGTGATTTATTCAAGTTTTGGCCTACAACTCCCAGAAATCCCAGCCAATTAACCAGCTGTTAGGATTTCTGGGAGTTGTAGGCCAAAACCATCTGGAATGCGCATGCTCTGGCATACGAACTACTAACGAATTTCGTTAGTAATTAAGTTACATTTTTAAAAAAATTGGAAATTTTTTTGTAAGTCTTTCTTTTACTAATCAAAAAAATCCCCCCCCCCCCCATTTGATTTTAGAATCGCCGTTTTTGGGTTCGAAACCATGCCTAATATACACATATACACAGACTGGGCCACAGCAACATGTGGCATGGGATGGCTGTAAAAAGGTAAATACGATACATGGTATTTAAAGTAGAAGAATTTCAGTAACAGCCAATGTAGAATTGAGCCCTGGTGTCCCTGAGTCCTTGTCTAACACAGTTGCGCAGTTGATTTTCTCCCAGCATGTATCATATTTCAAATGCATGGAACTCAGGCTGTGGCAAAGCTTCTTTTTTAAAAAAACTACCAACTCATGCTGGTTGAGTCATTATAGGAGGTGAAGGCCAAAAAGTAACTTTGCCAAGAACATGAACTTACACAAACCATCATGGAACAACCATAAGGTTTAAGCGTGTATTTTTCAGCCAAAATATTTCCCTAGCCAGATGAATTCATGTAAATGAATTTTCAACATGTTTTTTTTAAAAAAAATCCCTGAGTATCTTCATGCAAAACATAATAATCAAAGACAGAGATTAAAATGAGGATTATATTTTTGAAGGAGTCCTAATATATTGGATTTCTGACTGTCCAATTAACAATTGCATTAAAGTGCTTTTAAATTGTTCTTTCTCACTTTCTGGAAGTTTTTCTGCTTGTTTTATTTTCGTGTCTTTCTTACAAGCTCTTTATTTAGGAGTAACAAAAAAAACCTCATACACATGTGGTTGTAACACTAATTGTGATTTTTAAAGGTGCATGAGTGCGCAGAGATACTTCTTTATTGCCATTTGCCTGTTAGTACCTGCCATAGAATTTCCCATAAATTGCACTCTCCACCCGTATTCTTGCTCCATTTCGCTCATTTTCAGTCACTACTTTGTTGTGTTTTTCCCTCCCGAAATGGGCTGATGTCTCACTTACCAGAAACTGAATGCTTCATTTCCCTGTTTTTCATTTAATAGGCATGTGTGACTACTGACCAGTTTTCGAAATGCAAAACAGAATGAAAGCTAATGGTGAAAATAAAGAACATGTCTAAGAACTTTGTTCTGACTTTGATTAATGCCTTTTCTCCTCTGTTCTTTGTCATCAGTCAAAACCAAACCAGATTATATTGTCATTTCTCTTTTCTGATCCCGCCCTTCTCAGTCCCAAAGGGGACTCAGGGCGACCTTACAAAGGCAACAATTCAATGCCATATATCAATACATTGGAAAATAAACAAAAACATTAAAACCAAAACCATTGAAAGCATAGCATTAAAACATCAATTAAAATCACATGATTCAAATAGTCTTCCAGGGCCAGTCCAAGTTGTCATTATATTAATTTGTAGTCTCATATTCCACTACTCCCGTTACTTCCTACATTGGCAGAGTCTATTATTGCAGCCCATCTAGTACAGTGCAGTGGTAGACAACTTGGTGCCCTCCAGATATTTTGGACTCCAATTTCCCATAGCACTTCATCCCACGGCTTTAGGGCTCTGTTTCCATGTGCTTCAGAAACAGAGCGCCACAGGAGTCCCAGGTTATCACATAACATATGGGCATTTCTGCAGCTCATGAAAATAGAGCCCAAAACTCATCTTCAGAAGTGGAAAAATGAACATTGACACAGTAAGGACATGGGATGGTTGGCCACCCCAGAAGCCGAGGAAAGGTGGGAGGGAACAGGGTAAGACAGTTCCCTCTGCTTCCCTCCCCCCAGCCTTCCCTCACTCGTGAGTTGAAGTCCTCAGTTCCAGCCAGTGTTCTTATTGGATATGTATGATATGAGATAAAATAGTACTTACTTACTTAGGCAATCTCTCATAGCCCAAGGACGATGGTTCTCCAAGTGAAGTGTCTTGGTGGTGGGTTCATAGGTGGCTGTGGAGCCCTATTCTTGATCTGCACGTTCTCCCACAGTGAGAACATCGGTTTCCAGGTGGAACACGGTCGTAGTCAGGGTTTCGGGCAACATGGCCACTCCAGCGGAGTTGATGGAATAGGATCATCGCTTCAGTGCTGGTGGTCTTTGCTTCTTCCAGCACACTGACATTTGTCTGCCTGTCTTCCCAAGAGATTTACAGGATTTTTCAGAGGCAGCAGGGATGGAATCATTCTATGAGTTCAGTGTGACATCTACCCCAATTGTAATGTTTAGAGTAGGGCTGGTAATATTTTAGAATAAACCATTTTGGGTGTTCCATGCTGTGTCTACATCGGTCAAATAAAATGGACTCGCCTTGCAACTGTTGCATAGAATTCACATGATATAGGGCTGGTTTCTCAGCGGAAACACTACTTCTAGCCATTACATTGTCACATGAGAAAAATCAACATCTTCCAGAGCTTTCCTGGTGTTTTTGAGATGTAGGTGTCTGGATCCAATAAGCCCATGGGCAGGGCCGGCCTGACCTTTTCCAGGGGGGTAGGCAAAGAAAATGTTGCCCCCCCCCGGTCGCCGCATCATTTGGTCCCGCCACCTCCGCCGCCGCCTCCGCCGCCGCCGCTGCACAGCTGGCCTCCCAAAGCACGGACATTTCTGCGCATGCGCGAATGTCCACTGGGTCCCGAGCGTGCCTACGGCTTTGGAGCCAGCGCGCTGGCGCGCTCGGGACCAGCGGACATTCGCGCATGCGCAGAAATGTCCGTGCTTTGGGAGGCGCGCCGCAGCCGGCGCGTGGGGCCGGCTGTGCAGCGGCGGCAGAGGCGGAGGCGAGGTGGTGGCGGAGGCAGGGTGGCGCGCGGCCCCTCCCAGCCAGTGACGCCCGCCCAGCCGGTCGCGCCCCACGCGCCGCTTACATTCGGAAGTGCAAAGGCCGGCTCTGCCCATGGGTAGGACTTGGCAGAGCCTTGTTGGTGACATTGTTTGAGCTGGTCACATGGCTGAGAGCCCTATTATAACATCTGTCAGTGAAACAGCAGTGGCTGAAAGTATACCCGTCTGTTTAATATATGAGTTCACCAATGATGGAGTTCACTAATGTTTCAACTCACCTGTTTTGGGGGCTCTTTTCATGTCAGGAGCGTTTCATTTTCAAGGCTCTGTCAAACAGCAGTAGCAGCCTCATAGCACACTCAACCTGGCTGGCTGGACACCAAAGGGCTCTGAGGATGCTCCCATGCTGCATTTGAAGAAGCTACGGAATAATCTACTGCAAAAAATGCAGACAATGTATGTAGATTGAAAAATGTAAACACATAAAATATATGCATTGTAATTTGGGTATGGTCAACAGTATTAAGAATTAACATTTGTGAGTCCTAGAGATAAGGCCTTTCCCTCACTTTTGCAGATATTCTGCACCCCTAAAGCCTATGAAATGGCCAACTATACTTGCAAATTTTGGTGGTTTTCTCCCAAAAAAATTTTCCTCTTGGATTTCAGTACAGACACAATGGGGATATCATCAGGGGAGAGGGTGAACTTTTTATTTGCTTACCATACCTTCATCTCCCTACCCTCTGTGGCAGGCATGGGTAAACTTCGGCACTCCAGGTGTATTGGACTTCAATTCTCACAACTCCTATCAGCCAGTAGGAATTGAAGTCCAAAACACCTGGAAGGCTGAGGTTTGCCCATGCATGTTGTATGGAATGAAAGGCCTCTCAGAGAGGGAACATTAAGTAGGGAGAAAACAGACTCTGAAGAGATTAGTGTGCAATACTCACCACTTGTGAGATGAACATCCTAACTACATGCCATCCTTCTACTTTTTGGAGTGTATGAGAGCTACAGTAGATCATTAAAGAAACTTAATTTGACCTCTGTAGAAACATGCCTCTCGCAGACAATTATTTCCTTTTTTTCTAGGAGGAGCTTTGAAAGATAAGAACTTCACGCCTTTCTGAATCCACAAGTGCCTACATGGAGAGGATGTTATAATTTGTGAGACCGTCATTATTTAAAATTACAGCCCAACAGACCTGTTGTGACATTGAAACAGCTGGCAGAACTTGCTTCTCTTCCTGCAAAGAGTAATTTCACTTCTCTGGCCCTCTGTGATCTCCAGATTTCATTGTGTAGGCTGTTGAGTTCTGTTATTATGCCACTGTTAGCAAATCATATGCCATCAAGAACAACAGACTTCTGCCACCTAGATCCATCGGAATTAAATGGCACCCACTTCTTCATTATACCCCATTCATTATTTTGCTGCTGGTTATTAGAAAGTATAAAGTTGGGAGGCTCTGCCACAATCAATAAAATAGCACCTGGGGTGCACCTATCTACACTGTAGAATGAATGCAGCTTGACACCACTTTAACTGTCATGGCACATGGAAGTTGTAGTTTGATGAGGCACCTGTTCTCTTTGGCAGAGAAAGCTAAAGACCATGTAAAACTACAACTCCCATGATTCCATAGCATTGAGCCATGACAGTTAAACTGATGTCACACTGCATTAATTCTAAAGTGTAGATGCACCCTTGGTGCCCCTCCGCTCTACCCCAAGTTTGGGAAAAATCCTTTCAGATGGCAACTCACAAGAATCTCCCAGCCAACCTGGATTTTGGGGGTTATGCCCCTAAAAATTAATATTTGCAAGCTATACCGTTCAGTTCAATGTACGAGTTTACCAATGATGGAGTTCACCACTGTTTCAACTCACCTGTTTTGGGGGCATTTTTTCATGTCAAGTAGCTTCTGGTGTGAGAGAATTGGCCCTCTGCAAAGATGTTGCCCAGGGGATGCCCAGATGTTTTTTGATGTTTTACCATCCTTGTGGGAGGCTTTTTTCATGTCCCCACATGGGGAGCTGGAGCTGACAGAGGGAGCACAACCTGCTCTCCATGATGTCGAGTTCTTGCGACCTACTGGCCATCAAATTGATTTGACCTGCAGCAGGGAGTTCCGACATTCTTGCATGCCCCATTTGGCCCAACATCATTAAGGAGAAGGGCCAGAACAATGACTTAGGAGGCTTTTAGACATTTCTTTCCCCTCATTTCCCGAGCCCAACTTTGCAGCAACCTTGTAACAAAGCCCCAATAGATAAAATCTCGGTTCGCAACTTTTTCCCTCTTCCACATAGATACAATGTATCCCTCACTGCTCTCTCATCCATCCCCATAAAAATAACCTTCCCCAGGCCGCAGAACACTACTGGCCTGCCCGAGATACCTTTCTGGCGTCTCGGGGAGGCTGAAACCACGTTCCTCAAAACCGCGGATACGGAGTCCCTGAAAAACCGCCATTATCTCCTTATGTAACTTTATGACTGCTTTGCGGCAAGGAATTGCGGCCGTCATCCTTACCAGCTGATAAGAAAATAAAGACCTCGGTGGCTTTTCTTCGACTTTGGTGAGATTGATTGGGTAACTTTGGCGTGGGAATCTTGCGTCCTGCTTTGCTCACCAAGGGTACCGATCCCACATTTGGGGCGCTAGAGTTTTTGCCCCTTCCGGGCCAAGCCAACCCAAATTTGTTCGTTTACATCCCCAGTGCTGCTAACACAAGGGTTTAACCCATTGCGCTACCAGGGGCTCCAGCTCACCTGGTGTCTCGACCTTAATAGTCATAGCTTTTGTGGGGGAGGTGTTAAGGATGCACCCAAAAGTTAAATTTCACCTAAATGTAAAATATTGCACTTTGACCTGCAGAGGATTGCAGAGTACAGAAACAGACAGGCTACACAGACCAGGGGGTAAAAATGCTAGGTTTCTGTTTGATTGCCATGAGAAATATTAGAAGGAAAGAAGGAAATACAAAACATTGCCTGGCTTTCCAATTCTGTTGTCTTTTGCCTTCAGTGGAGACAATAGAGGCAATATGCTACATTATAGTTGAGTATCACTTAAAGTCTCAAGACTGGCATAAATAAGGAGCAGCTGCATCCTTATGTTGCTTAAAACACTGATAAAGATTAAAAAGAAACTATTTGCATGGAAGCAATGAAACAGGCAGGACCAATAGCTAGGAAACTTTTAATCCACACTTGGAAATAACCTCTGTGTACTGGGGGTTACTCATGTGTAAAAAAAATCATAGCAGGATTTTGACCAAAAGGAAAAACATTGTCAAATAATACAACTATCTATCAAGTGCGCCATTAAAAAGGTACCTTAAAAAAAGAATTGATGGGGAAGTGGAAGTTTTTTTGGAGGGGGGTGTTTTGCAAATGTGGGAAATCTAGTGAGCAACATTTTCTAGTCACTTCTTATATTGCCATAAAGAATATTATTTAAAATAATGTAGGAGTTATTTTGGCTGGATTTTTCTCAAATACTTTCCCATTGTGACACATCTAACACAGCCTAAGTTTTTTAACTCCCTGAAAGAAAGAAAAAAAATCAATGTAGCAAGTTACTTTTTTAATTATTGTAACACTAATCAGTTAGTTGGAGGGGATGCTTTCAATGTGTAACACAACAAAATACTTTCAAAATGTCCCCAAACTCTGCTTCTGATACATTTTCTGCTCAAAGGCCCAATGGACATCGCTCCCTAATGTCTTTTGGCTCCTCTACTCTTAAATTTCATATGAACTGCTTAAAGTTTTATATTTCACAGATCTTCAATATGAATCAATTTGGACTTCACTGCATGAAATTGATTTTAGTTAGATGATTTTTCTTTAAACCAAGAATGATCTATTTTCTCTACTTTTCAAAAAGCCACTTCAAGTTTATTTTATAAAGGAAAGCAGAGAGTGAGTGTTAAAAATGTAAATGAAGGGTTGGATCCAGACTTCCATCTTCAACAAATCCAGAGACTCCTTCAGTTCACAGACTGTTTTTGATCCAATGGATGGGTACCACTCATGAAAAAGTAGGGGAGGTTTTCTAATTTCTTTGTGCACTCCCCTGTCCCCTATATTCTTCCAGAGTGGCTCAATATCAAGAGGAGATATTTCAGCATGTGTTATTTGGCATATTTTAAATACTGATTGTGAAAATCAGCAATTTATCCAATGTTGTTACTGAATTTGCTGCTTGCTGGCCATGAATGTATGCTGATTAACTTGTTTGCGTACCTTGTGGTTGATGTGTCTGTCTGCACATCATATGAGCCACAACCAAGGAAAGAAAGCATATGTTTCTATTTTAAGCAAAACTACTAAAGCAAATGAGGCAAAATATAAATTCTAGCTTCAACATTTATCATGGGATGATATGCAGACTTGGTTCACAGTTTGAAAAAGAAATCATCCTACATTTAAGTTTTAATGCTGAAAAAGAGGAAGAAGGGATGCAGAATAGTTGTATTTCTAAGGGAAAGACAGAGACATTGAATGGATGAAATATGTTGTTCCTCTGACAGGACTGCACTTGAGTTTTGCCAAGACAGTAAAGTTGAAATAGGTGCAGTGTTGGTTTCCGGGTTGTTATTATGCTAAAGAGACTTTCTTGAACAGGGATCCTATTGTTCTATAGCACCTTTACAAAGTAAACCTTGGGCTGCATCCAAAAGTCACCTTCTGTAGGCAGAAGAGCTCTGTTTATGGAAGATGTCTCCATCCAATTTTGAGGGCTCCCTCCTCCTCCCCATCCCTCCAGAGCTCACCCCTTCAGCAGAGATGATTGCCATATGCAGGCAAACTCCAATTCAGGAAACAACGCTCTCAAAGCAATGAAACTTTATTTAAGAGAGTTGTTCAGCAGACAAACACATTTCTGCTCCATAGAATACAATAGACATGTCCAGCTCCTCAAGTGGTGTTTCACCTCATCAAATAACATTCACCACTCAGTTATGACTTCTTGATTGAATCCTTAATTGTTATTAATTGTATTCACGTCATTGTTAATTGTTTATTATTATTATTGTCAGAAGTGACTTGGGAACATACTGCAAGCTGCAAGTTACTTCTGGTGTGATAATCGGTCGTCTACAAAGCCTCCTGTGGGAGGCTTTTTCTCATGCCCCTGCATGATAAAATATATCATTTTATGACTTTAATCATTGTATATGTATTATTCTAATTGTTTATTCTTTTTGTCATTTTAGGTATACAGTATATCTGCAGAATATACATTGCTGAACTTACAATGGAAATAGGATATTGTGGATAATAACGAACCCTATTGAAGGAAATAACTACAGTCACCCTAGGTGTGCCAGGGTAACTCTATGATAATTTCCAGCAGAAACACAACATAGAATCATTTGGGCATATTTTGTCAGATATAACGAGGTGAAACTGTATAGGGGTCAAATTGGAATTTAAGAAGAGAGAAAGAATAACCATGTAATAAATATAGTAAATAATAAATATCATTTTTTTAAAGCATGAGGACTGATAACTTATTGGAAATAAGTGTGCCATAACCTTATTGAAAAGGTAAAAATGACGTCACATCCGTTTGGCAAATGTGAATTTCCATGGACACAGGCAACTCAGCTGTTAAACTGAAGTACCATGTCTTTAAACTGCCAAGGATAAAGACATGCCACTACAAAAATATATTTGATTAGCAGAGGATGGTTGTTTCTTTGACGTTGAAGTTGCCCATCTACTCTCCCTTAAAAATCTTTCGTTTAATATATGCACTCAAGAGATAAAAACAAAGTAGTCTTCTTTAAAAACAACATATATTGTTTACTCATAAACAACTTGTATTAATTCACCATACAGGCACATCTCTTATTTGAGTTCAGTTAGGTAGATGTAGTTTCTTCTCTGTGTTGAATACACAGGGTATGATACTTAATCAGTTGTCCAAAGCTGTTAAATATAGCTGTACTCACTGAAGTCCATAAGCCATACTTTTCTACTAAAGTCCAAACAGCAACATGCACCCCACCTCCCGCCACTGAGGTCTGATGCAAACTGAATACAAAAATGGAGTGCTGTGTCTGAAGCCCCTCCCATATCAAAGAGGTACAATTAAACTGGCAAACCAAAATGTACATACAATATAGCTTAACAATGATATACATTTACAAACAGTTAGTGGAGGCTTTGGAAGGTTGCTATTTCCAACATAACTAACGTTATAAAAATGGTTACCTTTAAGCACAATCACATTGGCTATATAAATAGGCAAGTTACTCCTCAGAAAAAGACAGAACTTCCAGATGTCCTAATTCAACTGTGTTGGGACAATTGGTTGTGGTACTGACTAGGCCTGGGTAGGTTCGTCAGAATGCTTGTAAAATCGGAATGAATTCGGATTAAATCCACTTTTGAAGTAGTATCAAAGCGATGTAAGCAACCTGGAAGTAAATTTGCCAATTCAAAGCCATTGCCGCAATTTTCGGAAAGGAATCGGCAAACATCCAAACTGGAGGAGTCGCGGTAAAAGCAGTGGCTGCATCTTCCGTTGCTTGTGGGGCACCCTCCACCTTTCACGAGGCGCCTTTCGCCACTCGTGGGGCACCCTCTGCTTGCAGCCTGCCTGCCGAGCTTCCACTGCAAGTTAGCGAGCACCAACCACCAGAGATGCTTTTAATAATAATAATAATAATACTTTATTACTTGTGAGTCGCCCTCCACCAATGGTGCTCCGGGCGACTTACATCCTTTAAAAACACAGATGCATCAATTAAAACAGCAGATATGAGCCGTAAAGGCTCTGCCATCCATCCAGTTCAGTCCCCGAAAGCCTGGCGGAAGAGCCAGGTTTTCAGGCCAGCCAGAAATCTGGCCGGGGCCAGTGTGGCCCTGAGCGCAGGCGGGAGCGAGTTCCAGATTGTAGGGGCCGCCACCGAGAAGGCTCTTCTACGGGTCTCTGTCAGCCGGGCCTCTCTCACCCCAGGGACAGCTAACCGGACGCCGTTTATTACGCGTGCGGGTCTTTCGCAGCGTTGGTCCGTCAGCTGATCGCCCAGGTAGTCTGGTCCCATTTTTTGCCGAGCTTTGAAGGTTATCACCATGAGTTTGTAGATCGCTCTAAGCTCAATGGGTAACCAGTGAAGATCTTTTAAAATTGGTGAAATATGGCTCCTGGCCGATACCCGGAGATGAGTCTGGCCGCTGCATTCTGGATGAGTCTCAACCTCCAGTCGTGGCCACGGTAGGCCCACATACAAGGCGTTGCAGTAGTCAAGACGGGAGACCACAGTGGCGTGAATCACCGTCCTCAGCGCCTCTGGTGGTAGATAGGGGGCCAACCGTCGGGCCCTACGGAGGTGGAAGAAGGCACCCTTAGCAGCGGCCTGGATCTGAGCCTCCATCGTCAGTTTCTCGTCCAAGAGTACTCCTAAGCTCTTTACCGCCGGGGCTACGGACAAGGGCTCACCCTCAAAGGGTGGTAGTGGAGAGTGGGGGTCGGGTCGGCCGGGCCAGAGGATCTCCGTTTTCGCTGGGTTGATCTTTAGCCTGTGTGCTCTGAGCCAGCTTGTGACCGCCTTCAGCCCCGGCTAAAGCTTTCGGTACCGACAGCACCCCTGGGTCGAGCTTCAGCAGCAGCTGCGTGTCATCGGCATATTGATAACAGTTGAAACCGTAGCTTCTAGCGATACCGGCCGGGGCTGGACGTAGATGTTAAAAAGGGTGGGGACAGGATGGCAACCTGCGGAACCCCACACTCCAGCCCACATTTCCTGGAGACCTGGCCCTGCCACTCGACCCGCTGCGAGCGACCCCGCAGAAACGATCCTAGCCAGGTCAGGGCCTTGTCTTGGATCCCAGAGGCCGCCAAGCGGCGAAGTAGCAAATCATGATCAACGGTGTCGAAGGCCGCGGTTAGGTCAAGGAGGACTAGGACTGCCGAGCCCCCCTCCGTCCAACTGGCGGCGGATGTCATCTGTGATTGCTACTAGGACGGATTCGACGCCGTGGCCCGCTCGGAAGCCTGACTGAAACGGGTCTAGGCCCCCAGATCGGTCCAAGAAGTCCCGCAGCTGGTTTTCCACTGCTCGCTCCAATAGCTTCCCCAGAAAGGGCAGATTAGCGACAGGGCGGTAGTTCGCCGGATCATTGGGGTCGAGGTTCGCCTTTTTCAGAAGAGGGCTAACTCTAGCCTCCTTCAGGGACTCGGGAAGGAGCCTGTGTCCAATGAGAGGTTCACCAGGTCCACCAGGGCGTCCAGTATGGTGTCTATGCAAGACTTGACTAAGTGCGAAGGACACGGGTCCATGGGGCAGGTCGTAGCCCTTGCCCCGGCCACCAGCTTTTCACCTCTTCCGATGTTAGGGGTTTGAATTCGGTGAAGTAGAGCCCGTTTGTTTGGGTTGGATGTCGAGTCCACTCATTTCCTTCCTCTGGAATGGGCGGCAGGTCGCGCCGAAGTGCCGTGATTTTCCCGATGAAGTGCTCTTGGAGATCCTCTGCCATCACCGTAGAGCTGTTGGAATCACTCTGTGGAGACCCCAGAAGGCTCCGGACCACTTTAAAGATCTGGGCTGTGCAGGAGCCGGCGGCTGTAATCTGGGCGGCATTATAGGATTTCTTAGCCTCCTTGATCTCACGTTCGTACAGCCTATGCAGTTCTCTGTAGGTTGCTCTATTTGCCGTGCTGGGTTTCCGTCTCCAAACACTCTCCAATTGTCTCCTCCGGCATTTCAGCTGCTTTAGGTTCGTTGTGAACCACCGTGAGCAGGTTTTCCGGGGGGACGAAGGGGCGCCTCGGTGCCACCTGGTCGATGGCCTTCGAGAGGACGCTGTTCCACCTGGCAACTAAGTCCGCTAGTGATCCTCCGGGGACCTCCAGGGGATCCAAAGCAGCTATGAATGCCCTCGGGGTCATCGAACTCCTTTGGCGGACTAGGATGGTCTTTTGTTCCAACCTTTCTGTAAGAGGGGTGTCAATGTCTGCCCTCACGGTCAGGTGGTCCGACCAAGGCACTGCTCTGGATTCACGATGTTTTAAGGTTAGGCCGTGGCTGAGGATCAGGTCTAACGCGTGGCCAGCCTGATGTGTAGGGCCAGTTTTGGTCCTGGGGAGATCCAAAGCCTCCATATGTTGGAGGAGCTCCCTTGCACTGGATGTAAGAGGGTCTGAGTCCGGGTGGATGTTAAAGTCACCCAGCACGATGAGCCGGGGGAATCTCAGCGCCCAATCCGCAATCAGGTCGAGCAGTGCAGACATGGCCTCCTTTTGGGCCCCAGGGGCTCGGTAGACCACCAGAATCCCCGTCCCCGTCTTGCTCCCAGGCACTCTATGCCGGTCATCGCTGATGTCTGGAGGACCGAGGTAGCGACAGTGTCTTTTACGACCAGGCCCACTCCCCGCCCGGCCGGTGGATCTTGGCTGGTG
Source organism: Anolis apletophallus (assembly GCA_030556195.1). Taxonomy (NCBI): domain Eukaryota; kingdom Metazoa; phylum Chordata; class Lepidosauria; order Squamata; family Anolidae; genus Anolis; species Anolis apletophallus. The sequence goes on from JARBWK010000003.1 coordinate 121,496,473, forward strand.
GAAAGCTCGAAAGCCTGGGGGCTAGCTCCTGAAGAAGGACACAGTCGCTGTCCTGGGTCCAGGTCTCTGTGATGCATATGACATCTGCGTCCTGCTCTGTGATGAAATCTCGCAGCGTGGCCAGCTTGTTACAAATTGACCTCGCATTGAGGAGCAGGAATGAAGACCAAGGAGTGGTTGCTGTTTGAGGGCGGTCATGGCAGGTAATAGGTCGCAGCTGGGTTGAAGAGGGTTTTCGGCCCTGTTTGTTGGTGGGTAGGTTTCTGGACCTCCCCCTCCCCAGTCCACTAATTACTGGGATGGGATAGAAGTCCAGAAGTCAGGCAGGCAGGGAGGCAGCTGGGACTACGGGGCCAGGAAAGGAAGAAAAGGAGGGAGAAGGGAAGGAAGAAGCAAAGGAGGAGAAACAGAAGGAGGGAGGGAAGGAAGCAAGTAAGTTGGGGTTTAGAAAGAGAAGAAGGAAGGAAGGAAGGAAGGAAGGAAGGAAGGAAGGAAGGAAGGAAGGAAGGAAGGAAGGAAGGAAGGAAGGAAGCCAGACGGAAGGAAGGAAGGAAGGAAGGAAGGAAGGAAATGAAAGAAGGGAGAAGGAGTTTCTCCTCCTTTACGACAGAGTTTGGATGCAGCTGTCACCCCAGTTCTGACGCAGAGGGAAGAAATCCATCTCCAAACTGGGTTAAACATGCGTGTTCACCATTAACAAAGCCATTTCGAATTTTCGGAATTTATTCGGAAAAATTCTGAATTTTTTTTTGAAATTTTTTGGAAGACATTCAGATTCGAAGCGCCCGCGCCCCCTACATCCAAAACGAGTTTTGGATCTTTTTTCTTTGGGGGGGGGATCACCCAGGCCTAGTACTGATGATAAAGGAGTCAACTCTAGCGTTCATCCTGAGATGTTGCAAAAGGATTGCAACATTGATACCGATACTGATAAGGGATGCTTGGGGAATATGACTTTTAATATTTTCACTATCAATATGCCTGATCTACAGGCACCTCCCAAATGAATGTGTACCTTGGATTGCAGTGGCATTTAATATTTCTCTGAATTTTGTGAAAGACTTCCTAGCTAAAAAAATAATCATGCAGATTAAAAAAAACAGTGGAAAAGTTAATAGAACAAATTATGGGAAGAACACATGCAAAATCACATGCGCTGGAAACTGCCTGTTGTATTAATCACTAAGCTACCGTGCTATCAAACTTGGCACATATGTAAGTGGAAAGTGCCCCAGAAAGTCCAATCCTAGTCATGCTTAATTCCAAATGAGGAAACTTCTAAAAAATGAGGGGATTAACTAAAGAGAAGTTGTTGAAAGGGAGAGTCAAGAGGATAGCAGTTGTTTTCCTTCAAGCTGCCATCTGTAGAAGTGTACTGCACTAGGTACTTTAATTACGGATTTCTTTGGATTGTGGGTATCAGTTGTTCTAGGGCATTTAATAGTTTTATGCTCTTTGTTTTGTGAAATATAAAACCACTCTGAGTCCTTCATTTCATAGTTAATCAGGCTATGGTTGAAATCCTACATCAGAAAACATAGCTGCAGAAACTTAGCAGAAGTAGCTGCATTATGTGTCAGAATTATCCTAGCAACATGACAATTAGCTAAAAAATTACCACAAAAGTGAATTATGGTGGTATGAGTTCGACTTAACCCATCATAATTCCTGGTGCCACCTACTTTCCTTTTTGAATGGAGATCTAAAGAACTATGGGTGCATTTACACTGTATAATTAATGCAGTTTGACACCACTTTAACTACCTTGATCAGTGCTATGGAACCTAGGAGTGGTAGTTTGATGAGGCACCAGCACTCTTAGAATCACAGAATCATAGAGTTGGAAGAGCCCATATGGGCCATCCAGTCCAACCCCCTGCCAAGAAGCAGGAAAATCACCTTCAAAGCACCCCTGACAGATGGCTATCCAGCTTCTGTTTAAAAGCTTCTAAAGAAGAAATCTCCATGGGGCAGAGAGTTCCACTGTTGAACAGCTGTCACAGTTAGGAAGTTCTTCCTAATGTTCAGATGGAATCTCCTTTCCACTCGTTTGAAGCCACTGTTCCACGTCCTTGTCTCCAAGGCAGCAAAAAAACAAACCTGCTCTCTCCTCCCTATGAGTTTCCCTCACATATTATACATGGCTATCATATCTCCTCTCAGGCTTCTGCAGGCTATATGTGCAGCTCTTAAGCCATTCCTCATAGGGCTTTTTTCTCCATACAATGCACAATAGAGGGGTAGTATGACTTCCCTGGATCTAGACACTATGCTATTTATGCAGGCCAAAATCCTATTGGCTTTTTTTAGCTGCCGCATGATATTGTTGACTCATGTTTAACTTGTTCTCCATGAGGACACCAAGATCAATTTCATACATAGTGCTATCGAGCCAGGCATTCCCTATTCTGTGTCTTTGTATTTTTTTCCTTTTCTCTTTGGCAGAAAAAAACTAAATCCATGTGAAACTACAACCCCCATGATTCCATAGGATTGAGACATGGCAGTTAACGTGGAGTTATACTGCACTAATTTTACAGTGTAGATGTACCCTAAGTCAAATGCAAAATGTTTTTGAAATTGCATATTCTGCGATCCAGATAGCATGTACATTCAGAAGCTCAGATATCTCTGTCGGTTGGTGAAGGGATAATGGGACATATAATCCCATATATCCACAGTTAGCAGAGTAAAAACAGCAAAAAATGTCTGATGGGTTATTGGCAAAATAGAAGCAAAAAGAACAAAGTTTGGCTTTATATAAAAAACACAAACTTTTATTTTCAACATATAGATTTCAATAAACAAAAAAGCAATACCATGCTATTTCAAATAGTTCGTGTAGATATTGAAAAAACAAATCAAACAATGTAGTTCTTCAATATATTCTTCTACACAGTCTTTAGCAACAAGCATCTGTGTTACCATATCAGTGTTGTTGCAGCTCACGAATGCATTTCTTCAGATTACAGCATTCCAGCATTTCAGAAATACAGGATATCATTTACTCCAGGCTTCAGCTTCCAAGCATTTGAATGCATTTCTTCAGCCTACAGTATTCCAGCATACCAGCATCAACAGCAGTATATCAGCCAGGAACCTTCAGTTAGCACAATAGCCAACATAGACATTCAGAATCTGCAAAAGCCTTCTTCAGCACACACACACACACACAGTATGCACACTCCACGATACTCCCAACGTACTTCTCCTTCACAGCAGCATCACAGCCACAGCCCACAGCCACAGCCACAACCACAGCCAAAAGCTCAACTGTAACATAGAAGCTTTTATGCAAACACAGCTGCCACACCTTACTTGATTCAAGAAACACTCAGCTGCATCTATTCATTCTTAAAACAAAAGCCTTACTCCTAACATAAACTCAGAGAAACAGTTACACATAACTCAAACAATTGTTTTAAATCTTTACAGTCTGACAATCTCAAAAGAGAAATGGACATGAACCCATGAGTGGGGAGGACGCTGGAGGGCTTGTTCATCTTTACTTTCAATATGGAGTATAGAAATGAGACACTTTTAAAAACCAAATTGCAGTGACAGGAACACGGTGCTGTAGTCCATGCTCTTCATAAAGATGTCTTTGGCATCTTTAGCCAGTGCTGGAAAAAATCCATTCCTTGCCATCCAGAAACCCTGGATATCCACAGCCAGTCAGGGATGGCAATGACAATGTGCAAATCGATACAGAGCCAATTCTTGTTTTTTTCTCTTTAAGGCCACTGTTGGAAGTAGAACACTAGACTAGAAAGACTTTCATTTAATCCAACAAGCTTTGGGTGGCACTTGTGTCCTTACTGTAGTAGGATTATAAAAATGCACCAAATGAATCAAATTATAAAATTACAGATTTGTTGGAGTTTGTTGCAGTCAAAGGAGACAATGCCATTTCAAGGGTGAAAATTAAGGATGACTTTGGCAGCAAGATAAAGGCATTCCTAAAATAGTCAAAACATTTCCATCCTTATAAGTCACCAGATTTCTTTGTCAATGGAAAGAATGTGTTCCTACCCAAACAAGAGAGAAATTGAGGAAGCTACATTAAAAAGGCACACAGATTTGGGTAGAAAAATATTCCAGGCTGTTTGTGTGTATCTTACAATTGCCTCAGAATATAAAACATGCCAAGTGGTTCTACTTGTCATTGCCATTAGTCAGCATTTCTCAACCTGGGGGTCGTGAGGGGGTCAGGGGGTCACCAAAGACCATCAGAAAACATATATTTCTGATGGTCTTAGGGACCCCTTTGGCAGAGAAGGCTGAAGATCTCTCCGTCTGTCCTTCTCTTTCTTTGTGGAACAGATGGTGAATCCTCCCACCAAAAGCCCTCCACTGCGATTGACTGCCTCTCAGCGAGCCTCTCAGCCAAGGGGAGGGCTGTTTCTGAGATTTCAAGTGGGGAGGGGAGAGCAGGCATGCTTGGCACATGTAGGGGTGAAAGTGAGCATGCAAGAGTGGAGGGAGGCTCACGCTAGTGAGCCCCTTCAAGGCATGATAGCTCTGTGTGGGAAGTTTGGCCCAATTCTATCATTGGCAGAAAGCACTTGATGAATATTTTACTGGAAGAAAACATATAGCTAAAAGAATAAGTATTGCATTTTCATTTAATGTTTACATCAAAAGTCAAATAATTCCCCAAAAATGAATTTTCCTTCTTATATCAGTAATGCTTATTTTTCTGTGTGTTTTATTTTGAGCTATGTTGTTGCTACAACCAGAAGAGTGGAGACCCCTCAAAAATATGATGCACCCAAAATCTCTCATACTTGGTTTCCCAGTATACTTGGTTTCTCAGCTGTCAGTGTTCTGCATGTTTTTTCCAAGACATTTTCCCAAATAGCAAATTCTGTCTTGCCTCCAAACGTTGAGGTGTACTCTTGAGCTCCTTAGTAATAAAACCAGATAGCATGTTCAAGAAAGAATGGGCTCTTTCTTGATTGGCTTTAAAGTTTTGTATCTTCAGATCTTTTAGCTATTGGTTATTCCTATCTATGTCAGCCTAAGAACCTAACAAAATATTGTAGAAAGAGGTATCTTGTACCCCACCCCCTGAACATTGTTTTTGCTCCAGAATCACAAGGGCAGCTCACAGCTGGTCACTGCTGATTTCAGGAAAGCGGGTCTGGTAGCTATCCAACATTCTGTTTCAACTAAGGGCAAAAAAAAGTTTGCCAGCTTTATCTGGGAAGAGGAGAAATGGCTGTTGCTATTGTATCTCCATTTCTATTTGAGTATCTCCTTTCTGTGCATACACATCCAGGATAGGAATTGTAACTGAGCTTCTCATCCCATCTCTCAAGGACAGTCAAAGATCAAGTATAATTACATTTTTTCCAGTAGAAGAAGGGATTTTAAAATGTGGTTTTTCATCAAATAATTGGTTTGGCCTAAAAAATTCAATTTTTTTAAGGATTCCTTAAATAGTTGTTGCTGTCTCATGTTGTGCTTGAAAGTGTGAGAAACATTTTGTATCATCTTCACAGACATAATTAACAAGGAACTTAATGAGTCACTGTCTCAGCCTGCTTGCTTGCTTGCATGCAAGCTTTTGTTCTTTTCCAACTTCCTTCTTTTTGGAAAAAAAATGTTCTTAGACAGATATGTAGTTTAAAATATGTTTCTTTCCTTATTTTATTGTAGGGGAAATTGTTTCCTGAGTATTAATGGGGCATGCACATCAAAGTGGAGTTAATTAAGGGATGGCGTCTTAATCAACAAACACAGCATTGAATACATCCACTATTAGTGTAGGTCAGGGGTGCCCACACCTTTTCATCATGCGAGCTACTATATGAACAATCAAGTTGAAAAGATCACCTGTTGTGCATGTGAGTCTTCCATCCGCACGGGGCTTCTTTCTTGCCTGCCCACGAACTCATCGCTGCGCACACCCGGGGACGGGATGCTCCTCGCCTGCGCGCTCTCTCTCTTAATGTCTTCGTTGCCTTCCTCCTTCCTGCTGCGTGCTTTCACGAAGCAGGAAGTCCCCATCCCGTCCTGCTTCTTGCGTGCACAGCAGGCCCCTCTCACGCACGCAGCAGGAGGGTATTTATGGGTGGTCATGTCACCACACCGTGCGTGGCAAGACGAGTGCCAGGGCCCACCCACTAAAGCCTCATTTTGGCAAAAGAAGCCCCGCAAAGGCGGCGGCGGGAGCGCACGTGCGCGCACATGGCAGGAGCGCGCCATCCGGCTGGTGAGGCCCAAAGATCACCTGGAAGAGGGCCGAAGATCACCTAGGTGCTCCCAATCACCATAATGAGCACCCCTGGTGTAGGTGTATATACACATGTTGTCCAAAGGCCCTTTGCTTATGTCTTTTACTCATTTCAGCAGTAAAAATAGTAAAATATTGTGCATCGTAGCAGGACATTTTAAACAAGCATTTTATTCTACTTGTTAAAAGGATTGATTAGATGGAAATTGTAGTGTTTTGTCAGGATGAAATATTTGTGGGGGGGGGAGACATTTTGATAGATCAGATACAATCAATGTAAAGGTGCCCTTAAGTAATTTTAAGTATTTGGTCTTAATATTTTTATTGTGATTTCCTGCATGTTTTCATCTCTACATGGCACTTCCACCAAAAAGAATGAATGGAGCAGTGTCTTCTAAATGGTGATTTTTTTTCTACTTCAAAATGTGACAATCAAATCCAATTGCATTTGCAGGCCTTCCAATTGATTCTTCCAACTGGTCCCAATTGGTACACTGGAATTTTGTGTCAATTTCTGTTCTGGTTGAGCTTATGAATTGATATACTGTATGCCAGAGATTGCATCCTATAGTTTAATGATGTGGTTCCCAACCTTCTTTTTACTAGGGACCACTTGACCAGGGACCACTTTGACCAGGGATCACTTGGCAAGGAACCCCTTTGATCTGTGACCACTTGACCAGGGACCACTTTGACCAGGGAAGCACTCTCCAACATTAATGCCAAAAGGGTTATGAATCAGTTTTTGGTCAACTTTAGATTTGTTTGGGGTGCTGATTCAGAAAAATGTGTTGTATATACCACATCATCTCTAGTTTCTGATACAGAATACATGCCATGGTCAGCAACAGGGAAGGAGTGGCTCGTGGACCAGATTTTAGTCTTTGCGGCCCACTGGTGGTCTGCAGCCCCACAGATAAGAACCACTGGTTTAATGTATGGAAAACCCAAAAGGTTTCCCCTTAATGCTGTATGAAACACATTTCTGCTGCTGTCTTTGGAAAGAGAACAATATTTTTGTAAGGAAGAAGGTCATGGACAATGTGGATGTGAAAGAATGGAAAACACAGTACATTCAGGGAGAGGGAAGTGGCAATGCAATGGAACACAGAAGGTGTGGATTTGTGTGCAATTCTAGAAAAATGTCCCCAGAGCAGCAAGGAACAAGGAAGAGGCAGAGGAAGGAGCGCAGACCTCCTAAGACACAAACCAAATAGAAAGACCAACCATCAGACATTTTGACCACATTACAGCATTCGTTTATATGTTTTAATTTTTTAGTCTTAATAACATTAAATATAAGAATCTGTCTTGCATCTGAGTTATACCATTTGTTCATTTAACCTGGTATTGTCAGTTCTGACTGGCAGCAACTACTCTTCTAGATTTCAGACAAGACTTTCCAAGTCCTCCCTGGAAATCCATAGTGTTTCCTGATGGCCATCCTTCTAGATACTATATAGGTACCACACAGCTTCTGATATGATGAGGTCATTTGTATCCACAGTGGTATAGTACAATTCTTTAACCTACATACTTGTTTTGCTTGCTGCAACAAGCTAATATGGCTGCTGCTTGGGAAACTGTGTCAGTCATTGTTCTCTTAAACATTTATGTTAGGAAGTATTAAATAACCCAATTACATAAGCGGTCCTGTATTTGCTCCCAGCATAAAGGACCAGCTTAAAGGTCAGTTGGCACACAAGCATAGCTCCACCCCAAGTGGAATGGCAACCAGAAAGGCCACCCATATAGCCACTGGAATATTGTCACTGCCTTTGCTTCACATCTCACAATCAGTAAACAGGATCTCTACTTATGAATGGTCTTTGTCTATCCTAAATCAGAGGTCCTTTCACGCTGTACAATCAAAGCACTATGATTCCATTTAACCTGCCATGGCAGCATCCTACGGATTCCTGGGGTTTATAATTTTTGAGGCATGAGACATCTCTGGCTGAAAATCCCAGAATTCCATAGGATGGAACTATGTCAATTGAAGTGTAACCATAGAATTGTAACTGATGTGAAAGTGCCACAGAACTGGTCTACCATTCATCATTTTTGTGTTTCTTCTTTGACATTTTTCATAATCCAAGCACCCCTTTGTTGGCCTATAGGGCAGAAAAAATGCCCCTTTGGTTGCTTTGGTTGCTCACCTTGCTTTGGATGATCTCCCCATTTCACTCATAGCAATGAAATAGTGTTTCAGTTTCCAGTTTCCATGGGCCCTCTCAGTACAACTTCTCCAGTTTTGGTGGTCTCATCTCTGGGCAAGAAGAAAGGACTGTGATCAAATCTCCAGTTCAGCTAGTAGAGCCGCCACTCATTACTGTTTCAAGGATAACTGACTTGTTGCAGCAACATGAAAACACACTCCAGAGGCTCCCTGTATTTACTTAGTTGGCTTTCACCTTTCCTCCCAGTCATTGTGGCATCAGGGCCCAACCTCTGCTCGCCAGTCCACCTTCTGGCTAAAAGCAAGTAGGCTAGATTAAATGTAGGTGAGAAGAAATAATCCCCTCATTTCATCTCCATCTAGAAACAGACTCTTTATCTTAAAAATTCTGTCATAATTTCCAAACAGGAAAATACTCTCTGTGTTTGTTGAATGACTAGTTGTGAACAGGTGTGGTTGGTATTTGATGCTAATATTTAATGGCGTGACTGGGAGCATCCCTAGATCTCATATTTTGGCCTGTGTTAATCTTGAATAGGCAATCCTATCAGGGATATTATGCATTCAAATATTGATAGAAAGGTTGAACAGGTGCCAGATGGCATTCTGGAATATGGTTGATTTGCTAATGTATCTCAGTAAATGATACATTAGTTTTTTGTAAGCATTTCTGTCAGAATAGATGCTCCAAGTGTTGCACTCAAGAACAGGAATAACCCTCTGATTTTAAAACACCACACGTTGAGTAGGAAAACAATCCTTTTTTATTGAAGATAGGTAAAAACAGCACAGTAAAAATATGCTTTAAGAAAAAGATAAGTCCAATAAGATAGGAAGATAAGCAGATATGCAGTATTCCAAGGCAGGGTTCAACAAAAGTTCAAAAGCAAAATCCAGACTTTTGTAATCCAATCCAAATAACCAGGAAAACATTAATCCACAGCATGAATTTATGATCCCAAGAGGCAAAGAGTCAAACCACTGAACAATAATTCTTTAACATGAATCTTCCAAGCAAGGCTTCTATGGAACAAGAACAGGGCTTAGCAGGGTCCTGAAATGATGCTTCATCTGACCATTATTTACCCTGAAGGGAACTTAAATCCCAACACCCAGAAACCGGTTTCACTTTCCTAGACTGCCTCTCACCCTTATCTCTCGAAGCCTAGCAGAACGGCGAAAACCTTGGCTAAGCTGTCTATTCTGGCTAAATTCCAGCCATCTATCTATGTGCTTGTTATCTATCTGCTCATTAAGTCTTCCAGGTGTTGAGTTGTTTTCAAACCCCAAATCTTGGGGCCTCTCTGGGTCTGGGAGTAAACTATCATCCCTATACCCTGTAGGAATATTCTCAGAGGAAACTACACTTTGAACCAGTGTCCCAATGTCATTCTCTGCATTAATATCACTGACCAAACCATCTCCATCTTGACCCTCAGTGACATCATTCCCCACATCAGAAGCAGCTGGATCCTGAAACACAAACACAGGCTGAACTCCAACACCAAGATTCTTCCAGGGAGCACAGATAAATCTTATTTTGGAGGCATATCACATTTTGGGCCCTTCTACACAGGCCCTAAAATGTGGGGGGGAACTGGGAAGGAAGGGAGTGTCTGGCTACATGACATTTGCCAAAAGTGAACGTTGGATTGCATTTGTGGCTGAAAAACACGTGTTAAAAAGGTGTGCTTAAAACCCAATTTTGGCTGAAAATGTGCGTATTTGCATGACTGTATATCCTGCAGTCAAGAAAAACACGTGACGTCATTGCTATATGCTGGTGTGGACTGCTCCAGCGCATGTGCACATTTTAAAATGCCAAAACAGCTGGTGAGGGCTGTAAACAAATGGAGCCACAGACAACCAGGTGACTAAATGGAAGCACATTTGGCAAGCATTCCTTTTGTTCTCATGTTTATGAAATTAAACAGAGCTTTAATTTACACAGTGGGCACCAGCATGGTAGGCAAAAGAAACAGGGTTCAAGAGGTAAAAAGTAAAGGCAGGAGGAGGGGGAGGAGAGATGACAAGAAACCACCTTTGTGCACATTCATATATCCACACCAGCATTTATGAAGTCCAGCACATCCTGAAGATCTGTTGTTCGACTGGTAGGAGAAAGAAAGCAGTCTGTTTGACAATGTGATATCAAGTTCAAGGAACACAAGAAATAGCAATCCTTGAGGCACTAGCTTGACAAATATAGCAGGTTCACAGATATTGAAATTTGCTTGTCATCCATAGCTGCTGCTATAGATACTTTAAAGTTGTATGTTTTAGAATTCATGAAGTATCCAGAGGCCTTTCTTTTTGGCTTATTGGCATGGAAGAGAGATTTAAGAAAGCTGATCTGAACACCTTGATGGGTTAAGTACCAACAATAGTCCTATGAGTATTACTCATTTGATAGAAATCAACACTAACAGATCATAATAGAATACAAAAATATGTAAAGTGCCCAATTTGAGTCAACTCTTTGGGCCAAGTAGTCACTTTTCTTCCTTTCAAAATAAACAGCTTTTTAATGTTCAATTTCACAGCTGCCTCAAGGTTTAATGTACACAGAAGCCTCACAATAAAGCTCTTTTTTTCAAGTCATAAATTCAATGAAATTCAAAAGTAAATTGATAAATCTAGAGTCTATAGAATTTTGTTGGTATCAAAAAGGGTTTTGTAAAGTCTTGGGTGTTTGTTTATTTATAACAATTATACTAATTATGTTCTATTCACAGAATAACTGGAAGTTTTATTCCTCCATACATTGAAGCAGTTTTAGAACATGCAAAAAAAAAGATGGAATAGAGACCTAATCCATTAGAAATATGATAACATTGACATCTATAATTATTATTATAATTAGTAATAATGACAATTAATATATAATTAAGTAAGATCAAAGGAGATTGATTTTGGCAAGACTTGGAAAGCTTATCCGTAAAAAAGCTTTTGTAGTGTTGAAAAAACAAATCATTGTCATTACCAGTGGTGACTGATGGGTCAAATTTTGCTTCACTGCTGGTTATTTTTCTGTTAATTTGTTGCTTGGATGGATTTATATGAGAATGGAATTTGGGAAATTCAATCATTATAACTTGAAATGTTCTGAATTTTAAAAAGTTGTTTGTTGCACTAATAAAGTCATTTTGTTTGCACTCATTACACGATTACCAAAACACCTCTTGTTACATTTCTTCTTTTCTGAGCTTTGCTATAGATTGCTGATTTGTCTGTTTTTTCTTGTGTCAAAGTCCATATTGTCAGTAAATATGCATAGAAGATGCTGATAGCTACACAGCTGATACTGATTTATGCCAAATATTTCTGCAAAAGATTGCCTTAAAGTGACTTTGTTACGGTATATTGTAGCCAAGTAGTTATGAACCATTCTCAGTGCCGGCTGAACAGGCCCAGATTCACTGGAAAATATAACTCCAGACTGACTTTAGTTTAAGAGAAGTAGTCATATGAATCCAGACTTGATACCAGGCAAAATACAGCAAGTAAGTAGTTGTTGTCTAATGAGTAATGGTTTTCTTTCTGCAGAGAGTAAGTGGTGGGAACCTGGCACTTCTTTATCCAAACACATGATACATTGAACTAACCACTCCCCTACCAAATTCCAGCCCAGTTGTCTGGAAATTTTGTTGCTTGTCCAAAGTGCAGTAATTGTGGAGACTATTGCCCAGCTTTAGACAAATATCATAGATGTCTTTGCTTCCCAGCATTTTACCATCATATTGTTCTTTAGGACAAAGGCTGGCTGTATACAATCTATATTTTAAAAGGGGGCAGTATGCAGAGAAATGCTTTCCTAAACAGAAACAAAAAAACTTTCTGTAGCAGAACTTTAAAAATAATGTATCTGAGTACAATGGGCTTTATTTGGGTTTTGAATCCTGTGTTTGGTGTATGTTTGTTATAACAATGCATTTTATCTATGCTCACTAGGCTTGTTTGGTCAAGGAAAAAAATGATTCAAAACTCGTTTCAGGTGTAGGGGGTGCTGGTGATTTGATTCTAAAATGATTTCCAAAATTTTCTGGTAAAAAATCCAAAATTTCCAAATCGCTTCGTTAATGGCGGGCGCAATTGCGCGATACGCGAAAACCTGCAAACGGGACGGGTAAAACTTGGGGGATTCCCTTTCTATCAGTTTTAGAATGCTACTGACAAAACTTGCCACAGTGGTAGAAAAGATTCTCCTCTGTCAGCATACTAACTTTCAACGTGTATAGAAGATCCCTGGGGTTTTGACAATTTTAAAAGTAATTTCAGATAAGCGGAGGCCAGGCCACTGTTCAACATTGCCCCATCCTCCCAGATCAGGAGGGAGGAATCCCCAGAGGACCGATTCCTTGACCGCCCTGTGGATGGCAGTGTCCCAACCCGGTCCTCCAAGTTGTTTCCAAAAGGACAACGTGTAACCCCAAGGAGAGGAAAGGGGCCTTCCAAACAGTTATTGTGTTGTTCACCAAGGAAAAGATGAGATTAGGAGATTTCAAGTTTCCAAAAGTACAATTTGTAACCCCAAGGAGAGAAAAAGCTATTAAAAGCTGTATTCCGTGCTTCAGGAAGGGAGTTATTAGCAGCAAAGGGGAATTCCGGTTTTCCAAAGCACAGAAATCAAACCCCAGGAGAGGAAAGGCTCTTAAAAGTTGTATTCCCTGCTTCAGGAAGGGAATTATTAAACAGATTGTAGTAGATTTCTAGTTTCCAAAACTACAACGTGTGACCCAAAACAGACAAAGGGGGCTCCTTAGTGGTATTTCCAATTAGCTTCCAAGCACAATTCAAAGTGCTGGTTTTAACCTACAAAACCCTATACAGTTCTGGCCCAGTTTACCTGTCCGATTGTATTCTCCCCTATGAACCATCAAGAGTGTTAAGATCGTCTAGAGAGGCCCTGCTCTCGGTCCCACCACCTTCGCAGGCGCATCTGGTAGGGACGAGAGACATGGCCTTTTCTGTGGTGGCCCCCAGCTGTGAAACTCCCTCCCAAAGGAAATTAGATCTGCCCCCTCCCTCCTGACCTTTAGGAAGCTAGTGAAAACATGGCTGTGGAATGAGGCCTTCGCAGAATGAGGGTGGAGATCGCTAATCGACTAAGTTATTGACCACAATATATGGATTGAATACATGGACTGAGTTGGACATGATTTTACCTTGGTGAATGGCTTTTTATGTAATTTATTTTATATGCATTGGTAATTTTATTAAAGATGGGGATACAAAAGTTTTAAATAAATAAATAAATAAATATTTTGTGCCTGCCCTAGTCCCTTTTCCTTTGCATCCTCGGCTCACAGTGGCCCTATTTAAAGGACAATGGCTGCAGTGCCAAAACCCCACCCCTCCCGAGGTGGTTTCCCCTCATTGGCTGGAGGCAAGCATGCAAGCATGCAAGCAGCGGCTTGCCTCCAAGGGCGGATTCATTTCCGATTCACTTCCTGAATCGGAAAAAAGATGGCAGCAGTGGCTTCAAAAGGGCAATGATACTTCCGGATTCCCAAATCGCTTCGAAATCGCTTTAAAAAGGAATTTGATTTGACTTTAATCCAAATTACAAAGATTCCAACTGGACCTAACCATGCCTAACGCCCACCACATCCTTATGCAAAAAGGACAGGGGAAGAAGGCGCGCAGCAGTTGAGAGCCCTCTGAGGTGCTCTCAGCCACAGCATGTCTCATCTCCTCCCAGAATAAGGACAGTGGGAGCGGCTCCATCCTTATGCTGAGAGGACAGTCAGAGTAAAGCATGCAGCGGCCAACAACACTCTGGAGCACTCTTGGTTGTTACCTATCTCAGCCTCCTCCTGGCATATGGCCAAGAGGACAACCCGAAGAATAGGGGAGGGGGGTTGGGGAGGAGGATTGGGGCAGTTGCTCCGTGTCTCTTTTCCTCCCAGCATAAGGATGGGGCAAGCAGCCCTATCCTTATGCCAGGAGGACAACCTGAGGATGACCCAGACCCTACTCCACCCCCTCATGGTTCCACCCTCTCACAGGCCCTCTACCTCCCGGCCAACCCACAATGCGGCCCCAAGGCAAAAAAGTTTGCTCATGCCTGCTGTGGACTCACTGCTCACCTACTGTCTACCTTATACACTACTGGATTCACAGCACAACCCACATCTATGGGGCATGGGGTTTACTCCAGAGCAGTACCATAGCCAGGATGTTGATTCTGGGGGGCTGAGTTTGATTCGGGGGGGGGGGTTCTGAGTGAGAGAGGATCTACCCTAGCAAACCTTTTGTATCGTTATCCCAATACCCCCATGCATATGGGATATATTGAACATGGTGATCAGATCATGATATAAATACACATAACAGTTTAAATAATTTACCAAGAAGACCTTCTCATGGACCACCCAAAGAATTTTGAGGGGGGACTGAACCCCTCAAGCCCCCTCCCCCGGCTATGACCCTGCTCCAGAGCTTCCAGTTTAAGGGGTGTGGTCAACTCAATCCATTCCCATCACAGTTGACACTACCAAAGGACCTTCACTGTCAGCATCCTCCCAGAGACTTGTGGCATTTCTGGTGATGTCATTTTGGGTGCTGAGCCATGTGATCAGAACATAATGTCACCAGCAAGCCTTTGCCAAGGAGCTGTTTGCTGACAGTGATGGTGACCTCAATGCTCCCTCAACTTGGCCAGCCTCCAGAGTGCATCAGGACAGCCCCAAAGCTCTTTGAACCAGATTTATCCAGTAGGTGTAGACATGCCCTGAGTTACCAAAAAACCTACTGGGTGCCAAGAAAACCCTCAGATAGGGTTTCGATAAATTGGATATATAACAGTAATAGCAACAATAAACACCATAAAGTTTATATATTATTGGTTCAGAAGACATGTCTACCCCTTTTTCTTTTTACCATATAAAAGCGCCAGAATTCACTTTGTCTCAGGATTTCATGCACATCCCCTTTGTTGCTTTTATTTGTCGTCAAGTCAACTCTGACTTACAGCGAATCCATGAACGAGGGTCCTACAAGAGTCCTAATGGTCAACCCAGAGCTGCAGCTTTTTTGATTGAATCAATCCACTTGTAATGCAACCTGCCTCTTTTCCTATTTCCTTCCAATCTGCCAAGCCTTGCCAATTTTACTAGGGAGCCATGTCATCTCATGATGTGTCTATAGTACAAAAGCCTCTGTTTAGCCATCTTAGTTTCTAGTGAGAGTTCAGGTCTGCTGAAAGAATAGTTCATTTCTCTTTTTAGCAGTCCATGGCATCCATACAACTCTTCCCCAGCACCAGATTTCAAACATGTTGATGTTCTTCCATTTGGCATTCTTTATTGTTTTTATTTTCATTATAAAATCCTACATCACTGCCTCACGATGTGACTGAAGTGATTATGAGCTCTTGAAGGCTATGGCAGAAGAGCACATGCTCTGACAGGGTCAACCAAGCTGGCAACTCTTCATTCAGTTGGAGATAACTGAAAAGTACACACCAACCTATAGAACAGGCGTGGGCAATTGCAGGCCCTCCAGGGGTTTTGGACTCCAAATCCCAGAAATCCTAGCCAGTTTACCAGCTGTTAGGATTTCTGGGATTTGAAATCCAAAACACCTGGAGGGCCAGCAATTGCCCACACCTGCTATAGAATCATAGAATCATGGAGCTGAAAGAAACCTCATGGGCCATCCAGTCCAACCCCCTGCCAAGAAGCAGGAAAATTGTATTCAAAGTACCCCTGACAGATGCCCATCCGGCCTCTGTTTAAAAGCCTCCAAAGAAGGAGCTCTGGGACAGAGAGTTCCACTGCTGAATAGCTCTCACAGTCAGGAAGTTCCTCCTAATGTTCAGATGGAATCTCCTTTCTTGTAGTTTGAAGCCATTGTTCTGCATCCTAGTCTCCAGGGCAGCAGAAAACAAGCTTGCTCCTTCCTCCCTATGACTTCCTCACAAATATTTATACATGGCTATCATGTCTCCTCTCAGCCTTCTCTTCTGAAAGCTAAACATGGCCAGCTCTTTAAGCCACTCCTCATAGGGCTTGTTCTCCAGACCCTTGATCATTTTAGTTGCCCTCCTCTGGACACATTCCAGCTTGTCAATATCTCTCTTCAATTGTGATGCCAAATGAAATGGCCATCTTATTTCTATTATTCTATACTTATCATTTAACACCTAACACCTTCAGAGTTCCAGCTGCTGTAGAGAACACAATGAACTTCTATGTACTGAAGGCTGAGCAAGCTCTTGACAACTCAGAAGAAATACTTTTACAGAACTTCATCCTCGTGGTATAGAACCATGCAAGAGTTTTCCAGCTTAGTATTCTTTCTTGATACTTTTCCTTTGGTTTTCTTAGAAAAGAAAAAGCCTAGGCATAATCACACACATAAACACGCTGTGCCCTGAGGTTAGATTAGCCCAACATCCACATATGAAATTGATGAGGATGCTTGGCAAGAAAACAGAAAGTTTGGTTTCCTGTCTTTTTAAAGCCGTGTTGTCCAGCATTTAAGAAACTCATAATGGCTGACTTTGGCTGGTGGGGAGCAGGAGGGGATGGAATAGTTTTCCCATGCAAACCCAATCTGTTCTGTGGATGTTGCACCACACAGGCTAATCTGTAGCAAGAAAGAAGAGTGCTGTAGTGCTATTTTCCTCTCATCTGGTTAGCGTTTTTTCTGTGGCTGGACCAACAGAAATAGTAGCCTTTTAGTAGTTTGTACCAGATTTTACAGTTAGGAGCAGCCTGAAGGTCAAATAAGATAGAATGCCTGATAGCTTTGAATAGGATCTACCGCATCTTGTAAAATCTATTAATAGCAACACTGTCAGGACCTTGGAGTGGGATATTTTCAGATCAGGAGATGGCGCTGGGAACAAGGAGTTTAATCCCTCTCCCTGCAAATCCTTCCCAAATTTCACTCTGCCCATAACAACAACACAAAGAAAAGCCCACTATTCCAGAGGTTTTTAAAGTCACTATGCAGAAGTAACGAAATCAGTTACTTTTAGAAATACAGTGTTCCCTCTCTACTTCACGGTTCATGTTTAATGAACTCACTGTTTCACTGATTTAAAGAAATATTAATTTAAAATATATATCATGGTATTTTCCCTGTTTTGTGGGTTTTTGCTGCCGCCGCCGCTTTCCAACACACTTTCCCTCCTCAGTCCTCCCTCTCTCCAGCCTTGAATATGCTTCCTCCATGTCTCCGACTTTTGGCAACCTCTCATGGGGTTTTCTTGGCAAAACATATTCAATGTATTGTCTAAGGCAGGGGTGCTCATTAGGTAGCTCGGGAGCTACTAGTAGATCTTCGACCCTCTGCCAGGTGATCTTCGGGCCTCACCAGCCGGATGGGGCGCTCCTGCCATGTGCGCGCACACCCTGTGCGCACGTGCGCTCCTGCTGCTGGCTTCCACTCTTGTGGTGCTTCTTTCACCTGCGGGGCATGCAGGAAGAAGGAAGCATGAGGCAGGGCCTCTGGAGTGAGCGCCCTGCCTCTCTCTCATCCAGAAGCAGCTGTGCAGCCTCCGTTGCTGGCGAGACAGGCAGGGCAGAGCGCTCCCTCTGGATGCCCCGCCTTGTGCTTTCTCCTTCCTGCAATGCCCCGCAGGCGGAAGAAGCGCAGCACGGGAGGAAAACAGCAGCAGGAGCACGCACGGTGGCAAGAGCGCACGGGAGCGCACGGGAGCAGGGGCAGGTAGATCTTTTGGACTTGGTTGCTTTAAGAGTAGCTCGCATGCTGAAAAAGTATGAGCACCCCTGGTCTAAGGTTTTCATGGCTGGAATCACTGGGTTGCTGTGAGTTTTCCGGGCTGTATGGCCATGCTTCTGGAACATGGCCATACAGCCCGGAAAACCCAAAACAACCCAAGATATATTCAGTTTGTCACCACCTTTCTCTAAGGTTGAAAGAGTATGACTTGCCCAAGGTAATTTAATGGATTTCCATAGCCAAGTAAGAGATCTAATCCAGTGTTTCTCAACCTTCCTAATGTCGCAACTCCTTAATACACTTCCTCATTTTGTAGTAGCCCCCAACTAGAAAAATTACTTTCATTGCTACTTCATAACTGTATTTTTGCTACTGTTATGAATCATAATGTAAATATTTGATATGCGGGATGTATTTTTATTCACTGGACCAAATTTGGCACAAATACCTGATAACACCCAAATTTGAATACTGGTGGGGTCGGGGGGATTGATTTTGTCATTTGGGAGTTGTAGTTGCTGGGATTTATAGTTCACCTACAATCAAAGAGCATTCTGAACCCCATCTTTAATAGAATTGGGCCAAACTTCCCACACAGAACCCCCATACCTTGAAGGGACTCACTGGCACAAGCCTCCTACCAGCCTTACACACTCTCCCTCACCCGCACATGCACACCACAATCATGCGCGGAGCACCCCTGCTCTCCCCTCTCCACTTGGAGTCTCAGAAACAGCCCTCTCCTTGGCTGAGAGGCCAGCTGAGAAGCCAGCCAATCACAGCAGAGGAGAGCTTTCGGTGGGATGATTCTCTCTCTGCATAAAGAAAAAGGACAGATGGAGAGATCTTTAGCCTTATCTGTGAAAGGGGTTCCTAAGACCATCAGAAATATATGTTTTCTGGTGGTCTTTGGTGACCCTTCTGAAACCCCCTCGTGACCCCCCCCCCCCCAGGGTTCCGACTACTACCGTAGGTTGAGAAACACTGATCTAATCCATTGATTTCTATTCCAACATTGAAACCACATCGTGCTGACTGACCCATCTCCTCCCCATCTTCATTTCTGTCCTTGTTATCAGTTTTATTTATATCCCCCGTTTTCCCTCAAACTGGTGCCTCAGGTTGCTTAGTTTTTCTAAATAACAGCACAACATGATTAGTTAATTATTTGTCATTAGTGACTTCTTAGCTGTGACTTATTCTTTGTGGGTTCAGCAGCTGAGCTATTTCCTGGTTTAGAAATACTGAGCCCCTTCTTTTTCTGTTCGCTACTATTGATTCCTTGACTTACTGACCCTGGTGTTCTTTCTGAGAAAAAAAGAACATCCCACGTAGCCTGCAGCTGAGTCAGTTTTTTCAGGGAGGGAATTAAATGAATTAAACCAGATAGAGATAAACAAGGAAGATGTTCTCACATGCCTTACTAAACTAAATGTCAACAAATAACCACGGCCAGATGGCATCCACCCCAGAGCTCTTAAGGAACTCAAGTGTGAAATTGCTGAAATTCTAGCCAAAATATATAACCTTTCTCTAAGATCAGGCACTGTACCCGAGGACTGGAAGGAGGCAAATGTAACTGCGATCTTCAAGAAAGGATCCAGGGGTGATCCAGGAAATTATAGGCCAGTTAGTCTAACCTCAGTTCCAGGCAAAGTGATGGAAACCATTATTAAAGAAAAAATTACTAAGCACATAGAAGAACAGGCATTGCTGAAAGAAAATCAACATGGTTTCTGCAAAGGCAAATCATGTCTTACTAACTTGATAGAATTCTTTGAGGGTGTAAATAAACACATAGATAAAGGGGACCCAGTCGATATTGTTTACCTTGACTTTCAAAAGGCTTTTGACAAAGTCCCTCACCAAAGGCTCCTAAATAAGCTCTTCAGCCATGGAATCAGGGGACAGGTCTTGTCCTGAATTGGAACCTGGCTAAACTGTAGGAAACAAAGGGTGGTAATAAATGGACACTTCTCTGGATGGAAAGAGGTGAGAAGTGGCGTACCCCAAGGTTCAGTTTTAGGACCGTTACTTTTTAATTTATTCATAAATGATCTGGATGTAGAAGTAAATTGTGAGGTAGCAAAGTTTGCAGATGACACTAAACTGTTCAGGGTAGTTAAAAATGAAACTGGCTGTAAAGAGCTCCAGAAAGATCTCTCGAAATTGAGTGAATGGGCAACAAAGTGGCAAATGCATTTTAACCTAAACAAGTGTAAAGTCATGCACATCGGGGCAAAGAACCCCAAATACACTTATCAACTGATGGGATCAAAGCTTTCTGAGACAAACCAGGAAAGGGATCTTGGGGTTTTGGTGGACAGCTCAATGAAGATGTCAACCCAGTGCGCAGCAGCAGTGAAAAAAGCAAATTCTATGCTTGGTATGATCAGGAAGGGAATCGAAAATAGGTCGGCAAATGTTGTATTGCCTCTCTACAAGTCTATGGTGAGGCCACATCTGGAGTACTGTGTACAATTCTGGTCACCGCACCTCAAGAAGGATATAACGGAACTGGAAAAGGTACAAAGAAGGGCAACAAAAATGATCCAAGGGATGGAACAGCTCCCTTATGAAATCAGGTTGCAACGCCTTGGTCTTTTCAGCCTTGAAAGACGGCGTTTAAGAGGTGACTTGATCGAAGTGTATAAAATCATGCATGGGATAGAAAAGGTGAATAAAGAAAAATATTTTCTCTGTCACACAACACTAGGATTAGGGGGCACTCCCTAAAGCTCCAAAGTAGGAAAGTTAGGACTAATAAAGGGAGATATTTCTTCACCCAGAGGGTCATTGGGTTATGGAACTCACTTCCAGAGGAGGTTGTGACAGCTGTCAGCCTGGACAGCTTCAAGGCAGGATTAGACAGATTCATGGATACCAAGGGAATCAGTAGTTACTGAAATGGACATCCAAGTGCCACCTCTGTGTTGATTGAGGCAGGCAGGATTTTCCCCGGGTACTGGTTGTGGGGGGTCAGGAGCAGGTGAGGGTTTTGCCCTCCTTTCTGCTAGAGATCCCTGTGTACAACTAGTGGGCCACTGTGTGACACAGAATGCTGGACTAGATGGGCTGAGGCCCGATTCAGCATGGCTCTTCTTATGTTCTTATGTTCTTATGTAGTGAAGTCACACAGCCATTCTTGGAATTTACTAGCAACTGTAAAGCTTCTTAATTGAAGAATTCCTAGTAAAAGTGAATTCATCTAAACTAACTAGAATTTACCTCCAAAATAAATGTACTGCAAATAATCCAGATTTCATGCTTATTCCATAGCAAGTGATAATGAAACATTTTTAAAAAAAAAAATCAGTATATCATATACATCACCAAAACATCTCAGAGGCTAGAGATAAGGAATAGTACACAGCAAAGTCATCATTGCATCTAACTGCTGTCTTCTTTTAGAATATTACACACCAATATATAGTGGTTAGTGGGAACAAATGTTAAAAATTTCAATCCATTTTAAGTTTTGTTGGGAACAGATTTTACAAGAAGCCACTGTGATATAGTGGTTTGAGCACCTGACTATGACTCTAGATTGGATTCCCCCACTCAGCCTTGGAAAGCCACTGGGTGATCTTAGGTGAATCACACAATCTCAGCCCTGGAAAACCCCATGATAGGGTCACCATAAGCTGTAAACTACTTAAAAGCACACAACAAGAACAACAAGAACATACTTAATGCAACCTGAGCAGGACTCTCTTCTTTCCTTTCCTCCCAATATCACATCTCTGCACCCCATCTAACCCCTCTGCTAACCCTTGCCCCCATGGTTACACTGGTTCCTGCAATCAGTAGCTCCCGGTATCCACAGACTCCTTTGTATGTGTAAAGAATAATATTTTATGTTTTATGAATCCATTTTCAGGATCAAGCCACTGATCAAGCTCAGGTAACCCTTCACCCACATTTAATGCTAGCCTGAGCAGGACTCCCTTCTTTCCTTCCCTCCCAATATCACATCCCTGCGCCCCACCTAACCCTCTGCTAACCCTTCTGCCCGTGGGTACCCTGGTTCTTGCAATCGGTAGCCCCCGGTACCCACGGACTCCTTTCTATGTGTAAAGAATTATATTTTATATTTTATGAATCCACTTTCAGGATGAAGCCACCGATCAAGCTCAAGTAAGCCCTCATTCACACTTAATGCTAACCGGAGCCTGTGAATGAGCTTCATTTTTATCCATCTCTTCCGTCTTCCCAGGATAAGAGAGGGACTTTAAACTAGGAGAAAACAAGCTCCGATCCGGGGAGACGGAATTAAAGGTTATTTGCATACGAGATACCTTGGACCTCTACAAAAAGGATGCTTGACTCAAAGTAAGGGGCTAAAAAGGATTTATTGGTACAATCAGAGTAAAAGATACTGATGGCTTAAAGGCTTGGGTTGGTTGCAAAGTCCCAAAAAGGGGAGTCTGCCACGATGCTACAAGTAGCATCAATGGCGGTACCTCTAATAAAGTCCAAAGATGTCCCGTTGTCTCCTGGTGTGCAGGCTCGCTGGGTCCTGTAGCAAACCCCAGGATCTCAGTCTCTGTTGAAGACGGATCTTCCTTTTACTGGGAATCCTGGTCGGAGACGTAGGTAAACCTAGCAGTAAAAAACGGTTGCCTTTCTGCAGCCGCTTGCTCTTAGACTTGCTCTTGTTCCTGGTGGTGCTGGAAGAGAGAGAGGCGGGGCCAAAGGACCCCTTATAAAACTCCGGAAAGGGGGGTGGGCTTGGAGGCAGACCACCAGGTAAAACCTTTGAAGTAGCTGACCCTAAGGGGCCACATGATGAGGCCAAAGGTCACATGACCCAAGACCGCATGGTGAAAGAAGAAAACAAAGAACTAATGCAGGTAAATGGACGATTCCAAACACAGATATCACAGCCCCTCCAGGGGCGTCACACCATCTTTGTCTTTACCAGTCTTCTTTTAAAAAGTGGGGAGAGGCCCTAAGTTTGCAGCCACAGCTTCATGCAAATCCTGAACCATAAACCTCACCACTACATTATCCCTGGAGCTTCTCCTAATTCAGAAAGCACCCATTCACTGTGAAAGGTAGCCCCTTGTCTCCAGGCCCTTCCACACAGCCCTATAACCCAGAATATCAAGGCAGAAAATCCCACAATATCTGTTTTGAACTGGGTGATCTGAGTCCACACTCAGATAATGTGGGATTTTCTGCCTTGATATTCTGGGATATAGGGCTGTGTGGAAGGGCCCTCATCCATCATGATTACCATGGCATAACAAAGGGGTGCAGTCAGCCCTTCATATCCACTTATTCTGTATCCATGAATTCAACTAGGCATTCCATCAATTACACCAAAATTCCCAAAAAACAAGTCTTGATTGTTCTTTTTATATCAGGGACACCATTTTACTAGACCATTGCATATAAACACACCGACCACCGGCTTTTGCCTCGCGTGTGGGATGATGGAGGGCTTGGATGCCGGAGGGCAAGAGAGCCGGACCCAAACCCAGGGACAACACTGACCTCACCACCAGGAGACTGCTCGCCCGGGTTGCTCCGGGAGAATTGAGAGGACCCCTGTGAACCCCAGTGGCGTCTGCCTGTGTCTTGGATGAGGCTTCTTGTGTGTTGGGAGATGGCTGTCCTTTCTCAGGACCGGGCAGCTGCCCGTGGTCCACCCGCGGTGGCCGTCTCTCTCAAGCAGCGTCGGTGGAGCTCCCGAGGAGTCCTCCCGAGGCCCTAGATGTTTCAGGGATCCTGGCGAGGGCCATGGGGGACCGCCTCCAGCGCTGGGCATGCCTATTACCAGCCCAAGGGGCATTGGCAGACCTTACCAATATGGCGCCTGCCTCCTTAGGTGCCGTCATGGCAGCGGGCCCTCAACTTCCGCCACCTTCTCCTGCCACTCCAAAACAGAAGGCTGGGCCATCGCCCCCCTCCCCCCGGAGCCAACGGAGGCGTGGCCGGAGGCGTGGCCAGAAGAGGAGCCAGCTGTGTTCATCTCCTTCCCCCTCAGCTGCCGGTTCTTCCGCCTATCAGGCAGAGTGGAACAAGGGGGCAACTGGAGCTCATAACCTGACCAAATCCCAGCCTACATCTGCGGTCCATAAATCTGTTAGCAGCAAGGCAGCTGGGTCTAACAACCTCCACCGCAGGTGGAGGAAGCACAGGACTCGGACCTTCTGGGGGGGGGTGATTATGTCCCTCGGAGGAGTGCTGCACCCCCTGACTTTAAAAAGAGGACTAACAATGTGAACGTTGAGCTCCTTACGTCTAAGATCCCCCAGGTGGGCCCTATCCGTTTCCCAGGCGTGATGGAGATTACTCCAGCCTCGATTGGGTCACGGCTTAGGACCTCGTTGCTACCCCTTACTGACTGGCCCGACTTGCCTGCGGTCCCCTTACCGTCCCCTTTTCAAGGGGTCTGTCGGAAATTGAGTCCGCAGAAGTGTAACCCATCCACCAGCCACTAGTGTGATGTTTTGTCTGTATAGTCTGTGTTTTTATGTTATGTTACTGTGTTTGGTGTTGTGAGTCGCCCCGAGCCGTACGGGAGTGGCGACAGACAAATCCAAATTAATTAAATAAAATAATAAATATCCGAAAGTTTTGGAATATACCTTAGTATTAAGCAAAAGAGATACAATCAACAGTTTCCCAGTTTCCCCTTCCCTTCCTTGCCTTGGGACTTGAATTGCTTAAGAATCTGCTATTCAAATCTGGTAGGTCTAAATAGCTCTCACTCGCTGCTTATCATTTTCTAATATTTGCAGATGCTTGCCCTGTGCACTTTGGCCTTGTTCTGAGTTTTCAGCTATGATTTAATGGTATGATTGAACAGATACTCTTGCAAAGAAGTGGAATATGGCCTCACTTTAAAGTCCAAAGTTTAAAGGGAAGTTCTCTTTGTGGATCTAATTTTACATCCCGGTTTGAGAAGGAATAACAATCATCTTCCATTGATGTCAAAGGCAGACATCTAGATTCCCGCACCACCCCCAGTTCATAGTGTCCTTGTTATTTCCTATACAAGGGGCCTTTGCAGAATTGCTGCACCAATCCTGCAAACCTTCAAGTGGATGGATGGATAGAAATTCTTTCTTCATTTTAATGGAGGGGAATATCATAATACTGTGTTCATTAAAAAACATATTGTTGGGTCCATTGCAGACTGGAACAAGAATAACTTCTACTACAAGGCAGTTTGGGGCAATATTTTCCGCTTCCTGACTCAGATTGGCTTTCTCAAAGCATGGAACAATTTTTATTTTCAGTTTCAAATGCAGTTTCATTGAAGATTTAAAAGACTTTTCAGTAGAGTAAAAATAACTATGTTGATTTCTTTAAAAAAGATTTGGGGTTTTTTAATTAAAAAAGATGCTGACAGGAAAACATTGCAATAAGCAACAAATTGTGGACCAGCATGGTATAATGTTTTGCATATTGGATTGAGATTCTGAGAGAACAGAGGTGCATCTATATTTTATAGTTAAGGCAGTTTGATACCAATTTAACTACCATGGCTCAATGCAATTGTATCATGGAAGCTGTAGTATAGGGAAGCAACAGCACTGTTTGGCAGAGAAATTTTAAAGATTTTATACACACACACACACACACACACCGCTTTATTTCCCCTAGGGGACTCTGGGCTGTTTCCATATAACAAAACACCAAAACATACAGAGTAAGCAAAACATAAGAATAAAATTATCAAAACAACACATATACATTAAAACCAATCTTACCCTATTATTTCATGCAAAATTACTGTTTGGGCCAGGATTTCAGAATGGGCCTAGGTGAATTGAGAAGGCTGGACCGAGGCTAGTTCAGGCAAGACATGAGGGGTCCAGGGAAATTGGTAAAGTGCAATAACTGGTCCCAACAATAGTAATAATTGGGCCTGTAACTGCTCAATTCCAGGGCCCATTGGGGAACTGTCTGGGGTAATGGGGCAAGACCAGATTCTAACAGTGACCAGAGGCTGGAGCTAGTCCTAGTCGTTCTCAAAAGCTTGGTGAAACCACCAAGTCTTCAAGCTCTTACGAAAACAGGAGATGGATGGGGTCTGTCTTATTTCCCTTGGGAGGGCATTCCAGAGGCAGGGGGCCACCACCGAGAATGCCCCCTCTCTCTCTCGTCCCAACCAACCGTGCTTGTGACGCTGACAGGAACGAGAGAAGGGCCTCCCTCGTAGATCTTAGAGTTTGCACTGGTTCATAGAAAACCTTGTAAAACTACAAGTCCTATGATTCTGTAGTACTGATCTATGGCAATTAAAGTGGTATCAAACTGTACTAATTCTCCAGTGTAAATGAACTCCAGGGTTTAAATCCTCCCTCTACCATAAGAATTCACTGGGTGACTTTGGGCAAATCACACACTCTCAGCCTCAAATTGACTTTGTCAAGGCAAATCTTGCCAGGAAACCCTTATAGATCAAAAATGATTTGAAGCCACATCACTATAACCAGCAAGCAAAAGAAGTCAGTTGACATCAGATATCTGATTGATATACAAAATAAATGCAGTGGAAATTTAACATCTGATATATACATACTATGTGCCAAAGACCAGGGAATGTATGATCCACCAAATATTGTTGAACAATAGTTATTATGGCTCCTGCTGATTAGTTTTGATGAGTATTGCAGTAAACAACATCTAGATTGATCTGATATCTTTCAAGATGTGTGGTACTATGACTCCCATGAGTTTTTTGGGGGTTTTTTTTTTGCAAAATGAGAATCATAGTTCACTATGCTTGGGAAAGTTTTTTGAGCAATTACTCCCAGAATCCCCTAGTCTGTTTGGTTACTTGGAATTGTTCGAAAAGGAACATTGCCAAACTCTGTTTCAGTGTCGTGTCAGAAAACCAGATGCCTTACTAGGAGGTCTTGTTCCCCAAAGAGAAGGGTGAGCTTTTAAGAGCAATTCACAGCACTTATGGCATTAGTTTTAAATTTAAAAATATCTGATGGTTACACCTGTCTTGCAGAACCAATTATGACACCAGACAAAAATGTCATGGGAATGGAAGTTTGGCTGGATATCTATTACAAAATACTTTAAATTTCCCCAAAGCATTCGGCTTTATATAATTTATAACAGACTTCTGAGACTTACAGGAAGACATACTTCTCAAACCCATCAGATTGCAATATTTTCCATGTCGACAATTCAGCCTGTTCCATGGGGAGCGTTCTCTTTGCCCACTGCCTCTTCTTTCAAAGTTTCATCTCCCAGTTGCTCTTGGGATTCCAATCTAATTGCAGTTGGACTGCCTTTTGCTCCAAACCACTTTCGCCTCTAGCAGTGAGGAAGCTTCATATGAAACAGTTTTGTGAAGTTGGCAAAAATTGAATTTGATCTGCCACATCGTGTCTGCATTTTCCTAATGCATTTTGTTAAAGTAAGTGATTGCATCATTGCAAACCTGCAGTCAATTCAAATGGATTTTCTCAGCTTGGCTTTACACTTTGAGGCTTCCTGAAAAAGCACAGAGTAAGTTCACATACAGTAGATTTCCTGAAAAAGTACAGAGTAAGTTCACATACAGTACAGGCCAAACATTTCCCTTTAAAAAACACCCTAATTCCTTTCATAATGCCAAACCGGAATCAAAAACACCCAGCCAAACTTGACTAAGCGATGGCTGCTTACAATTAGATCCAACATTACTTACAGTATCTCAAACAATTTCCCAGCCTTAAAAAAAACCCCAAAAACCCAAAAACATTTTATTGAGCAGAAATTTCTCTTTTGGATAGCTTGGTTATGGCAACATCTATTCAAGAAAGAGCTTTCTAAATCAGCAAATTGTTGGTAACGTAATACTGCTAAAGCTTCCTAAGCTCATGTGTTTTGGAGTTGTTCAATAACAGTTGCATTTTGAAAGGATATAATTACGTGAGCAAAGTTTCTTGATATTCAGGGACAAGCATGTTCTTCATGGTTTTCCAGCTGCTAAAGATTGATACTTCAGTAGTGGAAACATAGTTCTTTTCCTCCTGTGATCTGACGGTTAGATTCTAACCAATAGAAGATTTCGCAATACTTACAACAGGAAGGAATGATATATAGTTGGACTTTTGGGCAGCTTTTATAACTTAACTTGCAGGCTGAAAGGTTGGTGGTTCAAATCCTGGGAGCAGGGTGAGCTCCTACTGTTAGGCCCAGCTTCTGCCAACCTAGCAGTTCAAAAACATGCAATTGTGAGTATATGAATAAGTACCACTCCAGCAGGAAGGTAATGGTGCTCCATGCAGTCATGCTGGCGACATGACCTTGGGGGTGTCTACAGACAATGCAGGTTCTTTGGCTTAGAAATGGAGATGAGCACCACCACCCCAGAATCAGACATGACAGGACTTAATGTCAGGGAAAACCTTTAACTTTATATAAAAAATTACAACTCATGTCATTATTTTTCCTATTATATATATATATATATATATAATTTCTCTGCCTTTGTTGGGGTGGAATATTAATGTATGTAACTAAGATATTTTTTCAAAAAAATGCAAATAAAAATTTATAATTAGAAAAATTAATTACATTTCAGCATATCTTCCAAACAGTCGTTCAACCTCATTAGACGGGCCAAATTGTCCATCATATGCAAGTTCCTCTTCACTTTTGCCACAGAGTCTGCTGGTTCCCATCCCATGACTTACATCTACATCCAGCAGGGCTCCATGGTAAAAGTGAAAAGGAACTGGCATCCACCATTGTGGTGGCAACACAGAAGCTTCCTGTGTTGCATTGGCAAAAATAGGTGGAAGTCGGATGGCTAACACTCCCCCCACCAGGATGGGGTAAGAGGGAAGCTGTACAATGCAACTACAACTCCCATTGTCCAGTGTCAACCCCCCCCCCCCCCAAAAAAACCCTATGATGAGTATGTGTGCCAAGTTTTGTCCAGATCCATCATCAGTAAAGTTCCAAGTGCTCTCAGAACGACAACTCTTACTGTTCAGTATCAGTTTCTCCAAAATCCTCCAGTACAAAAAGTTGGTCATGGGGGACTGTGAGCAAGGTTTGATCAAGAGCCATCATCAAGTGAAGTTCACAGTACACTTTGCATATGGGTGAATTATAACCTCCATCATTCTGTCATTGCCCCCCCCCCAAATCTCTGATAGAAATACTATCTACGGGGAACCAGTTTTATAAAAGCTAGTATTGTTCCCAGCTTCATTTTGCTCTAAGGTCTATGCTGAAAGTTTGGTTTAGCCTGAGGGTTCTGTCTTACTGGTAATCCATTTATTGTGTATGCTTTAGTTTGAAATACATTCTGAACTTTTGAACCCTCAACAGCCTTCAAATGATTGGAAAAACTCATAAATAGTAATCTCAATTAGCATGAAGATATGAATCAACATAGTCAGCTAAAATACTGTGATGGGTGTTGTAATAACGCCTCATTCTCTCCTTTGATTTCATATACACTGTGAAGGCTGTTTTTTCAGAACAAAAATTATTTCCGTACAAGACCTCAGTCTTATCAGAAAATGTGTTGTGTGTTAGATCTCAGGAAAGTCATCAACTCTTCATCTCATAGAGCAAAAAACTTGATTCCCAGACAAAGTTGTGTGTCAGCTAAGATCAACACCACTTTCACCTTCCACTTTTTTAGAAAGTGCTGATTGGCAAGTTTCAGTTCACATTTAAAAAGCCACTTTCTTTTAAGGGAGGAGTAGCCTCGATAGCAAAACTAAAGAGGATTTGAGATTCAAACACCAGTAGAAAGGCAGGGGTTGCTACAGCCTTCAGAGCCATCAGTTGTCCACTTCCGCAATTCAAAGAAAGCCACAAGGTGATGTCAGCAGAACACAGCAATGTGAGCAAATCCTTAGTGCAAAACCCATAGGGTGAAAAAAAAGTCCAAACTGATAAAAGCAATTTTTGTGGATTATAATTATAATGTCCCAACCAAATGGTCCGCTGCAATGCACGCACAGTACTTTCCCTAAGATCTTGTCTTCTCTTTCTTTTTTCTTTTGTGCTATAGTGTGGAAGACAGAATAGTGACCTCCACAACACTGCACTGTAGCCAGAGGATAGAAACTATATATTGAAGTACAACTAATTGAATCCTTCAGGCTGCATAGCTGGCTTTCGGCACTTTAAAGACCAAGGCCGGTATCACACCAGGGGTGCTTCCAGAAAGGAGAAAAGCCAACAACGAAGCAGGTTTAGAAAACCCACTTTATCTCCACACCTTCCCAAAACCCAGGCTTTCGGGGAGTGTTCAGACACCCAGAAGCTGTCCCATAAAGCCCTTTAAAAAATTTAAAACCTGAAAGGTGCAAGATGGCTGTGGGGACTCACCCTCAGAAGTGCCCTGGGGTGATTCCCCACAGGCCCAATACGACATTAGACCCAAGCCTTTCAGGAAGGCCCAAATCTAATGGGGTATCAAATTAATTTGGGACAAAGCAGTCTTTAGTTGCTTTCTCCTGAATTAATTCGTTTTTTACCAGAGGCATGGTTTGGACATCTTCGGTAAAATCCCGACAGACCCCACATTTTGGGGCCTGTCTGGAGGGGCCCTAGAGCTGAAAGAGTAGGCAAAGAGTAAGTGTCCCGTCTGAAATCCTGTGTCTGCGTCCTACAGAATCCTGGGGCTTGTAGTATAGTGAGACCCAGGGCCTCTCTGGCTGAGCATTTTAAAGGCCCTTCCCCTAAACGACAAGCCCCAGGATTCTGCAGGAAGGAAGCAGTCACAGGGTTTCAGATGGGATACACACTCTTTACCTACTCTTTCAGCTCTAATGTGATAATGCACTTTAAGGGATTCATGATGGCCTACACTTTCGGGAACTAGGGTTGATTTTTATTAAGTGTGCTGAACTCTCTTCTTTCTTGGTAAATACGAGGGATGTTCAGGTCAAATCAGGACTTTTGAGTTTATAAAATAAAATAACAAATTTCAAGGAGTGGAAACTGCATTTATTTTTGGACATACTTCCCTGCTATCTTTATACACTTACCCCAGCATTTCATTACTTCCTGGAAAGCTTTGGCATAAAAAGATTTATCAGAATGCCTGAACCATCCTTGGGCAGCCTGCTTCACTTCATCATCGGTGCTGAAATGCTTTTAGGGAGTCACACTTGAATTCAGTACAGACTCCCATCTCATCTGTGCCAATCAAAAGCTGAAGTTGTCTTGATACCCAGGGTGCACCTACTTTTCGAAAATACAAATGTTCATGAATGATTGTGTTAATCCATGAGAGATTAATCACAGAAAGATTAAGATCTTGTGGAAATTCATGATGTGTTAAAGGTAAAGGTTTCCCATGACATTAAGTCTAGTCGTGTCTGACTCTGGCGGGTGGTGCTCACCTCAATTTCTAAGCCAAAGAGCCGGTGTTGTCTGTAGACATCTCCAAAGTCATGTGGCCAGCATGACTGCATGGAGCACTGTTACCTTCCCACCAAATCAGTACCTATTGATCTACACACAATTGCATGTTTTCAAACTTATAGGTTGGCAGAAGCTGAGGCTAACAGCGGGAGTTCACCCTACTCCCAGGATTAGAATAGCTAACGTTTTGGTCAGCAAATTCAGCAGCTCAACAATTTAACCCGCTATGCCATGATGTGTTATGTATCAATTATCCAGGATCAGATGTTCCACATGCCGAAAGTCCACAGGAAAGACTGCTGTAGCCTGAGAAGAGAACCACCATGGTCAGGATTGTCACTGATTAATGTATGGTCATCTTTAAAATGTTTATGTCATTCAAATGTCTTACTGTGGCTGGGCATATTGTCACCATACTGTGTTTAAAGTCTTCAGTAGATATCTGCATTTTATGTTTTCATTCACAAGAAGCTTCATCACCACATGGTGTTCCATGCACACACAAACACTGTTGTTTGCCATATTTATTAACAGTCTCTGAACTAGCCTGCAACATGTGCACCACTATTCAGTAATAAGACACACTAGCTACTTTCTACTGCATGTAGTACTGCCACACTAGCATCCTGTAAAATTAATAGTCCCAATTTGTCTTGAACACCTCTCATGTATGCATAGAGGGCACATTCTGGCACTATAAAGTGGTAGAGTTGCCATCTGTGAGGTCTAATCCAACATTCATACAAATACAGAATGATAAACAGAATGACTTTGTGTTGTCCAGTGACTGGTGACCACAGCACATTTTTCCTAGATGGTGTAGTGCCTGAACCCACAGTGGGTTCAGGCAGTATGCCATCCCACACTGGCCCACAGTGTCACAGAAGCACACTGAACACTGTGACTCACCCATGAGCACTATGGGCCTAGGCAACAACCACACAGAAGTTGGGATCATCTTAAAGTAGCTGTTCAAGGAAAGACAGGGCGGAAGATAGACGTTTCAAAGTCTGCAAAATAAAAACACCCTCTCTGCTACTAAGAAGTTGGTAGCCCGAACTGCAAAGGAGAGCGTACACTCAGAGTAATTTGTGGTGCTCAAATTCAAGTCTGCATCAAGATGCCTCAACACACACCATGTCATGGCACAGTGTGTTAAACTGCTAGGATGCTGAATTTGCTGACCAAGAGGTTGGCAGTTCTAATCCAAGGAGTGAGGTAAATTCCTGCTGTTAGCCTCAGTTTCTGCCAACCTAGCAGTTCAAAAACATGCAATTGTGAGTAAATCAATAGGTACTGCTTGGACGGGAAAATGGAGCCCTTCTTACCAGGAGTGTATCTTTTGGATTTCTAAAAGTCCTTCAGGGACTTTGAACCCCAACACAGTAATCTGAAGCACAATGCAGAAGACAACGGTGTTCCCCATGCTTCCAACTCTCCACTTAATACTATGTCCCCTTGAAGTATGCCCTGGTAACATTTCGGTTCAGTATTTTGCCTTTATCCAGCTGCCATTCTTACTTACTTGTCTGAAAATAGTGAATTCCTTCTTCACAGAGAAGCCCAAAGGCCCCATAACAAAACAGGGTGTGATCTGTTGTATTTTATAAGAATGAGAAAGTGGGATCCTTGCCTACATTATCATTCTTCCTCTAAAAATGAAACAAATAAAATTCCTGGGGCAGTCTCCTTAGCAAAGAGGTAACTTTGGACTAAACCTGTTAGTTTCTGCTAGAATCAACCCACCAAGTCAGCGGCTGAATGCTAAATCAATACTTACATAAACTTTATTGATCCCATGGGTCTGTTTAGTCCAGTCTTGTAATTGGATTTATCCCTTTGTTCTGGATTAAATCCTAAATGAATGGAACCAAATTATGGTAGTTGGTCAATTTTAATTCAGTAGTTCCAACTGGAATTTCCCCTCCACTTTCTTGGGGTTAGGGAGGGTCCATTACATAAGAAAATGGATTCGTTCTTTTCATATGTAAAATATATTTGAAAACAAAAAATGTGTACATTTCAGTAATATTTGACTGAAGATGTACATAATTTATGTGTACAACTGCACAATATGTTTGATATACATTATTGGTTGTGTACATTCTTTGTTGCTGGGAGCCTTCGGGTAGTTTATGACTTATAGCAGCCCTAAGTTAAACATATCAAGGAGTTGTTTTAGCAAGATTTCTTCAGAAAGAGGATTGCTATTGGCATCTTCTGAAGTTGGCAGAATGAGATTTGCCCAAGGTCAGCCATATATCAATGTGCCTTAATGGATAGCATTCAGTTATCTTGAGTGAATTGTATTCTGTTAAATTATTTTGTTTAAATGTATGAGTATGTACTGAATATTAGCTGTTAGCCTATTTTGCTAGAATCTCTGCTAAAAGTATTTTCTGGTGCTATGTTTTCAACTTCTCAACACTTAGAATCAAAGTTTTCCCTCTTCCAATTACTTCAAATGTCCATACCAAACAGGTGCTAGTGGAGACATGTTAACATGTTCAAAGCTCATTGGATGGTCTGTTTTGTCATGTCAACAACAACATATGTTTGCCTTTTTAAAAGGCAATGTAATTTTCGAACCTGTTTTCTGCTTTCACACATGAAATTGCCACTTAAGATATGAGAAGAGGGAGGATTTGTGGCCCTTTTCAAAGAAGGAAAAACACAAATAGCTTATTCAAAAAGCTTAACCCCCAAAGCCAGTCTAGCTAACTAGGGCCTTAGACCCTAATCCTTGAAAACTCCATCTGGAAAATGTCCTAATTCCATTACTTGCTTTTCACATGCATCCGTCTTTTCATTTCCCCATGACCATTAACTGCCCTTCCATGCTCCTCAGCAATTTAACCTCAATATGTTTACTCAAAACTAAGCCCCACCAATTTCAACAGGACTCGCTTTCAAGTAATTCTGCCCTCTATTTCACAGATGGAAGTGTCAGCAAAGTAAGCACTCTGCAAAAGTTCTGTGGTTGGATTGCGCCACGAGGTCCCCTGGCTTTCCTTTTTAAGAGCACTTTTTCTTTAAACGAAGTTGGGAGTGGCCTTCAAACACAAAACTGCTGTCTGCAAGAGACAGTACTACTCTAAATGAATGTAACCATGTTGGAATTGCCCTCAATACACTGGGTGTTTTGCTTGGAAACCTTCCATTCACAGACTAATCCTATATCTATTTAATGAGTACAATCTTTTCAGTCCATTTAGAATTGCAACGAAAATAACTTACTAATTGAAATAAACATTTCAATAAAATAATTTAAAAAACAAGAAAAGGAGAAGCAAAACTTGCAAAGATCCATTTATAGCTCAGTCAGTAGAAGCCACAAACACTGTTGAGTTCTACACAATACAACAAATATGATCTTACAGATACTCACAGGAACACCTCAGTGAGCAAGAGTCCAAAAGTGGTAGGCTCAACCCCAGAACCTCAAGCCATGGCTGAAAACTGATGAGGGACTCCCTCCTGGGCACACAGAAGACTGGGCAACTTGGAAAGTGCTAAACAGACTGCGCTCTGGCACCACGAGATACAGAGCCAACCTTAAGAAATGGAGCCACAAAGTGGAGTCCATGGCATGTGAGTGTATAGAAGATCAAACCACAGACCACCTATTACAATGCAGCCTGAGCCCTGCCACATGCACAATGGAGGACCCGCTTACAGCAACACCAGAGGCACTCCCAAGTGGCCAGCTACTGGTCAAAGGACATTTAATATAACATCAAATTTGAAAACTTTGTGGTTTTTTGAATACATTACAACCGTACCTTTGGTTCACTCCTGATATGATAAATAAATAAATCTTACTGTAGCAACCCAGTTCTCTTTTGTGCCTGGGGGGCGGGGGGCAGCACCGGGGGTCCCACTTGCATTGGAGCCAGCCGCAGCTGATGAGGAAATGGAGGAAGGGGTTAATGAGTTAGCCGGGCCTTCCTCTCCTACCAAAAGCCTGGCTTGGGACGATGGATGGCAGGACGGTTATGATAACTGAGAAGGTCAGACTGATTCAGAAAGTGTTGATAGTGACGATTGTTACGAGAAGCCAGGTGGTTTCAGGTCGCAGGAGAGAATCAGGGAAACAGTGGAGGATGAACCCATGGAAGCAGAAAGGGAGTTTGGCTCTCATGAAGATAATGAACCAGGTGCTGGGAGGCAAGGACGGGGCTTCGATAGGAGAGAGAGCATTGAGTCCAGTAGGAGGGGTTGGCACCGCAGCCTAGAGCACCAGAGAAGCGCGAGATCCCGTAGCACAGATTGGCGTCAAAGCCTAGAGCGTCGGGGTCCTCGCCAAGGGGATTAAGTATAGGATCCGTGGGAACGGATCCTCAGTACCTCGGCCACTTCTATCCTAGAGGAGTGAAGCGAGCGTGGGACCACGGAGCCAAGTTGCCGGCTCGTGTCTTGCCAAGAAGTTTCTTGGGTCCTGTTTGAACTTTGCCTTGTTCCTTGATCCGCATTGCTTGCGGAGTCTTTTGCCAAGCCTTTTTACCAAGCTTTGCCAAGCTTTTGGATTTGATTACTACGGACTCTTTCTTTGGATTGAACTTTTCAATATTTTTATGGACAATTATCTTTTCACCTGTTCTTTATTATTCAATAAATAGTTAGCTGATTACCGTCTCTGTGTGTGTGTTAAGGGGCCGGCCGAGTCCTTGCATCGTGACACTTATAGTTAAGTTTATTATCAATCTATTGTGAACTGCAGTACTGTATACATCAAATCTTCTTAAAACATCTGACATGAAAGACTAGGAATTTCACCCCCAGTGTGTCTGGAATATTTTTTCCTATTTATGGAAACTTGCCTGAGACTGGCACCAGTAAATGGACTCTTACTACAAGTAGCAATGCTATGCATTATCAAGAGAGAAAATTTAGCCTAATAAATGGACTAGTTTCTTAAATGTTATATACTTTGTCGAGGAAGCAATGAGACTATGAAAGGGCCTTTACCATAAAACTTTCCAATGTTACAGACCAGACATGACTTGAGGAGCTTCACTCCACCCCGGAAATTCTCAGGGTGGTCCACGAGAAGGCCTTACTGGTACATTATTTAAACTGTTATGTTCATTCATATCATGATCTGATCACCATGCTCAATATATCCCATATGCATGGGGGTATTGGGATCATAATACAAAAGGTTTGCTAGGATAGACCCTCTCCCGCTCAGACTCAGCCCCCCTCCCCTGAATCAAACTAACCCCCCTCCCCCCGGAATCAAAATCCTGGCTACAGCCCTGTTACAGACAGAAATCCCTAACAGATAATGCCCAACCCAGTTTCTCTTGCCAACCCCTTGGTTCTTCTTAGGGCCCATTTACACTGCCACATAATGTGGCAAAGCTATCTCATTAATCTGGGGTATCCAAATGCTAAGCCCTTCCAGACAGGGCTGGTATTCCAGGATTTGATCCCAGGTTTTCTGTTTATCCCAGATTATCTGGCAGTGCTGACCCATATAATCCAGTTTAAAGCAAAAAAAAACCTGGGATCAGATCCTGGGATATAGGGCCTGTCTGGAAGAGTCAGCAGAGAAGCACAGATGGCCACACAGCCTCTATAACACAGGAACAAAACTTATACACTTATTTGCATAATTGTATCTTAAGTTTCTTTTTTTAAAAAACATAAATTTCCAGCAGACGTCCTGCGATGGCCTTCTTGGGGGCTGCAAAATCCCACAACAAAGCAGCAAGTGTAGACGATGGAGGCAGAAGTCCTGGGACCAACAGGTCTGTATGTGGACCTCTTCTCAGGTCCTGAGATTTTTTTGCCCCTGGCTAAAACGCATGATTTGGTGCTGAGTGGAAGTACCCTCAGTATCCAGGTTTTGTACTGACATTGTTTTGTGCTGGATTTGGCACCTCTCGCTAACTTGTCTGGGCCCTTTCTCTCCAGTGCATGTGATTACTTTACATTCCAAATGTGGGATTCTTTAACAGTACCCTTCTGACTATACTTGACTGTAGTCAAAAAATTAGAAGAAAACTAGTAATTGGAAGGGCAGCTGCAAAGAAACTATGGTAGATATATGATCTTCAAATGCAAAGTTATATCAACACCAAATTCACAATAATCCATGCCATAATATTTTTAATTTCTATGTATAGTTGTGAAAACTGGCTAGTAAAGAAGACTGATGGAATAAAAATCAAATAAGTTGAAATATGAAGCAGGTGGAAAGTCCTATGGATATCAAGACTGCCTAAATAAATAAATGGGCCTAAGTGCAAATTAAGCACTTCCTAGAAACCAAAAATTATTACATTGAAGTTATCATGCTTTGCTTTGGACTTGTCAGAAGATTGCATGATTCACTGGAAAAGACAATAATGTTGAGACGCTAGCAGTGTTTTTCAACCTGGGGGTTCAGGATCCCACGGGGGGTGTCGCTGGGTGGTGTCAGAGAGGTCACCAAAGAGATCAGAAAACATTGTATTTTCTGTTGGTAATTGGGGTTCTGTGTGGGAAGTTTGGCCCAATCCTATCATTGGTGGGGTTCAGAATGCTCTTTGATTGTAGTTGAACTATAAATCCCAGCAACTACAACTTCCAAATGTCAATTCTGTTTTCCCAAAACTCTATCAGAGTTCACATTTGGGCATATTGAGTATTAGTGCCAAGCTTGGTCCAGATTCTATATACAGAGATTCCACAGTGCTCTCTGGATATAGGTGATCTACAATTCCAAAACTCAAGGTCAATGCCCACCAAACCCTTCCAGTATTTTCTGTTGGTCATGGAAGTTCTGTGTGCCAAGTTTGGTTCAATTACATCGTTGGTAGAGTTCAGGATGCTCTTTGATGGTAGGTTAACTACAAATCTCAGCAACTACAACTCCCAAAAGACAAATTCAATCCCCACCACCACCACCACCACCAATCCCAACAATATTCAAATGCGGGCATATCAGGTATTTGTGCCAAATTTGGTCCAGAGAATGAAAATACATCCTGCATATCAAATATTTGCATTATGATTCACAACTGTAGCAAAATTACAGTTATGAAGAATCAACAAAAACAATTTTATGGTTGAGGGTCACCACAACATGAGAAACTGTATTAAGGGGTCGCAGCATTAGGAAGGTTGAGAATCACTGAGATAGAGGAAAATAATTCTCACTTCTGAAATTATATTATCACAGCTCTGGAAAAGAGTAAGACCATGGTAGAAAAAGCATGTTCCTCAGTTTACAAGTCCAGAACTATTGGTGACTAGAACTCTTGGAAGTCTTACATTCACAAGGTCATCATAAGTCAAAGCCACCTTGATGGCAAATAACAACAAATAGCCCATTCTAACTAATCTCATTCCTTAGCCTCCCATTCACACCCACTTCTAAATCTTACCTATGATAGATTGCACCCATTTGTGCTGGGATCAGTATATCTCAATATATCATGAATGTTCTTCTCAAATGTGTTCCATATGAAACATGTTGCTTACTTCTGCTCTAACTGCTAAGCAAAGAAATGTGAACAGGAGGAATGAACAACCAGCCATGTCTCTGTGATCAGGATAGAGTGGCTTGAAGCCAGTCTTTCAGCAAAAAACAGCTGAAACCCTAGTTTAGTAAGTGGATAAATACTGCTGTACCACCTTAAAATAGAGAAACTAGCAAATAACTGTATTTTTTCAAAGTCCCAGTAGCATTTTTTCAAGCCTAGTGAAAGTTCTTCAGGAATCCACATAAATCAAATTCTGAGTTCCTGCCAATGCCTTTGAATGTTCACTTTTCCCAGCAAATTATGACTCAGTGTTTGGTTTCATTTGATAATAGAAGCTGAATATGCAGCTGAATATGAAGCTGAATATGCATCTGAACCTGATCCAACTGAAATTTAACATGTCTAAGTCTATGTTTCAATGTGGGGGGAAGTACCATTAACTTTAAAAATGTCCAACTAATTTGTACTTTTTGCTACAGTGTGCCTCCGTGTCACATTTCTGTCTGATGGTGACATTAAGGTGAAGCTTTCAAAAGGCTCTTTCTTTGGAGGTTTTTAAACAGAGTCTGGATGGCCATCTGTCAGGGGTGCTTTTTTGTACTTTCCCTGCAAGGCAGAAGGTTGGATTGGATGGCCCTTGTGGTTTCTTCCAACACTACAGTATATGATTCTAAATGCTTTTTTGGACAAAAAAACCCCATTTAGTGGTAATGTGAAATTACCTTCCTCTGAGCCTAAAAGAGTGTGACTTGGCCAAGGTCATTCACTTGGTT
The DNA here is from genome assembly GCA_030556195.1 of Anolis apletophallus. Classification (NCBI taxonomy): domain Eukaryota; kingdom Metazoa; phylum Chordata; class Lepidosauria; order Squamata; family Anolidae; genus Anolis; species Anolis apletophallus. The sequence continues at coordinate 121,536,181 of JARBWK010000003.1, forward strand.
TCCAGTCTATGAATTCAAACACTAGTATCCCATAATCACATGTTGCCCCTTAGACTGCTTTTATGGCCCCTTTAAGACCTCCATACTCCTCAAACCACCATTTTATTGTCTTTCCAAAAGTGAGCGTAGCATGGTTGTTTGAATGTTTTATTATGATTCTGGGAGACCAGTTGTGAAATCCCCACACAGCCATGGACACATCTACACTGACTACTTATGGTAGGTGGGTGTAAGACATTAGTCCCTGTGGTAGCTAAACTGCATGAGGCTGATCTGGCTTAACCAGGGGAAATGTTGCCTTAATGCAGGCTGCCCTGGATTAAGCTAACTTGGGGAAAAGCCCAAATCCTGACCAAGGATTCAGGCTTTTCCCCAAGTTAGGACCCATCAAGACAGTTGAGCAGGTTCCTAACCAGAACTGGAGACTGTGTACTGTTATTCCGTGTTCCCTGGGCTCAGATGGCCAAAGGACATAGGATGGTAGTCCCCTGTCATCACCTCCTCCTGGGTTGCAACTGTCCCCAACTCCACCATGGAAGGCATGAGTGGCCCATGAGTGGCTGGCTAGCTATTCCAAATCTCATTTGGCACAGCTGGGAAGTTGGGACTCCCAGCCATCTCCAAGACTGTTCAGAGAGTTCCAATTGGCCTGCCATAGGGGCCCATTCTAGCATCCAGATGTTGAATCAGGCTCATATTTGTGGTCAGTGTAGAAAATCCCCATGGAACCCATTGGGAGAGCCAAGACATGACATGTTTTCTCAGGGCCCTTCCAGACAGTCCCAAAACTGCAGGGCCTGTCGCACTTTTACCTGAGCCATCCAAGCAATGCCAAAAATAAAAGCGAGTTAATTCAGAACAAAGTAGGAAATCCGCCCCCCCCCCTTCCCAAAAAAAACCCTCCTGCCATGTTATTTCTACATGCCAGGAGGGCTCTGGGAGTACCTTAATGGCAGCCAGGTACATTTTTTTTACAAAAAATTAAGAGATAGCATGATAATTCTTGTGTATAAAAATGCCTGCTTGTGATTATGCCTTTACACTTGTAACCTTCAAGAGTCCATGCTGTACAAGTGTCCCTTTTGCAGAAATTGAATAAAGTCTCTGTCATTTGCCTTCGACCTGGTGAGATTCCTGGTTCCTGATTCCTACTTTGTTCACCAGGTGTCCCTCAATTATCCACAGGACTTAGAAAAACTCCAAATGTCCGGCATCAGAAGCCTAGGACCCCATGATGGGACACCTATGATCTATGGTCCAAAATTCTACCCCTGCAATTTGTCTCCCAGATTATCAGATTTCCCCCAAGCCTTGAGTTTTAAATGCAAACTACTTATTTTAAAATAAGTAGATTGTACTAATTCACAGAATGAGTGTCTGATTGCAAATAAAAAAAACCAAGATACTTGATAACAATGGAAACCAAAGGTATGTATTTGTGTATCAATATTACATATTCATTAGCTCAACTTCATAATATTTATAGAACCTTAACAAGATGTTTATAGCTAGATCAAATGAATTCATATAGATCTCTAAATTTCAAATGAACCAGGACAGGTTTGTTAAAATACATCTCCTTATGACCAGTTTATATTAATTTATTGAGTATTCTCTATGTTAATATTTTAAATGATAAAACCAGAAATTAAGGATTCAATTCTTTGAATATGGGTTCATCTAATATTAAATTTACATACTGCTTTTTATTCATATATTATCTGGTCAGCACTAATGTCACCCTGTTGTCCCCTGACTTCATTGTATTAGATGGTGGTAATACAAGGAGACGCCCAAACTCCATTCCTACTTCCATTAAACTAAAGAGCAGGCAAGATAAGTTTAAGTTGTATCTGATCTTCCAAAGTTGCTCCATCACAAAAGTAAAATATTGGTTTATACAAGTTGACAGAAATGTTTACATACTGACATGTTAAAAAAACCAACTATGTCAGAGTTTTAAAAATTGTTGGTGAACTGGGAATCCACTTATTAATTTGTCAACTTGTGGGAGGTGAGAAGGCTGAGCAGTTTCGGGTGATGGAAAGGCCTGATCAATGTAAACAAAGAGTTGCTTTGACTTAAGTGAGACGCTCCTTCGCCTCAAGATCAGCTTCAGGACATTTTCATAGAAGCTTTCTTTATCTCTTGACAGTGTGAAACACTTTACCTGCAAATTGACTTGTGCGTAAAAGGAAGCCATCATTCATGCTAATGGACCCCCATCAGCGTGCTTTCACTGTACCATGATACCCTAGAGCAGAAATGTGAAGCCTTTTAAGCCTAGGGCTTAGACAAAGATTTTAACAGCTCTAAAATGCTTACCTTCTTTTGCATACACATTTCAAGCCACTAAGCAACACACCCGCTTTTACAGCTGGCCAGTGTAAACTAGCTTTTAAACAGATTCTGTTGTGATTTTTATGGCCAGGACGATGTCCATTTCCTACATCAGCAAAAACACAAAGGAGTGGAATTTTACAGATGAAAAGAAAACAACTATTCATGATAGAAAGAACCATTTGTACTTCCAGAAGAAATAAAAACATTAAAGCATAATTAAGCAGTTCTTTCTAATTTTACAATAACATTTCTATTAAAAAAGGGATTATGCAAGAAATTATTTTACATAGGGAGATAGAAATATATCCATAAAACAGGAAGAAGGCTAGCAACTCAATTTCAATGAGAAATAAATGCTGAGACATGAACCAAATCAAGAGGAAAGTATAATCTCCCTAGCCTAGAGGTAAAGAACTTTTTTCACCCCAAGGCCAACACCGACTCTAAATCAATAAGTAGTAGGTTATGTATCAGTGACAAACAGCACAATACACCAAACATGTGGAGTCCAATGCAATTATTCAAATCATGTCCACACATTCATGCACATACACAAAACATAAAGTTTAAGGTTTGTGGTTTGTTTAGGCAACTTTCACTTCATGCTGTAGTGTGCCCCAACGTGCTGCTTGGTGCTCATCATACAGGAATTCTTTCAAATTTCAGTTTACAGCATCTGAATGGCACATTGTTCAAATCTGTGCTCATCCAGGCAGCCTAGCAAACGAACCCATATGCTCAAATATGTGAAAGATGGAAGGTAACATGTGATCAACTGCAAGTCAAGGTGGCAAAAATAAGAAAGAGAACATAAACTAGGAAAAGCTATCGCAGTTTGTCCCCCCCCCGAGCCTACTGGGAAAGGTAAAATTTGTCTCCTCCTCTCCTCTTCCCCCTGCTTAGTTGATTGAGCAAAAAATGAATTTTGCCTTTTAAAAGCAGATAAAAAACGTGGAGCAGCAGAAGATTATTTGAGATTCTCCCTGCTAAATCTGGACAACTGAAGGGCATGTGTGCTCGGGCAAATCAATGTATCAGTTTCCAATAAAGAGGAGCAACCTGAGTAAATCATTACTGTACATCAAATTCTCATGACAATTTCCAAGAAATTGGAGGGACAACTTCCAGGGCCATATTCTGTGAAGTTGCAGTCCAAAAAAGTAAATTTGCGAGATTCTGATGGTGGAATAGTAAGATGAGATGGAATGGGATTCAAAGGGCAAATTTAAAGTCCAGATTAAAGTTCAGACATTTTTTTAAATGGGGGTGCAAATAAGCATGAAAATTAATATTTACAAGCTTTTAAATGAAATTCAAAGCAAATAGAGGGGCAGTATGTTTTCAAGAGGACAACAAAGACTTGGTCATTCACACCTCCATTTTGTAGACTTTAGGTGCATTATCTCTAAAGGGGTGAGGGGAAAGGAGTCCTTCATCAGGCAGTGGCAATGACCAAAATATAAAAGCTTGCCCTGGCCTTGTAGGACATCATAAGTTGCAGCAGCCAATGTCCAGCCAGCAACTCTGTTATGCTAAAAGCACAATAAAAATCATCAAAGAACACTGGCAGATTCAACCCAGACAGGAGAGAAAGTGGGGGGTCCTAGCCCATGCCTGCCCCACTCATTCTTCTGCCTGAGACCTAGACTGAGGAGAAAGGAAAGAGGCCCCAAATCCATGGGACTCAAAAGCTCTAGCACTCAGACCCTTGAGGCCCTGCACTGTTTGAACCTGGACAGGAAAAAACAAATAAGACGTTACAAATAATGTTTGTATCTCAGCTGACTTCAAAGTGGCTATAATATCTGTCAGTTTAGTGGCCCTGTCTGAGGACTTTATCACATGGGGCAGACAAATCGGCAATGCAGATTGACCGTATCATAAAACCCCATGTGCATCCTGCTACCAGTTTGCCTCTTCCCCACCACTCATGAGTCTCCTGTCCGTAACCTGTAAATTGCTCCAAATCTGGTGATGTGCCCATTACCTACATTGATACAATGTGTCTATTCTGCTTCTGTGCCAGCATGGCAACAATAACTTGACATTAAGAGGTGCATTCTTCTCCTTTCCCCGTCTCCTCCCTCTGTGAGTGTACTAAAAATTAAAATTAAAAAAATTAAGGAACCATACTAGTGCAGAGAAGCGGGATTACAATGAAATACTGAAGTATCACAGATCCACGGAATGGCAAATTTGTACAATTGCACTATTGAAGAGATGTGCAATATCAAATGTGCTCAACGTGACTATAACAGAATAGCAGGTTGGTATGATAAATTTCTGACTATGCCGAATGAGTACAGTAGGTCTGCCACTAAGCTAAGCAGTATGGAAGGAATCTGAAAACAGTAAACACCAAATTCATAGTGCTGGCTGTAATAAGAGCAGCATATATGAATCAATTTCCAACCACATACACACACATTTAATTCTTATAATTACATATGAGATAGGCTAGAGTGATATGAATGACACAATAATTGCTGCTACTGCTGAATTCTTGGGAGAAAGAGCAGGGTACAGAACAAGGTGGATAAAATATAGCTGGAATATTATATATTACATTTATTTACATAAAATTACTACAACAATAGATTCACCACATTGTTAGGTGATTTCATTTTCATTTTCATTTCAGTTTATTTCTCTCTCTCTCTCTCTCTCTCTCTCTCTCTCTCTCTCTCTTCCTATGGAAAATGCCGCATAGATTCTTTCTCAGTTTTTTAAAAAAACAGGGACATATGGTTGGATGGTAATGCTGGGATGAACCCTATTTAATATCAGCATTAACTCTTTAGAAGCAGTTGCTATTGTAGTGACATCTGGAAGAAACCTTCAAATAGATTATTTTCTAACCTGGATGAAGGATTCAGCTGGCATTTGCATCCCAGAGAGCCTTTAAATCAGAAAAAGAGCAAAATATGTTGTCATCTGAATTTAAATGATTCCAGTGGTAACATTTGGAAACAGTCCTGAAATATTTATCTTGTTCACCATTATAATCATACACCAAACAACTCTACACTTCATAGAGGAAGGGAGCAGTCCTACTGATATTGAGTACAGGTCTCATTAAACTCAGTGGTTTTTGTTTACTATATCGTGATGGCCTTTGACTAAAGACAATCTATTAATACTCACTGTCAGCTCTTGGCCTTTTCACTTTGGGGTGAGGGGCCACAGTCCGCCCCAGATATGATTACTACCATGACCACCAGCACCTCCAAAGTCAAATCATAATATTCATCATATTGTCAAAGGTTTTCATGACCAGAATCACTGGGTTTTTGTAAGTTTTTGAAGCTGTATGACCATGTTCCAGAAGCACTCTCTTCTGATGTTTCATCTGCATCCTCAGAGGTTGTGAAATTCACCATTTCACACCATCTGAAACTCAGGTTCTGTTTTCAAGTGTAGATGTTTCTAGTATTCCAAATTTCAATTCAGTCATTTTAAATTGGAACCATTCATTAACATTTGGAATTATTTCCAGTTGTTTGTTTGTTCCAATCCATATCCATCATACCAAATTTTGGAGGACCTGGGGTAAGTTTAAACTGCATTTTGAAACAGCATAAATATGAATTGTTTGCCCTAGTATGCTTTTCTTTTAAAAATATATTAACAGGAAATGTATTCATCCCCCCCGATATTGATTATTTGAATTCAGAGTTTATTGGATTCAGAAGAATCATTAAAAGTTCTGAACATTGTGTGTTTGTAACTGACTGATATGAAGCGAATGAATAAATGTGCACAAAGACACACATAAGACAGCTAAGATTGCCCATTGTCTGCAATGGAACAATTTGTGCTTTCAGTTCTTTGTCATCCAGAGCCAACACAGGCCATAATCCAAGACAGGCATTTTCAAACCCATTGATTCCATTTTGTTTAAGCGTGCCTAACTCTGAGTTGGTTTGTGGCCAATGGGGCCCAGCAACTTCAATTCTGTTGTGAATGACAAACGATGCCCACAGTTAGAAGAAGGGAAAATCCAACACATTCCAGATACATATGGAAAATTTCTCTTCTGACAGACAACTGCAGACTATGATTTCTTGTATGCCTTCAAGTTGTATCTGACTTATGACAACTCCAAGGCAACCCTATAATGGAGTTTTCTTGGCAAGACTTGTTCAGAGAGAGGGAAGGTGATTTGCCCAGATCATCCAAAGAGTTTTCATGGCCAAGTAGGGATACGAATCCTGGTCTCCAGTGCTTAAACAGGCACAACATACTGGTTCTCACAAACTATTATCTATTAACTTAAATGGAAATGGTCTTTGGCCCCATGTAGACTATGCTGTTTTGCATATCACTTACATTTGTTACCATTTGGGGAAAGTAGACAATACTTTAGCACTTTCACATTTCATCCTAAAATTTTGAATCTGCAAGACTTCATGTCCTCAACATCAATATATTCCTTCTTTCCTTTGTTTTTTCTTACATCTTGTCTTCTGCAGAGATAGGGAGGTCTCAAAAATTGTACGTAGTTTACTGTCCATTAGTCTAATAAAGATATTATCCTAATGTGAAAAAGATTGTCTGCTTTATTTCTTCTCTCAGACACGTATTACGTAGTTACCTAGTACCATATGTGACACATGGCATATAGCTTTTCCTTAAGAAAAGTCAGATAGTGAGACAGAGTTCTTGTACTGTACATTGCATCACTGGGCATACATGCAAGATAAATGAAAAGACTTTACATGCAACATTAAGGATCGAAAGAACAATAAACTAGGGTGTTTTTAAAAACTAAGGGATTGTAGATGCCTTTAAAAACATTCGGCATATTCACCCTGCAATAGTGAGTAATAAATAATTTAATTAATATGATTGTTGTTTTTGCTGTATGCCTTCAAGTCATTTCCTATTTACAGCAACCCTATCTCAGGATTTTCTTGACAATATTATGTTCAGAGGGGGATTGCCTTTGCCTTCCGCCTAAGCTGAAAGAGTGTGACATGCCCAAGGTCACCCAGTGGGTTTCAATGTTGAGTGGAGAATTTGAACTCCCGTTATTTGTTCAGTCATTTCCGACTCTTTATGACCTCATGGCCTGGCCTACGCCAAAGCTCAGTGTGGGCCATCGCCACCCCCAGCTCCTTCAAGGTCAAGTCAATCACTTCAAGGATAACATCCATCCATCTTACCCTTGGTCAGCTTCCTTTTTCCTTCTATTTTCCCCAGCATCATTAGCCTCTCTAAGCTTTCCTGTCTTACTATGTGGCCAAAGTACTTCATCTTTGCCTCTAATATCCTTTCCTCCAGTGGACTTTATTTCCTGGAGCATGGGCTGGTTGGATCTTCTTGTGGTCCAAGACACTCTCACAATTTTCCTCCAGCACCACAATTGAAAAGCGTCTATTTTCCTTTGCTCAGTCTTCCTTATGGTCCAGCTCTCGCATCCATAGGTTACTATGGGGAATACCATTGCTTTAACTATGCGGGTCTTTGTAAGAAGGTAACAAAGTTAAACTTCAAAAGCAACGTAAGAAATTTGGAACAAATTAATTATTTGTTATGGTATAACGAATAATATTTTCTAGTTACTCTTCTCGATTCTTATTACGAGCATGTTGACCAAAAAATCTACAGGTTTTATGCAGTTTTCTTATAAATTAATAAATGTTTCTTTCCTCCCTCAAAAAAGAAAACAGTTGAAAGCTAATGAGACATACAAGAAGTCATTTATCTGAAAAGGTGATGAGTGACAACAACAAATTACTTCTAAAACACTATAGTGAGCGACAGGACTTAGTTACTTTTAAAAATAATTTTCTGTGTTCTCTCTCCACTTTTGCCAACATAGAAAGCTCGCTTCTGAAATGGTAGGGTTTTTATTTATTTATTTTTGGGGGAATTTGTATCCCATCCTTCTCAACCTGCAAAGAAGGACTCAGGACGGCTACCAACTGGCATTATTCAGTGCCAACACAGAATAAAACGTAGCATTAAATACAATTAACACAAGTAAAACAATTATAAATATACATTAAAACAATTCGCCGGTTTAAATAGTCATCCTCAGTCATTGTAGTCCATTAAAAACATTGTCTTTCCCAGCAAGTCCGTCTATTCTGCAAATGCTTGATCCCACATTTTAAAATATTTTAAAAGGTATTTGCATAAAGCAGGCTTATTTTTTTGTTCATTGCTCCAAGCCACTTTGGACCTTGTATATGGAGAAAGGCAAGATATAAATCAAATAAATAAAACCTGAAAAATAAAGAGGGAAATGTCCAAAATACAGCTGGAAGTGTCTTTCATGAGCCTAAGCAGTTCTTAGGACTCTGGCCTGAGCACTTTTCACATTAATAATGATATGGACTGGAAATGCCTTGCTATCATCAGGCATCTTCAAAGCCTAGGAACCTTTCACACCATTCCATAGGTTTCCCCTTTCTAGCAATAAAAAGGATGCTATAAAAGTCATGATTTAAATGATATATCACAATTTTATAGACTTGAAAGTTAATTTGGCCTAGAAGGATTTTATAGATGTTGGAAACAAAGAGCAGGGAGAAGTGAGGTTTGGGGAGATCAAAAACTTTCTTTCCCAAGAGAGGTTTAAAGCGCCATGTTCCCTCCACCTCCTGGCTGCCCCCCCCCCCCTTCTGCTAAGGCATGTTGAGTAAAATTGCCCCTAGATGAAGTCTCCAATATGGAAAGATTAACAGAGCAAAAAAATGCTTGTAAAAGGATGAGTTTAGCTGTTCCGTGAATAAAAGAGATTATGTTCAGTTTCTACTATAAAGGAAGCATGGGAGGAGCCAGCCAAGCTGTTTTGCTTAATTAGTTTCATTACAAGATGCACTAAGACTATTAGGTGAATATTAGGCTGTTTCCAGGTTCGAAATGGACAGATGTTAGCAAGATTAAATCAAAATGCTCTTCACTCCCATAAAGGCTTTTATATGCTCAAAGCAGCTCAACACCTCATTTTCTCTAGACATTCCCCGGTTTCTAAACATCACTATAAATCTCTCTTACTCAGGAGTTAAAACTGTGGTGCTCATCTCATTGACTTAAAAGGCCTCCTTGGTCTCATTAGTACAGCAAACAGGATTTGCTCCCCCTTGTCTTAAAGTCTGATCATTTCTCCTTTTCTAAATGTTTATTTACCTAGTTCCCTGTGAAATGGCTCTCTTGATTTTAATCCTAGCTGGACTGTGGCTATTGAGTAAACATTACAGTAACATATTTGCTGCATTCAAGAGAAAGCGGAAGGTGATTGCTAAAATAAACATAAACCAATTGAACTCGTGGAGGTAGCTCTTTAAAAATAAAAAATCTGAGCAAGATTAAATTGTAAATATAAGAAAATCCCTAACTGTAAAAAAAAGATTGAAAGAAAACAATAGTCTGGGTAGAAATGAAGTCCTGATGTTATTGCTGTACAGCATCTTTTAGTCATTCTTAAGACTCCTTCACACATTCGTCTTCACGCAATGCATTATCAGGGTCATATTTACTCTGGAAACTATCAGAAACATCAGGGCAAGTCACACACTCTCATCCTTAGAAGAACGGAAAGGCAATCCACCAACCCTATCCTTGGAACAAATCTTGCTAAGATAACCCTGTGGTAGCTTTGCTTTAAGGCCATTATAAATCAGAAACAACTTGAAGGCACAGAGCAACAACAAATGAAGTATATAACAAATATAAATTCAACAAAATTTTAAAACAAAGGAGAAAATAAGAATTAACTAGATTTTCCAGGTCTCCAGTCCTGAACTTTCTTCACTGGCTCTTAGGGGATGGGTGAAAAATCTCTGGGTGAAACACTGCCCTGAAAAGTTTGTGTGTATATATTTTCATCATTTGTTAGGCATGGGTCTAAGACTATTGGTTTGTCCAAACAAGAGTAGATTCATTTAATTGTTGAATATGAGTTGTTGTTGTTTTGGTAAATTACCTATACTATTGGTAAAGGAAAAGTTTTCCCCTGACATTAAGTCTAGACATGTCTAACTCTGTAGGGTGGTGCTCATCTCCATTTCTAAGCCAAAGAGCCAGCGTTGTCCATAGACACCTCTAAAGTCATGTGGCTGGCATGACTGCATGGAGCGCTGTTATCTTCCTGCAGAAGTGGTACCTATTGATCTACTCACATGTATATGTTTTCAAACTGCTAGACTGGCAGAAACTGGGGTTAATAACAGGAGCTCACCCCGCTCCCCGGATTCAAACTGCCAACCTTTCAATCAGCAAGTTTAAAGGTTGGCTGCACCACCAGAGGGCCTTAACAATTGGTAGATATTTTTAATGAGCAGTATATCCTATAAATCTGTGACTGTTGCTTATTGTATCACAGTTAATAACATCATCAGGAGCTGCTGTTTATAACATTACCCTTGTTACATGACTACGGTCCCCCCACTATGACATCATAAGACGTTATGCTTAAGTACTGGGTTTTCGGCTCTGAAATCTTATAATTGTAATAATGCAGAACTGGTTACCCTAGAAGTGTCTGATGGTAAAGCCATGAAGTCTACTTTTGTTTACAATGTTATGCTGCGGTGAGCTGCAAGCATTCAAATTACCTGGCACTCACCCCATGGCTGTTGAGTAGAAGATAATAAACAAACAATGGGAGATCACTCCCATTAGAAAATACAGCTTCTGGCTGTTTCCTCAAAACAAAACACCCAAGAGAGGGAAATATCTATAAGTAATCACTTTAAAATAAATAAATAAATTTTCAAAGCAGAACACCTAGTATTTCTCTCCCATATTGATTCAACACAGGTTCATCTGGCTCAATTGACCTTTGGCCATAGTGAGCACTCTGAATCATGACCTCATCAGACACAATCTTCTATGTGTCTTCTCCCTGTTTCTCCACACTGCTGAAACAGAGTCCCATGGAGTCCATCACATGATGCAAGGCAACTTTCAGCAGGACTCCTTGAGGCCCTGTTTCGGCAGCGTAGAAAAATGGAGCTCAGAATGCCTTTTGGGGAGTTGGGCAACACTGGGAGAAAGCAGGAAAAAGACAGAAAATGGGAGGAGAAGCCATCTCAGAAGACATGGAAAGACAGTAGGGATTGAAAGAGGATGGCTCCCTTTGCATTCCCCCTGCCCATCTGATGAGGTCCTAAATGCACAATGAAATCAATAAGGAAATATAGTCGTGGTTCGTGTAAATCACATTCATTTCAGTGAGACCTAATGTGACGAACATTACCCACATTAAACCTATTTCCTTGAATATGAACCCTACTGAACATGACAGGACTTATTGCTGTCTTAACATGCACAATATTGTTTTGCAAGCATGGGGTCCTGAATGTGGGGTGTTAGCTTCACTAAGCATAATGGGACTTTTTTTCTGAAAAGGCATGCACAGGACTCCCATGGCATTGGCCTGTCATAGCTAACTCATTCTATTACAGTATGCATGTGAATATTTGCTCACAAACGTATTTGTTAATGTTTTATCAAGCTTGCATTCTGGCCTATATATGATTAAAAAATAACTACTTGTGATTACAGTACATGTGTTTGTGTGCTTTCTCCTAGAAACCATAAATGACCAACTGCAAGTATGCATACTAATGTCAATTTTGTTTAAATAATTAAACCAAGCCTTCAATTCAACTAACATTAGGAATGGAGGTTGCTTTCAGATCAATTTTTTCTGTTTTCATCAGAAGGGCTTAAGGATGCATGACAAGTAGTTGTAATTGACTTTCAAGACTTGTTTTAAGCACATCTTTATTGATCTGGATCTAAATAGTAAACATATCACACAATAGTTTTGGAGTAGCACAACAAACTGACCCACTTAATTTCTGCCGAAAGTGTATATAGTGTTCACATGAAAACAATGATGCTGAATACCTTAAAAATAATAACATACATGCACACATGGGATCCAGCATTCAAAATCCTTTAGTGAAATTTTCTGCAAAGACAGAGTTTTCATATAATGTATGCCCATGTTCATTTCAAATAAAGTAAAACGTATTTCAAAGGAATGATTAAGTTGTTGTTTACTGAGGAATATAATGCCGTGACCATCAGGTTTTGTTAAATGATTAATGCTATTAAATGATTAAATCTTTTGAAATTCCAATTCCTACTGAGTATAAACAGAAGGTGAAACACTTTTAAATCAATTACTTGATGATTGTGGAATAATCTTCTTACTTTAATAAAAGCAATTACTGTATGTCAAGGATATTCATTTAAGAGGTTTCCAGGATCAGGCCACCTCTTTTCCAATGCTCGAACTCACACTTTCAATTATTAGATTAAATATTTTTGGTATATTTTGTATTATGTCTGATGACAAATCCTAAAATATTGCAATAATTTGCAGTAGCTTAGAACTCCAATTTTGGGTAGAATTCAAAGAATTCTGTGCCTTATGCCCAAGGGGGATTTTGTAACTGTGGCAGTAGCATTAACATCCACCCACATGTCCCAAGAAAGATTGATTTTGAAACTGAAGGAAGCTTCAAAAACAATTCTGAATATGACAGAAGTGGAATAACTAGTATAAAGGAAAGCCACATTGTGCAATATACACTAGCTCACCCACATGGATTTGCTGAAGTTGTGAACTAGCACTAAAACATAAATAGTTTAGTATACACTGTACAAAATAGTTAAGAAAATGGGAGGTTGACAATAAAAATGTATTATGTGAAAGTAAAAACTGCCCGATTTTCCTTCACTGATTTCTTTTTCTCTCTTTGGAGAGAGTTTTGATAGATATTGCAGATTAAACACTTTATTACAGGAAGCCCCAGTGGTGCAGTAGGTTAAACTCAAGTGCCATCAGGACTGCTCACCAAATGGTCAGCTGTTCAAATCCAAGGAGCAGGGTGAGCTCCTGTCTGTCAGTTCCAGCTTCTAATGCGGGGACATTAGAGAAGCCTCCCACAGTATAGTAAAACACCCAGGCATCCCCTGGGCAACGTCCTTGCAGACAGCCAATTCTCTCACACCAGTAGCGACTTGCTGTTTCTCAAGTTGCTCCTGACACACAAAAAGCCAAAAATCTTTATAACAGATATTTTAAAATATCTTTAATCAATATGAAAAGTTTATATTTTAACATTCCATGTAGGGAATAATACAGAGAAACAAAGCAATAATCCACATTAAAAAAACTACAATTACAAAAAGAAAGACTAAACTAAATATGACGAAGCACGATATATTATAGATTTTATGAATATAAATAGTTTGCCATTACACCATCTTTTTCTTCTTATACGCACACACAAGTTGTCAGAGATGACAATATATGATGAAGAGTTGTAGAAGCAAACAGTGTTACTACTGATGCTTGCTCTTGAGAGTGGGAGCACATAAAACGAATTACCAGTAATGAGTGGCTGAGTGGGTTATATGTAGGTGGGAGAAACACACCGAAATATCATGCTGCCACTACTGTTTTCCAGAATCATGCATAATGACTTAAAATGCAACTGAAAAATATGTTATGAGTGTTGTATAGACTTCTGAAAGCGCATTGCTTACAAAAACATTGAGGACTATCTGATTGTTCTTCACTGGTCTGTCTTTTTCTCTTTGGAGAGAGTTTTGAAAAATATTGCAAATGATGCAGAATATGGAGTCTTTAATATCAAAGAGATGTGAAAAGGCCATGGAAGAGTGTGTGTGTGTGTGTGTGTGTGTGTGTGTGTGTGTGTACTACACACTTTTCATTTAAACGGCAGGACTTGTGCACCTTGTAGTGTGAAGCATTAGCATACCCAAATTAAACAAAACTAAAAGTGACAGGAAGTGCATTTCTGATGCTTTTGATGTCAAATAGTGCAGAGAGGCAGTGAGGCATAGTGGCTTGATTACTGGACAACAACTCTGGAAACTTATAAACAGGATAAGTTTGGCAAGTTACCCACCTTGACAAGCCACATATTTTCCATGCTCCAAAAAAAACCCCAACATCATAGGTTCTTCTTTTCTCTCCCAGCAAAATGTAGCTGCAAAATCTAGTGTGGCAAATAAAATATTAGGGTACTCTTTCCCTCTCTTCCCTGCCCCCTTATTTTTTGTGTGCAGTACCAGTTTTGTCACCCCCTTCTTCAGTCCTTTCATTTTAACACATATTTGCCCACCCTTAAAACAGGGCATAAGTAATATGGTTACCAAAGTAATATAGCAGGTGCAAGGGAGATCCTCCCCAAAGAAAAGAGAAGATTGGGTTAGGCACAAAAATGCTTTTCTCCCCACTGAATTATACTGGACTTGGGGGGGGGGGGGGAGAGAGAGAGAGAGAGAGAGAGAGACTCAACACTAGATAGCAGAGGAATTCATGTTATTGGAAAGGTATACTCCAAATCAAGGAGGAAATGACACATTGGTGAAGACCTGAGACATGGTCAAAGCCAACATCAATGATGCAACACTGATTATGAGTTAGAGCTAGGGAGATTAGTTCAGAGCTGCAGACATTTTCCAAGAATTTGAGACACAAGACTCCACTGATGAATTATCTCCAGTGAGGTGAAACACCACGTGCTATAGTCCTGATTTAACTGTTTGCAACATGGAAGCATTCTGGCTTTGTTCTTAAATGCAACATTATTCCTAACTCAGGCAGTTCCAATGAAAGGAATTGGACTTTTAAATCACAAGTATAAGACATGTCTATTCTAGGTATGGCTAACATTAGACTAAGCCTATAGTCTTTCAAATACATCATTCTAGCATGTTTGAAAAGCTATGCTGTCAATTTATTAGACACAGTCTTATCCATAGTTGAGCCTTCGGGGAGTGGTGGCATACAAGTCCGAAAAATAAATAAATAAATAAATAAATAATAGTCAGGACACTGAATTTCATTGGCTTTTCTCCATATAACAGAGGACTTCACAATTCAAATAGGAGCCCCCAGTGGTGCAATGGGTTAAAACCTTGTGCTGGCAGGATTAAAGACCAACAAGTCAAAAGTTCAAATCCGGGGAGAGCATGAATGAGCTCCCTCTGTCAGCTCCAGCTCCCCATGCAGGGACCTAAGAGAAGCCTCCCACAAGGATGGTAAAACATCTGAGTGTCCCCTGGGCAACATCCTTGCATATGACCGATTCTTTCACACCAGAAGCAACTTGCAGTTTCTCAAGTTGCTCCTGACACGAAAAAAAAACCCTATTAAAATACAGACATTGCTGAGCAAGCTCTAAAAGGGGATTGGGCCCCTGTGGCAACTTTAAGTCTGGATAACTATGCTTTTTAAAAATTTCTGTTCTACTGTCCTTTCTATTCTGTTAGTACAACATACTGCTCTGTGCATTAAATGAATACTTTCCCCCAAGAATGCAAAGGTTTTCTTCTTGTTAAGATATTAAGACACAGCAAACAATAAAACTTTAATCAATTTCATTACCTTATTTCTTTACCTTATTTATTTACTAATTTAGTTACCTTATTTCTTATTAAGACTAAGAAGCTTTAACTTGTTGCAGAAGGGAGGTATCTACTATATGCAAGGGAATTTAGTTAGTATTCTTATGCATCATTATGTCTCAGCCAATGGAAGTGGATATAATATCTGTTTTTATTTTTGGCTTTTGTTTGATCAGATCCAAGGGAAACCTTGATGGTACTTTACTGAAATTTACTGGATTTCTATACTAGGTTAGTAGGGCTTTTTAAGACACCAAATAGTTTAAAAGAAAGTCATTGCAGTTTAATCCTATACTAAAAGGCTCCTTATCTCTTCAGGATGGCTCCAGATCTTTAAGAAATGGTCTTTATTTGAACCATAATGAAATGTGATTCACAAGTGCTGAAACCCCCTGATCTTCCTCCTCTCTCATCATCATCACCTGTTATAGCCTTAAGCATTTGCAACATTCACTAGGATATTTTCCACTGCCAATTACTTATATCCCAGGCCAGTTTAATAAGTACCTGAAAAGAGAAGTGGCCTGCCAGAGGGCCAGTAACCTTTCACCTGCAAAGCCCTCGTTCCCCTGTCCAACTCAAACCATTAGCTGTCCTTAGGAGAACAAAACACAGGGGTATATTGTATTCATCTGAACAGATTCATCACAGGCAGGGAAGAGTCTCTTCTGAGTAGCGCAGGAATCTATGGCTTTTCATTGTAACTGTAGGAACCTTAGTTATTACTTAGTTACTAAACTGAAGTTATAAGAGTTGGAACTCTGTTTGAACCCTGCAATTTTATCCTTCTGGGTCTTCGACACAGACTAAGTGATTAAATGCAATATCCTAAATATATGTATCTGCATATCTCTAGCTTTTTCAACTGCTTAGGAGCCCCCAGTGGCACAATGGGTTATACCAGTGGTTCTCAACCTATAGGTCCCCAAGTGTTTTGGCCTACAACTCCCAGAAATCCCAGCCAGTTTACCAGCTGTTAGGATTTCTGGCAGTTGGAGGCCAAAACATCTGGGGACCCACAGGTTGAGAACCACTGTGTTAAACCCTTATGCTGGCAGGACTGACGACCAACAGGTCAGTGGTTCGAATCCAAGGAGAGCAGGTTGAGCTCCCTCTGTCAGCTCCAGCTCCCTATGCAGGGACATGAGAGAAGCTTCCCATGAGGATGGTAAAATATCAAAACATCCAGGCATCCCCTGGGCAAAGTCCTTACAGACAGCCAATTCTCTCACATCAGAAATGACTTGCAATTTCTCAAGTCACTCCTGACACAAAAAAGCTACTCACAATGATTAGAAAGAAATCTCTCATCTGTTTTTTCTTCTTTGTGCACCTGTTCTCTGATTGTGTTTCTATTTGGTCATGCTGAATAATTATCTAGTATCCTAAGTGCGCAGGATCCTGTCTGATCTTGGAACCTAACCAGGATTTTCTCTGGTTAGTAGCTGGATGGGAGGTTGTCAATAAACACCCAGTTCTGTAGGTTTCAACAGGGGCAAATGCAAAACCACTTCAGAGTGCTCCTTGCCAAAGAAAACCCTATGAAATGAATGGGGTCACACTAAGTTGGCTGGTGACTTGAATGCACATACACAGAGAGAGAACCAGAGGTAGCTGGTATAAAGATATTTCTGCCCAAAGGGGTGCTGTTTGCTGAAATCAGTATCAACCAGAGTAGACTGATTAAATCAGTGGGATTTGCATGACTGTTGACTTTCCATTCAATGATAGAATTGATTGAATTTTTAGGGCTACCAGCAGGAATCAAGTCATCTAGTTCCTTCAACTCCCTGCTGGATTTCCTTCTCTATTTACGAGCTTGCTAAAGTTTTTCAACATTTTATCAATCACCCATTTCTTCTATTCAATTTATTAGCTTTCACTTGTAGCATTATACAATGGGCCCTTCCTTGCTATCTGCTGGAATTTGGTTTCCAGGAGCCCCGCTTCCCCATGGAAACCAAAACGCTCTGTACAATGACCTAGTAAACTGGTGTCCCTTATATAAAATGGCAAAATCAAGGCTTGCTTTTTGGATTTCTTGGACAGGGAGGGTATTTTCAAGCTGTGGATAATTGGATGTGTGGATAGACAATCTGAGGATACTGAGGGTTAACCATATTCCTCAAATGAGTGATAATTCAAAGAGAGCTAAAACCAGCCACTCAGAAACACAACCCTCTTTTGGGAAACTGCCCATCTGGTTAGTGTTTACTGCATTTTGAACACTGAAAACCCTGGGATTTTAGATGTTAATGGTTTTATGACAGAAGTACACAAATTCATTATGGCCCACAATGGTGACAATGTGCTGTAAGAGTGGTCTGGAAATTATTTGGCAGGACTCACAGTAAAAATGTGTATTCATCCAGCATTTTCAGTGACTTTCTTCACTTCTTACACAATACTTTCTTGTAGATGATATATTACCCCAATTTGTTCCTGCCTCATACTTTGCAAATGCAAAAATCATGACAGGGATGCTTCTTCTAATACAGCATTTCTCAACCTGGAAGGGGGGGGGGGGTCCCGAAGGGGTGTCAGAGGGGTCACCAAAGAACATCAGAAAAAAACAGTATTATCTGTTTGTCACAGGGGTTCTGTGTGGGAAGTTTGGCCCAATTATATAATTGGTGGCATTCGGAATGCTCTTTGATTGTAGGTGAACTATAAATCCTAGCAACTACAACTCCTAAATGTCAAGGTCTATTTTCTCCAAACTCCACCAGTGTTCACATTTGAGCGTATTGAGTATTCGTGCCAAGTTTGTCCAGAACCATCATGAGTCCACAGTGCTCTCTGGATGTAAGTGAACTACAACTCCCAAACTCAAGGTCAATGCCCACCAAACCCTTCCAGTATTTTCTGTTGGTCATGGGAGTTCTATGTGCCAAATTTATTTCAATTCCATTGTTGGTGGAGGTCAGAATGTTCTTTGATTGTAGATGAACACTATAAATACCAGCAACTATAACTCCCATATGACAAAATCAACTCCCCCAACTTCACCAGTATTCAAATTTGGGTGTATCAGGTATTTAGTCCAATGAATGAAAAATACATCCTGCATATCAGATATTTACATTACAATGCATAACAGTAGCAAAATGACATTTATGTCGTACCAACAAAAATAATTTTATGGTTGGGGGTCACCACAATATGAGTAACTGTATTGAGGGGTCACGGCATTAGGAAGGTTGAGAACCACTATCCTAATAGGTTCTGACAGTTCTTTTTTACCATATCATGGGAAATGAGATTGGTCCAGAGGTTGTGTATTTCATTATGTCAAATGTGTGTTGTAGACAAATCACACTGGTGTCATAAAGAGATGCATGAATAAGATGTGACAGTCAGTGTCTGGATCCACCAGGATTTCACTTCAGCTGTTAATTTAGGATGCATACATACAACAATTTGTTAAGTGGCAATTTACCATGGTGTACTTATAACCACATGCTAAGCTATTTATCTGTCAGGTTGTGAAGAAAATGTTAACACACTTCAGCATGTTATCAAAACTCTGGGGAAACAAGATATTACCAGCACTGGTGATTGTAAAACCAAACAGCTATAGATACACTTGGTAAATGAAAGGTTTGTTTCATTTTGTTTTATTCTGCATGTGCAGTTGTGAAAGTGACATGCAATGACTGGATAATTAAACTGCAACTTCATAACTGAATAACAGTATATACATCTGAATCTTGCAGGCCAATACACACAATCCTGTTTATTAACTAAATTGCCTGCATTTGGCCTGCCTGGGTTAATTCACACTGTGAAATTGCTAGGAAATGTGTGTGGAACTTGTAGGTTGTGGCTGAAGCTGGCAGTTTGTGACAAGATCCTCCTTCCACAACTTCAATCCACAATAGACTGCAAGCTGCATGGCTAATCAATGCTAATCAAGGGGCCAGTTGCAATATACACACTTGCCTCATAGAATCACTGAATTGGAAGAGATCTCATGGGCCATCCAGTCCAACCTCCTGTCAAGAAGCTGGAAAATCACATACAAAGCAGTCCTGACAGTTGGCCATCCAGCTTCTGTTTAAAAGCCTCCAAAGAAAGAGCCTCCACCACACTCTGAGGCAGGGAGTTCCACAGCTGAACAGTTCTCACAGTCAGGAAGTTCTTCCTAATGTTCAGATGGAATCTCCTTTCTTGTAGTTTGGAGCCATTGTTCCGCATCCTAGTCTCCAGGGCAGCAGAAAACAAGATTGCTCCCTCCTCCCCATGACTTCATCTCACATATTTATACATGGCCATCATGTCTCCTCTCAGCCTTCTCCTCTGAAGGCTAAACGTGCCCAGCTCTTTAAGCCGCTCCTCATAGGGCTTGTTCTCCACACCCTTGGATCATTTTAGTCACCCTCCAGAATTGGATAGAGTGTGATTCCAGGTGTGGTCTGACCAAAGCAGAATAGAGGAGTAGCATGACTTCCCTTGATCTAGACACTATACTCCTATTGATGCAGGACAAAATCCCATTGGCTTTCTTTTGCCGCCGCATTACATTGTTGGCTCATGTTTAACTTGTTGTCCACAAGGACTCCCAAGATCTTTTTCACACGTACTGCTGTTGAGCCATGCATCCCCATTCTGTAGCTTTGCATTCCATTTTTTCTGCCTAAGTGGAGTATCTTGCATTTGTCTCTGTTGAACTTTGTTTTGTTAGTTTTGGCCTATCTCTCTGTTCTATTAAGATCATTTTGAATTCTGCTCCTGTCTTCTGGAGTAATAGCTATCCCTCCCAATTTGGTGTCGTCTGCAAACTTGAGGATCATGCCTTCTAACCCTTCATCAAAGTCATTAATAAAAATGTTGAACAGGACCGGGCCCAGGACGGAACCCTGTGGCACTCCGCTCGTCACCTCTTTCCAGGATGAAGAGGAAGCATTGGTGAGAATCGCCCTTTGGGTTTGTTCGCTTAACCAATTACAGATCCACATAACTGTAGTTTTGCCTAACCCACATTTGACTAGTTTGTTTGCCAGAAGGTCATGGGGGACCTTGTTGAAGGAAGGCCTTACTGAAATCCAGATATGCTACATCCACGGCATTCCCTGCATCTACCCAGCTTGTAACTCTATCGAAAAAAGAGATCAGATTAGTCTGGCATTACTTGTTTTTGATAAATCCGTGTTGGTTATTAGCGATGATCGCATTCATTTCTAAGTGTTTGCAGACCACTTCCTCAATTATCTCAGACAAGAGTTCTTTCTCCCACCCTGGACATTCCACAGATATATAAACCCAATTTTCCTAGTTTCCAACAGACGTAAACCTTTGAGGATGCCTGCCACAGATGCGAGCGAAACATCAGGAGAGAATGCTCTCTGGAATATGGCCATACAGCCCGAAAAACTCATAGCAACCCAATAGACTGCCAGTTTGAGTGTTCTGCTGCCCAATGGGTTTCTAATGAATCCCAAATGTCTACGCATCCATGCAAGTTAACAATAATATATCTATTTAAAATTTCATGTGCTTGAGTTGCCTGTGTGTGTTGTGATGGGAAACTCTTTTGTGTTCAAAAATGGTAAAATTCAATTTGTGTGCAGCTAGTCCCAAAGTTTCTAGTGTCACTCTGGAGCCTCCAGTGGCACAGTGGGTTAAACCAATGAGCTACTAAACTTGCTGACCGATAGGTCGGCAGTTCAAAATCAACGGAGTGGGGTGAGCTCCCGCTGTTAGGCCCAGCTCCTGCCAATCTAGCAGTCCGAAAACATGCAAATGTGAGTAGATCAATAGGTAGAACTTCAGTGGGAAAATAATGGCACTCCATGCTGGCCACATGACCTTGGAGGTGTCTACGGTCAATGCCAGCTCTTCGGCTTAGAAATGTAGATGAGCACCAACTACCCAGAGTCGGGGACAACTAGACCTGAAGTGGCTGGCTTGACCCTGAAGGAGCTGGGAGTGGTGATGGCCAACAAGATGCTCTGGTGTGGGCTGGTCCATGAGGTCATGTAGTCGTAGAGTCGGATGTGACTGAATGAATAAACAACAACGAAAACTTAATGTCAAGGGGAAACCTTTACCTTTTATTAGTCCCAAAGTTTCCAGTGTCTCTCTGGGTGCATCTACATAGAATTACAGAGTTGGAAGAGACCTCATGGGCCATCCAGGCCAACCCACTGCCAAGAAGCAGGAAAAGTGCATTCAAAGCACACACACACACCCATCAAGCTTCTGTTTAAAAGCC
This sequence comes from Anolis apletophallus, assembly GCA_030556195.1. Lineage (NCBI taxonomy): Eukaryota > Metazoa > Chordata > Lepidosauria > Squamata > Anolidae > Anolis > Anolis apletophallus. Next base: position 121,558,142 of record JARBWK010000003.1, read on the forward strand.
TCCAAAGAAGGAGCCTCCACCGCACTCTGGGGCAGAGAGTTCCACAGCTGAACAGTTCTCACAGTCAGGAAGTTCTTCCTAATGTTCAGGTGAAATTTCCTTTCTTGTAGAATCATAGAATTACAGAGTTGGAAGAAACCTCATGGGCCATCCAGTCCAACCCCCTACCAAGAAGCAAGAAAATTGCATGCAAAGCACAGACACACACACACCCCACACACAGAGGTGGCCATCAAGCTTCTGTTTAAAAGCCTCCAAAGAATGAGCCTCCACCACACTCTGGGGCAGAGAGTTCCACTGCTGAACAGTTCTCAGTCAGGAAGTTCTTCCTCATGTTCAGGTGGAATCTCCTTTCTTGTAGTTTGAAGCCATTGTTCCTTGTCCTAGTCTCCAGGGCAGCAGAAAGGCTTGGGTTTTTTTTTAAAATGTATTTTAATATGTGGTTGTAGTTGTGTTTAAATTGTATATTGTGCTGTAAGCCAGTCTGAGTCCCTCTATGGAGGTGAGAAGGTCGGGGTACAAAAGTTTTAAATAAATAAATAAAATAAAACAAGCTCGCTCCCTCCTCCCTATGACTTCCTCTCACATATTTATACATGGCCCTCGTCATGTCTCTTCTCACTTTAACTGCCACGGCTCTATAGTAATCGTAGTTTTACAAAGTCTATTGTTTTCTCTGCCAAAGAGTGCTGGTGCCTCACAACACCAGCCTCACTTCACTACAAAGGTCCACGTTTCCATAGCTTTAAGCTTTGGCAGTTCAAGTGGCGTCAAACTGCAGCCATTCACACATGTAGACGCACCCTCTACTGCAGCAAAAGGAACCAAGAGTCTCGTGGCACTTCAGCCGAGGCTGGCACCTTTGTTGTGGTGTAAATTTAGTGGGGGGGAGGGCGGGGGGGGGCAGGCTCCACTCGTGGCGCGTATCTTTTGCCTCAGCAGGAAGTCACTGCCATATGCCTGGGGAAAGTAAACAACACCCCCCTAGCCTTTCATCCCTCTCCTCTCGCTTGTAAATTCCAGGGCCCGTGACAGCGCCAGGAGCCAGTCCAACACTTAAGCTGAGTCTTTCGTCTCGACACCTGAGCATGCGGCCCGCCCATTTCTTCACCTGGCGCGCCTGAAAGGTGTGGAGGCGCGCGCGGGGAAAGCCATGGTCGGAAGGAGGGGGGGGAAGGCCTCCTCCCCAGGTCCCTCCCTCCGCGGGTCCGGATTGGCTGCCTCCCGCCTTCCCTTCGTGGAGTGGTTGCTCGCCTCGCGCGCGAAGCAGAACCAGCCTCTCAACTCCTTGGCTGGGAAAGCCCATCCGCCAAAAGGGAACTCGTTGCCTCAGTCAGGAACCGCTTTTCGGCTTTGCAGAGTCCAAACAACGCTCCCTTTCCACGAATGTCTGCCCCGTTCCGTTTCAATACCGCCCCAGAGAGAGAGAGAGAGAGAGAGAGAGAGAGAGAGAGAGAGAGAGAGAGAGAGAATATTCGGCTGTTAGGAATTGTGGGAGTTGTAGTCCAAAACACCTGGAGGGCCGAAGTTTGCCCAGGCCCGCTTTAAAGCAATGTTTCTCAACCTTCCTAACCCCTTAATACAGTTCCTCATGCTGTGGTGACCCCCCAACCATAACATTATTTTCGTTACTACTTCATAACTATAGCGTTGCTACCATTATATATCGTAATGTAAATATCTGATATGCAGTTTTCATTCACTGGTCCAAATTTGGACTTACTGGATATTTGTGGGGTGGGGTGGGGGGTTAAGTTTGTCATTTGGGAGTTGTAGGTGCTAGGATTTATAGTTCACCCACATTCAAAGTGCATTCTGAACTCCACCAATGATTGAATTGAAGTACACAGAACTCCCATGACCCATAGAAAATACTGGAAGGGTTTGGTGGGCATTGACCTTGAGATTTGGAGTTATAGTTCACCTAGCTCCAAAGAGCACTCAAAACAAATTTATTTATTTATTTATTATTTCAATTTGTATACCGTCCTTTCCGGGATGGCTCAGGGCGGTTTACAGCACATAAAATCACAACAATGAAACAGTGAATAACAAAATAAAAATCCCACTTCCCAGTAATCCACTAAAACAGTATTAATCTACCAACAAGAATTAGAGGCCAAAAGCCTGCCTAAAGAGCACAGTTTTACAGGCTTTCCGGAAGGCCGGCAGTTCGCAGGTTGCTCTAGCCTCCGGCGGCAGGGCATTCCATAGCCTTGGTGCCACAACAGAGAAGGCCCTGATAGATAAATAAATGAATGGTGCGTAGGGAAGGGATCTGCAGGAGGTTATGGACCTCAGATCACAGAGATGGATCTGGACCAAATGATGATGGATCTGGACCAAACTTGGCACAAGTCCTCAATATGCCCAAATGTGAACACTGATGGCGTTTGGGGAAAACAGAACTTGACATTTGGGAATTGTAGTTACTGGGATGTATAGTTTGCCTACAATCGAAGTGCATTCTGAACCCAGCCCACAATGGATATGCACCAAATTTGGCACACTACTTACATGGGCAACATTGAATACTGGTGGGGTTGGGGTTGCCCATTCTTGGTTTGCCCCTGGAGGAAGACCCTCGTGGGAGCGGGGGCATCCAATTGGGATTTCCTGGTTTAATTGCCCAAAGGGAGACTCTTGCTGTTGCTAGGGGAACATTAAGCGGAGTGGTGGTTCTCATGAAGCTTTCCCTTGATTTAAATCTACTGGGAGGAGGCTGATAGCCATGCAGTGGGTGGCTTTCAGTGTTCGGCCTTATTTCTCTCACAGTTAGCAGTAACTTCCCCTTGCGCATTGGGGGGGGCATGCCTGCTAGCTTATAGAGTCTATCAACAGATGTAAGTTTAAGACATCATGTGATTATTACATGTCTCATTTAGTGCTTTAGTAACCTGCTTCACGTGGAAATAATATTCTCAAGACAAAGTTAAAGACTGTTTTGCCACAATTTATTATCTCTCCTAGGATGGTAAAACATCAAAACATCCGGGCATCCCCTGGGGAAACGTCCTTGCAGATGGCCAATTCTCTCACACCAGAAGTGACTTGACTTGCAGTTCCTCGAGTAGCTCCTGACCAGGGGGACACAAGCAACAAAAAGCCACTGTAGTTTGTCATCATTGTAACTGCCAGGACTCCATTGGATAATATCCTCCTGAGAGTTTTTAGTGTGAAGCTATAGCACTGTTGGACAGAGAAGGTTACAGACCTTGTAAAACTACAATTCCCATGATTCCATAGCCTTGAGCCATGGTAGACGAAGTGGCGTCAAAGTGCGTTGCACTCCGAATGAAGGAAGGAAGGCGAGCTAGAGCTAGAGACAGTCTTACCCACTGATTCTGCCTCCATGGGTTGAACCACCCATTGTTTAACACAGGCCTGGGCCAACTTAGGCCCTCCAGGTGTTTTGGACTTCAACTCCCACCATTCCTAACAGCCTGCCGGCTGTTAGGAATGGTGGGAGTTGAAGTCCAAAACACCTGGAGGGCCTAAGTTGGCCCAGGCCTGATCTAGATGAACATGGCCATATAGCCCGAACATGCCGGCTGTTAGGAATTGTGGGAGTTGGAGTCCAAAACACCTGGAGGGCCGAAGTTTGCCCAGGCCTGATCTAGAAACATTCTCCCCTGACGTTTCGCCTGCATCTATGGCAGCCATCCTCAGAGGTTGTGAGGTCCTTCAGGCATCTGAAAAAGTGGGTTTTGGGCATCTGCACTGCTGTGAATGTACCACAGGAGTGAGTGTGTTGTTTTTACAGTCACTGACTGCTCTCTTGGATTCCTTCTGAAAGGGACTGAGGGTGAAGCTTAAGCGGGAGACCCCAAAGAGAGCTTCAGACCGAATGAGGTTCCAGCAAAGCCATTTTAAGCCCAAGATATGTGTGTCCTGTTCGCATCCATTTGGCGGGCGCTGGAGGCTGCCTTGAATCCCTTCGAAGAGAGAGAGCCTGGCCGAAGAAGTCTATATAACGCTCTCTGTATAATTAGACTGGAGACAGTCGGGGGCTCTTTCCGAGGAAGGAGGGGCCCAAGGTGGCAAAACGGAGGAGGAGGAAGGCTCCCAGCACTTCTTTCAATACGATAAAATACTGTCAAAACCCAGGCTCTCCTCCTGCGAGTATCTCCCCTCAGCATGGCCAGAGTGAAAACTAAACAGGAGAGGGTTCCTCATGGTTTTGTAGACACAAATATCAAGCAACCAAGCCGCTGGTTCCCTCTTCTGAAGAAGGGATGGCCATATTTTAATTGCGCGTCCTCGAATGGGAACGACTCTTTGAGGAGTCGTTTTCCCAGCGCTTTCCTTGGCGGGGTTGACTCCAATGGACCCGCCAATATTGTGACTTCTGTCATCGGGTGGGGGTCTTTTTTCTGGATGGGCAGGAAAGGGCATCGCCTAAAACTCGGGGAAGTGGGTGGCTGTGAGTTTTCCGGGCTGTATGGCCATGTTCCACAAGCGTTTTTTCCTGACGTTTCGCCTGCATCTACAGCAGGCCTCCTAGGCAAGTGAGGTTCTTATATAACACAGGAATGCTGGACCACTCTTGACAACCATCATGTCAGACTACCCGGAGAAGTCATTGAAATCCACAAGCATGGGGACAATTTAAACATAAAGGAGGAAACCACGAAAAAGGAACAAAATCTGGCTACCAGTATTATTTTTTTAAAAAAAAACAACAACCACTCTAAAATTAGGACAGTAAATAAAGGGCAACACTCAAAAAACAGGGGAATTCCAGACAGGAAACAATCAGGGCCAGCTAACATCTCCCAACAAAGGATTCCCTCAGGCACAGGGCCCTAGCCAGGATTTTGATTTGGGAGGGGGGCTGAGTTTGATTTGGGGGGTCTGAGTGACAGAGGGTCTACCCTAGCAAACCTTTTGTATCATTATCCCGATATTCCCATACATATGGGATATATTGAGCATGGTGATCAGATCATGATATGAATACACATAACAGTTTAAATAATATACCAGTAAGGCCTTCTCATGGACCACCCTGAAAATTTGGGGGTGAGCCCTCCAGCCCCCCCGCTACATGCCTGCTCAGGCAGCAACCAGACAGTCTTTGAAGCTGTAAGGCCATTCAATGCTAATCAAGGTGGTCAATTGCAACATTCACACCTGTCTCAAGCAGGCAAGAGGTCTTTCTCAAACCCTGGACATTCCCTACTTGCCAAGTTTCCAACGGGTTCTTGTAGGTTTTTCGGGCTATATGGCCATGTTCTAGAACCATTCTCTCCTGACGTTTCGCCTGCATCTATGGCAATCATCCTCAACTTCTGAAGATGTCTGCCATAGATGTAGGCGAAACGCCAGGAGAGAATCCTTTACCGCCCGGAAAACTCACAGCAACCAAGTATTTTACTCTTGTGAAGCTAGCTCCTTCCTTCCCCGTCCCACAGACTTCAACATAGCAGTCCATTCCACCCAGCAGGTGCCTTCCCTCTTCTATTAGGAAGGATTTCTTCTGTCTTGTTTTGACAACCATTTAGTGTTTTTTTTCGTTTCGGAAGCTGAATTTTACTTTGAGTGACGGATGGTTAAACTCCTCCCGTCTCCTCCGCCCCACGGAGAAAGAGGGGTTTTAAAAATGTATACAACACATACATATATCTGTGTATATGCGTGTGATTGTGGGTGTATCAAACCCTCTTTCTCTCTTGGTGGTGATGATTATTATTATTACATTCATCTTCATAAATGTAATCCCAACTACAGAATTCCTCCCCCCCCCCCTCCAACCACCAAAAAAATCTCCCACCCATAGGGCCCTTCCACACAGCCATTTAACCCACAATATTAAGGCAGAAAATCCCACAATATCTGCTTTGAACTGGACTATCTGAGTCCCCACACTCAGATAATGTGGGATTTTCTGCCTTGGGTTTTATGGCTGCGTGGAAGCTGCGAGAAGCCGCTTTGTCAGTGACATGTCTCTTATTCCATCTGATTTTCTTTCCCATAATAATAATAATAATAACAATAATAATAATGACATTGAATTGAAGGAAAACGTGGCAGTCCTGCACATGCCAGGGAAATTATGATGCCTTCTTCTCTGGAAAAGGTTTGAGCGCGAGGCAAGTGATGGCTTGGTCTGGACGCCCTGCTGTCCATTTGGAAAGGCTTGAGGCTGAGGGGGGAAAGGAAAGGAAAGGACCTGAGGGGGGACTGTTAGGAATGGCGGGAGTTGAAGCTCAAGACACCTGGAGGGAGGGCCCTAGCTGGCCCAGGCCTGCTTTAAGGCGTTTCCCCGGGAAATATGCCTGGCCATTTCAGTGGAAGGCGAGGTTATCCTTGTCTATAACGGTTCATAAACGATTCGATTCGTAAAGAATGGTTCATAAACGATTCGATGAGGAGTGTTTTTTGCTTCATCCTTCTTTTGAGATACTCCATTTCTGAGGCCGGTTTTTCAGGCGTCTTGAGGGAAACCCCCAGCTGTTGCTTCTTCTGCCATATCCAGTGTGTTGTTGACTTCTGTTTCTCTGGGTGCCTCGCATTGTGGAATGAATGCAGTTGACACCACTTTAACTGCCCTGGCTCAAAGGAGTTGGAAAGGACTCTGGAGACCAGGGTTGGAGTCTCCCCTCAGCCATGGGAAGGAAGGAACCCATGGGGGGGGGGGGCTTGGGCGAGTCACACTCTCTCGGTCGCGGCAATAATAATAAACACCTGTGTCAGAATAATAATAATAAACACCCGTGCCTGCTTTGCAATCCCGCATTGCCCACAGACTTGCTGGCAAGGAATTGTTTCAACTGGCGTTAATTTTCTCAGAATCACAATTATTATTATATAATTATAATATGGTAATTATTTACTCTATTATTATATTACATAATTATATTATTATTTACTTCATTATAATTATATTATGTACCTTATATTATATTATTGTAATGCGAATGATACCAACCCGGTTGTGCCTTGAAAGTCAAAAGCACCCTTAAGCAGCACAGTTTGCAGAGACGACTTTTCTGTCGGAAGGGCGATTGAGGGAGAGATAAACCAAAGGTGCATCTACGCTGTAGAATTAATGCAGTTTAACACCACTTTAATTGCCATGGCCCAATGCCATGGAATCCTGAAAGCTTGTAGTTCGGGATTTGTGATTTGGTGAGATGCCAGCACTCTTGGGCAGAGACGGCTAAACACCTTGTAACATTACAACTCCCTAGCACTAAGCTCTGGCAGTTAAAGCGGTGTCAAACTGTGTTTGGATGTAGCCAGGGAGAGGGAGGTCCCAAGGCGTTGAAGCTTAAAGGAGAACTTGGGACATCCCAGTCATCTTCCTTCCTTCCTTCCTTCCTTTCCTCCTTACTTTCTTAATTTCTTTCTCTTCTTTTCCTTCCTTTGTTCCTTTCTTCCTTCTTTTCATCCTTCCTTCCTTTCTTCATTTATTTCTCTTCTTTCCCTTCCTTTGTTCCTTCCTCCTTCCTTCATTCCTTTCTTCATTTCCTTCTTCCTTTCTTCGTTTATTTCTCTTCTTTCTCTTCCTTTGTTTCTTCCTTCTTGTTTTCTTCCTTCCTTCCTTTCATCCTTCCTTTCTTGATTTCTTTCCCTCCCTTCCTTCCTTCTTTTCTTCATTTTTTCCTCTTCTTTCTCTTTGTTCCTTCCTTCCTTTTTTTCCTCCTTCCCTTCTTCCTTCCTTCCTTTCTTGATTTCTTTCTCTTCCTTCACTTCCTTCCTTTCCTCCTTCCTTTTCATTTTTTCTCTTCTTTCTCTACCTTTGTTCTTTCCTTTTTCTTCCTTCCTTCCCTTCTTCCTTCCTTTCATCTTTCCTTTCTTGATTTCTTTCTCTTCCTTAGCTTCCTTCCTTCCTCCCCTCCGTCCTTCCTTCCTTCATTTTTTCTCTTCTTTCTCTACCTTCCTTCCTTCCTTCCCTTCCTCCTTACTTTCTTAATTTCTTTCTCTTCTTTTCCTTCCTTTGTTCCTTTCTTCCTTCTTTTCATCCTTCCTTTCTTCATTTATTTCTCTTCTTTCCCTTCCTTTGTTCCTTCCTCCTTCCTTCATTCCTTTCTTCATTTCCTTCTTCCTTTCTTCGTTTATTTCTCTTCTTTCTCTTCCTTTGTTTCTTCCTTCTTGTTTTCTTCCTTCCTTCCTTTCATCTTTCCTTTCTTGATTTCTTTCCCTTCCTTCCTTCCTTCCTTCCTTCTTTTCTTCATTTTTTTCCTCTTCTTTCTTTGTTCCTTCCTTCCTTTTTTCCTCCTTCCCTTCTTCCTGCCTTCCTTTCTTGATTTCTTTCTCTTCCTTCACTTCCTTCCTTTCCTCCTTCCTTCTTTTCATTTTTTCTCTTCTTTCTCTACCTTTGTTCTTTCCTTTTTCTTCCTTCCTTCCCTTCTTCCTTCCTTTCATCTTTCCTTTCTTGATTTCTTTCTCTTCCTTAGCTTCCTTCCTTCCTCCCCTCCTTCCTTCATTTTTTTCTCTTTTCTCTTCCTTCCTTCCTTCCTTCCTTCCTTCCTGTCTCTTTCCCTGGCTCGCCAATTGGCTGGAAGAGGGGAGAGCGGCTTCCCTGTGACATGAGCCTCTTCGACGCAGTTGAATAAAACCCCACATTTTCTGCTTTGAGATGGAATATATGGCACTGTGGACTGGATAACTGCCTTGCTATTCTGGGTTAGATGGCTGTGTGGAAGGACCCCGTGATTTCCTGCTTTTCTTGCCCGGGAATGGCCTCCCACCGCAAGGAAACTTCCCTCTCTGTGAATCTAGCAGCTCGGGTCTCTGAAATGAACAAGCCGGGGACGGCTGTCGGGACCAAGATGCAGGAGAGATCTCGGTTGCTTTTCTCCGCTCTGAGGTTTAAAAAAAAATCCCCTTGAAGGAAAGAACATTTCCTGGTGCCTGTTGGACCCCTTCCTAGTTACAAACCCCAAAAGGCAATCAGTTTGGTTTTTGAAAAACAGTGTTGCGCATTGACTTGTCATCCCTTTTGGGGCAAGCCAGGTAACCTTCCCACAGCAAGCCAGGTCCACTCCCTTTCCATCCTTTGGTGAAGAGCATCACCAGATGATGCAGGAGTTCTGTGCCATTCTTATAAAATGGTTGTAATTCTCTGATAAGTAATTATTAGGGCCTCTTTATTTAATTTGCGACCCCCATGAAATCGTTGCCTGAATAGCTTTGAAGAGAGGAGACAGAGGGGCCTTCCACACAGTCATATAACCCAGAATATCAAGGCAAAAAAAAACACATTCCCACAATATCTGCTTTGAGCTGGGTTATCTGAGTCCACACTGCCACATATCACAGATCAAAGCAGGATTTTATTCAGCTGTGTGGAAGAATAACATGCCTGTATGGAAACCATCCAGCACTTCACTTGGGAACTCATTGGTTTCCTTGAGATCAATGGGATGGTTGGATCCAGTTTTAGCCATGCTCAAGGTATAGGAACTAAAATAAAATGGAATACTGTATTCCTAATCTAAGGGTGCTGTTGCATTGTAGACTGTGTTGGGAAATCTGAACTCTTAGGCTCAAAAATAACCCTCCTTGGGGTGATTCCACCATAAATGTAGCAGAGTACCAGAAGTAAACTTCATAACCAGAAGAAACTCACATGTGATGAGCTGGGATAAGCTTCTATTCCTTAGGAGGGCACAGGATTGCAGAGTCAGAACTATAGGTTCAAAAATATTTATTGAAGTAAAAGAAATACATTCTTGATAGAAAAGGTCTGGGAGCTAACTAGCTTACTAAATCTCATCTTCTAAAGGAGGTAAAAGGTAAAAAGTACAGGCAGCTATATTTTGCCTAGAGAGAGGCAAAATGCTCCTCACTGGAAGGGAAAAAAGGCAGAAGAGTCTGGGTTAATAGTGGAGACCTCATGGTCAACCCAGGGCAGTTTCAGCTTAAAGAGGAAGTTCCCTCACAGAATTCCATTGTGTAGCAACTCAGCCCTCATCTCAGCGGGGGGGGGGGGCAGGAAGCCAATCTGCCCCCACCTCAGCCAGGAGGGCAGATTGCAGCCCCAGGGGTTCCATTTGTTTTAGACCCCGATGAAGGTGATGGAGGGGATGAAGGGCCCGCATCACCAACAGACAGCCTGCAATGGGATGACACCTGGCCGGAGGCCTATTCTGATGACAAGGCTTCTCCTGATTCCGGATCAGATACGGAATATGAAAGACCGGGAGGTTTCGGTTCGCAGGAACGGGTGCAGATGTTGAGGAGGACATGGAAGCCGAGGCCGAGCCAGTTTCCCAGGAAGATAACAGCGCAGATGGTGCCATTCCTGAGCGGACATTCGACCGAAGGGGGAGTGTTGAGGCTACACGGAGAGATTGGAAGCGAGGCCTGGAAAGGCGCTGGTCCCACAAAGGAGGGAATTAAGTAGGCACTTTGTGGGAAAGTTCCTCAGTTTGCTGGCCACTTCGGAGCTGGAGAGATGTAGCAGCTTGCTGTCCTCCTGGAAGCTAGAGACTGGCTTGCCTTGCCAAGTACTACCTTGGAATCTTGTTGATTCCATGAACTTTGGATTTACCTTGCTAACTACGGACCCAGTTGCCTTGATTGATTCGCTTTGTTTTTATGGACCTTGCTTTTGATCCTTGCTTTTTGAATACGTTTGAACATTGATTGCTTTTTACCTTGGAATATTTGATCTTTACTTTTTGGACATTTTATCTTCTTCACCTGCTTTTAATTTGGTGCTTAATAAATAGTTAATTGACATCGTCTGTGTGTGTGTGATTACGGGGTGGAGACAGGGCCTGCGTTGTGACACATTGCTACATCATCAAAGGGGGAGGAGACAGTGGCCAACAGGATGAGTAAAGACAACGCCCTTTTTGAGAAACATGGATAGGAATGTGGGAAAAGGAATCCCTCCATTTAGCCCTGTCTCTAGCCTCGCTACTCATTGAGGACTGGAAACTTGATGACACAAGAGATTTGTGCAGTCCAGGGATGAAACCCAACAGACTGAGTGCAGTTTGATGCCATGGCTCAATATATGAAATCATTGAAGCTGTAGTTTTCCAAGGCCTTTAGCCTTCTTGGTGCCTCACCAATCTACTAAACTCAGGATTCCATAGCATTGAGCCATGACAGTTAAAGTGGTGTCAAATGTCATTCATTCTACAGTGTAGATGCAACCTTTTTCCTATTGTTTTCAGCCCCTGGACTTAAAAGCACTTATCCAACCCAGTGGATTCAGGCCTAAATCCCATTCTTAAATACTGAGGTCCAGTTCCTGTTTACTCAACACACAGGTAAGCATCTCTGACATAATGTTTCCATATACAGTAAAGCCTACTGTATCTCCAAGAGATTCATTTCTGACCAGATTACAGTTATGTACACAGGGCGGATCTAAGTGTAAGCGAAGTAAGGGGCTGCCAAGAGTGCATCTGGCCACGGCTGCCAGGTTCGGCGCATCACGCCATGCCATTGCTGTGGGCTGGTGTGTGGGCATGAGGTGGGAGGCTCTGTCCCGGCTGCAAAATGTTCCCCCATCCTTTTCATCCTCTTGGGAGTGCATTTTGCTACTCCATCCACCAGAAGCGCTCTGTCCCAATAGCGCATGTGCGAAACTAGCTGGCTGCATTTATGTGTGCTCCAGTGCATGCACGCATGTGCCATCTCCACCAGACTGGAGAGCCAGGGGGCGCAAAAAAGTTCACTTACTACTTTTTTTAACCTTTGTCCGGTCCTTTATATAGAGTAAAGCCACAAATCAGTAGGAGTTACCTTCATGTGAGTGAGTTGAACTCTCTCTGTCAGCTCCAGCTCCCCGTGCGGGGACATGAGAGAAGCCTCCCACAAGGATGGTAAAACATCAAAACATCGGGTGTCCCCCAGGCAACATCCTTGCAGATAGACAATTCTCTCACACCAGAAGCTACATGCAGTTTTTGCAGTTTCTCAAGTCACTCCTGACATACACAAACACCTTCATGTTCAACAGTAGGATTTATGTTCACTGTTCAATGATGATGACAACAGCAATAATAATAATTCAAATAAAATTCAGGCCTTCACTTCCACCTAGATTTAAGCAGAACTTTGCTATGAGTTAACTTTTAAGTCGTTTGTGAATCACATTCATAGTTGCTTAGCAGTCCTTGAAAACAGACCTGGTGTTTACACAGTTCCAAGCCTCTTCTCAGACTTTCCCTTAAATTATACAGAACCGCCAGAGCTTCATTTATCACTCCTGAAAATGCCATCATGCTTGCCATAAACCCTAAGGGAAGTGTTAAAACAGCAAGTGTGTTTCCTCAGAGTTAAGGTACATGACCTTCGGAGCGGCAAGGCTACAATGACCCCCTTTGACAACACAAGATGAAACTTGTTTTGTTCTTTTAGAAATACCTGCTAGTTCAGAGATGCCGGAACCACAATTCCTGAGAGCTCTGCCTTTTTTGTTCTTGCCACATTCACACTGCTTTGCAGGGTTTTAACTGCTATAATAATAAGTGTACACTCAAGATGAATGCTCACTCCCTTAAGAGATGCTTGCTGGGAGATCCAGCTTTTTTGGAGAGCAGGTGAGATGTCTGTCTTCTTTATTTCTCCAGATGGAACAAATGCTTTATAATAATTGTGAGAACCATTTCCTGTCTTCTTTTACAAAAAAAGAATATTTTATAACCACTTCACTGCATATTTTCCGTGCCATTTGGACACGGTGTGTGTCAACCCAACACCTTAAATCTTGGAAACAGATCATTTACTAGCCTTGATTACTTTATTGGAAAGATTTCCATTTGGCCTTCCTTGATCTGTACTCCATTCTCAGCAAAATCATGCTTCTTCTCCCTATTTTCCCTCTGTTTTTAACAAGCTGTCAGGTCTTACACTAACAGTTCGCCACTTCATTGGAAACACAGTATTTACTTAAAATCACATCATCTTTATGGCTTATTTTTTTACTAGCCTGTAAACAATGTTTCTCACTCTAACAGTAATCCAGAAGGAATAGTGTCTCCTTGGCTTGTATAAGGAAATCCAAACACAAGGAAAGAAAATGTTTCAGGTTCAATTTAAAAAAACCCAACCTCAAATGAATTCAGATTTAGAGGGTTGGATTCAGATTTATTTCTACACAGACTAAACCTAATGACATCATTACTAACTTCAGTTCCATGGACTTCAGTGTGTCTCCTTGGAGCCTCTGGTGGCACAGCAGGTTAAACTGCTGAGCTGCTGAACTTGCTGACTGAAAGATCAGCAGTTCAAATCTGGAGAGCGCAGTGAGCTCCCACTGTTAGCTCCAGCTTCTGCCAACCTAGCAGTTCAAAAACATGCAAATGTGAGTAGATCAATAGGTATTGCTCCAGCGGGAAGGTACTGGCGCTCCATGCAGTCATGCTGACCACATGACATAGGAGGTATCTATGGACAATGCTGACTTTTTGGCTTAAAAATGGAGATGAGCACCACCCCCCAGAGTAGGACACGACTAGACTTAATGTCAAGGGGAAACTTTTCCTTTACTTTTTCCTTTACCTCAGAGTATGACAAGGACTGGGTGCAATGCAGAATCAATAAATTGATTTATTTCTATTTGAAGGCCTTCTCTGAATTCTGAATTCTATGTTACTATAGCATATCATTATAGACATATTGCTTCTGAAGAAGTTGATTTATATCCATGAAAGCTCATGCTAAAACAAATACTAGGTAGTCTTAAAGGTGCTGCTGCATTCCCCTCCCTTCCTTCTTTTTACTCCTTTGAAAACTTATGATGTGTGCAACCTTGGTTGTATCCTATGTGCACTTTCCTGGGAATGAAACCTATTGAATTCAGTGGAGTTTTATACAGAGCAGTCATGCAAAGTTTTTCATAGTAAGCCTAATTATGTATTTGCCGCACCAGATAGACCACTTGTCTGGCTGCATTGCAGTGTTGAGGTTTGTTTACAACATATTTTATTCTTGCTTGATTGCTGTGACTCCCTAATGGTGTTTCACACAATAATAGTAAAGGTAGAATTGTCGTCATGTAAACGGAAGACTAGAATCAGAAAGAACAAGAAAGGTTTTCAGGAAGCTCAAACTCAGTGAAGATTGGACTATTTCACACAACACAGGGATTAGCCCGAATGTACCACTAACCATAAATTTGACAGATAACTTGTCACATAGCCTCGGTTCCTGGTGAATCTACCTATAAGTATAAACATTTTGCCATTAGCCTGTGTCTTTGCTAGTTATATTTTGAGGATTACCCTTAAAATATCACACACTTAAAATAGAAATCTTAAGTTACAATTTGAAGTACGCTTTTTACGTGTTAGTAATGCTCACAAGAATGTTGAATTGGCTTATTCCACTCCCCATTCCAAGTATATATGCCACAAGACCCCCCATAAACACAGGGCCTATATCTATGGTTTTACAGATATGTATTCCTACTTGGGGAAATCAATAGGTTCTCCAATGCAACTCTGTAATATCCTGAGAATAGAAGTGAGATAACTTAATGATGGACCTGCACTTTCACATAACTGTAATCTGGTCAGAAATGCATATCTTGGAGATACAGTAGGCCTTACTGTATATAGAAACATTATGTCAGAGATGCTTATCTGTGTGTTGAGAAAATGGGAACTGGACCTCACTATGGTCTGGGAATAAAACTCAAAGGGAAATTGTAATAAAATTTTCTGTGGTTAATGAGAGTGCTACATTAACTTCAGCCTAAAAATGTTGAGAGAAATATTGCGATTCTGTTTCTTTAAAAAGAAACCCCTGTGGTTTTCTTGCATTCAGAAGTGTACAGCTAAAGGAAGATGTTGGGATTCCAGGACCATAGGAGACCAATAGCTTCCACAGTTTCTTGTGCAGCCAGCAATGGAAATGACTCAACATCTTTCTCTTCCTGTTACACAGAATTCTGAAAGTCTCACATAATCCAACGTCGGGAATGTTTGTTCATTTACAGCAATAGTTATAATGATGATTATAAAGTTTCAAGTTACTAATTGTTATCAGCATTTGCCTAAGTCAGAGGAAATTAATTCTATTGTGCATGGACAAACTAAAACATTTTTACTTTTGTGGCCATTTTGTTCCCTGAAGCAGATATATGGAAAGTCTTTTATATGCCAGAACAGCATGTCAGAGGGCCCTTCCAGACAGGCCCTATATCCCAGGATCTGATCCCAGGTTTTCTGTTTATCCCAGATTATCTGGCAGTGCGGACTCATATAATCTGGTTTAAAGCAAAAACTCTGGGATAGGGTTCTGGGTAAAAGGGCCTGTCTCTAATGGCCCAAAGAGGGAGTAATGAGGACACAATTAATGCAGTTTGACATCACTTGAACTACCATGGCACGATGCTGTAGAACAGGGGTGCTCATTAGGTAGCGCGGGAGCTACTAGTAGATCTTTCGCCCTCTTCCAGGTGATCTTCAGGCCTCAGCAGCTGGATGGGGCGCTCCTGCCATGCGTGCGCACACCCTGCGTGCACGCGCGCTCCTGCTGCTGGCTTCTGCTCTCGCGGTGCTTCTTTTGCCTGCGGGGCATTGTCTGAAGGAGGAAGCACGAGGCGGGGCCTCTGGATGCCCCGCCTCGTGCTTTCTCCTTCCTGCAATGCCCCGCAGGCGGAAGAAGCACTGCGCGGGTGGAAAACAGCAACAGGAGCACGTGTGGCAGCGGGAGCACGCAGTGGCAGGAGCGCGGGGGAGCGTGCGGCGGTGGGGGCAGGTAGATATTTTGGACTTGGTTGCTTTAAGAGTAGCTCGCATGCTGAAAAAGTGTGAGCACCCCTGCTGTAGAACCATAGGAGTTGTAGTTTTGCAAAGTCTTTAGCCTTCTCTGTCAAGTAGTGCTGGTGCCTTCCCAAATTACAACTCTCATAATCTCTTAACATTGATCCATGACAGATAAAGTAGTGTCAAATTGCATTAATCTTATAGTATAGATGCAGCCAATAACATAATGCCTTCAGTACTAAGGATGTTTAGTCCAGTCCAGATGGTCTCACAGACAAATTTTCACTACATCCAAAAATTTGTACAAAGAAAAAATATTGCATTGAGGAGTAAATGTATATATTGAAATTACCAGCTTCGTTAACTGGATTCTTATCCTCTAAGAGGAGAATGTCTTATCTTTCAATTGTCATTCATGCTGACCATACCTTCATTTACATAGAATGTAACAACTCCTCTTACACTGTGCTAATGCAACACAAAGGGAATGTAGAGGTCCATATGAATGTGAGGAACTACTTATACTGAGACAGATCCTTGGTCCCAGAAGGCACTTCCACAAAGCCATATAACCCAGAATATGAAGGCAGAAAATCCCACAATATCTGCTTTGAACTGGGTTATCTGAGTCCACACTGCCATATATTCCAGTTCAAAGCAGAAAATGTGGGATTTTATTCAGCTGTGAGGAAGGGGCACTAGTGTGTTTGAGGGATAGGATTCAGCACCTTGGATATCTCCTTTAAAGCTTAGACTAAACCCTGGAACAGATTCTCCTCTATATCACACTGGATCTCACACTTCCCTAGACATCCACATAGTTTATTTATTTATTTCTCCTATTTATACCCCACCTTTCTCAACCCCGAAGGGAACTCGTCCGTCGTCATCCATTAAAAGTCTTGGAGTTACACTGGACTCTCAACTGACAATGGAGAAACATATCTCCATCGTCAGTGGAGTAGCTTTTTAGCATCTTCAGCAGGCGAGGAAGCTGGCTCCCTACCTGTCCCGCCATGACTTAGCCACAGTAGTCCAAGCCACAGTCATCTCAAGACTGGACTACTGTAATGCTCTCTACATTGGCCTTTCCTTGTCAGTGATCCGGAAGCTGAAGCTGGTGCAGAACACTGCAGCTCAGCTACTGGCAGGTCTACCATCCTCTTGCCACGTGACGCCTGTCCTGCGCGAACTGCACTGGCTTCCGATTGAGCACCGGTTCACCTTCAAGGTGCTGGTTTTAACCTTTAAGGCCTTGAATGGTCTGGGGCCAGTGTACTTAAGGGACCGCCTCTCTATATATTGTCCTGCAAGACCACTGCGTTCAGAGTCCCTTAACCTTCTTGCGGTTCTAAGCGTCAAAACCCTCCATCTGACCTCGACACGGAGGAGAGCCTTTAGTGCCATAGCTCCAACCCTTTGGAATGCTCTTCCTCTCAAGGTCCGCGCACTCACCAACCTACTAGCCTTCAGGAAGGCCTGCAAAACTTTCCTATTTGGACAGGCATTCGGCTGACAACTCTAGACATAGGCCTGGGAGCATCTACTAGGTGCTACATCCCATTGTATGTTTTAATTTTGGTGTAAATTCTGTTTTTATTGTGTTTGTATTTTACTGTGTTTTAACCTTATGTAAGTTGCCCCGAGCCAGACAGGAATGGCGACGAACAAATTGAAATAAATAAATAAATAAACTCAAGGCAGATTACACATAGGCAATTATTCAATGCCTTCGAGTATATATGAGTGTTCCTCTATATCCATGCATCCACAGATTCAATCATTCATGGTTTGAATATTTTTTTAATTATCCAAAAAGTAAAGCTTGATTTTTGCCTTTGGATATAAGGGGCACTATCATACGGTACTATTGTGTTTAATGGGACTCCACAGATTTTGGTATCCATGGGGGTCCTGGATGAAAGCAGATACCAAAGGCCCACTGCAGTGAGTTCAAGAGTGATTATAGTTTGTAGATGAAGTCCTTAGAACTTTATGAATCAAAACAACAGTTTAGAATGATGTTCCTCATCTGAGGAACAGAAGTTTACTGTTGCAAGGGCCAGAGCACATACAGATGAAATTGCATTGTGACTGAGTTTTGTACAGTTTGTAAAGTTTATTGACTTGTCCAGCAGTAAAAGACAAAAACAAGAAAATACACAAATAGACACTAATCACTGTCCTAAAACTCCTGTAATAGTGAACATACATTAAAATACAATTAAAACATGATTAAGTTGAATGTTAAAGATAATTAAAATATAATCATTAAAGTGCCAAGGTAAAACTTCATACCACAGGATAATTTTGTACAGTGTTTCTGGGTACTTAGAATGAAAGTGATTCCTTTAAAAAAAGCTCTGCCAAAGTAGAAGTTTTGGGCTTTTAGTATCATGTGTTGAGTTTTGTGGTATTGTAATACATGATTAGGCCTTGGGAACAGGGAAAGGAAAAGCCTCTTGATATCATCACAAAGAGCTTATTTTTGCCATATTTGTGCTGGGCTATTATATATGGGATATTTCTTTAAAATCTCAATGGGAATTCTCCATATGGAAACAGTTACTGTTTCCTTTTTTCACAAAAGGTAATGAGGAGTGACTTTCAGAAGAACTGACACCTGGTTAAAACAATAGAGAATTCTGGTTTACATTATTTGATAACACCGCCCGTAAGAGTTGTCTTGGCACAGTCAACAAGGAAAACACAGAACACTTATCTTTGCCCCATTTAGAGACAGGAAAACATTGAACACTTATCTTTGTCCCATTTTGTAAATGTAGTTCCCAAAATCAAGCACTGATAAGAACAGCAGGGGTTTGCTACATTTCAGCTACGAAATATTATTTAAGACAAATTTACATTTTATTCTTTTTTGTACAAATCAAAAACATTAAATTAGTACTAGATGGAAGTGAAGAAGATGCTTTTCAGAGATTGCCTTATTCCATCCTTCTCCATTCCCAGCTTGCATCTAGGCTACAGTTCTCATCAGCTCTTTCCCATATGTCTAATGATTAGGAACGGGAAACTGTATTCCAAAACATCTGGAAGACACCAGGTCGGGGAAGGTGGCTCATCCTGTCTTTCAACCCTGTGCATTATTCACATGCAAGTCTGTGTATTATTGGAAGCATTACAAGTAAACATGTGGATGCATACGTTTGAATATATATGCTGCACAATGTGAGTTTTAACTAAAATTAGTGTAATTTACAACCCAATTATGTGCAGAAGTAAATTGTTTGCTGTCATTACATCCCGCCTTTCCTCCATTCCACTCAAGTACAAGGTTCTCCCCTTCACACTTCTTTATTTTATAAGAATCCAATGAGGGAGGTCAGGGTGACACTAACTGGCCAAATTCCCTCCAGTGGGGTTTGTGACTCAATAGGGACTTGAAGCCAGATCTCCCAGTTTAAAATTCAACAGAACAGTACATGACATTGCTTTCAAACACCATTACAGTATTAAATCCAGATTTTCTTGTCTCTTTTGCCTTTGTCTTTAACTTAATTTAGATTTTTTTGGTAATACACTGGCTTTAGATCAACTCAGCAGAAAAGCAGAACAGAAGTGTGTGCATGCATGTGTGTGTGTGCGAGAGAGAACATATAAATATCTTCAGACAGTTCCTTAAGCCATTTTTGAAATATACAATAGGAGAAATAGGCTACTAGGCCTATCTCAGTCCCCAGAATCAAAACAAAATCTCTAGAACTTAAAACTTTTATTTGAAAACATATTATTGTCAATAACTTTATATCGCCGTGAAGCACAGTGTTTTAACCCAACAGTTTAATGTAAAGGTACCCTGCAGCCACCACAGTCTTTGACACAGACTTCAGAGGCGCCACAAAAAGTAACAATTGTATTATAACTTTCATGGGCTGTAACCCACTTTACCAAATACACATAGCGTTATCTATAAATTGAAGTAAATATACAATGTAGAACACACGTGTCTTGGACTGGGTTTATAGTCATGTGTACTCTAAAGAGGAATTAAATGCAGAAAAATACTGACAGTGACAACTGAAGTAACACTGGCCATTTATGCCTACCGCTATGATTGGGGCACTTATTTGCTCACATCCCAGTTGAAGTTCTGTGTCATACAAGTTTCACTTGACTTTCTTTCTTTTCTTTCTAAGTTTTCACCAGCATCCTAGGGCACACAGAAGACTAGGCGACTTGGAAGGCTCTGAACAGACTGCACTCTGGCACCACGAGATGCAGAGCCAATCTTCAGAAATGGGGCTACAAAGTGGAGTCCATGGCATGCAAGTGTGGAGAAGAGCAAACGACAGAACACTTACTACAATGCAGTCTGAGCCCTTTCACATGCACAATGGAGGACCTTCTTATAGCAACACCAGAGGTACTCCAAGTGGCCAGCTTCTGGTCAAAGGACATTTAGCATAATGCCAAGTTTGTAACTTTGTTTATGTTTTTAAATACATAATTGTACCTTCAATTAGCTTCTGACATGACAAATAAATACCAACATGCCTTTTCCAAAATTTTGTATTTAAAACTATTTACCATGCTTGTCTCCTTTTGTACAGTTATATTTGTTTTAATTGCTTAACTCTTTGTCATTTTTAAAAAAAATGCAATTTGAATATTATAATTTAAAAAAATATCTATCACTAATCTAGTAAATGGAAAAGTTGGATATAACTTGTTCTGATTCATATAGGTATGTGGATACTACATGGATACAAATAAGACAAAGGACCTGTAAGTGTTTAAAAACAAGATATACATTTATTAAACAAAGAAACAAAGCATGTGCTTACATTTCTCCCACTAAATTCCCAAAAGCTGAAAGTGTTTATCCTTATTTTGTTCAAAGAATGTTGTACGCTCAAACCCGGAAATCCATGGATCTCCCCTCAAAAGAGGAATGGATTTTGTAGATCTTTGAAATGGTTGAAATGGACAAATTATCTAACTTGATCTGAGGGAAACTGTTGGACCAATTTTTAAAAGACTGGGAGCTGTTTTTGATTTCTAGAAAGAACAAAGAAGGAAAGATTATGCTCACAGCATTTGGACTGATATATCTGGAAACATTTTTTGCTTTAGTCAGAAGAAAATTAGTTTAAGCCTGATATTAAAGCAATGTTTAAGAATATTATATAGACCTTGGGGTTGGAGGATGGGAAGTCAACTTTTGTGTACAGTATCTTTTTTGGCAGTAGTACTTTATTTCTTAGGGCCCTTCCACACGGCCCTATATCCCAGAATATCAAGGCAGAAAATCCCACATTATCTATGTACTCAGATAACCCAGTTCAAAGCAGATATTGTGGGATTTTATGCCTTGATATTTTGGGATATAGGACTGTATGGAAGGGCCCTTAGTGTTTCGTAATTTTGGGATAGAGAGCTGTGTGGAAGGGCCCTTAGTGTTTCGTTATTTTTATTTGGGGTATTATATTATTCTTTTTATTTATGTGGAAGTATTGGTATAGGGATTTAGCATGTATTTGTAGAAATATTTTTTAAAAATTAAATAAAAATTATGCAAATAAAAAAGCCTTTGTCTCATTCAAGCCCTTTTTGTATTAAATGTGAGGAAAATAAGGCATGTTACAAGGGCACAATGCACACTATAAAACAGGCCTACTGGGTGCTGGTACTTAATGTGCTTTTATATAACAAAAGAGCATTAGAGAATGCTTGAATTAATGGGAAAATTAACAGTTTAGAGGAAATTCTTGTCATGCAAGACATAATTATTGCATGGCACTCCCTGCCACAGGAGACTGTAGATGTATTATAGAATCAGAAAGAAATTAAACATTTATGAGCAGGACTTTTAACTGCAGTTTCAATAACTACAGGATATAATTGAAGGCTATCAAGCCTTAGCGCTCCAAGCTCCAACCTGGTTACAAAAATAATTATTCTTTTACTAAAGCATTACATGTGTTGGTCTCCTCCTCCTCCTCTTCCTTTCCGTTCTTACCAGAAGTAGTATTACTGGCAATGATCATAGAAAGGAGTGACTTTTAAATACTATCTTTTCTTGAAAGCCCAGACTTTTATGGTCTTTGTATGCCCAAACCACTCTTTCATGTAACATAATGTTTGTGGAACCTCAGAGACTGTCTCATTCATTAGCCTTGCCTCCTGTTACTTTAAAAAGAAGGGGAGGGGATGTGAGCCAGCCATCCTTTCTGATGCATCATCCTCTTGTTGTTTTGCAACATGCATATGCCACACTCAGCAAGACATGACGCAGGCTATGCTGACGATAACTGCTGTTTTTATGATGGGATCCGGAGGGAATATATGTAGCTGCATGTAACTGTATTCAAGGACGCAAGAGATGGGATTCTTGGCCTGTGTTGACGAAGGCCCAGGTGGCCTCCTAACATGATTCATGCTACCGTTTTTAATACAACTATGCTGATCTGGAACTAGAAAGTTCCTCCTGGCAAACACATCTCAGTAAGAAAGTGTTGTTGAAGGCTTTCACAGCTGGAATCATTGGGTTGCTGTGAGTTTTCCGGGCTGTATGGCCATGTTCCAGAAGCATTATTTCCTGACATTTTGCCCACATCTATGGCAGGCATACTCAGAGGTTGAGGGGTCTGTTTGGAGTAAGAAAGGCTGCATCACTGTCCCCATATTACAGGTAGAAGAAACTAGCTATGAGAGCTCACAGAAAAGAGCTACAGGAAAAGTCTTCCTATGATAGAAGTACAGATTACTAACAATATGAATTGCCAATATGAATTGCCATTTATTGGTTTTCTTCCATCTACTTTTCTTTGTAGACATTAACATTCATAAACATAACTTTAGCATGTTTCTTTGCACTGGGCAACTATTCGGAGTTCAGAATTTTTTTCAGAGAGAACAGTATTTGGCACATAGGTATGCATTCTCCTCAGTAGATAAGTTCTTCAAACCCCCCCCCCCCCCCGTGCTTGAAATACTATTTTCTATGCAAAAAGACACTTTAAAAACCCAAATGCATTTTCAACAGATAATTTTTCCTGAATAGAATCACTGTCCAGTATTTGCCATTCTATAATTTAATATTATTTCGGTTGCTGTGAGTTTTCTGGGCTGTATGGCCATGTTCCAGAAGCATTCTCTCCTGAAGTTTCACCCACATCTATGGCAGGCATCCTCTGAGGTTGAGAGTCTATTGGAAACTAATACCTCTCAATCTCTGAAGATGCCTGCCATAGATGTGGGTAAAACGTCAGAAAAGAATGCCTCTGGAACATGGCCATACAGCCCGGAAAACTCACAGCAACCCAGAGATTCTGGCCATGAAACCCTTCAACAACACATTAATATTATTTCCATTGTTCCTTTAATATTTCTGCATTGCCCTTTATCTAAACACACTTATTAACATAGTTCTTGAACACCATTTATTTTCTCAAAAACCCAGAGATAGAAAGACATACAGATAAACTAAAGTACAAACATTTTATGGTGGGAAAGAAATATTTTTACTGCCAAATGTATATAGTTTGTTGTTGTTCCTATATGCCTTTCCAATGTATGGTGACTCTCAAGCTGGCCTATCACAGTGTTTTTTAAAAAAAAAAACCCTTATATCACATTTATTATTACCCATGGAAAATACAATTCACACAGGAAATAAAAGTAATTAGAATGTAAACATTTCTTTTTAAGAGGGCAAAAGAACCATGACAGAGGTGAGATTGGAAAAAAAATCTCATTTCAGTTTGAGGAATCATCTAAAACCCTGAAAGGGGATCTACACTCCTTTCTATGGCCTTTGGAGTATTTTGAGGGACAAAGGCTGGGCCTTAGAATTTAAAAGATCCTTCCTTAATCTATAATGCCAGTGTTTCAGAAAGTGAGAATGACAGAAGATAAGCAATGATATGAAAATGGGGAAATAAAAGGCTTGAATGCCATCAGTCAATCAAATTGGCTGGATGACAATGGATAAGATTATAGTCAAACAGAGTTATGGCTACTCAAAGAGTTCAAGGTTTGTGACCCTAAATTAATTTATTACACCATCCCAACATGAGCATTGTCCCATTATCAAATCTGTACCCCAAAATTGGTTATAATTTTTAAAAATAAACACATGCTGAAAATAATCTTTCTCAGGATTTGAAACAAACAACAACTGGACAGATGTATCCTGACTCTACATAGGAATTGTGCAATTTTGTGGAAATGCTTCAGCCCTTACCAAGGGAGAAAGGGTCTAAGATTTTTTTCAGAACAGAGTCACCTGGGTGCCTCTCTGTAGTGACATTTCAAGGAGTATCCCAGATATTATTATATGAGTATCCCATATTATATAGGATTATTATATTTTATACAGAGAGAGAGAGGAGGGAGGAGAGGAGATGGGAGGGGGGAGAGAACGTTGGGGAGCAAAAAGTTGGGAGGGAGACCTTTTAAGGGAGAGAGAGAGTCTCCCTTATGCCAAGATAAATGGGCTGGAAGAACGTTGGATGAGCAAAAATGTTGGGATCAAGGGAAAACCTTTTAAATCTTATGTTATGATTTTACAAATTAAGAACCAAAACATCATGTTTTACAACAAATCAACAGGAAAAAAGCAGTTCAATACATGGTAACGTTATGTAGTATTTACTGTATTTACAGATTTAGCACCAAAACATTGCAATGTATTGAAACAGCAGTGCATCCGGGCAGGAGGCAGACTGCGTTGGATAATACAGAACGTTGAATGAGCGAAGGTTGGATAAGCGAGACTCTTCTGTGTGTATGTGTGTGTGTGTGTGTGTGTGTGTATTGAGACTCCCAGATATTATTATATGAGTATCCCACCTTTCTCCCTGAGGAGACCCAAGGCAGCTAAGAGCTACACATTTTGATCAATTTCAAACAAGGCATACAATATTTTTTTTTAAAAAACAAACACATACAATTTAACAGTACTGTGTGTGTTAGGTTAAAAATACAGGGTTTTTTTTTTTAAAAAAAAAAACAGCACCAGAGTTTAAGGTAGCTCCAGAACCTTCAAGCCGTAACTAAAGATGGACAGAATTCTCTTGTTCACATTATAGACCACAGAAAATACGCTGAAAACATTCAAGGAGTGAGCAGGGCTTGAAATTTCTTCCTGTAGATGTTCTCATTTATAAGTACTTAAAAATTCCTCAGAAAAATTTTAGGGAAAGCTAGCCAAAATAAGCATTTTCCAGTGGCTGCTTCCTCTGGAACACCATATAATGGGGGGACCTGGCCTAGCCCCCTCCATATTGTTCTTCCAAGACCTTTCAGGAATACTTTTAGTAATGTGAACTACATTGGGTCCAGTTTTAGCAAGAAAAAATATAGAAAACCAACAAATACATAAATGAATGCACATATCTACTCATCAACGAAGATGTGGGAATTTTCTGGAGAAAATGAAAACAACTGTTGGTTAAACAACATCCTAGTTCACAACACACACACACCCCTTAACTGCATGCCACTTGTTGCATTTCAAAAATGTGGTGGAATCTTCTTCTCTGGAGATTTTTAAGCAAAGGCTGGGTGGCCATCTGTTGGGGGTGCTTTATTGGTGTCCCTGCATAGCAGCCTCCGACTCTTATGATTCTAAGCTGTTCAGACTCACAACTATCACAGACTCACAACTATCACAATTCTTTATTACAATATATTATATGGCAAGTAATTGTCCACATAAGGAGAAGACAGAAAAGCTTAAAGAAGACAATGATGCTGGGGGGGAAGGAAGGAAAAAGGAAGAGGGGCCAACCAACGGCAAGAGGGATGGGTGTCATCATTGACGTGACGGGCTTGACCATGAAGGAGCTGGGGGTGGCCACGGCCAACAGGGAGTTGAGGGGTGGACTGGTCCATGAGGTCATGAAGAGTGAAGCGACTGAACGAATAAACAACAACAAAATTATAAAGCAAAGGGATCTTGTAGCATTTTAAAGACTCTGTCTTGTAGAATAAATGCAATTTGACAACACTTTAATAGCCAGGCTCAACACTATAGAACAGGCATGGGCAAACTTGGGCCTTTCAGATGTTTTGGACTTCCTAACAGCCTCAGGCCCTTTCCATTTCCTCAGCCACTTAAGGGAAAAGGAAGGGGCCTGAGCAGGCATGTAGCCAAGGGGGGGGGGGGGGCTTAGGGGCCTTCAGGCCCCCCCACCCCCGAAATTCTCAGGGTGGTCCGCGAGAAGGCCTTACTGGTACATTATTTAAACTGTTATGTTTATTCATATAATGATCTGATCACCATGCTCATTATATCCCACATTCATGAGGTTATTGGGATAACAATACAAAAGGTTTGGTAGGGTAGTCCGTCTCTTACTCAGACTCAGCCCCTCCCAAATCAAACTCAGCCCTCCCCGAATCAAAATCCTGGCTACGGC
Source organism: Anolis apletophallus (assembly GCA_030556195.1). NCBI lineage: Eukaryota > Metazoa > Chordata > Lepidosauria > Squamata > Anolidae > Anolis > Anolis apletophallus. The sequence goes on from JARBWK010000003.1 coordinate 121,584,207, forward strand.
CCTGGGCCTGAGGCTGTTAGGAATAGTGGAAGTTGAAGCCCAAAACACCTGGAGGGCCCAAGTTAACCCAAGCCTGCTATAGAATCATGTAACTTTGCAATTCGTCCTTTCTACCCAAGAGTGCTGTGTCTCACCAAACTGCAATTCCTATGATTCTTTAGCACTGAGCCTAGGCCAGTTCCAAGTGGGGTCATTGTGCATTCATTCTTACAGTGCAGATGCAACCCAAGAGAACATAGCTGGAAGCATAAGCAGTCACTGAAGGAGGAAGCACCTGGGTTCAGGAGGTTGCAGCTGAGAAAAAGTGGTAGAGAGACTAAATTGGAGACTACTGTAACTGTGTTTTGTAGCTACATCTCCAGATACAACATTGTGGCCACTACTTTTTGCTTTTGCAATTACCATGGTGGCAAATTCAGCATCTGCCAGGAGCATCAAAGCTGTGAGAAGATGCAAAACAGGCAGGGTACATGTGCACATGTCTGCAGACCATGTGCTGATCACTCAGATTTCATAAATGAAAACCCATTGCTCAGTCCCACACAGATTGAGCATATAATGCAGTTTCAAACTGCATTATATGGCAATATAGACGGGACCCTATATCCTCATCAGGTGCATGATTGTAATGGTTGGGGTGTTGTCTATGGGCCCTTCTACACGGCCCTATAACCCAGAATATCAAGGCAGACAATCCCACATTATCTGAGTGTGGACTCAGATAACCCAGTTCAAAGCAGATATTGTGGGATGTCCTGCCTTGATATTCTGGTATATAGGGCTGTGTGGAAGGGGCTGAGGCCACACTGTCATATATTCCATTTCAAAGCTGATAATATGGGATTTCGTTCAGCTGTGGAGAAGGAGCCTAAAGGCACTTCCACACAACCCTATATTCTAGAATATCAAGGCAGAAAATCCCATAATGTCTACTTTGAACTGGAAAATCTGGCAGTGTCGCCTCAGATAACCCAGGGCCCTTCCACACAACCCTATATCCCAGAATATCAAGGCATAAAATCCTACATTATTTGAGTGTGGCCTCAGATAACCCAGTTCAAAGCAGCTATGGTGAGACTTTCTGCCTTGATATTCTGGGATATAGGGCTGTGTCGAAGGGCCCTGCGACCACACTGCCATATATTCCAGTTCAAAGCAGATAATGTGGGATTTCATTCAGCTGTATGGAAGGAGCCCAAGGGCCCTTCAGCACAGCCCTATATCTCAGAATATCAAGGCAGGACATCCCACAAGATCTGCTTTGAACTGGGTTATCTGTGGACTGAGATAACCCAGTTGAGTGCAGATCTTGTGGGATATTCTGCCTTGATACTCTGGGATATAGGGCTGTGTGTGGAAGGGCCCCGAGTCTGCCTTGCCTGTTGTGGCCGATTCCTTGAAGCCCTTCAGCCCACCCACCCGTTTCCCAAGGAAGTGAAGCATCACTTGGCCAAGGCCAAAGAGCGGGAAGGAAGGGCCAGGACGGAAGTTCCCTCGCCTCCTTCCCCCCCCCCCCCCCTCCGGGCTCAAGCCTCGCTTTCTCCATCCCCTCCGGAGGGCACAAAGTGAAAGTGAATGAATCCGGAGGCTTTTTTTATTTTAAGGGGGGGGGGGCAGAGTAGGTAGAAGGAGGCACGTGACAGCTCGGAAAAGTGTCCAATCAGAAAATGAAGGGAGAAAAAAAGGGGGGGAGGTTGAGGTTTTAAAAAAACTTTCTTTCAAAAGGTTGCCAGTGAGTGTGAAGTGGCCAAAGAGCTGGGAAAACTTGTTTGTGTTGCCCCCCCCCCCCAATGCATTGAGAAAGGAAAAGGCGAGGAGGGGAGTGCGTGCGTGAGCGTGTGTGTGCGCGCGTGTCGTCCCTCCCCTCTTGCGCGTGAGCGGACCTCCTTTGCCCCCCCCCCTTCTCTCCCTGTCTCTCAAGGCGAAGGAGAGAGGGGCCGAGATTGAGAAGGGAGGGGAAACTCCCCCGAAAAGCCAAGGCGCCGCAGGGGAAGGGCCCACAGCCCCAGCGCCCACTGGGGAGACACAGCCAGGAGCCCGTCCTGCCCCCGCCGCCAACGCCTCTGCTCTGCCCGGCTCTTCTTCACCTCGGCCTCCCTCCGCCCTGAATCCGGAGAGGGCAATGCCTGGACGGTAGTCTTGGGGGGGCTTCCTTCCTCCTTCCTCCTCCTCCTGAGCGCCCCTTTCCTCTGCGATGCCGCAAACACTGGATGGGATGGAGCCGGAGCCTTCCTGCGCTTGGGACACGGCTTAGGCGGAGAGGAGGCGGCAGGTAAGCCTCCCTTTCTCCCTCCCACTCCGAGGATGCCTTCTCCTCAAATGAACCCCGCGCGCTCTGTGGAGTTCCCTCTGCCAGCTCCAGCTCCCCATGCGGGGACATCACCAGAGAAGCCTCCCACCAGGATGATGGAACATCAAACCTCCCAAAGGGATGAGGAAGCATCCAAAAGCGTCCCCTGGATTGCAGACGGCCAATTCTCTCACACCAGCAGCGACTTGCAGTTTCTCAAGTCGCGCATGACACGTGGGGAAGGGGGTGGGAACCTCACCTGTGGAGTTAATGCAGTTCGACACCGCTTCAGCTGCCACGGCTCCATGCAGAGAAGTGGAGTGGCCTTTCGCCTTCTCCGAATCGAACTACAACTCCCAGGATGCCACAACATTGAGGCTTAAACTGTATTGATTCTTGGAAGGCGGTTGGCCCACGAGGTCTCTTCCAATTCTTATGTATTGTCGAAGGCTTTCATGGCCGGAGTCACTGGGTTGTTGTAGGCTTTTCGGGCTATATGTCCATGTTCCAGAAGCATTCTCTCCTGATGTTTCGCCTGCATCTATGGTTGTGAGGTCTGCTGGAAACTAGAAGGATGCTTGCCATAGGTGCAGGCGAAACGTCAGGAGAGAATGCTTCCAGAACATAGCCATATGATCTGGAAAGCACATATCATAGCCCGAAAAACCGACAACAACCCAATGATTCTTATGATTCCAACTCAGTGATTCTGCATTGTAGGAGCAGCCTGGCCTGGGTGTTTTAAACCGCGAATCGAAACACTGGACCCAGGAGGCATGCACACGGGATGGGGCTTCTCGTCCCATTGAGCGCGGGTTTTTTGTGTGTATCAGGAGCAACTTGAGAAACTGCAAGTCGCTTCTGGTGTGAAAGAACTGGCCGTCTGCAAGGACGTTACCCAGGGGACGTCCGGATGTGTTGCCATCCTGGGAGAAGCTTCTCTCACGTCTCCGCACGAGAAGCTGGAGCTGACAGGCGGGAGCTCACCCCGCTCCCCGCATTCGAACCGCCGACCTTTTGACCAGCAGTCCTGCCGGCACAAGGGTTTATTTAACCCATTGCAACATTGGGCAGGAAGCATTAACATTCATTCAGAAGTCTTCCTGTCCAAAGGAGAATTTGGGATGCACAACATAGCGTTGGAAGAGATCCCAAGGACCATCCAGATCCGAGTTACAAGACCAATTATGTTTCTTATCATAGGATTTTGTCCCCGTACGAATTAATTCATGCTCTGTGTGTGATTTTGTTGGAAGCTTAATTCCGAAATAGGTAAATAGATAGACAGATAAATAGATAGATAGCCTACCTTTAGGTGATAATCTCTGAAACGCTATTCCTTCTCATTTAAAAAAATACTTTGAGAATGATTAAGCTTGAATGGCTGAAAATACACCTCCTTGAACATGATTTCTTTATCTTGCACACTCAAGAATGTAGCATTTCTATTGTGCACCGAAATAATGTATTGTTTACAGCCTGAACAGAAGTAGCAGTCAACCAAAGACACCTCAGTTCCTCAATGGCAATCCCAAGATTTGGCAGAAAATCTAAAGCCCTCAAAGCACTTGGGATCCATGTCTTTTCAAACATAAAAAGTGGCTTGCAAAAAAGCAAAAGAAAGAAACCATATTATTTTTATATATATAAAATAATATATTTTAAATAAAATAAAAATAATTTTAAATTTAATAAAAAATTATATTATATATATAAATAATAATAAAAATGGTTTATTTATTTATTTATTTTTGCAAGCTGCTGTAAATAAATAAATAAATAAAAATACTGTAAATAAATATAAATAAATACTGTAAGTAAATATAAATAAATATAAATACTGTAAAAAAATTATTGCCAGTTCTACACCTATAGACCTATAATTCACTGGTTCTATAATAGGAGGAAATGTAACTTCCGAATCCAAAACCTTGACCACACTGCATTACCAAAAGAATGGATGGATGAATGATAAAAACCTATTCTCCTTTGACCAGTTGAAACTTTTATGTGGTTCCCTTCCACACAGCTTTATATCCCAGAATATCAAGGCCGAAAATACCACAATATCTCCTT